>JAYESA010000008.1:157023457-157768457 GCA_036927795.1 Iris macrosiphon | reverse complement strand
TTGTTATGTCCCACTGAGGACCTAGTTCCTTTTCAGATTTAGACGAGGCCTACTACCCTACGGTGTATGGTCCAGGATAGGAGACTAGGCATGCCACAGAGGAAGAACTAGAGGAGACACCATCAGAATCTACCTGATCCTAGAAGCTGGTTCACCTGGAGATGGAGCTGTTTTCTTAGATAGACGGTACTTTAGTCTATCTTATTTTGGCACTATTATTATCTTTTGTAGTGGGTTTGTTCCCACAAGATGTGTACTATGATATTTTCAGACTCAATATTATATATATTCAGCACTATTTCTTGATATTTCTGTGGATGAGATAGATTTACCTGTTTTAGACTTATAATATTTTAGGACAGCGTAGCACATTCCTTTGGGTCCATTAAATTGGATTAAAACTATTAGTGATGTGTCAGCTGGCCAATGCCACGTCGCCTAGTTCCTTATATTTTGGGACTGGAGAGTGACATAGTTTTAGTGGTGGCCCATGCAGGTCCAGTTATTGCTAGTGGTATGATGACATACCCAGCAAGCCTGCAATAGGATAGAAATACTAGGTCTCATCCACACTGACTTCATCAAAAATTTTGTATCCTGCTTGATTATCAATTATTAATTCCTTGTATTTTTCTAATTATTCTATTTTTTCAGAAATATGGACATACCCGGAGGACATGCGATTGATGGGGCTGACCCAGCAACAGACCCCTCGCCCGAGGTCCAAGGAACCTCATCCACCCCGAGAGACCAATCCCCTAGAAGGATGTTGGTCTACCCACCAACCCCGTACATCCACCAGAATCCTGCCCAGACAGGAACACCAGCCCAGCATGAAGGGCAAACCTCCCAGGCCCCAATACCGCAGGCGGAGACACCACTGCCTCCACCTCTCGCCTTCCCTGCCCAGATGCCTCAGCTTGAGGGACAAACTCAAGTGTTCCAGTTCCTCCAAGCTATGATGCAAACTCAATGGCAACAGACTGAAGCCCTGAGACGATCTCAGTGGCAACAGACTGAGGCCTTGAGATAGATGTTGATGACGGCCTTGGAAAGAACGACTGCCCCAGCACCAGCACCTGTCCAACCAGTGGGCACAGTCCGAGACTTCCGCCAAATGAGCCCGAGAACCTTTAAACGCAGCGAATCCCCAGAGGAGATCTCAGATTGGATCTCCAATACAGAAATACTGCTAGAAGGCTCGCAACTTACCCCCGACCTGTGGATGACCGCCGTAAGAGCTCAACTCTTAGGCAATGCCCATCACTGGTGGGAATCCATAGAGCGTAGCATCGGCAAAGATCAAACTTGGGAACAATTTTTGGAGCACTTCAATGCCAAGTACTTCCCTGCAACAGTCCAAAATGCCCTATACTCCCAGTTCCTGCACCTGGAACAAGGGAACATGACTGTTGACGCCTACGACGCGGAGTTCAGCAGACTAAGTCGATTCGGTACCATCTTGATACCGAATGAGCTGGAGAAGGCCAAAAGATTCCACCACGGCCTCACCTGCGAGCTCCATAGGTATACGACAACGCAGTCAAGGATCTCCTACGAGGAGGTTCTTACAGAAGAGAGGGTGCAAGAAGCTATTGGCCGAGGAGCGAGACGCTCTAATCCAACCTTTTCGGCCAAAAACCAGCAAGGAGCAGGAGGCCCTATCCGTCGTCCACAAAATCAGATGCAACAGACGACGGGGCCCTACCAGAAGAAGGAGCTCCCGACTTGTCACTATTGTGGCAAGAAGGGGCATTTTGCCAATGACTGCAGAAAGAAGAAAGGACTCTGCCTAGTATGTGGAGCTAGCCAACATATGGCTAGGGACTGCCCGCAACGCAGAGATGTAGTACCTCAGAACGGGCAAAAATTAGGAACACCTGACCAAAAGATGCTACCCTCCACATCAGCAGGATACCAGAAGGGAGCACCCCTGGCCACTCAGGAGAGCCAGTTCAAAGCCAGACAGCAATTCGGAGGACAAAGGCATGGGCAAGCCTTTGCTTTAGCTGCAGTTGCCGAGGAACCCGAAGGAGAAACCATCGCAGGTACCATTTTAGTTGCATCATTACCTGCAACCGTATTATTTGGTTCTGGTGCTACCCTGTCATTTATATCTAGTAGTTTCGTAGCCATGCACAAACTAGTCACTTCCCCGCTACCCAAGTGCTGAAAATTCTTACCGGAGGAGGTATTGTTCCAGTACCCAATATTATTGAAACATGTTCAATAGTTGTTTGTAGTAGAGAGCTAAGAGTGCGATTTTTGGTACTCCCAATGCCAAATTTCGATGTCGTCTTAGGCATGGACTGGTTAATCCAGAACAATGATATCCTAGACTACCGAAAAGCTAGTATCACCTTTAGACCACCAGGACACCCGGAGTTCGAATACGTACGAGGTACCATCGAGCAAGGAGTAGACCAGACTCCTAGAGCTTACATGGCGATGGAGATAGAACCCCCAGCACTCGTTGCAGAATTTGAAGACGTATTCCCGGAGGAATTGCCAGGCCTACCGCCTGACAGAGAAGTAGAGTTCACTATTGAGCTGATACCCGGAGCTGCACCGGTATCCTCAAATGTGTACCGACTGGCGAAGAAGAACTTGACGAGCTGAAGCTGCAACTTGAAGAATTGTAAATCAAGGGATTTGTTCGTCCTGGTGCATCACCCTGGGGAGCACCAGTGTTGTTTGTACCCATGAAGGATGGAACATATCGGATGTGTATTAATTACAGAGCCCTCAACGCTTTGACAATAAAAAACAAGTACCCCTTGTCGCGAATTGACGATCTGTTCGACCAACTGACGGGAGTGGTGGTATTCTCAAAGATAGACTTGAGATCAGGCTATCATCAGGTCAAAGTACGGAGAGAAGACATTCCAAAGACAGCATTCAGGACTCGTTATGGTCATTACGAGTTCCTGGTGATGCCTTTTGGACTGACTAATGCACCAGCCGTATTTATGAACCTGATGAACAGAGTCTTCCACCAATATCTGGACCAGTTCGTGGTAGTCTTTATCGACGACATCTTGGTGTACTCGAAGAGCCACGAGGAGCACGAAGAGCACCTGAGACTAGTGCTAGAGACGTTGAGACGTGAGAGCCTTTATGCTAAACTGAGCAAGTGCGAGTTCTTCCTGGATCGTGTCGCTTTTCTAGGACACGTGATCACAGGAGAAGGCATCTCAGTGGACCCAGCAAAGATCTCGTCTGTGGAGACATGGCCAACCCCTACCAACGTCTCAGAGGTGAGAAGCTTTCTAGGACTTGCCGAATATTACCGGAGGTTCGTAGAAAACTTTGCAAGAATCGCGGAGCCAATTACCCGTCTTACCCGCAAGGACCAGGAGTTCATCTGGTCTGAGGAATGCCAGACAGCTTTCGATGAGTTGAAAAAGCATCTGACTACTACCCCCATTTTGACTATACCATCTGGATCCGAAAATTTCGTAATCTATAGCGATGCATCCGGAAAAGGATTGGGTTGTGTCTTAATGCAACATGGGAAGGTTGTAGCTTATGCCTCAAGACAACTGGGGACTCATGAGAAGAATTACCCCACTCACGACTTGGAGCTTGCCGCAGTCATCTTCGTCCTGAAGCTATGGAGACATTATCTATACGACGAACGAGTGGAGATATTCACCGATCACAAGAGCCTGAAATATGTCTACACTCAGAAAGACTTAAACTTGAGACAAAGACGATGGCTCGAAGTGATGACGGATTTCGAGATCAATCTACAGTACCATCCTGGAAAGGCTAATGTAGTAACTGATGCACTAAGCAGAAGACCCTCGGCATTCTTTATGATCACCCAACCAGGTCTATTGAGAGATCTAGAAAAGTTGGGAATAAAGGTAATTATGCCAGGAATTGACGGCCAATTATCAAACTACCAGCTACAATCAACATTGGTCGAAAGAATCAAAGCTGTACTGCCAACAGATGCAAGATTTCAGAGGCTTCGACAAAGAACAGAGGCTGGAATCCAGATAGGATGCCGCATACACGAAGATGGGACTCTAAGATGTGGAGAACGTCTTTATGTTCCAAATGGAGAACTTTGTGAGGAGTTGATGTCAGAAGCTCATAGCTCAACATACTCTATACATCCTGGAGGCACAAAAATGTACAGAGATCTACGACAATACTACTGGTGGCATAGAATGAAGCGAGAGATAGCACGCTTTATGGCTAAATGCCTGGTGTGTCAGCAAGTCAAGGCTGAACATCAGAGATCAGCAGGTCTACTTCAACCCCTCCCAATACCCGAGTGGAAATGGGAACACATTACGATGGACTTTGTTACGGGCTTCCCAAGAAGTCCCAGTGGTCGTAATGCTGTATGGGTGATCATAGATAGACTTACAAAGGCTGCTCACTTCTTACCTTTCAGAGTTGGACAATCTACCGAAGTCTTGGCAGACATGTATATGAAGGAGATAGTGCGTCTGCATGGAGTACCAGTCAGCATAGTGTCTGACAGAGATACGAGGTTTACATCTTACTTTTGGCGAAGTATGCAAGAAAGTCTTGGTACCCGCCTTAAGTTCAGCACCTCGTACCACCCGCAAACAGATGGCCAATCAGAATGCACCATCCAGACACTTGAAGATATGCTGAGAGCCTGCATGCTTAATTTCAGCGGATCATGGGAAGATCATTTGCACCTGGTGGAGTTTTTCTACAATAATAGCTACCAAGCGAGCATTCAAATGGCTCCCTTTGAAGCTTTGTATGGCAGGAAATATCGTTCCCCAGTATGCTGGAGCGATGTCGGCGAAAGATAGATCTTGGGACCAGAACTGGTTGTTCGTACGGTGGAAAAAGTAAAGAAGATACAAGGACATCTATGAGCTGCACAAGACAGACAGAAGCACTGGGCCAACATACATCGACGACCTCTAGAGTTCCAAGTGGGAGAGTACGTGTTTTTGAAGATCTCGCCTACCCGAGGTACTATCAGATTTGGAGGAAGAGGAAAACTGAGTCCAAGGTACATTGGACCCTTCGATGTACTAGAATGCATCGGAGAAGTTGCCTACAAGCTAGCCCTACCTCAGACCTTGGAAGGAGTGCATGACGTCTTCCACGTATCTCAGCTGAGAAGGTACATTCCAGACCATAGTCATGTACTGGACCGTTCAGAGATCACCGTCGGCCCAAGCCTATCGTACCAGGAGGAACCTGTAGAGATCCTAGATCGTAGCGAGAAGGTGTTGCGAGGCCAGACTATCCCTCTAGTTCGTGTTGCATGGAGACATCATGCACCAGGTGAATCAACCTGGGAACGAGAGGAGGATATTCGACAGAGTTTCCCCCATCTATTTCTAAACCAGGGTATGTCCAAATATTTCAAAGCAATCTTTCATTTTATTATATGTCTATTTTTATTTCGAGGACGAAATATTCTAAGGAGGGTAGATTGTAAACTCCCTCGACCAGATTTCAGTAATTTAGGATTAATTTTAGCTAATTAGAATTACTGCAACTTTTTAAAATTTATTTTGTTTACATATCCTATTGATTTGTGCACCTGTCCCTCACACAATTATTTAGGACATTACACTAGCTGTTATTCCCAAACAAAATTCACATAACCTGCCCTAGACATGTTAGACTATTTTTCAAAATTTTGGGCAACTCCCAGATGCTTTATTTTGAGCCTCGTTTGAGACGCACAAATATCGTTACAAAAGTCCGTATTTATTTCCTATTTTATTTCTTGCTCTTTACCCATCTCTGTACCCCTAGAGATTGAGGACCAACAGGCACCTGTTTTACCTAAACAAAAATACGATAATATTCTACTTTGAATATACTATAATTAGTATATTGACACCGTAGTAAAATTATGGCCCTACCTGCCTCTAAATAATTAGAGAACACCGTGCGCAGTATTTATTAAATAATAAATACGATGACCCGTATCACCCAGAAACCAGGCTTTGCCCCTGCCCAGACTCACCCCCACCCCCTCAGGAACCTCCCACAGCTTTTCCCTCTCAATTCTGAGCATTTTAGTATTTTCTGGGAACATGTTATTTTATCAGAAAAATTGCATAATTACGCAAAATACCAATTTTAGGACCTATTTACAATTTAGAGAATTTCAGGGGTTTTTATGCAAATTTACAGTGCGAGGTGTCACCCCCTCATTGGCTGATGAACGTGGACCGTCCATGTGGCCATGGGACCAACAAAATATCTAAAAAATATCAGAAAAATATCCTAAAAACCCAAATTACCTAAATGCCCCTAAACTTTCGCCTATTTACTACCCATGCCATCCCCTAAACCCTATATAAATCGACCCCCCCCCATTCCAAAACTCCCCACACCACCCTCCGGCCACCACCCTCCACCAGACCCCTGTCGAACCCCTCGCCACCTCCCTACCCTCCTCCCCGATCACCGAAGCGCCGCCCTGGCCGACTTCTCCTCCTCCGGCAACGCCCACAGACCCAACCCCCCAACACCAACAACAGCCCCCCCGACCACCCCGACACCCCTCACCGCCACCCCGGCTGTCGTGGACCACCGCCACCACCCCCATCCGCTCCGTCGTGACCCCCTACCGAACCACCCCTATCCCGCCGCTCCACGGCCACAGCCCCGGCCGGAAACTCCCCCGCAGCACCCCGCCGACCCTCGCTGCCCGCAGCTCCCGAGCCACCCCGACCTCCTCTGACCGCCACCACCACCACCACTGACCACCGCCACCCCCACCAACCTCTTCGCCACCCTCCCCTCTGCCGTCCCGACGTCCTGCACCGCCGCCTCCGCCGCCGCCAGAGCTGCCGCTGCTACTGTTGTTGAAAACTGCTACAGCTACTGCTGTGCTGCAGCCAGCCACCGCCGTAGCTCCGCTGGACCTCCACCGGCGACGACGCGCCCCCCCCCCCCTGACGAGTCAGGTATATTACCCCCCCTAATACGTATTTACGTATATATATATGTATGTATATATATATATATATGTATATATATGTATATTAATATATATGTTTATATATATATATATTATATATTATAATATATAATATATATTATATAATACTATACATATACAGTATATATATGTATTATTAAATAATTTATTATTATTATTATTACATGTATACAGTATATATTTATGTATATATATATATATATATATATATATATATATATATATATATATATATATATATATATATATATATATATATATGTAATTGCATATATCATATTATATATATTATTATATATAATATATATTATTATTATTATATAAATCCTGTATGTATATATAATATTGTACTATATAGTATAAATATATATATACCTATGTACTTTTGTATTTTTCTTTTCTTCATTTTATTTATATATATATATATATATATATATATATGTATGTATATATTTATATTTATATATCTATAAATATTACTCTATATAATTATATATATATTATATAATATATATATTATCTTACTATATTATATAATACTGGATATACAGTATTTATATACGTATTTCTATTTCTGCACTTTTCTTTTCTTTTAATTATATATATATATATATATCTATGTATATATATATATATATTATCTATACTATAATACTGGATATACAGTAAATATATATATATATATGTATTTACATTCTATGCACTGTCTTTCTTTTAATTATATATATATATATATATATATATATATATATATGTATATATATCTATGTATATATATATTATCTATAATGTCATATATACTATATACTATAATACTGGATATACAGTATATATATATATATATATATATATATATATATATGTATTTACATTCTGCACTTGTCCTTCCTTTTAATTATATATATATATTGTACATATATGTATTATCTATATATACCTATATTTATATTATATATCTAAGATAATACTGGATATACAGTATATACCTTTCCTGCATTTTTTCTTTTCTTTTATATATATATATATGTAAATATATATATATCTATATATATATATATCTATCTATATATTATTGTATACATATAAATTAGTATATAAATATGTATATATTTATATATTTTAAATTCCTGCATTTTTGTTCTTTTCTTATATATATATATGTATATATGTAAATATATACATCTATATATATATCTATCTATTATTATATATATGTATATATATATTAGTATACATAAATATGTATATATATATATATATATATATTTCAATTTTAGCTTTATTTTCTTTTTATATATCTATATGTATTATATAAAATATATCTATTATATATATATATACTATATATACCTACTACTATATATACTATATATATATGTATATATATATACTCTATATATATATATGTGAACCCTATATATATATATATATTGGCTTATGTATATATTTGCATAAGTATATATATATACTATATTATTGTGCCTTTATTTAAATTATATTTACGAGACCTGTACGTCTTAAACAGAAAATATCTCCAGCACAGTCAGTGACCCCCTGTCACCAGAACCCTCAAAACTGACTTTGAGACCAGGTTTCCAACACAATCAGGAAGTAGGCAAGTATACCTTGCCAAGTTACTGTTTAAATTCAAATACTGTTATATTCTATTTTCTCTTGAATTTCATATGACTGTGAGTACCTGAGATTGCCTCAGGTACAGTCAACTGATACGTTGACACGAAGTATAAATAAACTTAGTCTTTACAGACTTACCAACAACTGAGAGGGTATTCTAATATCCTCCTAGACCCTATCACGGGAACACGCAACATGGTTGCAATACATATTGGGATGCGAGTTGCGTATTTGATTAGCTACCAGTACGTGTGACACGCATCACGGCTTAACTTAAAATCAGGAGAACTCAGGAAGAATTACGACTTGGCATTAGTTACATTGGGCGGAAAAGATAACTAGTAGTCGTATGGGATACCCCCTCCTTGTATGTTTTACTTTCGTTCCTTACTCCTCGGAGATGGACGATTGCAGAGTGCCCATGCGTCTGGGAGCATATGACACATATACTAGCCAGTCAAAACGATTGGTGAAATAAGTCAGCATATGTCTGGCCTACACTTTCCCATGCATACTACGAGGTCTTTACTTGCATTCACATAGATGGTTAGCACCCTGTATTTATTTATTTATTCAGTATTTACATACCTGGCATGATATTTTTCTGTATCTTGTTATATCCCACTGAGGACCTGGTTCCCTTCCAGATTTAGACGAGGCCTACTACCCCACGGTGTGTGGTCCAGGACAGGAGACTAGGCATGCCACAGAGGAAGAACTAGAGGAGACACCATCAGAATCTACCTGATCCTAGAAGCTGGTTCACCTGGAGATGGAGTTGTTTTCTTAGATAGATGATACTTTATTCTATCTTATTTTGGCACTATTATTATCTTTTGTAGTGGGTTTGCTCCCACAAGATGTGTACTATGACATTTTCAGACTCAGCATTATATATATTCAACACTATTTCCTGACATTTCTGTGGATGAGATAGATTTACCTGTATTAGACTTATAATATTTTAGGACAGCGTAGCACATTCCTTTGGGTCCATTAAATTGGATTAAAACCCTTAGTGATGTGTCAGCTGGCCAATGCCACGTGGCCTAGTTCCTTACATTTTGGGACTGGGGCGTGACACTACCCATATGCATCTACCTATATATATATATATATATATATATATATCCACACATACACATATATGTATATATATATCTATACTCATACATATATATATATCTATCTATATATACTAGTATCTATATACATATATATACCTCTAACTATCTATATCTATATCTATCTACTTATCTATATATCTATCTATCCATATAAGTATATATATACATCTATATAAATACATACATATATAAAAAAGAAGGGGAAGGGGAACCAGCTGGAGCACGCGCGCTGCCTGCGCTGAAACGCGCTGCTGCTGCTGCGTGCTGCAGCGGCGCGCTGCTACTGCTGCTGCCGCGGCGCTCCGCGGCGCCACAAGCGCCTGCAGCTGCTGCTGCTGCGGTCGCTGCTGCCGCGGTGTGCTGCCGCTGCTGCCGCGGCGCTGCTCCCTGCTACAGCAGCTGCTCCTCTTGCTGCCACAGGTGATGTACTCTCCTCTCTGCCTCGCTCTCTCTACCTCCCTCTCATCTCTCCCCTTGACACACCATACTACGACACGCAAGCACACACACACACAGAAACATATACACGCACACACACTTACATATATATAAACACACAAACATATATATATATATATAGGTACACACATATATGCATGTAAACACACATGTGTATATATATATACACACACACACTCATACATATATACAAACACACACACACACACACACACACACACATATATATATATATATATATATATATATACATACACACACATTCATACATATATACAAACACATATATATATATATACACACGCACACGTATATATATACATAAACAAACACACACACACACACATACATATATATATATATATATATATATATATATATATATATATATATATATATATATATATACACACACACACACACACTCTTACGTATATATACAAACACACACAACTACACATACACTAACACCAACACACACTCTCACACAAACACTCACTAACACACATTAACATACACACACACAACTACACATACATAAACATATATATATACACACACACACACACACACACACACACACACACACACACATATATATATATATATATATATATATATATATAAACATACTAGCACACTAACACAACAAACACAACACACAAACACCAACACCAACGCACGCACCCACACTCACCCCCACACACAAAAACATATATATATATATATATATATATATATATATATATATATATATATATATATATATATACTCGAAAAGTACACACTCTTTGAAGCTAAACTAACGCGCACACAAGCCCGAAACCTAGAAACCAAGTCGAAATGGTCATTCGGTCATTTCGATGAACACGTGGAGTGCGGTTCGCGAAACCTCGTGAAATACACACCAAACCTACTCAGAATCGGCCCAAAATTTACCCACAAGTTCTAATCGATGTCTATAATCTAGAAAAAATACTAACTCTCCGATTCTAGGTCCGTGGCAAAAAAGCGCATGCACATAGAACCTACGACGACGAAAAACCCCCAAATCGCCCGAAATGCCCAAATCTCTGCGACACGACCTCACGTGTCAGAATGGGGACACGTACTTATCCTCAAGACACCCAAGCATGTGTACCTAGGTTCGTCTAACCTAGAGCAACACCAAAAATTAGGCCAATCTCGGATTTCACCCAAAATTGACACAAAACCTAATGTCAAAATCTCCAAAAATATCCAAACAAGCTCCAACTTCCTCCCACGGGTAGCCCTAAGGTCTAGGAAGGTTCTAAACTACTAATTATACTATATTAGAGTAATCACAAGGGAAAAAAATCAGGATTTACCTCTTGGGAGTTGGAATCCCAAGCCAAAGTCTCCAAAAAGCCCCAAATTTACCACACCAAGCTTCCAGGCTTCCAAGCTTCCAACCCAAGCTCCAATACCAAATCTAAGCTCTACACACCTAGGTTAGGAAAGAGTATAGGGTTAGGGTTTACATAAATGGAAGAATAGAAGAAGGAAGAGAAGAAAAGGAGAACTTACTTGCTTGAAGTGAGAGATTGGAAGAAGAAAAGAGTGGAGAAAATGGAGAATGGAGTGTGGAGAAGAAGAAAAAGTGAAGGGAAGGGGGAGGTTTCAGTCATGAACCTGGAAAGGGCCGGCCAAGTGCAATATTATAGGGTTTACTTAAGTCAAATGACTAAAAAGCCCTCATTTTAGTCATCCTAACAAAGGGTTTAGGTTTGGGATTCCAAAAGCACTCAAACTAACTCCTAATCACTCCAACTAACTAAAATAAAATATAATAATAATTATTCTAAGCCAATAAATAAGTCTAACAAGGGTGTTGGTTGGGTCTGGCATGGGTCCACTAGGGTCTGACATGGGTCCAGGCTAGCCAAAACACTAAAATAACTAATAAAAAAATTATAAAATCAACTAATTAAATATTAATATAAATATTTATGATAATTACATAATTAACCAAATTAAAATAAAAAAATATCCTGCTCTGAAATGGGGTAGTGACAAGCCTATCCTCCTTAGAAAATTTTGTCCTCAAAATTTAAAGCAGATCGCACTCCCTCTTGGTCAAACCTCTAACAATCACAGCCAAAAAATTCTACCTAAACAACATGCAAGATCATGGTCCTACTGGTCGTTTTATCACAGTCTCAATCAGGGTCACTACACTATCTACCACAGCACAAAAGAAAAGTCTAATAGGTACTAATGAAGCGCACCACAAGGAATGGAAAAGGACAGGAAGAAGAACAAAGAGACAGACCTGCTAACCCAACACCCGTAACATCGGCCTCCTCGACCGTCAATGCATAAGCCCTGCCCTGGTGGGGTATCTTCCTCTGCTGGTGTGGGAAATGATATTGTGCCACAGATGGCCTAGCCCCAACTCTCCGATCCTATGCTCCACCAAATGGAGGTACATTAGGGCAATCTCACATCTGGTGAGCAGCAGATCCACAAAATAAACACACCTTCAACCTCCTCCTACAAACATCCCAAGTGTGTCCTGCCTTCCTGCAGTAGGCACAAGTGGGCACCCTCTGATCCTGACCCTGCTGCGCTGTCTTCTGCCCACAGGGACGCTTAGTCGATCCCGTACTACCACTCGCACTACCTGAATCATCCCTGCCTCTCTTGGACTTGAGCTCCAAGTCATCCTCTGCCCTCTGAACATCTCCTACTATCTGGTCGAAAGTTGCCTCGCGGTCGCTCCTAGTCAAAGACTTGATCGCCATGACCAAGCCCTTGCGAAACTTCCTCGCCTTTGCTGCCTCACTCAAGCCCTCTACAAATCTGTCCAGATGGCAGAACTCCGCTGCATACTCGTCCACCATCATGCTCCCTTGGACGAGTGCCTCGAACTGGCTCTCCAAAGCATTGAGCGCCACATCTGGGAAAAACTTCTCCTTAAAAAGCCTCTTGAAAGCCTCACAAGTAAGCCCTGGTGTCGCGATCCTCGTATCAGTGCGATACCACGTCAAAGCGAGGTCAAACATCTGACTGCCTGCTGCCTCTATCTGCATGCTGTCTGAAATCTGTGCCAGCCAAAAAATTCCCTCAATCTGCTCTATCCAGTCATCCATGTACATGATCCCTTCTGTACCCCAGAACTCCTTGGGCCGCATCCTCTAAAAGTCAATGATACTACCCGGCCTCGGATGCTGAGTCTGATCTGCCTGTGGCTGAATTTGTGCCACCCTATCCACTGCCGTCATGGCCACCTGGTGGGAGTTCTCAATACCCAGCCTCATCACATCCACCTGACGGTACTGCGCGTCCATCATCTCTCTAAAGAATGCAAACAACTGCGCGACGTCTACTGGTGCAGGAGGTGGTGGAGGAACCACCGGAACGACTGGGGTAGTCCTCGGATCGACAAGTGGAGGAGGATCCCCGAGAGAAGCAGATGCTCCCTCAACCGCAGGAGTGGTGAGTGGAGTGGTAGCAGCTGCCTGAATACGAGCTGGACGAGAGGTAGCAGACCTCTCGGTGGCAGCTGCTGGAATGGTACGAAAGGATGGTGTCTTCGGAGGCATCCTGAACACAGATCAAAAGAAGTCAATATGGCGCAAGATACAATATCATCAAAGAAGGACAGTGATATTTCAAAGGAAAGCAATTTCAGGATAATTAGATTAGAATTGTTCCTAGTCGTAATTGAGTACACTCTCATCCTAGATCCTATATCCTAAGGCAGGCTCGCAGCAGTACAACTAAATCGTTGTACTACCACGACATCGCACTAATTGTGAATCGAGACCTGCATGGGCCACCACCAAAAATGTGTCATAACCCGCACCTAAAAAATTGGGCATGAGTCGTGGGTATGTCCAACCTACGCCGCAACATCGGTGGTAGAATGCTGTCTAGGTCTACTATCTAGATAACAATCTCACGCAATCAATATATGTACCTGTCAAGATCTCAACTCCAAATGGAGGAGCAATATCATAATGATAATACAAGTACTCAATCACGAATCTAAGCACGATAAGATAACATAGAAGTCTAACAACTACAAGGTCTAAACAAATGCTACTAAATCAACCACAATATCAATAATAATAATACAACATCCTGAATCATATACAATACAAGGTCTCAAACCAAAACCGAGGACAAATCCGGTACCAAAAGCTAATAAAAATAACAACTGAGGTCCTAGTGATCCCGGCTACCAACCCGGAAATCACTCCTAAACTAGGGGGTCCCTGTCTGCACCATCGGCAGGCTGAGGTCCATAAAACGTCGGACACCAATCCTTCGGATACTCTAGAAAAAAATATGTTCAGTCAGGACTGGAGCAAGTACACCTCTAACAGCAGTTCTAGTTAAATGATAAAAACTATAAAACAGTTGTAGCAAGTAGCAAGGTGAAGAAAATAAAGTATGAACAAGATATATATACATATCACTGGTGCATAAAGGTAAAGATGCATGAATATCAGAAGCAAGATAGTAATGAGTGTAAGATACAAGAAATCTAAACTAAGATCAAGTGCGTGCACAAGAACATGAAGTGAGTCCAGCAAGAATACATGTAATGAGTCAAGTCCAGAAACATGTAAGTGAGACCAGCAAGAAATGCAAGAGAGTCCAAACTAGAAAGAATGAACTCTTGTCTTTGAAATACCTGTTTCGACATATAAACGGCTAGGGGTAAGTACGGTTCACCGCATACTGGGTCTGCGCTGCTATCATTCCAGATTAGACTAGAGGGGGTGATTCCAGTTAGGAATATTTACATATCTACTCGAGTATTTTCCCGTCCCGACTAGTACAAGTGAATCCAAGATCCGACACGTAAATCAAGTATGAGTCCAGCCAAAAATATGAGTGATGCCTGTAGTGATGCCTGTAGGTGATGCCAATAGGTGATTCCAGAATAGAGGCCAGAAACATGAAATATACGTGTCGTAAGTAAATGAATCCAGAAATACTAGTCCGTATCGTGCCAAAAAATCAGATGATACTATACTAGAAGTTGAATCATAATAATCATCAGATAATGGAAACTATCACAGAATATACTCGTCTAACGTCCTGAACAACTGGCGATCCGAACTAGTGTCGTAAGGAGCTATTACGAAAAGCAAGGTTAAACAGGTTTCTAATGAGTTAAACAGATATAAAATAACTAAAAATAGGATTTTAGGGTCGTTCTAGGTCAAACGGGTCAAACCGGTAAAATCTGGGTCAAAAAGTCAACTCTGGGTCCAAAAAGTCAACCCTAGGTCAAAACTAGGTCAATAGTTGACTTTGGCGGTCAACCGGGTCAATTACGGTCAACTCTAGGTCAAACTAACGTGCCCCTAAAATTTTAGGTCAAAACTAGGTCATTAAGCTAATAAACCATCAAACTCGCCTCCTTGAGATACCGGGATACCCTCGGTATCCGATACCTCAACCTACGCTATACGTCCCGCCTATACCCTCTAAAATATATACTAGCACGCATATATATATATATATATATATATATATATATATATATATATATATATATATATATATATATATATATATAAGCATCTCTAACCTCATTCCTAGGCTAAAATCCAATACCTTGCCCCGATGCCCAATACCTAGAGTATCTCAAGGTATTGAGATACTCAAGCCTTACCCCTCACTAACACTAGTTAACTAACTAACTATCTATAATATATACATTACCATATACTAATATATATAACATATATATAACTATATATATATATATATATATATATATATATATATATATATATATATATATATATATATATATATATATATATATATATATAACCTAGTGTATAGGTAAACAACTCAATACCTTACCTCCGATATGCAACTTATCTCAATACCTTGGTATCTCAAGGTATTGAGATACCTTACCCTCTAATTCTAGCTAACTTAGCTAGCTATCTATATATATACTTATATATATACATAACATCAATATATATATATATATATATATATATATATATATATAACTTAGTATTAGGTTACCTCAATACCTTGGGTATCTCGAGGTATTGAGATATCCAACTATCCCCCTCTCTAACACTAACCATATAACTAACTATCTATATAAACATATACCTAGCTATATAACTAAGCATATATATATATATATATATATATATATATATATATATATATATATATATATATATCCATACACATATATATATATATCCATACATACACATATATGTATATATATATCTATACTCATACATATATATATCTATCTATATATACTAGTATCTATATACATACACATACCTCTAACTATCTATATCTATATCTATCTACTTATCTATATATCTATCTATCCATATAAGTATATATATATACATCTATATAAATACATACATATATATAAAAGAAGGGGAAGGGGAAACAGCTGGAGCACGCGCGCTGCTTGTGCTGAAACGCTTTGCTCACGCTGCTGCTGTGGCGCGCTGCTGTGCTTGCAGCTGCTGCTGCTGCTGCTGCCGCGGCGCTCCGCGGCACCACGAGCGCCTGCAGCTGCTGCTGCTGCTGTCGCTGTTGTCGCAGCGTGCTGCCGCGGCGCTGCTCCCTGCTGCAGCAGCTGCTCCTCTTTGCTGCCACATGTGCTGCACTCTCCTCTCTGCCTCGCTCTCTCTACCTCCCTCTCATCTCTCCCCTCGACACACCACACTACGACACGCAAGCACACACACACAGAAACATATACACGTACACACACTTACATATATATAAACACACAAACATATATATATAGGTACACACACATATGCATATAAACACACATATGTATATATATATACACACACACACACACTCATACATATATACAAACACATACACACACATATATATATATATATACACACACACTCATACATATATACAAACACATATATATATATACACATGCACACGTATACACACACACACACACACACACACACACACACACATATATATATATATATATATATATATATATATATATATATATATATATATATATATATATATATATATACAAACACACACACCTACACATACACTAACACCAACACACACTCTCACACAAACACTCACTAACACACACTAACACACACACAACTACGCATATATATATATATATATATATATATATATATATAAACACACATACTAGCACACTAACACAACACACACAACCACACACAATACACAAACACCAACACCAACGCACAAACCCACACTCACCACCACACACAAAAACACACACATATATAAATATACACTCGAAAACTCTAGCA
Organism: Iris macrosiphon; assembly: GCA_036927795.1. NCBI lineage: Eukaryota > Viridiplantae > Streptophyta > Magnoliopsida > Asparagales > Iridaceae > Iris > Iris macrosiphon. The sequence continues at coordinate 157,750,956 of JAYESA010000008.1, read as the reverse complement.
CACACTCCCCGAAGCTAAACCAACGCGCGCACAAGCCCGAAACCTAGAAACCAAGTCGAAATGGCCATTCGGTCATTTCGACGAACACGTGGAGTGCGGTTCGCGAAACCTCGTAAAATACACACCAAACCTACTCGAAATTGACCCAAAATTTACCCACGAGTTCTAATCGATGTCTAGAACCTAGAAAAATGCTAACTCTCCGATTCTAGGTCCGTGGCAAAAATGTGCACGCACATAGAACCTACGACGACGAAAAACTCCCAAATCGTCCGAAATGCCCAAATCTCCGCGACACGATCTCACGTGTCCGAACGGGGACATGTACTTATCCTCAAGACACCCAAGCACGTCTAACTAGGTCCGTCTAACCTAGGGCAACACCAAAAATTGGGCCAATCTCGGATTTTATCCAAAATTGACACAAAATCTAATGTCAAAGTCTCCAAACACATCCAAACAAGCTCCAACTTACTCCCACGGATAGTCCTAAATCTACTAATTACACTATATTAGAGTAATTACAAGGGGAAAAATCAGGGTTTACCTCTTGGGAGTTGAAATCCGAAGCCAAAGTCTTCAAAAAGCCCCAAATTCACCACACCAAGCTTCCAACCCAAGCTCCAATACCAAATCTAAGCTCTACACACCTAGGTTAGGAAAGAGTATAGGGTTAGGGTTTACATAAATGGAAGAATAGAAGAAGAAAGAGAAAAAAAGGAGAACTTACTTGCTTGAAATGAGAGATTGGAAGAAGAAAAGAGTGGAGAAAATGGAGAATGGAGTGTGGAGAAGAAGAAGAAGTGAAGGGAAGGGGAAGGTTTTAGTCATGAACCTGGAAAGGGCCGGCCAAGTGCAATATTATAGGGTTTACTTAAGTCAAATGACTAAAATGCCCTCATTTTAGTCATCCTAACAAAGGGTTTAGGTTTGGGGTTCCAAAACCACGCAAACTAACTCTTAATCACTCCAACTAACTAAAATAAAATATAATAATTATTATTCTAAGCCAATAAATAAGTCTAATAAGGGTATTGGTTGGGTCTGGCATGGGTCCAATAGGGTCTGACATGGGTCCAGGCTAGCCAAAATACTAAAATAACTAATAAAAAATAATACAATCAACTAATTAAGTATTAAATATTTATAATAATTACACAATTAAACAAATTAAAATAAAAAAATACCCTGCTCTGGAAATGGGGTAGTGACACATATCAAATCGTCTCTTTGAGAAATAATTTGGTATGTACTCAGTAGGACATAAAGGCTATTCATCATGCTGGGTGGTCTTGATCGATCATTCTCTCCTTCACCTTTACACTTTAATAAAAAGAATTGTTATTAGTCATTGTCTCTCTATTCCATACGATTGTTATTGCTAATTAATAGAACCATGATAAAAGAGAGTAATCCGATCGTTGTTAACTTTTTATATGTAAATATAATATGGTATTGTTGTTATTGACATGTGAAATATTGTACTTTTGTTATACAAATATGACATGTTGTGTTGTTGTTAGTAAAAAAATTATCGAGAAAAATTTGGGACCGTTGAGTTAGAAAGGTAAAAATCCAGAATGGGAAGAGGTATGGATGTGATGCGGTACCATGAACTGTTGGGTTATAGTATGGTACAACAGAATAGTCAGAATAGTTTAGGACCAATGGGTCTCCAACAGAACATAAAATAGAATTTTGGATATCGTATGCTTGAACTATTGTACAAGTTGAGAGTTGTATTATTTTATTTCAGTTTTTGTTATCATATATGTTATATTTTAATAGCTAAGTTGCACATACATGCATGATCATGAACAACTTGTACACAATATTTGTCTTTCCTCGAACATGGTCCAGAGCATTGGGACAAACTTAGCCTAGGAGAAAATTATGTGTAATATGCTTCACACACGAGACATTACAGATCTTTAATGGGGCTAGCTACACGAACTGGAAGGACGCATTACAATATTATGTATAGTCCAAGATGGTGTGTCATCAGTGACCGTCATATATATAGGTTGCATGCTAATAACATATGTTTGCAGGCTAATTACAAGTTATTTTTAGGGCTAAACTCATGCCACATTTATATTTCATAAATCTAACAATTGATGCGTTAACACATTATGATACATTTATATATTATGAATGATAATATTTTTTGCAGAAAAGGATGATAGCGTTGGATAAGATTTATTTTGTCAAATGACGCACACACACACACACACACACACACACACACACACACACACACATATATATATATATATATATATATATATATATACTATATATATATATATGTTAACTGATCCCAGAGAAAGTAGAAAGATCACATAATAATTCTACTTGTTCTCACATGATTACCATATTGGTTTAGGTGAGTCGGGTCGAGGCCGTCCACCAGTGTATTTTTCAGTATGTTAACCCCCTCATCTACAGGTACGAGGAGTCACCTGGACATGTTGAGATGTTGGAGATCGTTTCATAACTTGAAGATGTTCGACTAGAAGATGTTATATTTCGTTTTTGTCAATGAATTTTTTATTACTCGCTTTCATCGATTTTTGTATTTCTTTGAGAATTCAAAGAGAAAAAGAAATGAAAGTTAGAAGAAGCGTACATATCTGATGTTGGTAAAATTACAGGTTGACACATACATAAGGCTTGATCGTTGGGCATTAATTCTTTTTCTTTAATCGATGGGTAGTTATTGTCCTTCTTTCCTTTTTCTTTATGCCTTAATAAAGGATTTGCTTCTTTTCTTATCATATTCTTAAGATTGATGATGTCTAGTAAGAAATAAAAGATAAAATAAGTCACATGTATGTTATTTTTGCTAATGTTTGAAATAATAAAATTTTAAATTGTTATTACATTTATGTTTGAGAATAAATGTAATATGAGCTTTCGTATAAAAAGTGGTGTGGAATTGGTTTGGTACCATATAATAGTTGAAAATGGTAATTTAGGACCAATGAGTCACTAATTCGGGATAATCCTAAAGGAAATTGAGATTTTGCCAGCATAGACTCAATGAATGATCATAAGTAGAGAGTTATATTTGTATTTAATTTAAGTTATATACTTTAAAATATATGTTTTATAGTTAAGTTGCATACACATTAATGGCAGCTTGTTAGTCCTTTTGTTAATTCAAAGAATGTAGCTGATACGGCATATCAAATGTATTCAATATCAATGTAATTTCCTACTGCAAGTTATTAATGAAAAAGTATGTTTTCTTCTTATACTCTGTGTTCAACTTTCTGCCGCAATGTATTTTATACTCTGAGTTCAAAAGAATTATCACCTACACGTTCTTACCTTGTGCACTGCGCAACATAGGCATGCACGACATCACACCCAGGGGACAACTATCGACTCTACGTTGTCGGGGCGTGACAGTTGTCCTTCGATGAGAATAGAAAATGTAGCTATCGTAATGCACTCCCGTACCCTGTCCACCCAAACACTATCAAAACCCATAGCAAGAATAATATGACACAAACTCCCTATCAACCGTGTCATATGCCTTTCATAACTTCATCTTGATACAAGCTTTCTTTCTTCCGAGTTTATTAAAATTGCGGACCATCTCATGAGCCAGCAGATTATTGTCTATGATGGCTCTACCTTTAATGAACGAAGCTTGGTTTGGAAAAACTAGATCTTGCATAATTTTCTCTATACGACGGCACATAAGGTGCATGATCAGCTTATATAAATAGTTGCATCATACAATGGGTCTATAGTCGGTAAGGGACATCTCCCCCTCCTTCTTCGGAATCAGTGTGAGAAACATATGCTTTAACTCCTTCCGCAGTCTCCCATTGACGAAGAAATTTCTAATCTCCTCCAACACCTGATATTTGATTTCCTCCTAGTGAATTTTATAAAATATGCTACCAAAGCCATTAGGACCAGGGGTTTTATTAGGGTCATCATTTTTAACTATGGCTTCCACCTCCTCCATCTCAACCAGGGCAAGAAGAATACAATTGCCGTTTGGGGCAATAACCATGCTTTCAGAGAAGTGGTGGCTTATATATTTCAACTTTAAACTGCGAAATGACTAAGCCGCGCCTCCAGGGGGGCATTCTCCACATTGGACGGGGCCAACTTCCAGGGCAGCAGGTTCCCATGGTTTGTTGGAGATACGCTGGAAAAAAAAATATAAGCGGGATTCCACGTTGTATGAATCTTTAAACAAGACATGCCCCATAGCAAACAAATTCTAAACTTTGTGGTTTTCTTTGATCAAAAGAAATTCTATAACCATACGATTGAATATCAACTCCGAGAAAGTAGATAAATAATCATGCTGATTAAGAAAGTCAGAATAGTACCTGGTCGTTTTCTCCTGTTAATCGCAATGCGATATAGCCTCCTTTTCGTCTGGGCCAATAAGTTTGCCAATGTGATTACTATCATACCCCGGTTATGCAAAACTGATTGTCCCCGCTGGACATGATGTAGTACAAGTTTGGGGTTTCACTTGTACTAGGCAAGAACGTACACATGGATCAAATCTTTTAAAAATAACTCAGCAACACAATAGTAGAATTTTGAATACACAGTATAGGAAGAAAATAACTCTTTATTGATTCATTGTAACGAAGTACAACTTTCTCAGTAATGAAATAAAAATACATGTCCAGCTTCATAGCTTTCTGAAAAGTAAAATACTGATAGATTGACATGAAAAAATGTTTTATTCGATAAATTATGTCCCTTTATTACAATTTGAACTAGGACACAATAACATAAAATCTTGAAATACTTTGAAAATATGAAGAAGATTTGAAAAGACTGCAGCAAAAGCTGTATCTCTCTTGAGAGCCCGGGAATCTCGAACGCCTGGGTTGCCCACAAAGACGTGGGTCAGTACTTAACATATATTAGTGAGCAAAACTAGCCCACTCACATAAACCAATACTTCTGAATTATATGACAAGCATTTTAATATCCAACAATAAAGTAGTGAAACAAGTAATTCATTTGAAACATGTGTTCTTACCGACGGCCGATGGTTGTTCCTGTATAAGTTACAGCATAATACTTACCACCCCTGCACAAAACATCGTTAGCATGAAATCTCTCTTTTGGTCATTGGTGTTGTTTCACGATTTAGGACTTTTACATTGTATTGCAGTGTATCTCCTCAAAGTAGGTAGCTAGCCTCAATGAGAATCCCGCAATACCTCGTGCATATAAGTACGTCCGAATGTCTTCCCCTAGGTCGACGCAGTTTTTGGTGCCTCGGGTCCCGATCAAGAAAACTTACTACCTTGTGCCAAAGTTGTCCATTACCATGCAAATGCATATATGACTAAGTTATAAGCTAAATTGCATGGTAAATTACTGAAGTAATTACAGCCGACATTGTCCATTTTTGGGACTTCTTAGTCCTTACTTAATTTCTTGCTTGGGGACTTGTGAGTCCATACTTACTTTCTTTCTTTTCTCATTTTATTTACAACATATAGCATACTCACGACAGTTATAATAGTATTCTCTTCTTGTGTTTTAGATGTTACAACAATAGTATTAACTTGTGGCATTGATGGCTTTATCGATTATTGGACTTAGCAAGGTTAAAAAGAGAACTCAATGATTATTATTGGCACGAAGGAGTAGGAGAGAAGAGACAAATTCGCTCACCAATCAGAGAATGACAAGAGAAGGAGAACGCTTGAACGATATGGCTCCAGTTACGCGTCTATCTGCATTGGCACCAACATCGGATCAGAATACCATAATTATCTTCCTTTCTCTCAGAGTTCTCAAGAATGAATGCAAGAAATCGATGAAAACGGACAAGAAACTCAATCATCGAAAACTATCACGAAAACGCATTCATCAAAACAATGCAGCAAAAATCTAACAAAAAATCCAACGAAAACTCTTGGACTCATTCCAACAGAAGCCGATTTATGAGTTGGAAGAGTTTATTGTATTCGTCCGTGATTGATTATGCCGAAAGGTTTTTCCAATACTCAGTTCCGACTGAATCAATCGAGCCATAAGCCTTACGTCGTGAACCTCTAGGAGTGGGACACTATAATTACAGTGTTGTCTCATACATACGACATAGTAGAAAATTTTCGTGTATTTGTCCCCCTCATTTAACTAGGAACACTTTGCCTGCCGTGCCATCTCCACCTGCTCCTGGAACCAAAGGAGTCCGGCCTCCTTTATGAGCCCCTGCTCTTCGGCTGCAAGCGAATGGTTAAGGGTGTCCTCCTGCTGCCTACTTTGCACTTGCCGATGCTTCATATCTACTTCATCTAGCTTACTGGTTAGCCTTCCTTTAATCCATTGCTTTAGAGCAGCTTTAACTCGTTTAAGCCGAGAGACCAGTTTAAACTGGGCATTCCCAGCAACATCCGCTAGTATGCCCCTCTTTATAACATGTCCATATCCTTCCATCAATTGCCATTTGTTGTTAGACCGGAAAGACGAGACTTTTGCGACTAGGAACCGTAAGGCGATCGCACAACGAAAAATGATCACTGGCCCCCGCAGAGAAACCTTCAATGTCGTGTTCGAGAATTTTATTAAACCACTTCCGATTTTCCAACGCCCTGTCAATTTGACACGCAACTCAATTAATTTTCCAAGTCCAAATATAAATGGTCTTTCGAAATTTTGCCGGCCCGACCGTAATAAACATTGTTGAAAATCTTGCAGCCTGCCTACATCCATCCCATCTAGCCCATCTTAGTTTGAATTTTCACCCTTTGCCGACAAGTACATGAGATTGACATAAGTATTGTATCACGGTGAACATGAGGAGACATCTTGGCTTTTGAGATATTATTATGTGCCCGACTACAACCCAGACCATGAGCATAGTTTTCAAGCACGAGCTAGCTAGGCTCAACAAGGTTCAACAATTTGCAAGTTTGCAAGTATAGAGTTGGGCCCCTCGTAAGGGTGGTCCTAAAAAAAGAGGCACATTTGTAAATAATTTTTTTTTTTTTTTCTGTCTATGTGGCCATCTGGATAGCCTTGTGCTGCTAAATTTTACATGCATGCTTTTTTAACAAAAACCCACTTACGGATGTGTGGGGAGAAATGGCTAGAACACGCAAGAGGAGAAGACGAGAACGTCAAGGTCCATAAAACTCCTCTATCCCCGAAATGTCCTCCATGGGCCCCACGTTCCTGCCCCTAGCGCCCGGGCTTCGAGCGGGCAGTTTAGTCATCTCCCCACTGCGATGATTGGGATCGACCACCCTTTGAGGTTGCCGTGTCGCTGGATTGTCGGAGTAGATGACGAAATGCCCAAACTATCCGCTTCGACGACAAATGGTAGTACACGGGAGTAGGGGTAAAGTAGGTCAATTATTTTGGCACGAAGCACCCCTCTCTCTCTCTCTCTCTCTCTCTCTCTATTATTTGTCGCTGTCATTGTAACGACGTTGTGTCATATAATTGTCAGCATATTCTCTACGTTATCAGGAGTATTCACGCACATGTTGACAACGTAGTTCTCAGCATCAGTAGTATTATTTATTACGTGTGACTATTTTAATTAGCCGTCAGTTAACTTAGTTTGGAAGGAAGCATATAATTATTAAGTAAACCTCTATAGCTAGTAAGAGAAACTAATTAAGACCTTAGCTTATATATGGTAGAGTTGAGTAGGCCTTGTAGGGAATTCCTGCCTTCAGACGTTTTGGAAACCTTATAGACATGTAAAATAATACAGTTTTTTTTAGCAATTTGGGTGAAAAAAGAAAACAAATTAGAAAACTTTTTCTTTTTATATAACAACTTTAATAGACCTCTATATTCTTTATTTTGTCTACCATTGGCATCCTTTCCATATTAGGTGATATATATATATATATATATATATAGAGAGAGAGAGAGAGAGAGAGAATAAGGGAGGTGAGATGGCACCTCACTCTAAAAACAAGGGTGGCGGTGACGTGGCACAATCCCAACCACACATTTCATAATTGACAATTTGCACTTAACCCCCTCCCCTCGTTTGTGTGGTTGGGATTGTGCCACGTCACCGCCACCCTTGTTTTTTAGAGTGAGGTGCCATCTCACCTCCCTTATTCTCTCTCTCTCTCTCTCTCTCTCTCTCTATATATATATATATATATATATATATATATATAGAGAATAAGGGAGGTGAGATGGCACCTCACTCTCAAAACTAGGGTGGCGGTGACGTGGCACAATCCCAACCACATATTTCATAATTGGCAAATTGCACTTAACCCCCTCCCCTTGTTTGTGTGGTTGGAATTGTGCCACATCACCGCCACCCTTGTTTTGAGAGTGAGGTGCCACCTCACCTCCCTTATCCTCTATATATATATATATATATATATATATATATAACTTTAATAGACCTCTATATTCTTTATTTTGTCCTTTCCTACGGCATGATATGACATGGCTAGTATTGACATCCTTTCCATATTGGGTAATATATATATATATATATATATATATATATAGAGAATAAGGGAGGTGAGATGACACCTCACTCTAAAAACAAGGGTGGCGGTGACGTGGCACAATTCCAACCACACAAACGAGGGGAGGGGGTTAAGTGCAAATTGCCAATTATGAAATGTGTGGTTGAGATTGTGCCACGTCACCGCCACCCTTGTTTTTAGAGGGAGGTGCCATCTCACCTCCCTTATTCTCTCTCTCTCTCTCTCTCTCTCTCTCTATATATATATATATATATATATATATATATATATATATATATATATATATATAAACAAGATATGAGTCATATGTTCATATTTTTACATTAGCCATTCACATACCAGTAGAAATTGACTCTTTTATCTCTTGTGCACCCATATGCACTAGTACATTTCATTCCTATCACATATGTGCATTGACTAATGTAGGAATATAAGCCTATGAAGCACATATATATATACAATCAATTGTCCGTGTCCTATATCTCCCCTTATATATCTATATCTATATCTATATATATATCATGTGTGTGTGTGTGTGTGTGTGAAGGGGGGGTGGGGGCGCTTCCTTTAGAGACCTCTGGGTTGTAGACCCCACTACGATCGGATTGGAATGGTGGCTTCGTCACGAATCCAAGGAGAATATATATATATATATATATATATATATATATATATATATATATATATATATATATATATATATATATATATGTGGGGGGGGGGGGGGGTCGTGGCCTGTTGGTTACGATCGGGTGACTCCCATTGAGATATGTACGGTTCGAATCCTCCCCTTAGGAACTTAGTTCCTAGCCCGTTGGAAAGGACCATATCAAATACACACGCGTGCGCGCACACACAGAGACACACTGTCACGCCCCTGTTCCATGGATAAGGAACCGAGTCGCGTGGCAATGGCCAGCAGCGCACTTCGGCGAGCATTCCAATCTAATGGGCCCGTCGGAGTACACCTAAGCTGTAAAGTACAATGAATAACCCATCACATGCTCATCTCTACTACACTACATCAACACAACAATGATTTAAACACAAACTTAGCTAAGGTACACAACCATATATATCAAGAACCCTAAGGTACACTCCGGTGCATAGTCGCCGGAGTGGGTCAGCCGCCAGAGTTGGGATCAATCGGCCGGAGGGATCAGTCGGCCGGAGGGATACTTTTCAGGAAGAAGAAGAAGAAGAAATAGGGAATGAATAAATATGGAGGAGGGAGGAGAGAGAGAGGGGTGGTTTTCCCTAAGTGTAGAAAGAGACACTTTATAGGGGTTGGTGATGTGAGTGTGTGGTGGGATGCTCCAATTCAAATGGAGGGCTAGGATTGATCATGGAGGATTAGGTTTCTTCATGCAAAGGAAGGGAGAGAATGTTGACTACGGTCAAAGAATGGTAACCTCTCCATTTGGCCTTGGCCAATGAGGTGAGGACACCTAAATCAATAAATTGTAACTAAGCCCCTTAAATTCGGATAATTGTACGAACACATGAAATGATGCAAAAATTATGGGAAAAATGGTGTTTGGTGATTTGCATGGTGAGGGGGGGGGTTGTGTGTTTGGCATGGGTTTAAATAAATGGGCATTGGGATTAATTGGGGATTAAGATAGGATTAGACAAAATTGGTATTCCCGGTTTAAATAGAATTAAAGTGTCCCACGCTTTTAAATTAAATGGGGGCACTTGGTGTCAAAATTTGGAAATAACATAAAGGTCAAAAATGGTGTGGGCTTGGAGTCAGTCTTGGACCCTTTAGTTGGTCCGGCTCAACGGGTTAAGTTGGTATCTCAAAATTGAGGGTAACGACACAAGTGTCCGACACGAAATTAAATATGGGATTTAGGATACGGGAAGTTGTGCGATTACTTTAAGGCACAACGGATTTGATTTTTGTGTGACGAAAAAGTCCAGTGCCTAAATTGGCGAGTCAAGTCAGAAGTACAATAGTCCGATAGAATTTATGGGCTGATATTAGGCTCCGAATAATTAAGCAATGGTAGGTCGCGCCAAGGGTTTAATTAAATAAAATAACAGACAAAAATAACTTTACTCTAAACCTCAACATCTGCTGCTAATCCAAAATTTTCCCAATCCATACCTGACTATCTATATAATTAATCGAGGGGTTTTACACACACACCTCAAAGGGCGGAATTATAGTGTGGGCTAGGGTGGGCTCCAGCGCACCCTAAATTTTCCAAATTTTTTTCCTATGTAGTGAATCTATACCCAGGTTGTTAGTCTAACCCCAGCTCGGAAGAAAACAACCCAGGCTTTTCTTAGCCTAACCCATATCCAAAAGGACAAAAACTAATGGTGTGTTGGTAGGATAGAAAAGTATGGTATATATATATATATATATATATATATATATATATATATATATATATATATATATATATATATATATATATATATATATATATAACGTCTAGCCTAGTGGTTAAGATAGATGCATATTACCTAGGAGGTTGCGGGTTCGAGCCTCTTGGACACCATTTAATTCTCCTTTGGGGGAATTAAGTAGTGAGTTGGTGATGGGTGCAGCGCAGGTGCGGTTCAAGTCCAGTGAATGTGCGAGCCTACGGGCTGAGATGAGTGGAGTCTTCGGGCCGGGATGTGGTGGACCTTCAGGCCGAGTTTGTAGGCCTTCAGGCTAAGAGTCTGTAACATAATTACATCTTTTAAAAAAATTAATATATATATATATATATATATATATATATATATATATATATGTCCTTGGGGTTGTGGCCTGTTGGTTACGATGTGTAGGGGGGGCTCCCATGGAAATAGGCACGGTTCGAATTCTCCCTTGAGAACTTAGTTTCTAATCCGGTGGAAATGACACACATACACACACACACACACACACACACACACACACACACCCTCAAAGGGCTAGGGTGGGCTCTAGCCCACCCTAAATTTTTTAATTTATTTTCTATGTAGTAAATCCATACCCAGGTTGTTAGTCTACCCCAGCCAGGAAGAAAACAACCCAAGCTTTTCTTAGCACATCCCATGTCCAAAAGGACCAAAACTAAGGCTGTGTTTGGTAGGATATATATAAAAGTATGAGGAAGGAAAATGGAGGAGGATTCCTTTTTTCTTGTTTGATATGGAAGAAAAGTATAAGGAAGGAATAATGAGGGGATTACTTTTTCCTCATAACCTATGAAATTTAATCCCTCCAAAAGTAGAAAAAAGTGAAAGAAAAAGTTGAGGCTTATATTAATTAACAATTATACCCAATATGAATTTTAATATTTAAAAATTATTCATTAAGTCAATGGGTAAATAAGTGTTTTTAGTTGATGATAGAATTGGTAAAACATTTTTTTTTTACTTCCTTTTCTCTCACTTTTCCTTCCATACCAAATAAAGGGAAGGGCATTTCTTCTTTTTTCCATCATTCCTACCAAACACAAAGAAAGAAAATGATATTTTTTTCCATATGGAAGGAAAATACATCCTGCTCTTTTTTTCTTCTTCTATTTTTTCATCCTTCCTACCAAACAAACCCTAAGGTTTACATGACATCTCTCTTACTCTGCAAAATGTCCCCTCTATTGTGGTAGTTGCACAATAACGTAGCCTCCTTCCCCTTCCCACCTCTTTTTCTTACTTTATAGTCCCATCAGATTCCTCTGTCTTTTACATCTACAAACGTCCCCTCCTCCGATCCCCGCCTCGAGCGTTGTGCTAAAAATCAGACAACAGAGCCAGATGCTCTGATACTAGATGTTGGGATCAAACACGTCCTACAAGCACTCCAATATCGTGTTTGAAATTGACCGCAGCAAAAACTTATGCCAACCCACCTTAGATAACCAACCCCCGTCTAACGAATACCAAGTACAGATAAAGACAAAGTATATGACGGTGACTACATCACCTGGACAAATCCCAATCTATATAACTCAGGTAAAATTATAAGATCGTAAAAACTAATCCTGAACCCTTTGCCATAATAGGTTCAAACCCCTCACCACACTCAAGAAAAAAGGCATAAACTACAATGAAATCACTCATCCTACCCGTTGTCACGCCCCGATCCCAGAGGATCGAAATTCACCACTAGACCTGATACCGTGTAAGCCTAAGTTGCGCTTGCACATGGCCAAGACTTGTACAATAACAAAATAAGCTATTCAGAGTTAGCAGCAATGGCACAATATTGCAGAAAATCAAATGAATACAATGTTATAAGAAATAATCTCTTTATTGATAACATTTTGAATTGATTACAAATCTCTCTAAATATATATGATACAATCCAATTAGGTTTACATCTCTTGAACTATTGATCAAAATTACAATGATATTTTTCTATACATTATATCCCTTTATACAAAAGCATCTCAAGGCATCTTCTTCTTCTTTTTCTTCTAATTTTTGGCTCCTGAGGATGAGGATCTGCTATCACTTCGGACAATCCAGCATGACACCCAGTACTTGCGGACAAACTGGTGGGGGGTTAGCACTTTGCGGGAAACCACTGGTGAGGAACAAAAAATACATCCTCTAAAATGATCACTAAGTAATCATGTGAGAAAAATATTACAATATTAGTGAACTTGATACTTTTACCTACGTTCATTTCATGTTGTATAGAATTAGGGTCAGATTACACTTCTTTGAAAACATCTTTGAAACCGTTTTCTTATTTAATTCATTCAAGCATACAATAGGGACTATTTTATGCACGATATTGAATTAATTTCTATCTTGATGTGCGCAGTGTGTATCGTGAGCTATATCATTTACTTAAAGGATATATTAGCAGCATTCTGTGAGCACTATTTATCCACCTAAAAGGGACAACAACATTTCAAGTTATTATAGATTATATTTTAGGAGCAGCATATGATAGGAAACATAATAAAATGACCATCACTTGTTTAGTAATTCTTACCCTCAGCCGAACGGTTATCCCTACAACAGATAATGTTAAATTTTTTTTGCATAAACATATGTATGGTTCCTTGTCCGTCTCTGCATCAACATTAAGTGTTAGGTATGCAACAAGGATATCCTAGCATGCGATCTACCTACATGATGGTCCTCGAGCTTTACTCTTCAGGATTAACAGCTGGAACTATGAGCCCAGTTATACTAATAGACAAGAGATCCCCTAATCGCGAGGTCTACAAGTCTCAGGGTGTTTCGATGACCCCCTAGGCCGAGCGATCCCGGTGCCACATAATCGGTCGTGTGATTTATCCTTGTGTACAAGTTGTCCAAACCAATGCATGAATGCAATTTTATCAGATAAACTCTATGATGCAAACAGTCGATGAATAAGTAGACTTTTTTATCTTTTCTCTTCTTTTCAAACGATCGATACAATAGCTCTTTTCTTTTTTAATAGCCACACCCCCATGATACTGTAGAACCGATCTTCAAGATGCACTATTAATTTCTTTAGAACACAACATGTATTTTATATAGTTATATCTTTGCAGTACAATGTAGGAAACATGCATCAATCACTACTAAAAATTGTGGGGTTAGCAACGGTTTTAGCGACGTTATTATAAAATATCGCTAATTTTTTCCAATTTAGCGACATTAATGTACAACGTTGCAGGTAGTTGCAAATAGCGACGTTTGGCGTCATTCAGCGACATTTTTTTGTAAAATGGAAAACGATGTCGCTGAAGCGCTGCTAAACGTCGCTAATATTTTAATTATAGCGATATTTAGCGATATTTTGTTTCAAGTCGCAGTATATTAATATATTAGTGACGTTTAGTGACGTCTATTTTAGACATCGCTAAATTATTTTATTTAGGGTTCAGGATTTTATTTACCCCATTCTCTCGAAATCTTACCAAAAATTTCAAAAGCCCCCCTCCGTCTTAGTCCCCCCCGGGAGTCCTCCTCCCTCCGGGGAAATTCCCCCACCCTCCTTCGAAGTCCCCCTTGGCGCCTCTCCTCCCTTTCAGCGCAATTGCTCCCCTTCGGTGCGGCTGCTCCCCTCGTGCAGCGCGTCTCCTCCCCTCTGACTACCTCTGGCTTCTTCTCCTCCTCTCGGTAAACCCTAACCCTATCTCTCTCTCTCTCTCTCTCACAAATACGGATACAATATTTAGTAGAGGACACGACACAAACACAGATATAGACACGACACAAGACACGACACAGACATATACACTAACATGACATGTCGCTGACATGACACGAGAATGAGAATCATAAGAGTATTGTGGTAGTTTTGGTTGTGATATTTGGTATCAAGAAGTTGTGTATTAATTGGCATGTGAGGATGTTGATGTTGTGTATGCTAGTGTTAGTGTGCAGAGTTTATATGTGTTGTGTTGGTGCTAGAGTATTGTCTGTGTGAGAGAGAGTCTATTGTATTTATGAGTGTGCACTTAGTTGTATGTTCATGAGTGTATATGAGGGATTTTCAGAAATGATCACACAACAGCTGTACATGTTGTATGATGGAAGCATTAGGTATTTTTCTAGTAGAGGCAGCAAATGTATTGTTGCACCCTGTAGCTGAAAGTGGCAGTATCCTGTAGATTTTAAGAGCTTGCAGCTGTGCTAGTGCTTGGTTCCAAAGCTGTAAAGGGTGCTGAAACTGTGTCCTATTTTAGGGTTTTATTGCAGGCCTGTAGTACAGTGACTTGGTGGGTGGAGAGCTCGATTTATATTCATGCTGTAAGGGGGTGAGCTAAGGTCTGTGCTGTGCTCAGTTGAGCAACTGCATTGCTATAGGAGCCTTGGCAACAACATCTTTAGTGCGCTGCAGGAGGATGCTGCCGTAGAGTATGCAACAATAATATGAAGTACATGTACTGCACTGGGTGATACTACAGATTTCAGGGTTGCCAGTACTTCAAGTGTAGTAGAACAGTGGCAACAAGAAATGCACACAATAAGTGTGTATATGTGTGTAGCAGGGTGAGTGAGATGTATGCGTATCATGTGATACATGGATATGATAGTGTATGTGTAGTGAGTTGTGTGTGAAATTTGTGTAGATGAATGCTAGTGTATTGAGTGTGTGTTATAGGTGCGTGTGTCCAAGTGTGGGTATCATAAATATGGATACCTAGATGCTAGGGATTGGGTTCAAAGAAATGTTAAGTATGAAAATGTGTCCAGAGTGCAAGGTATAGATACCAAGACAATGAACATGAGATGACACCTATTTAATAGGGTTTAAAATTAGAGTTGTCCACATGTCTACTAGTTTTCGGATAGTTACAAATTATAAAACAGATACTCATGATCCACGATATGGATACTCACGAATCACAACTCGAATACTCATGCATCAATAGGAGTTTTTAATTAATTTGATGAACATGTGTATCCATCTTTGCATCCATTTGGATAATTTACTTGAACGATGTCTATTCATCTTTTCAGAAGTATCTAGAAATGGATCTAAATTACTACCTGCATTAACGTTCATGAATGTACAACCATCATCTTGATGACATGTGCAGTGCACGGAATAAATTCATACAGGGGGTGGAACCGTTCCTATAGTTCGCCAAGGCGTTCCCTCAGTATAATGGACGACACCAAAATTAAGTGTCCCTGTGTGAGATGTCGTAACTTAAAATATTACCCAAAAGTGGATGTGACATATTATTTGTATTCTAGGGGTTTCAAGTTGAATTACTATTAGTGGACCTCACACGGAGAACTTGTTTCTTTAGCATCAGAGCCGGAGCCTTATGTGAAGCCGTATATGGATGTCTACGACCACCCTGATTACGATGACGGGTGCGTGAACATGTTTTTTGACACTTTTGAGCCTAGTTTTGATCCAAACAATTATGATGGAGCTGAGGAGGCATCGAATGCCGATGCTGCAAATTTTATAGAGTTATTGGAGAATGCAAGGACTCCATTATATCCTGGTTGTGAGGTCATTCACCGCTGAAGGAGGTTACAAGACTGTAGAGCATCAAGTTCGATTTTAACATGTCCCAAGAATACTACAACCAACTGATAGAGTTAATTATAGAGATCTTGTCGGCGGGTGCTAAGTTACCTAAAGACTTCTATCGGTCTAAGAAGATGGTGAGATCGCTCTGGATGGAATACGAGAAAATTGATGTATTTCACAATGGGTGCATGTTATACTACAAAGACATTATGATGAAGACGTGTGCCAATTTTATGGTGCTGATTGCTACAAGGCAACTGGTACAGGAAGGCCTGCCGGTGTAAGAAATTCGACCGATTCGATGCACTACTTGCCTTTGACACCGCGGTTGCAGAGGTTGTTTATGGTGAAAAAGACTGCCAAAAATATGAGTTAACACAGGCGAGAACAGATTGAAGAAGTGTTGGATCACCCATCTGATGGAGAAGCACGAAAGCACTTCGATCGAGAGTATCCCGATTTTGCTTCAGATTCGCGTAATGTAAGATTGGGGCTCTCGTCCAACAGTTTTATCCCATTCGGACTTTTGGGCTCCCATTATTTGTGTTGGCCTGTGATCATCACCCCATACAACCTACCACCTTGGATGTGCATAAAGACTCCGGTTATGTTCTTAACCGTCATTATTCCGAGTCCGGACAATCCGAAGAGGAACATCAATATGTACTTACAACCGTTGATAGATGAGTTGAATCAGCTATGGGAAGTAGGCTCCAACACGTATGATGTTTCAAAAAAGAAAATTTTTCAGATGAGAGCAACACTTATGTGGACCATCAACGACTTTCTGGCTTATGGCATGTTATCATGATGGAGCAATCATGGTCGTCTCTCATGTCCGTATTGCATGGACCGCACTAAGGCTTTCCGTTTGAAACACGATATAAAACTGTGCTTTTTCGATTGTCATTGATAATTTTTGCCGTCGGATCATCCGTTCCGGAGAAACATGAATGTATTTTGTTCCGACGTTACGGAGAAGCAAATCCACCTCCAATGTGGCTCGGAGACACGATATGGGAAGAGGTTATAGACTTACCAAGTGCTATTGAAGAGCCTACTAAGGGGTACAAGTGCGATGGATTTGGTTACACTCATAACTGGACGAAGAGGAGAATATTCTGGGACCTGCCATATTAGAGCACCAATCTGATCAGACATAACCTTGATGTCATGCATATCGAGAAGAATATATTTGATAACATAATTAATACTGTGATGGACGTAAAGGGGAAGACGAAAGACAATCCCAAGGCCAGGTTGGACTTGGAAGAAATATGCAGACGCCATACGTTGCATTTATAGAGGAAGGAAATGGAAAGTATAAGCAGCCTAAGACAATTTTCTCACTGGACAAGGAGGATAAAGGAAGACTATGTAGGTTGATTCTGGGGCTAAAATTTCAAGATGGATACGTGTCAAATATGATAAATGCGTCGACCCGAAGGAGAACAAACTGAACCACCTAAAGAGAAATATGAAAAACAAGGCAAGGGTCGAGGATTCTATTTGTGAAGCCTATATTCTTGAGGATATTACAAACTTTTGTTTGATGTATTTTAAGCCTCATGTTGCTACTAATAGAACAAGAGCTCCGATAAATGATGACGGATATCAGGAATCTAATGATGGAATATTGAAATTATTCAATGCTTTCGGTAAGCCTTCGGACAAAATAATGAAGAGATATCTAAATGACGACGAGCTAAGGGCTGCTCGGTTGTATATATTACTTAAATGCGACGAGGATAAATTGGAGAAGCTAAAGGGGTAAGTAATTAATATGTCAAAATTTAAGTCATCTTAATGTAATACTATACGCTAATATTGTTACACTAATCGGGCGATATTTTATTATTTTTTAGCACATTTAATGAAGACGTGAGGTCGATAAGACCAAACATAACAGATGAAGAAGTAAAACATGAAATCAGACTTCATTTCCCTTCTTGGTTGAGTGCATATGTTAGGATCTTTTTGTGTATGCACTTGCATAATATTTAACAAAATATTTAATTTAATATCGTTTCCTTGGTATGTAGGTCGATCGTCCCCACACAACACTCGAGAATGAGTCTATTAGAACTCTAGCCAAGGGACCAATTTATGCTGTCAAAATCTTGCCAAGCTACTGTATGAATGGGTTTAGGTTCAAGTCAACAAAAGCCCCGATATAGACAACTTCTTTCATCTTGATTCTACGAAAAATAGTTGTTTATGTATAAGATCTTCGAGCTACAAAGATGTTGATCCAGAAAAAAAATTCTATGGCGTCATAGGGGAGATTGGGGAGTTGACATATAATTATAAAACAGATCCTTCTAAGATCATTTTATTCATGTATGATTGGTTCGATCTGATCCAAGATTAAGGTTGGAAAATAGACAAGCATGTCTTGTGGATAAAAACTACTGGCATCAATACCAAGGCTATGAACCATTTGTCCTATCAAGTCAGGCTCAGCTCGTGTACTTCATAACTTATCCTAAAAAGGGATCAACAAGGTCGGATTGGTGGTCAGTATGCAACACGAAAGATAGAAATACTTTTGACGTTAAATAAATAGCTTACCAGGAGAATGAGCTACCAATTGTAACAAATATTGTAGATGTTGACTCAACGCAAGTTGCTCATTACATATCTAATCATGTAGAAGAGGTAAAATTATCTGAAGAGGAAGATGAAGTAGATAAAAGTGAAGATGAGGAGGAAGCGGAAGCGTATGATGAGAAAAACGAAGAAGATGAATTGTCAGAAGAGAATTGAAAATAAAATAAAATCCATTTAGAACTCTAGCCATGTACTATATTTTTAATATGGAATATAATATATATTTTAACTGTATGGATACATAAATTTATATCTTTTATTAATTATATTCTTTGTTTCTATCTATCTTACCAGATGGCACCCATGACCCGAGCACGTGCACGTCGCTTGAGAGAGGCACCTCCTACTGTTAAGGAGAAAGTGACTGTTTAGGAGGAAGTGATACCTCCTACTGTTAAGGAGGAAGTGGCTTTTAAGGAAGAAGTGATACCTCCTACTGTTAAATTGGAAGCGGTTGTTCAGGAGAAAGTTGCAACTTCTACTATTAAGGAGGAAGTGGTGCCATTTACCGTTGGGTAGGCACCAGCTCAGAGGGGGAGTTCCAGTCACCCAACACCTATAGCAGAGATTGATCGCCTAGATGCTGCTTATGCGAAGTATCTGAGGGACTGGATTGTGCCCCAGCATATTAGATTTTCTTGAGAGATTAAAAAATTGGATAAGACTTATGGTGTGACTGTAATACTTTTATTGTGCTTATTGTTGACTGTGATACTTTTATATTGTATTTATTGTGTGACAGTGATACTT
The DNA here is from genome assembly GCA_036927795.1 of Iris macrosiphon. NCBI lineage: Eukaryota > Viridiplantae > Streptophyta > Magnoliopsida > Asparagales > Iridaceae > Iris > Iris macrosiphon. The sequence goes on along the minus strand of JAYESA010000008.1, from coordinate 157,731,195 downwards.
TTATATTGTGTTTATTTTATGACTGTGATATTTCATATACTTTTATGATATTTCGTAGCCAAAAAATTCAACGGAGGGTTACTCTGGGTCTGTCTATTTTTATAAACATTTATAAGTATGTATATTTATTTTATTATTATACGTTATTATAAGGTATGGTCGGACGATAAAAATCTTTCGGAGGTCGAGCCTCTAGATGGAGTGCTCCTCCAGTACATGATACTAGTTCTGAATCCTCCTCACAGAGTACTCCAGTGTACCAATCTTTAGCATCTCTAACTCCGTCGATGATATGACGTGGCCGTACTCCAGGGATGAGTAGTTCTAGGCCTAAGACTACTCCCTCTTCCAGCGTTCCTCCAGCTGACGGCACCATGGAGAAAGAGGAGTAGATGGTGGAGGTCGAGCCGACTCTGTCTGTACATGTTCAGAGCGATCCTCCATACGCGCCTTCGGACGAGACGATGATGGAGATTTGGACCAACGGACCTCAAAAGCAAGTTAATTAGTTAACATTTTTGACCTACAGGCCAAATGATTATATCTTTATATTCATGAATTTAATTATCGTTGTATAGATATCGTGAGTCGGCGGTACAGAGAGAACTGGGGGTGTTTCTAAGACAGAACTATGGTGGGCCATGGATCAACTACTCAGATGCTCCTGAAGATAGGAAGGCATTCTGTTTTTTTGACTTCAAGGTAATAATAGATTTACTTTTAATACCAATAATTATTTATCCATATTATATAACTCTGTATCTTACTTTTTATAGAAAACCTATTTCTATCCACCACACCGGGTTGAGAAGATCTAGTAGCTGCTTTCTTCCATCGTCGCCAAGCTGATCCGTGATGCGATTAACGATCAAATGGCTCATGATCGTGACGGAGCCCCGATCCACGGTTGGATCATGCCTGAGAAGTGGACTGTGATGAAGGTGAGATTCAGTGAACCCCGGTACATGGAGAGGTCGGAGAAGGCAAAGACGTCTAGGTCGAAGGCAGAAAAGTGGTGTGGTGGCTCGATTGCCATGACAAAATATTTTAGTCGTCTGGTATTTATTATATCAAATATATATTATTTTAATAAAATCCAGATAAGATGTTTAATTTTAATAAGAAACAATATAATTTTTAACAGGTACAGGGGTGTGAGGACGCCAACATGGTGACCGTCTTCCTGGCCACCCATCAGAAGGACGAAAAGCTCATTGATGAGAAGGCCACGCAGACCTATGTACGTTACTTTACCTTGTGTTAGTTTTAATATAACTTTAAAAATATGCAATATATATCTATATAGTTAGTAATAAGTACCTTAGACGTTAGCAACCATTTTTCTAGGACGAGTATCTTAGTCTACGTGAGCGGCCGACTGCCAGTGCACCTACAGAGGGAGGGGCTGGTACTTTCTCGCAGCCCTCTACAGTTCCATCGGTGGATGAGCTCTGGATGATCGTCGTTGATGGTCTTCAGAGGGGTATACTATGGTACGGGATCCTATGGTGCCTTTGTTGTGATGCAGTCATCCGGGGTCCCCTCTGGCAGTGTACATTCCTCGCAGTCTTCGCAGGCATCTGTATGAGCCTAGGAGAGCATTGGCCGTTAGATTGTTGACCTGTGTGACGAGTTGCTACGGAGGATTACGGAGTAGCCCCAGTCTCAGCCGCAAACCGGCGATATGACGATCACCGCACGTTTTGATGTGCTCGAGCGTAGCCTATTAGAAATTAGGACTGAGCCAAACGATGGAGCACAGCCTTATAGAGCTCAGGACTATGAACCAGACGATAGAGCGCAGCTTGGCGACTCTGGCCGCGTCTACGGAGCGCAGACTTGGGGAGCTGGAGGGGTCGCATATGGTCATGAGCGACTCACTTGCATGGATACATGCGACGCAGGATTTGTTGAGTCGGACGGTTGAGATGAACACTTCGAGGATGGTATCTACCATAGATTTATACAATGCTCGACTGCTAGCATTGGAGCAGATACGTCCTTCTAGTCCGTCGACATCGACACCGATACCGACTCCATCGATTCCACTACCTCCTATATCAGGACCGGTGATGCTTTCTCAGGAGCAGTATGGCTTTCTCTTATCCCAGATGTGCGTCAGTGTTCTTCTCCTCCTCCTATTTTGCAGTAGTTCTTATTGGAATTTTTTAGTATGTTGTTGTATAGGCTCATTCTTGGGTCTTTGATGTACCTATTTCATACTTTTTACTACATTATTTGGATGGGACATTATTTTAGATTTATGTATTTATTTGTTGGGACATTCCTGCGTGTTTCGATATACTTGACATGTTTTTGTATGTACCGGTATTGAGTGTTCCACTAAAGGGGTCGACGAACCCAGAGAATTCTATGGAGGGTTGCTACAGGTCTATTTATATAAACTGTGATTTTATAACTGCAGGCAGACTTTTGTTGGAAAATAATTTTAGAAATTCCATTTTTTTAATTTAGCGACGTTCTGCGGCATTTATCAATATTACAGTAGTCGCTAAATTGTGTTAAAATGTGTACCAAAATGTTGCTACATGTCGCTAAGAAAGCTGACATGGCAATTTCTGCTAGGTCAACATTGGTGTAGCAAAATATCGATGATAATATCGTTGATTTGGCAACGTTATGCGATAATGTATAACATCGCTGATATACCAACATCGTGTAGATGAACGTCACTAATTTGGCGTCATGTAGGCATAGCAAATATACATCCCTATATCGATGAGTAGTGACAAATTTCTTGTCAGCGACCATGGATTACGTGATAACACCAAAACGTCGTTAATTACTTCGCTAATATATTTTAGTGACATTTTTTTACCTATTAGCGACATTTTTTAACGTCGCTAATATTTATTATTTTGGTAGTGCATCTTTTGTTTAAGCAAGCATGGTTACAGTTCTTCTATCTCTTGTAACTAAGTATGTAGTTTTACTCTTGATTAGCATACGATAGGGACATACAAATATTCTTTTACTCTTCTTATCAGCATGACAGTAGTTCATTTCACTAGACCACTTTCTTACCCATAAGCATAAGCAGGAGTATCCAACAAACCATGATAAAGAGTTATGGGAGTTGAGATAGTAGTAAAAGTGTAACTTAGCATGCAATATTCTTTTCTTGACTTAACATGGTAAGGGTTCTTTTATTTGATAACCATAAAAGTTCTCTTGTTAAGCATACATGTCATATTTGATCGTTCTTCTTAATGAACATTAATCTTCTTGGCAACAAGGATTTATTCAATCAGATTCTTTATTACGTGTGAAAGAATCAGAAAGTGAAGTTCTTTTCACTCACCATGATTTATCGTCTTGTATGCCAACAAGGAAGCTCTTCCTGAAGGCTTCCTCTCGAGCCAACAAACTGACATCTTGAACTATCTAGTCGCAGAGTGGGCCACTACATATATAGCGGTGACAACTGCCACACCCCGATCTCCCACAGGCTCGATCGTCCCCGCAGGACGTGAATCACCATGCTAATGCTCTCGCATGATAATAGTTTCTATCAGGACATGATGTCGTACGAGCCTGAAATTATGCCCGCACAAGGCAAGCACCGAAACAACCTAGTTCGTAGAGTCGTCATAGCAAAAATATTTGAATAAACACAAGTATTGAATCAAAAATATATTATTTATTAATATGAAGTAAATATTACAAGTGGCGCTAGGCCGAGATTACAAGTCGCTCATGCTCTCTCTTCTTACAATAAATATTCTCTTAGTCTTACAACTTAGATCAAACTCTATGGATGATGATGTTCCCATACATTACGTCCCGTATATGTGAGCTTTAGGTCCGTATGCCAACGATCTCCAAAATCGTACGAGTTACACCCTGCATCCTCCATACAATCTGGTTGGGTGTCAGTATATTGAATGTACTGGTGGGGAGGCCTCTCACCTACGCCACAAAACAAGCACGTTCATTAGTTATGTGCACCGACTGATTATGTTATCTTTCTAGTCTTTGCCTTAGGATTATTTTCGTTGCATAATAATAAAAATAATAATCGTGTCTGAAATAAGAGTGTTGTATAGTAAATAATCGAGTTAGTCTTACCCTTTCTTACCATTCGGCCTTCCCTGTCATATGCAATAATAATGTCGATAATCTACTAAGGAATGAAGAACATCTATATAACTCAAGTATTATGATTGTGTCTCTGCCTTAGACATGTTTTACTTGAACTATATTATATACCGTGCATTCATTCTAAATGTTCAATGTGTCGTGCATTATACTCCCTCGTGTTACTCCTTTTCTAAATACGGATCACCGCTATGCATGCATGACTTATCTATATGAAGTTTACTGTCTCTGCTAGCCATATTGAACATATCTTCCTTGGATAGAATGGTTGTCTTCCCAGCTCGGCTACGACCCTTACTGGGCGTCCCGAACCATCTGACGAGTCGGTTGTCTTTCCAGGTAGGTAGCAACCCTTGCTGGATGTTCCGCACTCGCCTGTTCTATGGCCGAGTTCAGTAGCACGTGCTAGGACTTTCTGCTAGTGCTCGCACTAGGACTACACTAGTGTTGTCCTCCCGGGCTGGCACAATTTTGATGCCTCGACAATCGTTCGATGACTCTCTTCTTGCTGCTCAACCAGTTGTCCATGACCATGCAACTACTTCACCACTTTCATCTAAGTCGAGAACTTCATGCTCAATTTCTTCTATCCGAGGACCACACTCGGTTCATTCTTCTCTGCGTAGCTCCCTAATTGTAGACTGCCTCGGTGATTTGAATATCCCTAGTACTTTCTTATGTTTTTTTCTCCTGACTAGGAATGACTACTTGATAGTCTTTCTCATCTATGTATACAATATGATTCTACTTTATCCCGTGTCATATTTTATGAAATACGGTGCATCGTTGCATAAGTAGAACTACTTGTGGCATAACATATAAAAACTACTCTTTTATATACAGTACACTAAGTTATGTAACTAGCAACGCAGTTTCCATGTTCTATACTAATGATAAAGCGGGATTATTCCCTTAGTTATGTGAGTTTGTCTCTATTTTTATTAGCATACAAATGCTATCGCTTAGCAACTAGCGTGTATCATTTCTTTTATTAAGTGTGCAGCTAAGTAGAGACATATTCACTGGATCTACCCACCTTAGCGATGATTCTCATCGGTCGATCGAGACTCCAAGCGTGCCTCTGAAAAGTATAAGTGTAAACCCCCTCACCCAAAAATAGGTATTTTGTGTGTATTTTGTATTTGTTTTAGATTATTTTTTAAAATAATTAAAATCCAATAATTTTATTAGGATACTTCACCGTGGTTTGGACATTAATAATATAGGATGGCCCCAAAATCTGTATCGCCCTTCATAGGAAATAGCCTACACAAGAGACACTACCTGTAGGATCCTTTCGTGGCACAAAAATTCGATCCCTTGGTGTTAGTATGATATTAGTATAACGACTATAGATTAATAGTTAAATATTTAGATATTATATATATAATTTATTTACAGTTATTTTTCTACCTCAACTTCCTACAATTATGTAAACCCCCTCACCCAAAATAGGTATTTTGTGTGTATTTTATATTATTATATTTATTATAGATTATTTTAAATATTGAATTTCTTTAGAGTATTCTCTTAGTTAATTAGAAAATAAATTTCTTGATATATTTACTTATATAAATATTTATTTAGAATCATTTTTAGGCTATTTTAGATTTTTGGAGATTTTTCTAGAATTTTTTAGGTAATTAAAACATAGGGAACATAAATTTCTAGAACTTCTAAGATTTACTATACGACCATACTTGCATGTTGTTCCTACCAAATATTTATTTTAGTTTAAATTTTTAATTATATTTTTCTGTAATTTAATTAGAATTTTAAGAAATTTATTTAGATTTTTAAAATTATTTAGGATTTATTTGGATATATATAGTCTTAATATTAGATAGATGCTAATTTAGTATTAATAGATGTTAATAAGATTTTATAAATTATTTGTATTATCTTTAATTATATTTAAGATTATAAATTATTGAAATAAATTCAACTCTATTTTAAATTAATTCAAATCCTGAAAGCAACTTCATACATATCCTATCCTTATTTAAATTCATCATAATCCTATCCAAATTAACCAATCCTAGTCGTATTTAATTAAGTAGTGTCCACCATTATAAATACCCCATCCTTCATATTTTTATTCCCCAAATTCCTCTCTTTTTCGTCCAAAAATAGTCAAAATTCGTCATAAATTCAGCCTCATTTTCTACTAGTAATGACGAATTAAAAAGACGATATCTCCTAGCTCCGGACTCCAAACGTGCTCCAGGTTTTTTTGTTAGAACTATATCGAGGTTAGTTTTCTGATTATATAATTTATTTTAATAATTTATGAACTTATTTTTCCAAAAAATTCTAAAAGTGCCAGTTGTCTAAAATTAGATAAATTTTGGTATTTTCGAGATTTTGGGAGATCCCAAACTCGGAATTATGAACCGTTTAAAGATTCGGAAAGCTGACATAATGAATTTCCAGAAAAGTATTTTTCCAGAATTTAATATAATTTTATTCTACTGTAAAATTAGTGCAACGTAGACGTAAATAGGAAACCACTAAAAATTGTCATCTGTGCGCCCTTGTGGCCATAACTCTTTACCGACTTGTGATTTTATGAAATTGTCGATTCCAGTGTTCATGTAGCATTGAAATATATAGGATTCGATACACAAATTCTGGATTTAAGTCGGTTGACTTTTTGGTCAACGGATTGCCTCGATTTGCGAGTCACGAATCACAAATCCTTAAAGTTAACTTTCTTTGGACCAAAATTAGAGCTTAACAATAAAATCAGATTATAATAAGATTAAAATACTAATTTAGGTTATTTTATTCAGAGTTAAAATAGATTAAAATAGCAAAAACTATTCACCCACTTTTGTAACCTAACTTGTTTAATTTATGTGACGGGTAGATCGGACGACGCCTTGAGTTGGGACTTCATCCTTTTCAGACCAGGCAAGATACCTTGCCAAATTGTTTACAGTACTTTGCATGCTATTTATATTTTTGTTTATTCATTACATTTCTGTATTTTTCTTGCATGTGTAGTTTTCTTCCAGTCATTACTATGTATTAGATATGTTGACACACACATGACACTTAGTATCATCGAGGACAATCATTAGGCGTATGGGCTTTTAACCACTCAGATAAACCATAGTAACTAGCACGCACTATAGTGGTCGTGTCCGATGGTCGCTACCCCCGAGGTATGTCGATTGATGGAGTCCGAGGGTCACTACCCCAGAGGTATGTCGGCTGATGATGTCCACCGACGAGCGTATAAGTTATGAGAATTAGATCGAGTAGCCTATCCTTGCCCATACGTCAAAAAGTTCTCCTCATTTTCATTCATATAGATTGTCTTGTACAGCATACTTATTTATTTTCAAATTATATACATGTTTACTGTATTCAAATTGGCTCGCTTTTCTGTATCTTGTTACGTCCCTCTGAGGATCTGGTCCTCTGCCAGGTATATCTGTTCTTGAGTATTTGCAGGAGCGCAGATCTGGTTGGTTATATAAGTTTCGAGGATGACTTCTCTTCAAGCCGTGGTTGTTAGCTGGTATTCTTACATTGTGTTTATTGTGTTATACTTTTTCATTTGAGTTGGTAGTGGATTTGTTTCCATCCAACTATCATCCTTAGATACTTACTTTGAGATCTTGTTTCATAGACACTGGTTATTCATTTATATTGATTTTCGTGGATGAGATTTAGATTATACCCTGTGACTTGTGATAGATTTATACCACTTGTGGATTGATATTCATATTACAGCATACGTGTGAATTTTGGTTTCCATATATTGGAGTTGCCATATCCATACGGCTGGCATGCTTACGTGTTTCTAGTCCTACGTATTTTGGGACTGGGGCGTGACATGTTTTTGTGGTGGCCCATGCAGGTCGAGAGCATATTGTCTCGGTTACGTTACTGTACCGAGCAAGCCTGCACATAGGATTAGAATATAGGATCTCATCCACTTATTTATCACCTCCCTTGATTTCATTTTGCACTCTCATTTGATAGCTTCATTGCATCTTGTTTGATTCCTTCACAACGTCAATCTCCTCTCGTGCTTGATAGGGGTTAGGAAGATGACTTGTACTAGGTATATGCCTTCTAGTATCCAATAACACTATTACTTAATTTTTTGTAAGTTTGGTAGTATACCTTATAACCTAGTAACACATGGTCCTTCTGACCAATTAATGAAATATAATTGAATGACACCAACTATAGACTTGCATAAAAAGATAGTGTTTATCCAGACTATAGAACTTTAGTGTTATTCTGGACTGTAGAACTTAGAGGCCCATACACCCATTTGGTTGACTTTAGACTTAGACAAGAAATTAGTATGACAATTGTAGAGGCACAACACCGATCTTCTTGGTGAATTTAGATTTCAGTACATTCCTCCATCACAATCAAGTGTACTTATATTTTTACTACCTCGACTTATGCTGCTATTAAGCCTAGTTTTACAAGCTTATTCTTTTATTAAGCTTGTTCATGACATATGTATTATTGGGGGCCCATACTAATACATTGTCTAAATCAGAATCAGTGTATTATGGTTTGATCAACCGTAGTGTACTTGGTTCACTCTTTGTATCATTACTTTATGTGGATTGAGATATAGTTGACTCAACTTGTTAGACGAATATACTTGCCCTCTAGACTGGTCAGAGCATATCATATCAGGTACATAACTATTCTGATATGAACATACATATAGGAATTTACCAAAATAAGATTTTAATCCACAACTGCCTTGGCAACTCCCTTTCAAAATTCTTTAATCCCTTCGAATCCCATACTTGTATTATATTACCTCCTTCTTGAACTCTTTATTGTTATTTTTCGTCTTCCCCTATTTCGGAAAGACGAACGTTCGTGCTTAGTATAAGTTTGATACACGAATAGTACTAGATATACCCCATAGGCCAAGCACTCATAATCACAAACAAGAGAGCGCGGCCACAGGAAGCCGTAGATACATGTACAACCTTAGTTATATGTGTCATTGCATACTCATGACCCCTTTATGACACGAGATCTTAGGTGCATAGTAGACGTAGAATTATATAGGTGTTGGTTTAGCAGTTATGAGGATATACTAATATTTTACCCAGATGGCGTACACGCGATGCTAATAGATGATGCGAGTAGCAGTAGTAGTATTCTTTTTCTATCACCATCTCGCCCCATGGGGTAGCCTATCTTCTCTTCCATCTCCATTCCTTATCTCGTGCTTAAATCTTCCTATCATAGTTGCGTCCTTCGTGCCATCATAGATTGTTGATTTACTTCAACCTCACCCTTATTTTGTTAGTTAAAAACTTAAATGGTTTAGTAAATGATTAACAACTAAAGGATGAGTTCATAACGATAACCCTTATGTATATGCCCTATAGCAATACCTATATTCTTTTATTAATTTAACCCTTAAGTAGTATCATTTAGCCTAATAGAAATTTGTTAGACTGTTTGAAATAGTTCATACTTTTAATAGTTTTATAAAGTTAGTCAAGACTTTAACTGTTGCCCAAAAACTTAGACTATGCCTAGGAAAGAATTGAAGGCACTTGTTATGAACTGACAACTATGACAAATCGCTGGCAAAGTAGCGACAGCTGCAGCTAGACCGTTGTAGTAAAGTAGTCGAAGTATTTACAGACATATTGGTCAGGTGGCAAGGCAGTATTAGACTACGATACTTGACGATTACAAAGAAAAATCATGGTTGTGAGATTCAAGACAAGTACCCCAAGATTCTCGACCCAATAAATATATTCGTCTTACAACCTAGACAATAGTCTCAAGAGACTGTGACTACTAGTAGAACTTTTGTAAGTTGGGTAGTGTAGACGAGTTAGAGGATAATAGGATAGTGTATAGACAATAAATGAGAAGTGTTAGAATGACAGACCATAACTTTTAGAAAGCACTGCTAGATAGCTATGTAGTGTAATAGCTAAAGTGATTATTATGAATATGGGTTAGTGTCAATTTCGAGGACGAAATTTTTGTAAGTTGGGTAGATTGTAAACCCCCTCACCCAAAATAGGTATTTTGTGTGTATTTTATATTATTATATTTATTATAGATTATTTTAAATATTAAATTTGTTTAGAGTATTCTTTTAGTTAATTAAAAAATAAATTTCTTGATATATTTACTTATATAAATATTTATTTAGAATTATTTTTAGGCTATTTTAGATTTTTGGAGATTTTTCTAGAATTTTTTAGGTAATTAAAACATAGGGAACATAAATTTCTAGGACTTCTATGATTTACTATACGACCATACTTGCATGTTGTTCCTACCAAATATTTATTTTAGTTTAAATATTTAATTATATTTTTCTGTAATTTATTTTGAATTTTAAGAAATTTATTTAGATTTTTAAAATTATTTAGGATTTATTTGGATATATATAGTCTTAATATTAGATAGATGCTAATTTAGTATTAATAGATGTTAATAAGATTTTATAAATTATTTGCATTATCTTGAATTATATTTAAGATTATAAATTATTGAAATAAATTCAAACTCTATTTTAAATTAATTCAAATCCTGAAAGCAACTTCATGCATATCCTATCCTTATTTAAATTCATCATAATCTTATCCAAATTAACCAATCCTAGTCGTATTTAATTAAGTAGTGTCCACCATTATAAATACCCCATCCTTCATATTTTTTTCCCCAAATTCCTCTCTTTTTCGTCCAAAAATAGTCAAAATTCGTCATAAATTCAGCCTCATTTTCTACTAGTTATGACGAATTAAAAAGACGATATCTCCTAGCTTCGGACTCCAAACGTGCTCCAGTTTTTTTTGTTAGAACTATATCAAGGTTAGTTTTCTGATTATATAATTTATTTTAATAATTTATGAACCTATTTTTCCAGAAAATTCTAAAAGTGCCAGCTGTCCAAAATTAGACGCGTTTTAGTATTTTCGAGATTTCGGGAGATCCCAAACTCGGAATTATGAACCGTTTAAAGTTTCGGAAAGATAACATGATGAAATTCCAGAAAAGTATTTTTTAGAATTTAATATAATTTTATTCCACTGTAAAATTCGTGCAACGTAGACGTAAATAGGAAACCACTAAAAACTGTCATCTATGCGCCCTTGTGGCCATAACTCTTTACCGACTTGTGATTTTATGAAATTATCGATTCCAGTGTTTATGTAGCTTTGAAATATATAGGATTCCACACACAAATTCGAGATTTGAGTCGGTTGACTTTTTGGTCAATGGATTGCCTCGATTTGCATGCCACGGATCACAAATTCTTAAAGTTGACTTTCTTTGGACCAAAATTAGAGCTTAACAATAAAATCAGATTATAATAAGATTAAAATACTAATTTAGGTTATTTTATTCAGAGTTAAAATAGATTAAAATAACGAAAACTATTTACCCACTTTTGTAACCTAACTTGTTTAATTTATGTGACGGGTAGATCGGACGACGCCTTGAGTTGAGACTTCATCCTTTTCAAACCAGGCAAGTACCTTGCCAAATTATTTACAGTACTTTGTATGCTATTTATATTTTTGTTTATTCATTGCATTTCTGTATTTTTCTTGCATGTGTAGTTTTCTTCCAGTCATTACTATGTATTAGATATGTTGACACACACATGACACTTAGTATCATCGAGAACAATCATTAGGCGTATGGGCTTTTAACCACTCTGGTAAACCATAGTAACTAGCACGCACTATGGTGGTCGTGTCCGATGGTCGCTACCCCCGAGGTATGTCGATTGATGGAGTCCGAGAGTCGCTATCCCAGAGGTATGTCGGCTGATGATGTCCACTGACGAGCGTATGAGTTGTGAGGATTAGATCGAGTAGCCTACCCTTGCTCATACGTCAAAAAGTTATCCTCATTTGCATTCATATAGATTGTCTTGTACAGCGTACTTATTTATTTTTAAACTATATGCATGTTTACTGTATTCAAATTGGCTCGCTTTTCTGTATCTTGTTACGTCCCTCTGAGGACCTGGTCCTCTGCCAGGTGTATCTGTTCTTGAGTATTTGCAGGAGCACAGATCTGGGTGGTTATATAAGTTTCGAGGATGTCTTCTCTTCGAGCCCGTGGTTGTTAGCTGGTATTCTTACATTGTGTTTATTGTGTTGTACTTTTTCATTTGAGTTGGTAGTGGATTTGTTTCCATCCAACTATCATCCTTAGATACTTACTTTGATATCTAGTTTCATAGACACTGGTTATTCATTTATATTTATTTTTGTGGATGAGATTTAGATTATACCCTGTGACTTATGATAGATTTATACCACTTGTGGATTGATATTCATATAACAGCGTACGTGTAAATTTTGGTTTCCATATATTGGAGTTGCCATATCCATACGGCTGGCATACTTACGTGTTTCTAGTCCTACGTATTTTGGGACTGAGGCGTGACAAATTAGCACCCCATAATTTTCTGTGCCAAATTGGTACATTCCCTTATTGTAAGATTACACATTATTTATTATTACCTATTTTGTTGGATAATCATTTAATTAATTACTTAGTTAATTAGATAATATAATTATTTAATCTATTATAACTAGATAAATATATAATTATTAATTACAAAAATATTTTATAAAATATTTTGAGTGTAGAATTTTATTAAAGCCTTACAAAATAATTTTCTAGAATTTATTTTGTGTGCAAATATTATTTTTGGATTTTTACCTCATTTATATATGTGAAAATATATAAAAATAAATAATAATGATAATAATAGTAGTAATAATAATAGTAATAATGATAGTGATAATAATAATATTAGTAATAGTAATAGAAATAAATAAATAAAAGAAAAAGAAAAACCCTTAAACTAAAACCCTAATATTAAATCCCTAAACTAATTCTTAAACTAATCCTTAAGCTAAACCACTAATTCTCTAATCCCTAAAGCCGCAGCTAAGTCTCCCCCTCGCCCAGAGCAAATACCCAGCGGCTATATCTCTTTCTCTCCCTCTCTAATATATATATACACATACACACACACACACACACACACATATATATATATATATATATATATATATATATATATATATCCTTACACAAACCCTAACCCTAAGCCTAGCCTCGACCAACCCCGATGCCTCGTCGGCGCCCCCGCGCCGACTACCGCTGCAGTCGCAGCCGCCCCCGGCGACAGCCGCCGCGGCCGTCCGCCGATCAGCGCACGCGCGCCACGTACAACAGTACAATTTTGCACCCATCTTCTAGGTATTGTATCTTCTTCATCTGTGATACTTTTTGCGTGCGGTTTATTCGTATACGTTCACAACCTAACCCTCTAGGATTTTCATTCAAGCGGGACAAGTTTTCGTGTCCCGGATTGGTCGAAAAATCGACCGGAAAATGACCGAAAAACTGACCAAAAATAGTTCAGAATTTTGAATCCAAAATCCCCATGTTCACACCCAATTTTCCATCAACCTGTTTAATATTTTCGAAAACAAATTAAAGGGTTTTTCTTCTCCATATAATCGAGAATTTTTCTATTCTTTTAGTTTTTGTTAATTTGTTCTATGTGTAAAATTATTCAACCTCCAAATTGACCAAAAAACTTATTTTTAAAATATTAGAAAATTAGGATTTGGTGCGCGCCCCGCCAAACAGGACCGCCTCATCGCGTACCAATTGCATCAAAAGGCGTGTATGGTATATCCTGACGTGTGGGCTTTTGCAAAAACTGATTCGGACGTGTGCGCGCGTCGGAATCAACATGTATCCATAAAAAGTCCCCGTATCGCGACTTTTGCAAACTACCACCCCATTTTGTGTATGCTTGTCAAAATGCGACGAAACTTGCACCATTGGACTCGTGGTATCACGCTAGTCATGTGACCCAAGTTTTACGCCATTCCGAGACAATTGACCAAGGCGCCTATTTGCGGGCCCCACGGTTAACATTTAAGGCGAATTTTTGTTCGGCTCACCGGAATCCAAAATTGGACATACATTTGAGTTCGTATTAATGTTTAAAATTTGTTTGACCTATAATTTGTCCCATTTAGAGACCTTTATCTCTGGCATGTTTTTCGGTGCAAAATGGCCCACAGGTGGACCCGCTTTGACCCAAAATTATCGTTTTGCTTCCGTGTCCAAATTGAACGAAAGGGTAATGTTTTCTAGCTATATCGCTTATTCTGGGAACGTTAGTGATATTTATTTCAACATCCGGAGACGTTTATTCGGAGGTCATAGTTTCTGATCTTGTGTACTTGACACCTGGACGTTTATATTACGCATCTTTCTTGCCAGGCAATTATACCTTGCCATTGTACTGTGATTTACATTCCTTATGATGCATATATTTTATTTCTGTCTTTCAGTTCATATATTTTAACTGCTATATAAACTGCGCGTCCAAGAATAACTTGGGTGCAACAATGGTGGCATCGTATTTTATCTTTATTATATATTATGCATATCGACCTAGTTTTATGAGACCACCATATGATTTGGAGGTATCCTTAGGTTTTATTGGCCGTGACACATCTGTTACACGAGTGTGAGTCTCATGTAGGACACTGACTTGCGTAACAGGCTGGCCTCCTATACGTATGGGACATGCGATAGGGAATAACTGCTGATAGAATTTGCATGTTAGAAGACTTGGCAGTTATTAGAGGTATTATCGTGTCATGGATATGACGTGCTTAGATCATGGGGTGGGAAGGACAATAAGTAAGGCGTTTGGGCTCTTTTGCACTTTTCTTGTGCAACCCGTACGCTCCGCCGGATATGCGCGATCATGATGACCCCTATATATTATCAGGCAGCCTCTGGCGTTCAAAAGACGACATGCTTTGTAGGCCCCTGATTCTCCGAGAGAATTATGCCAATCCCATTTTAGCCAGATAGCCCACTTTTTGGAAAGTTGTTCTCAAAATGCATTCACATAGATGGTTAGGCGACACTTGGATGTTTATTTTTTTGTACTTTATTGGCATGCTTCTATGTATCTTGTTACGTCCCTCTGAGGACCTGGTGCCTTTCCAGGTGTAGACGATCATGACTATTTGTAGGAGCATGGATCAGGACTTGCTACTTTGTTCTCTTTCGAGGAGGCCTTCTCTTTGAGCCTTATTGATTAGATGATGTACTTTTTGTTTCTCTTATATTATAGTTTGGCAGTGGATTTGTATCCACCCGACTATCATTCTTTGATACTTCATATTGAGATTCAGTTATATAGTTGATAGATTATTTATTCATTTATTTGATTCTGTGGATGAGATTTAGTTATGCCCTGTGACTTATGATAATTATATACCACTTGTGAATTATTGTTCATAATACAGCATACGTATGCGTTATGGTTTCCATATATTGGAGTTGCCATATACATACGACTGGCATGCTTACGTATACCTAGTCCTACGTATTTTGGGACTGGGACGTGACATGTTTTTAGTGGTGGCCAATGCAAGTCGAGAGTATATTGTCTCGGTTACGTTACTGTACCGAGCAAGCCTGCAAATAGGATTAGAGTATAGGATCTCATCCACATTTGACCATGACTCACCTTCCTTCCAATCTGTTCTATTTAAATAATTCCATCCTGCTTGATTCGTGTGCTTCCCTAATAGTTCCTTGAGTATAGCCTTCTGCTAGAATATAGGAATCCTTGTTGTTAGGATGATAATTATGGTAACATTCCTACTAAGAATACAACTAGAATATTGGCACATCACTAAGTTTAGAATACCTAATGAACCCTAGCATCCCTTACCTGTAGATTAATTGACCACTATCCCTTGATATATTTATGAAGGACTTGAGAGTAGTATAGATACTACTAGGGTTAGTTAGAAATTTGACCATATTTTTTGACCCTAGTATTAAGGAACCAATAGAAATCCAAGATTGAATATTAGGACTAAACCTAACTTTCATTGTAAGATAATATTAGAACTATAAATGTAGATTCTTGTCTTAATATTATCATAACAGTACCTTAGGAAGCCAAAAGGAATGAATATAATATTTTTCTTGATCATACCTCGAACATAGAGACTAGCATACCACTTTCCCTTAGAAAACTATGATACTATCAAGAGTCTCTCTATTTAATTTTATATCTTGTTCCTCCGAAACCTTAGCGCTCGATATTTGTGCGACGATGTAAAACCCCTAATTCTGAAAATCGTATTATTTAATTTATTTAGTAACTATGAGCTAAATAGAAGGAATAGATTTTATTTAATTAAGGTATTTGTGCATTAAGAGGATTTATGGAGCCATTATAATTTTTTTCTAATTTATTCCATGTAGGAGACCCTTTGGACAGTTGCTAGATTAATAGTATGCACCAACATAATTTTTAGAATTTTTTATGTATATATATAATATATAATTTTAATAGAAAAGAAATTCCTATTGGATCTCAACCCGAAACCCAAACACCCTACCCGCCGGAAACCCACTACCCATTTAGCCCCTACCCGGACCATTAGGAGAAGAAATATCAACAACAGCAAAAACCAACTTTTCTTTCACCCGCGCGTAAAATAACCCCACCGCTTAATTTCTTTCACCCGCGCGTAAAATAACTCCACCGCTTATTATCTCTATGTTATTACTAAACTCTCCCCAACCACAACCAAAATCAATGAAAGAAAGAAACGGCAGCAGCATCCACCGCCTCCTTATCCCTATATATATTACAACTCTTCCAAACCCTAACCCACTTCTTCTTACAACAAACTTAACACAGTTTTGGATGTGCACTATACATAACTTTTGCTCGGCAAGTATACCTTGCCATTGTACTAATATTTACAGTCCATGTGACGCATGCATAATTTATTTCTGCTGATTTAGTTCATTTATTTTAAACTGCTATATAAATTATACGTCCAAGGAAACTTGGGTGCAACGACGATGTCGTCGTATCATATTTTATTGATGTATATGCATAGGACCTACTTTATGAGACCACCCCATTATTTTGAGGCATTTTATGTTTCAATGGCCATGACACTATTCTTACACGAGTGTGAGTCATATGTAGAAAACGGACTTGCGTATTCGGCTGGCCACTGGTACGTACAGGTCGTGCGACGGATAGGGATAACTGCCAATAGAAACTTTGTATGCTAGTAGACCTGGCAGTTATTTAGATATTTTATCGTGTCATGGATGTGGCATGCTTAGAGCATAGGGTGGGGAGAACAATAAGTAAGGCATTTGGGCTCCTTTGTACTTTTTTTTCTGTAACCCGGAAGCTCTACTGGAGATACGGGCGGTGATGACCCCTACACAATTGGCGGCCTTTGTCGTTCAAAAAACAACATGCTTTGAGGCCCCTGATTCTCCGAGAGAGTCACGCCAATCCCATCATTTTTAGCCAGATAGCCCACTTGGTGGAAAGTTGTTCTCAAACTGCATTCACTTAGACGGTTAGGCGACCCATTGGATGTTTACTTTCAGTACTTTATTGGCATGTTTATATGTATCTTGTTACGTCCCTCTGAGGACCTGGTCCCTTTCTAGATATGGACGAGCAGGAGTATCCGCAGGAGTACGGTCCTGGACCGGATGTTACTTACCAGACCGAGGAGGTCTTACCCTCGTAGAATCTATGATTTTATTACCGCTGTTTAGAGATCCTTTTTGCTACTTCAGTATAGTCGTTTTGTAGTAGATTTGTTTTCACCCGACTATCAGACTTGATACTCATCTTGATATTCAGATATTATTCATCTCTTTATTCCTACTTATTATTTGTGATGTGGATGAGATATAGATTGTGTATGACTTATTATGACAGTATATTACCACTGATGGATTGAACATTCATGTACAGCGTACGTGTGTATATGGTTTCCATATATTGGAGTTTGTATACATACGGCTAGGCGTGTTACGTATTCCTAGTCCTACGTATTTTGGGACGGGTGTGACAGACGACTAAATTTTTTTCTCCATCTTTCAATTCGTGCCACCTAACCCTTATGATTGTAGGCCAAGTAATTTTCTTTTATGTTAAGGATATATAGTTTGCTAGGATTATAGTTGTTAATCTTGAATTTTGAAATTATGTACTAAAGTACGGTGGTTGAAAGACGATGAGTTTCAAGCCACTCATCAGTATATATTGTTAAATAGTGGTCTTAAGGAGAAGCTAGATATTGAGAAGTAAGCGACACATCTTTGCTACATATTTCAATTATGTATATGCTTGGAAAAAAGTGCTTTAACTATTCTTTTTACTATCATAGTACTTTTAGAGCTGAGGTAAAAATGGAGAGGCCTGCTATTAATGATGATGATCTTTCAAGAGAGGTTGAAATAAAATTTCTATCGTGGTTCCATAATTATGTACGGATCTTAAACATTAAGCATTCAAAATTTAGCATTCCGACCAATCTTTGTCTAATGATTATATGATACGTGATGTTTCAGGTTTTTTTGTCCTGGTACAGAGTTACAGAACGAAGGACTTTGTGTATTAGCTATCGAACAAAGAAAGAGGGCAAAGTGTTGGGATAGATACACCATCAAAGGCTTCAAATTTAGAACCACTGATAAGCCTATTAATCAATTATTTATCGATGAGGAGGCTAATTATACAAAGAATTTTGGAGTATGTGTGAGGGGTTCAGTCTACGATGAGGATCCAGAATTCGACTATAAAGGTGTACTAAAAGATGTCTTGGAGCTGGAATACTCTTATGAGATAAAAATTGTGTTGTTTAAATATGATTGGTTTGACACAACACCCAAGCAAGGATGGAAAATTGACAACCAGTTTGAATTTGTTGATAAAAATTATGGAAAAAGATATATAGGTTTTGAACCATTTGTATTGGCTAGTCAAACGGTTCAAGTGTATTATACGAGCTATCCTAGTTGACGACGCAATAATAAGGATTGGTGGGCTGTATGTAAAACTAAATCTAGAAACACATATAATGTTGGGGATCTAGAATACCAGAAGGATGAGGTGGTCATGTCTCAACCTACATATATGAGTTTGGCCAGTGTTGATGGTATAGAGGTTGATGTTACCGTAGAGGATGATAGAGTTAATAAAAAGATTGACATAGAAGATTTACCTCATATAGAGGAGGACTCTGATAAGGAGGTATTGAACGAGGAACAATAATTAGAAGATAAAGATGATAGTAAAAGTGAAAATGAAAATGAAGAAGATGAAGATGAAGATGATTCAAAAAATAATTCGGAAGATGATTCGGAAGATGAAGAAGATTAGTACGTACACACATATGCATTAGCTTAGATTATTTATTTAT
The DNA here is from genome assembly GCA_036927795.1 of Iris macrosiphon. Classification (NCBI taxonomy): domain Eukaryota; kingdom Viridiplantae; phylum Streptophyta; class Magnoliopsida; order Asparagales; family Iridaceae; genus Iris; species Iris macrosiphon. The sequence continues at coordinate 157,711,786 of JAYESA010000008.1, read as the reverse complement.
TTATTTAATAACATGGTTATTATTTATTTCATCATCACACTAGTATTTATTTATTTCACCACACCATCCATTACTTTATGATGTCTTGATGTCACTATTTGTATGTGTTTCATAACACCATCTATTATTTACTAACATATTTACTTATGATGGGACAAGGATAAGGACGTCACGACGATAGGTTCATAGAGGATCGTCTTTCCAGCATCCTCCAACTACTCCGGATGTAGGTCGCACACGACCATCAGAGCACGAGTTCATAGATGCCGAGGATGGTTTATCCCCATAATGTACTCGTTCATCGGTAGTGGGAGCTACTGCATCTCCCGGGCTTCCCTCAGCTTCTACCCTTGCCATTACTCCTGCGAATACTGCGACTATTAGTAACCGGCTACTTCACTAGTTGCTCCTACCGGAACAAATCCATATCCAGGCCTTCTGGTGGAGCACGAAGTATATGTCCATCGTCAAGGATTTGCAGATCCCCCTTCTCTAACAGAGCGGCCAGCCAATATCAATCGTCCCAAGCTGTGGGCCGATGGAGCAACATAAGTATTTATTGTCAATTCACACATTTATTTATTTATCCTTGATTTGGCCAGGAAACAAAGCACTACTTTGGGCCCAGGAATTCTTTTTTATTCTAATTGTATATTGTTTCCTTATTTCAGGTTCTTCCCGACCAAGTCTGACAATAATCTGGGGGATGCTATACGGGAGAACTTTTATGGCCCTTATATCAACTTTAGTGATATTCTGCTGGATCGATGCTTCATTTGGCTGGATATGTATAAAAAATTTATTTAGAATAATATATAATTTTGTGATTAAAATGCTAAAAAATATTTTTGAATATGCAGAAGAAGTACTGGTGGTCGTATTATCGAGATACTGCGATCGTAAAGTACTACAAGACCGTCGCCAGCAAAAGTTTCAGGGATATGATCAATGATCAGAAGGCGCTGGCGTCACATTCAGGGGATCTTCGTAAGGAGTGGCTCAAGGAGGAGTTTTGGGAGAAGATGAAGGAGAAGATGGAGGCCCCAGCCTATAAGGCCAGGTGCGAGAAGGCAAGAGTGTCATGTGCTAAGGGTGGTCTCCACACGGGTGGATCCATTTCGACCGTCGAGCATTTTTGACGGATGGTCAGTATTATAATTTTTTGCTAGATCGAGTTTTGGTAATTCTTATTTTTACTTATTAATTAATTACTTAATTTTTATAGTACGATGAGGCCATCAGAGCCGGAGAAGACCCGAAGACCGTCGACTTTTTCGTAATCTTTCAGTGGACGTACAAAAGGAAAAAGATGGGAAGCTCATAGATGAACGAACAACAAAAGCATACTTAAGTTGTGTTTATAAAATTTTGTCAACAAAATTTAATTATATTCTTTTTATAATTTAACTATATTTGTTTATCCTAAAAATCTAACCTTAACTTCAATATTCTTACTTTTGATGTCCAAAAACCTTAACTCTAAACCTAACCTATGATATCTAAACTTAACTCTACACCTAACCTTAGTTATAGTCAATAAAAAGATTAATCCTAACCTACGATATCTAAACATATTTACATAAATAAATATAGGAGACGTATGAGACATTGGAGGGTGGGACTAAGAGCAGTACGCCGACTGAGAGAAATAATCGGTGGGTAAAAGTTGTCGGAAAAGAAAAATACGGCAGCATGTATGGGACTCGATCGTTGGTATCCTAGCCGTCGGTTCTTTCCAGAGCTCCTCCGACGGCTCCTCCAGCTCCATCATATCCAATTCCTCCTAGTGCTATGAGTTTGGAGTGGATCATGACAACTCTGTTAGAGGTACAGAGGAAGGTTAGACAACTGACAGAGTCTCATGATCCTACAGCTCCTCCTCCTATAGCTCCTGCTTCTCATGCTACTCTAGCTACTCCAGCTCCTCCAATGGCTCCTCCATCTCCTTCTGCTGCTCCGTCTTTCGTTCCTAAGGATCTACAACAGATCATATCTGCGATTAAGGCGCAGTCCATAGCTACCCAACAGCCGCCGCCGCCTTCTCCACCATCGACTTGATGTGTATTTTGTTTTCTTCATAATTTGACATTTGTTGGATGTATTTTTGTATAACTATATATGTTTGGATAATGGTAGTGTATGATAACTTATGGCTATGCACTTTTAAGTTCTATTGTATTTGATGTATTTTATTGTATTTGATGTGTTTGGATGTATTTGTGTATAAGTGATTTGATTTTTTATAATGTTACATGAGCAGAAAGTAAGTGATTCTATTCTGTAAAAAAATATTTATGTTTAGCGACAGAATAACGATGGATTGGGGATAAAAACTAAAAAATTCCTGGTCAGCGACGGATATGCGATGCTTTAGAGACGGAAAATCCGTTGCTAAGTATGTCTGATACCAAAAAATATAGAATTTTTGGTATCAGACATAGTCGCTATATCCGTTGCTATGTCCGTCGTCTTTAGCGACGAAAATTTTGTCGGTAAGTTTCAAGAAAATTTGGTAAAAATGGGCTCACAGTTTTCGTCGCCACTACGTCGCTAATCCGTCACCAAATAAAGCAACATAAATATTCTGTCACTAATCCGTCGCTAAAATTTTGTCGCTAAGTTTGTCGCAAATTTGTCGCCATGTCGACGGATTAGCGACAGAAATCTGGCAGCGACACTTAAATTAGAGACGCCAAAATTTTGTCCCTAATCTGTCGCTATATTAAAATAGCGACAGAAATAAGAATTTTAGCGACATAAAATTCAGTCGCTAAAACTTTATATTATTGTAATGTATGCAATAACTGATCAGGGAGACAATGCAAAATAAATCATGCCATGTTACTTGTCTCGTGCTTGCATTGCTTTAAACTGCATCAATTGATAACTTGGTAATATACATTGCTTGATCACGGATAACTTGTGCACAAGATTTTATGGTTCTTGCGAACGGTCGCTGGGGCACTGACATCGATCCGATCCGGACAAAACTTTACGATAAGTCTCATGTACAAGACGGGATGGCATTTAGAGCTTCATGTTCCTCGCGTTGCACACCATCCTCGTCTATGACTATAACTCGTCCACTATGGTATCATGCCAGTGATTCCCATATATATTTAAACTGTGAAAGCTAACTATATCTTCATGGCAGGGAAGGTCATGGTAAGTGTTGTGTAGGTGGTTCAGATGGGCAGGTAAAAGTCACCGAACGTTGGCATATTTATTTTAGTTAATTTCCATATCTTTTGCTTGCTTGTAAATTGAACTAAGGCAAGATAGAACGACCACATAATAATTTTTATGCTTAACATAAACAACGTGTTGATTGGTATAGTTGGGTTAGCTCGCCTTTACCAGTGCATTTTGATGTACTGACCCTCATTGCAACAGGTTTATCGCGCCAAGGAGATCCTGTAAGAAGCTAGCACGACTTCCCAATCTAGTCCACCTATCGGCATGTGTTGTTCGTATCCTTGAAGCATGCTTTGAAGTTTCAGGAGCTCGTGCACATACCTTATGCAGCTCCGTAGAAGGGGGAACGCTTCGCCCGAAGGTTTCTATACTTTTGAAGTTTTAGTAAAATGATGTAATATACCAAGCGGCTATCTCATTTTGCATCAACTTTTTTAAGCCCGTGCGGCAACCTTTTGTACTTGTTCATGAGTTTGTAAAAGATGTTCATTATCAAAAAAAAGAATTTTTGTTTATTTTAATACTGTGTTCAACTATCTGCGTACTCTGAATATGTGCTCGTCATATCAAATACCTTGGCCTTGTGTGTTGTGGAACCTAGGCATGCAAGACATCACGCCTGGGGGACGGCTATCTATTCCAAGGAATCATGGCGTGACATATTGGTATCAGAGCATAGCTTCAAATTTTTTTGACCCTTGTGTCAGAAACGTTCCTTTAACGATCTATTCCCTATGCAAACTCTTGAGCTCATTTGGCCAAAATGAGATGCGTTCTATATAGTGAGTCCATATTACGTTATGAGCCTTATGTAAGTTACTTTCTTTTGAAGGAATGACTAAAGAACAAGCATCAGCGCTAGCACATAGAGAGGTACACGTCCAGGAAAGCAGTTCTGGCACCTCGGGAAGTTCTGAAAGCCAGTGAGCTATGCCCCATATCGATCTAATTGAGTCGATGATACGGATGCTTGGAGCTAGCCAGTAGAGAGATGAGGTTTTTTATGAGCGAGCAGAGAACTGGGCAGAAGATCGTTAGAGCATGTTCGAAAGCAATCTTGAAGCCCGATTTGCAGTCCAACAGAAGTAGGTAGACGCCCTACGGAAGATCGTTCAGACCTTAACTCCAACCATTCCACACCGACAACAGCAGCATCGAAAGAGCAAGCAATGCTTGAAGTCGAAATACCTCTAACTCCAAAGAAGAAGGATATGACTAACTTTGACTTTGCGGACTTCAAGAAGGTTTATAATACTTCTTTTCGGGGGACTGAAGATCCGGTCGTGGCTTTAGATTAGCTGCTAAAGCTTGAAGATTACTTCAAATTGCTTGAGGTACCTAAGGAGAAACGAGTTACGTGTGCCCGACTACAGCTCTATTTGAACGTGCACAATTGGTGGGATGTGCATCAAAGATCTCTCTTTGTAGACGAAGAAGATGAGACAATCGCGTATGCTACCTTCCGTAGCTCATTTGAAGAGGAGTTCATACCCCCTCCCTTTTGTCGGTAAAAGGAGAACGAGTTCGCGCAACTCCGACGAGGCAATATGATAGTGAAGCAGTACTCCACTGAATTTAATCGGCTCATCAAATTTGTAAGCTCCTGCCTACCTGATGCGGCGAGTCATGCAAGACGATTCAAAGGCGGCCTGCGACCTGCCATCTATGCATACGTAGTCATTCCCTAATATATGACTATACGAAAAGTTCTCAATCATGCCCTTTTCCTTGAACTGTAGTATCCTACAGTTGTTGTCGGTGCTGTACATACTTTCAATCACAAGCGCCCTAGCAACATGGAAGAAAATATCGCTCCAAACCGTCCAAATAACGACGGTCATCAAAAAGTGAACCCAGGGCCATACTACAATTACCGTAAGAAGACTGGGCACACCTTCAACAATTGTCGCTCAAGGAACGAGTTAAGCCTCATTTGTGGTGATCCAAACTACATAATTCGTGATTGCCCGTGCTACTCTGATCACCGTCCTCAACATCCAAATCATGCTCCGGTGCATCATGCCAACCGAGCCACGCAAGATCGTCGTCAAGCTCAAGGCCGAGTGTTCTATTTGATACGGGAAGAAGCCCTTATTTCGGATACCGTTATGTCAAGTATATTCCATTTTAATAACATACCTTCTTTCGTGCTATTTGATTCTGGTGCTATGCATAGTTTTATATCCGTGGATTACCGTGGAAAATGAGCTAGAAATGGCACCAATATATCTAGACCTTAGTATTAGCGCCCCATTGGGCACAAAGATACCTGTTCGTTTAGTATGCAAGGGCATTTATGTTTGTATCGAAGGAAGAAAACTGTCGCTCGATGTGTTAGTCCTAGATGTTCAGGATTACGACATCATTTTGGGGATAGATTGGCTCGGCGCTTATTCGACAACTATCGAATGTTCGGAGAAACGGATCATCTTTTATCTACCTGGAGAGGCCTAATTTTGCTACACAAGGGGTTCAGCAGCAGAAGCGTCGATGATCTGTATGGTGATTTCTATGATGTCAGCTCGATGGATGCTACACTCTGGATGCGAGGGATACTTAGTATCGGTTCGGGACACGCAGCGGGATTGTGCAAATGTTAAGTCTTCTTCCATCGTTGTAGAATTCTATGATGTGTTTCCAAACGAATTACCTGGCATACCACCCGACCAAAAAATCGAGTTCACTATCGATACCTTCCAAAATACCCAACTAATTTTCAAAGTTCCATACCAAATGGCCCCTGTTAAACTAAAGGAGTTAAAGTGCCAACTACAAGAACTGTTTGACCATGGGTACATTCGTCCCAGCGTGTCTCCTTGGGGCACGCCTGTGCTGTTTGTGGAAAAAAAGATGGGATGCTGCGGCTGTGCATAAACTACCAAAAACTAAATAAGGTCACTATCCGGAATAAATATCCCCTGCCCAGGATCGACGACCTCTTTAATTAGCTGCAAGGGACATCGGTGTTTTCAAAGATAGACCTTCACTCTGGGTACCACCAATTAAAGATCAAGCGAGAGGACAGGCCAAAGTCAGCATTTCGCACCCGTTATGGCTACTATGAGTTTTCTGTTATGCCGTTCGGACTGATGAATGCTCCTGCCGCATTCATAGATTTGATGAACCGTGTGTTTCAACCATTCCTTGTTAAGTTTGTGATGGTATTCATAGACGACATCTTAGTGTACTCGAAGAATGAGGAAGAACACGCAGGACACCTGCGAATGGTGCTTCAAACTCTTCGAAACAATAAGTTGTTCACGAAGCTAAGTAAGTATGAATTCTGGTTGGACATTATATCTTTCCTTGGGCACATCATTTTGGTAGAGGTCATCTCACTCTTTCCAAAGAAAGTCGAAGCCATCGTGGAGTGGAAGAGACATGAGTCAGCCAGCGAGATTCAAAGCTTTCTTGGTCTAGCAGGCTACTACAGGAGAATCGTCAAAGATTTTTCAAGGACCACTTCGCCTCTGAATCATCTCACTCGGAAGGTAGAAATATTTGTGTGGTCAGACGATTATGATGCTATATTTGTAGAATTAAAGCAATGACTCATCTAAACAGCGATTCTTACCCTCCCAGATGGGCCTGATGATTTCAATATTTATAGCAACACTTCAAGCAAGGGTTTGAGATATGTCCTTATGCAGAGGGACTTGGTGATAGCCTTTACGTCGAGATAGTTAAAGCCACACAAAAGGAACTATCCAACTCACGATTTAGAACTGGCACTACCAAAATGATTCAAATCAACGACGAATTTAGCGACTCTGGACAACCACATCGCTAATACTGTTAAAATTAGCGACGTTCTTTAGAAACGTCATAATACGTTACTATCAGCGACTGTATGCGACGGTTAGTGACAATATTTAGTATTATGAAAGATTATGTCGCCTATAAGTCGCAAAACATCGCTATATTTTTAAAACAACGACGTTTAGCGACTCCAACAATTATATGTCGTAGGATATTTAAAATATAGCGACGTTTAACGACGTCTCAAGCAGACATCGCTAAATTATTGAATATAGGTTTTCCTGGTCTATTCGACTTTTCATTTCTTTTCCCCTAACTTTCCTCAACTTTTTGTTTCCCGTGTGCCCCTTCGGCGATCCACCCTCTGCCGGAGACCCTCTGCGGCTTCGGCGACCCACCCGTCCCCGTCGTCCACCTCCCTCGCCCCCATCCCGACGAGGCCGTGTTCGCCCACCAACCCCGACACAGGCGACCCCAGACGCGACTCCTCCCCCTCCGGTGCGGCTCCTCCCCTCCGGCGTGGTCCTCCTCCGTTGACTCCTCTCTCAGGCGCTCCTCCTTCCTTTCTCCTGGCTCAGTAAACCCTAACCCAGACCCGGACACAACTAGGATACACACACACATACATACTTAACACAATCATGACACATGGACAGACACAGGACACAACCCTAACCCTGACACATGGACCCTAATACGTGGATACACATACAGGACACAACCCTACATGACACGATTCGTACTAACACGGACACATACCGGCACATATGGACACACGTGGACACGAACATACATGGAGACACACCCAGACATACATGGAGACACACCCTAGTTAGTATAGAAGTTTGGTTGCATAATTAGAAATTTGACAAGCATGGTCTTGTGGATATAAACTACAAGAGCAGATATCAAGGCTACGAACCATTTGTCCTATCAAGTCAGGATCAGCTCATGTACTTCATAACTTATCCTAGACGGGGGACATCGAGGTCAGATTGGTGGGCAATATGCAAGACTAAAGCTAGAAATACCTTTGAGGTTGACGAAATAGCTTATCAGAAGGACGAGCTACCCCTTGTAACAAATATTATAGATGTGGACTCAACGAAAGTTACTCATTACACGACTAATAATGTAGAAGAGGTAGAATTATCCGAAGAGGAAGACAAAGACGAAGACGAAGTAGATGAAAGTGAAGATGAGGAGGAAGAGGAAGAGGAAGAGGAAGAGGAGGACGAGGAAGGCGAACAAGATAAATTTTCTGAAGATGATTGAAAATAAAATAAATCCATTTGGACGTGTGACATGTATTATTGTAAACACCCAAATTTTTTCAGAAATTAAAATATGGATTTTAGGGATTTTTCTATAATTTTAAATAATTAAAATAAATGATCTTCAAGGGATAGATATTTTTTTAAATTAAATTAAATATTAAAATATTGTAAAAATTATATTTTTGAGTGTAAAATAAATAATTAGTCATAGTATAATTTTTCTAGAATTTATTGGGCTTAAAAACTATTTTTAACAGCTAAAAATATTATTTTTAAATAAATCGGATTAAATCCAACCTGAACCGAACCGAACCAAGCTTAAATAAACCAACCCAACCCAAACCCTAGCGGGTCGGATCTAAACCCGTACCCGCTAACCCGTACCCGAACCCGACCCGTTATCACTTGCTACAGTAATGGTAACTATTCGATTTCTCGACGGTTCAGCGACCGCCGTGTCCCTCCGACTTCTGCCGTTCACCCGCCGCCTCGTCGACTCCCGTAACCACCGTCCCTACACCTTCGCATCCCCGCCGCGGACGCTGACCCCTCTGGTCCCTCTTCCTGTAACGGCCGGTCGACCCTCCCCTATTTAAACTCCTATCCACCACCACCACTTTACCATCACAACCAACGCCACCTCTCCGACTTTGCTTCTCTGGCCACCCAACCTCCGCCATCCCCGACGCCGACCGCGACGACAACTTCTTCGCTGTCGCCGTCACTACAAGCACCCCGACGACCGAGGAGCACCGCTACCCCGCAGTCGCCACGCTGCACCGCCCCTTGTACGCGAAGTTCAGTCGATACCGATCCCTTGTTCCGGCGAGTCTTTCTCCCTCCTCGTCACGTCAATTATCGAACAGATTATTGTGACACGTTCCCTGTGTAACCCTCTCGAACCTCGTGCAATTAGACTAGGGTATCGTGTCCTGTGTCGTTCGTAAACTGAGATGCAATAACAGTAAATTAGACAAGTTCACGGCCATTTTACGTCCAACCTATTTAATAATTGTAAAATTCACTTGAACAATAAATTAGACAATATAACCGAGTTTCAAACCCTATAATTAGTTTATTTTATTGTGTTGTAATTTGTGTTTTATTCGCGGGTGAAATCGACCAAAACTTGGTTTTTAAAACCTGAATTCTCCCAAAATTGGGTGCATCCCGCTAAACGAGGCAACTTTGTCGTGTGCGAATTGCACCAAAAGGAGCGTATCGTCAATACGAACATATGGAATTTTACGAAAGTTGATTTGAATGTGCGTACACACCGAAATTAATACGTATCCGTCAAAATTGCCCCGTATCGACCATGTTCTGAAACTCGTTGTAAATTTGTGTGTGCTTGTCATTTCGTAACTAAATTTGCGTCATCGGATTCGTAGCATTATGCTGGTCCTGTGACCCAAGTTTGGTTCAATTCTGAGAACGTTGACGAAATCCCGTATCGTGGGCCCCACGGCTCCACTTGACGGGCAATTTTGTGATCGGCTCTTCGAAATCCAATTTTGGATATTCCTTTGGGTTCGTATCGTCGTTCTGGACTTGTAGATACTAAGTTTGACGAATTTGGAAAACTTTGTCTCTGGCACATTTTTCGGTACAAAGTGGACCACATGTAGACCCCACTTTAACCAGAAACTGTCAATTTTGCCCCTGTTTCCAAATTAGACTTTTCGGTAGGCAATTCTAGCTATTTCATATCTTCTGAGAATGATGGTAGTATTTATTTCAGCATCAGAAGGAGTACATGAAGATCTTGCTGTTACCGGAGCAATTGGAGAAATTTAAACCCCAGGCAAGTGTACCTTGCCAAACTTCCAGTACTTGCTCTCATATTATTCTCTTGATTTATTTTTGTGATTTATTTGCTCAATCTAGGACCGTGTGACATTACCTAGCGTCCGAATAATATTCGATTGTCGACGCCGTACGCGAAGTCGTGTAACGTCACTTAGAGAATTGATATTGTGATCCTATATACTTTTCGGCTTAACTTATCAAGTACGTCATACCATAGGACACCTGACACTATTTATGATTCAGAATCTTCCTGAGTTATTCATGGAAATTTTGTATAGGTTACAAGAATCGTGACATAGATCTTACATATGCATAGCTATTATTATGACTCGCTGCATTAGTTAGAGGTCATGATCTTGCGTGTTATGGACATGAGACGTGAGGTTACATTGGGTGGGGAGAGTTTTACCATACTAAAAGCTGATTATATTATATATATGTTATTCCAGAGGTGTCTTAGACTCTGACCAGAACTATGGCACATGCACTGGCCCTTCGAAATATAAAATGCTGCTATGGGTTTCCCCGACACAGAGCCATAGTAGTTTCAGCCTGAGTATGATTAATGCTCTCATTTGTAAATCACATAGCTGGTTACCTAATTTTCCCTATTGATACATTTTATATACTGCACTATTTGGCTTGATTTATTCTTGTACCTTGCTATATCCTCTGAGGACCTGGATCCGGATTATGTCCCCAAGTCTAACAGAGGAGATCTACCCAGAGGTATATGGGACAGGAGCAGACGCTGGAACAATACCAATACCAGAGGATGAGGTGATGCCAAAAGACTTTTCCTGAGTATTTTATTACTCAGCTATTTCTGTTCTTGATACTTTATTTCCTGTCTCGTGGATTAATGTATTAAACTCATTATCGGGTTGTTCCCCTAGATATTACATTGGAAGGATACAGAACCATTCAAAGGTTGGTCCTCGGAGGGTGCCGATGAATAACATATCTCTAATAGCTTTATTCGTCGATGTTCGCCATTAAATTCGAAAGTTCTAGGAGATCTTGATTTAATTAACAAACGATAAGAAAGTACAATGAAGTCCTAGGAGATAATCTAAGTACACATTTATTTTCATGGGGGTAACGATTGAGGGTTTAGAGTGTAGCAATTCTCTTTACTCTGTGGACAATCCGATGCAGGGGAATGAAGCTCTTCTATCCTGCTTGACTGTAGATTCACAGATGGTCCACCTTTAGAACATTAAAGTTATTCCTATTTATAGCCATCGTGCTGATGGACTATGGATGCCGCATATGCCTCTGTTTGGTGGCCATATGAGACTCCTTAAACAGAATGCTGTTGCAACTATCGTCGTATCCCATGGGCAAATTTTTACGTGCTATTGGTTGAGATATGTTGTTGAAGAGATCTTGGGGTTATTTTTAACCCGTTGTGTGCGAGACTTGGTCAGTTGGACACGTGGTCAGCACTAACTGTGTGAAGATCTCTAAAGTTGTAGCAGAAAGATCTTGTGAGCTGGAGGTCGCATAACAACTTGACCACATGATGGTTAGGCCGCATGGGTTTTGTAGTCACATACGTGCTCTCGTTTGATCCTTGGTCGAATGGACACTCTGGTCGAATGTTGGCGAGGAAGGATAGGGCGTTGCAGCCACATATGCGTCCTTTTTGGCCTAGGTCAGATGGAAACTCAGGACGCATGGCATCGTGGCCTCGTTCTCGTCCAGGCCACATATATGCTCTTATCTGGCTTTGGTCGAATGGACACTGCAACCACATGTTGATGAGACCGCACATGGCCGAAGTCACAAATGAGAGGACACGTGGCGTGATGCATCTGTCGAGGCCATCAATGTAGATGTAAATTTTTGTCTTTTTGCATGTTGCCCCCTTCATGAATTTTGAAGCTGTCAGATCTTTATGTCAGACATTGGAAACACTGTCAGGAGCTCTTTATACGACATCTTTGCTACTTGGTTGCTCTGGCCGCATGTAGATTATTATGCGGCTTTCTATCTGGCCGAATAGATCATGTTCTATGCGGCATGAGTTCTATACAGCCTGTAGATTTTTTATGCTTCTACAGTCGAGATTCCAAATGTATGGGACTTGAAGTGAAAGGGATGTTGACTTGGAGATGTCAATCCTTTATAAGGCAGTAAAGTAGGTGGCTTATAATTGGCGGAGATGACTGCTTTATACTATTTGATTGGGTATGAAAGGCCTACCCCCACTTTCCAAAGGTTCTTTCGGTTGACCAAATATTCAATCTTGGCCTCCAGTGTCACGACCTGCACCCGGAATGAGGGCACGAGTACGTGAACAACGCCCAGCCTACACAACGACATCGATGGTAGAACGCTGTCTAGGTCAACAATACTATTTAAACATATCATACAATGTAATAAGTTACCTGTCATGCTATCTCAACTCCAAATGGAGGAAAAATATGTTATATGATAATGAAACTAATACTCAATCACAATATCAAAATAGGGAAAGAAATAGCACGATATGAAATAAAGGAAAGAAGTACAAGAGTAACAAATACATCCACAAGTCCACACTATAAGTCTAGGCATAATGCAACTCCCAAAATAATATATACACATGCCATGAATCTAAAATATGGCTAATACAATGTCCAAAATATAAGTTTAAGCCTCCTCGGTCACTGGAACTAATTTTCCCTACGCTAGGGGAGTATCCTCTAATGGCTCACCTTCCTGCAGCCCATAGTAAGTGGGACACTGTGCCTCAAGCCAATCATCTAAAAAATATATCCAATCAGGATTGGAGCAAAGTACAAAACTCTAAAAGCAGTTCCACATACATGATAGAGCATATATGACATATAATAGAAAAGAATACAAGATAACTAGCAACAGAAAATAAAAAGTACTAGAGTAAACAAATAATATACTAGAAAGGAAAATCAGGCATTGAGAAATAACTGCAAGTAATGGAAATAGATAAACTAGCTATTGAGCCTTAGAGTACAAGTTCATTATGTGATCGGTTTGGGTTGAATACGAATATAATATGGTAACTCGATTACACGTGTGATATGCAATCGACATATACACGTATACACTTGGGCTTGATCACATAACCAACTCCTACTCTCCCATCCCCAACCAATACTCATGGATCCAATCATGATACATTACGAACATGAATATAAGCATACTGAATACAAGCAATGTGTGAACACGAAGTATATGATAATCAATACCCAATACACACGATAAAATACATACGAAAGAGTACCCGCTGAATACGGTAGAGGATAACATCCCAAGACAGGATTCATTTAGTAGCAGTACATGTAGCCACTGTGTCAGAATCAAGTATATACACTATCATGATTGAAAACTAATAGAGAGATGTACTCGCCTCTGGTCCTGAGCAAAGATGTCTCTCGATGCCCAAACTTGTGTCACACAATCCTATTTAGGAAATATTATGTCAATTGGTGTAATGAATGATAATTGAGTTAAAATGTACTAAGGTATACTTTTCTAGGTCATTTTTTGGTCATACTAGTTCAACTAATGGTATGAGTCTATGTCTAGGTTATTGGGTCCATACACTACTTATCGAGGCTGTACTAGCTATCCTTAAGCTAACACTAACTTAGTATCGATTACCTTGGCTTTGAGCCATCTTGGTATCGACAACTAACTACCCTCTTGATACCCAACACTAAATATATGACCAATACCCAATATTAACATATACCCTAACTAATATATAACTAACTAAATTAACTGATAACCAATAGCTAACATAAACTAAACCAATATCAGTTATATGCTAACTGATATATATATATATATATATATATATATATATATATATATATATATATATATATATATATATATATATATATACCAACGGTCATTCCTATATATTATAGAATACACTTACATGCAACATCTGATACTCTCATATCTAACCAAACTAACACTTAACTAACATCAATACTAACCATATACTCTTTGATAACTCACTAACTTATATTAACTGATACACTAATAACTGATACTTATCAATACTCTAATTGATAACTACTAATTAGTAACTAACATCACTATAGTTACAACCCAATTTCCATTGTCCGATACACCACTACAAATTGCATCTATTGCTGCCTCATAATTCCCCTATTACAACGCAATAGACTAGTATTGTTGCTGCTAACATAGCTACACCAACCCGGTGGCTGCTCATTGCCCTCGTTGCAACTGCTCTAAGTAGTGCCTAGCACTGCACAGATGTGCATTGCTGCTGCACTACTCAGGACCGAGCCCTCTTCCTAATATTGCACATAAAAACAAGAATTTCCCTCGAAGATCTAAGATCTTATATAAGTATATTTGATCTTCTATGGCTCACTAAAAACTAACCAAAACTCCACACTAACCTGAGCCTCAACTCTGATACTCTATGCAGCTCTCAGCAACATGCAATATATGTGCGTGTCATCAACACACACACATAGTTACACACTACACACTTACATAGGTACTCATCCCCACTGGCCCTAGTTGCTGCAATGGCTTCACTTCACCTCCCAACTCCTCTGAAATGTCACACCTTCATACGCAGACCTGCACTTGGTCTGAACCTCACTCCCATCACACACACAAGTTACAGTACCTGAAAATCCCCCTATGTTCACTATATTATGATACATAATGAACACACCACACAACACAACACAACACAACACTAATAATGTATACATATACACATATATAATCCTATACCTATATCTATATAATACATTAAAAGTATTTAAGCAAACACTTAGAGTATGCAATTAGAGTATCCATGATACACACTCAACCAAAGTGTCAAATCTCCCAATTCTCCATAATTATCAATTATACACATATATAACATCTATATATAACTAATATAATTTGTTATAATAGAAATTAAAGAGAATTAACACAAATCACCCAAAATGAGACCCGTATCACAAAGTATCACACTGTATCGTGATACGGCCTACCCATATCAATTGTGGACACATAGCTAGTCCTACAATCCCGATCTAAGTCTAATTAGACCAATTTGGTCTCATGACAAACACTTGATACATCAATCTCATAATCCCCCTAAATTGGACACAAAAACCTATATAGAAGTCACAATATAGGTCAATTGAGCCTAAAACTTCTTTCTATGGGTAGTCCTAAGCTATAGAATGGTTCCTAATATTCAAATTCATGAATTAGAGTCTAATTAAAGGGGAAATATAGAATTATACCTATTGGAAGATGTATTTCCAATGAATTGCTCAAATGGGCACGATTTGGACACAATCTCTTTGCCCTCCTCCTTCAAGTGCTTCTTGCAATCCAAGATCCAATGCTCCTTATTTGATAGAAATTGAAGGGAATAAGAGTGAATTGGGTTTAATTTGGTGGAGGTATGAAATAAATTAGAAAAAAAACTAATTAGGGGATCTAGAATAAATGAAGAAATAAGTTGGAGAGAGAAATTCTCTCTCAAATAGTGGCCGACCCCTTAGCTCCTCCTCAAAGCAACACTAAAGGTCCAAAGTACCCCTACTTGTTAGTTATGAGGAAAAAATAAGGGGGGCTATATTAGGAATCTTATAAACTAATGATCCCTTAAGATTTATTTCACGATTTTATATAAGTATGTCTAGATTTGGTTGAAAGCTATGTCCCCCAGCTTGACTCTGCTAAGTGAGTAGCTAGGCTTTAACCGTGGATAGAGAATTAATTATAATCCTTCTAATTAACTAAGGAATGAGTCTAATGGGCCTAGTCCAATATTGGTCTCAATGTATCTTGACTAATCTAATTTGATCCAATAGTATCAAGTCCAAATAATTAGGCTAGCACATTAACTAAAATAAATAAATAATACAAGCATAGCAATAATTATTAGCACAATATATAAATATTAATTACTAAAAATAAAATATACAAAATAATAAAAATATCCTCATCTATAAATGTGGTAGTGACAAGTCTACCCTCCTTAGAAAAATTATCCTCAAAATTTAAGGAAGGAACTAAAACTACAACAAGCAATCACAGCAAGCAAAAAAGAATGATACCTCACGGCTCAAAGAGATAAGGGTATCGCTTGCGCATCTCGGCTTTCCTCTCCCAAGTAGACTCACTCAGAGCGTGATGCTTCCACGTGACATATACCAAGGGAATCGTCTGGTTCCACAGCACCTTCTCCCTATTATCTAGATTCTCCACCGGCTGCTCTGGTTAGTTGAGAGTTGGACCTACCTCGATCTCCGAGTGATCCAATACATGGCTAGGATCTGCCATGTACTGTCTTAGCTGCGACACATGAAACACGTTGTGCACTCCCTCTACTGTAGGCGACAAGTCTAGTCTGTAGGCCACTACATCGTCCCTCTCAAGAATACCGAAGGGTCCGATGTACCGTAGACTAAGCTTCCCGCCTCCACCAAAGCGAATCGTGCCTCGTGTCAGAGAAATACTCAGGAACACCAGATCAGCCACCTAGCACAAAACAGATCCTTAGCACTCTAACTAAAACAAGCAATCACAAACAATACAAATAAAACCTATAGCCTCAAACTCCAAAGGTTTCCAATGGCTATCAGCCCAATGCCGTTGTTTGTCCTGCGCTACCCGAAGTCAATCTTCGATAAGTTTTACCTTCTTAACTATATCCACGACCATCTCCGCTCCCAATAAGGCACTCTCACCAATATTATCCTATGATAACGGAGTGCGGCATCTCCGTCCATACAACACCTTAAATGGTGACATCTCGATACTGGCCTGGTAGCTGTTATTATAAACAAACTCTACCAAGTGAAGATGATCCTCCCAAGAGACTCCAAAATCTAAAACACAGGTGCGTAGTATATCCTTGAGAGTATGGATAGTCCTATCTGACTGCCCGTCTGTCTAAGGGTGATATGCAGTACTAAACTTGAGCTGGGTGCCCAAGCTAGCCTGCAAACTCCTCCAGAAGTGGGATGTGAAGCGACTATCCCGATCCGAGACTATGCTCACAGGAACTCCATGCAATCTGACTATCTGCTACATATACATCTTTGCGAGCTTCTCCGTAGACGTACCAACTTTGAATGGTAATAAGTGGGCCAATTTGGTTAACCTGTCTATGATGAACCAAATCGCGTCTTTCCTTTCTGGAGAACGCGAAAGCCCTAATATAAATTCCATCATTATATGCTCCCATTTCTACTCTGGAATGGCTAAAGTCTGAAGCAATCTACGTGGCCTCTGCCTCTCCGCCTTTACCTGCTGACATACCAAGGATCTGGATACGAATCTCGTTACCTCCCGCTTCATACCATACCACGAAACATGCTCTCTTATGTCTCTATAAATCTTGTTGGCACCTGATGCATAGAGTACTGAGATTGATGCACCTTCTGAAAAACCTTCTCGCGAAATGCTCCACTCGGCAGACACAATCTGGTAACGTGCCGCAATGATCCATCCTCTGCATTACTAAAGTCCTCTGACAATATCACGCCCCAGTCCCAAAATACTTAGGGACTAGCCACGTGGCAATGGCCAGCAACACAACTCCAATAGAAAAACCCAATTTAATGGACCCGTTAGAGTGTACTTAAGCTGTAATAACTCTCAATGCAGTCTACACCATCTATCAAAGAATAATTCTAAACTCATCCACAGAAAGAAACATAACTAAATATGATAGACTAATCAAGATAATAGATAAAAAAATATAGTCTATCAAAAAGTCCAAATAAATAGTGTCTCGGGGAACAACCCGATAAAATAAGTTAATACATAAATCCAAGAGTCAAGATATGAAATAAATGGAAGCAGAAATAACTGAGTATGTAACAGAATACTCAGGAGAAATCCTCTATCACAACCTCGTCCTCTAGTACCAGTACTGCTCCAGCGTCAGCTCCTTTCCTATATATCTCGGGGTATTCTTCCTCTGTTGTACCTGGGGACATAATCCAGATCCAGGTCCTCAGGGGACATATGAAGGTACAAGAATAACTCAAGCCAAATAAAATGCAGTATATAAAAATAGATCTACAGGGCAAACTATGTAACCAGCTATGTAAAATATAAATTGAGAGCATCACTAGTACTCAGGATGAGACCACTACAAGCTCTATGTCGGGGAGCCGGTAGCAGTAAGTAATATCACGAAGGGCCAGTACATGTGCCAAAGCTCTGGTACAGAGACTAAGACACTCACCAGTAACATAAGTATATATATATAATCAGACTGTAGCCTGTGTCTCTCCCCACCCAATGTAACCTCACATCTCATGTCCATAACACACAAGATCATGACCTCTAGCTAGTATAATGAGTCATAATGATATCTA
This sequence comes from Iris macrosiphon, assembly GCA_036927795.1. NCBI lineage: Eukaryota > Viridiplantae > Streptophyta > Magnoliopsida > Asparagales > Iridaceae > Iris > Iris macrosiphon. The sequence goes on along the minus strand of JAYESA010000008.1, from coordinate 157,693,389 downwards.
TGTATGCAAGTCTTATGTCACGAATCATGTAAACCTATACAAAATTACCATGAATAACTCAGGAAAGATTCTGTCATATAAATAGTGTCAAGTGTCCTATGGTATGACGTACTTGATAAAGCAAGCACGTAAAAATATATAGGATCGTGGAATCAACTCTCTAAGTGACGTTACACGACTCTGCATATGGCGTCAGCACCCGAATCTTGTTCGGACGTTAATCAACGTCTCATGGTCCTAGGGTTGAACAGGTACATCACAGAATATATATATATATATATATATATATATATATATATATATATATAAAGAAAGAAAGAAAGAACTCAAACAATAAAGTTACAGGATCTACTGCAAGTTGGCAAGGTACACTTGCCTGTGTTCTGATCTCCGTCAATTGCTCCGAGATAAGTAAAATCTCCAGGTACGCCTTCGGATGCTGAAACAAACATTATCATTGCTCTCAGAATACTTGAAATAGCTAGGATTGACTACCCATAAGTCCAATTTGGACACGGACAGAATTGATAGTTTATGGTCAAAGCGGGGTCCACATGTGGCCCACTTCGCACCGAAAAATGTGTCAGAGACAAAGTTCACCAAATTTATCAAACTTAGTGTAAACAAGTTCAGAACGATGATACGAACCCAATGGAACATACATAACTGAATTTCGATGAGCCGGTCACGAAATCACCCGTCAAGTAGAACCGTGGGGCCTACGAAATGGCATTTCTTCAACGTTCTCAGAATTGAACCAAACTTGGTTCACAGGACTAGTGTAACACTACCAATCCGATGGCGTAAGTTTTGTTGTGAAACGATAAGTGCACAAAAAATTATGACGAGTGTCAGAACGGATCGATGCGGGGCTTTTCGACGAATACGCGTTGATTTCGGTGTACACACACATCAAAATCAACTTCCATAAAATCTCACACATCCGCGTTGATGATATGCACCTTTTAGTGCAATTTGCACATGACGAAGTCACCTCGTTTAGCAGAAAGCACTCCATTTCTAAAAAAATCAGGTTAAGAAAACCAAGTTTTGGTCAACTTCAACCGCGAATAAATCACAGCCTACAACAAATTAAAATAAAATAATTAAAGAGATTAATTCTCGGTTATGTTGTCTAATTTACTATTTAAGTGAAATTTAAAAATATTAATTAGGTTGGAAGAAAAACGGCCAAGAACATGGAGGTTTGGGACAGTTTTCTGAACTACAAATTGGGTCTTTTTTTCTTGTTTTGTGTCGCGAATTACGACTGATACAGGATAGGATACCCCGAACTAATTATACAGGGTTCAAGATAGTCATGTGGTCTTCACATAGGATTTGACAGATCGATCTTTGGATAACTGTGCAAAGAGATACAAGGGTGGGAAGTAGCATACCTTACTGTTTTGCTGCTGCTCGAAATTGGGCGACTTGCGGCGGTGGATTGCAACGGCGTGCGACGGCGGTCCGGCGATCGTCCACGGCTGTGGTTGGTCGGGGTAGAATAGGAGATGTTGGTGGTGAGGTTCGACTAGGCTGGAGATTTTATAGGGTGTCGAGGTGGGTGTTACAAGGAGGGGAAGGGGTTTCGGCCGTTTGGAATAGGAAGGGAGAGGGTTCGGCTGCGGGGGAGTTTAGGAAGTTATTGTAGCTGAAGGGTTTCCCGTCCGGGTCGGGTTATCGGGTAGTGGGTTCAGGTCTAGGTCTAGTTTGGTTTGGTTTGGTTTGGTTCAGTTTTGGTTCGGTTTGGGTTGGTTTGGGTTGGTTTGATATATATATGCTCATAAAAATAGTTTTTGAGCCCAATAAATTTCAGAAAAATTATACAATAATCTATTATTAATTATACATCCAAAAATATAATTAACTAAAAATATAAATTAACTATTTGAATAATTAATTTATTACCCAAAAATATAAATCCATAAAAGAACATTTATTATAATTAACTAAAAATAATAAAAATATTCCATAATAATAATTAATAAAAAATTAAAATTAAATTCTAAAAATCAGGATATTTACAGACAATCCCATCCGGACATGCACTCTGATGCTCCTCAAAGACTCATCCTTGAACTGTGCGACTCTGATCTTGTCCATCAACTCTGATTGTACCTGAAGTCCCCATATCTGTGCTGCGACTCCAGGAACTAGCACCTTAATACCCAAGCTATCATGATCGGCCAATAAGTGTTAGTACCTTATCAAGTGCATAGACACTGGATACCTGCTTAATGCATCAGCGACTATGTTGACCTTTCCTGGATGGTACTATAAAGTGATGTCGAAGTCCTTTATCAACTCCAACTATTGTCGTTGCCTCATGTTGAGCGCCTTCTGTGTAAAGACATAATTTAAGCTTTTGTGGTCTGTAAATATCTCTACATGCTCTCCATACAAGTAGTGTTTCTGCAGCTTTAGAGCAAAGATGACTACTGCCAACTCCAAGTCATGGGTAGGGTAATTCTTCTCATGCGGGCGCAATTGTCTGGAAGCATAGGCAATCACCTTTCCGTTCTGCTGCAACACACATCCTAAACCCTTACCCAAAGTATCACTGTATATAGAAAATCCTTATGTCCCCGATGACAACGTCAACATTGGAGCTATAGTCAACCTCTTCTTCAGCTCTTCAAAGGTGGTTTGACACTCCGCTGTCCAGACGAACTCCACATCCTTCCTGGTCAGCCTAGTCATTGGCTCTACAATCCTGGCAAAATCTTGAACAAATCTTTGATAATTGTCACGCCCCAGTCCCAAAATGACGAGGGACTAGAGAAGCGTGGCAATGGCCAGCAGCACGCACCGATGGACAACCCAATTTAATGGATCCATCAGGGCATGCTTAAGCTGTAGTCTAGCAATTTATAGAGCAAATAATAAAGGTCACAGACTAATCTATCTCATCCACAACAGATAACCACAGAATAGATGCCAGAAATGATGCAATAGAAATAAATATGCAATATCAAATAAGGTTATCTCGGGAAACAAATACGAGAATTATTCTGTTACATTTAATGCAAATAGACAGGAAATAAATGAACTGGAAATAGAAACAGAAACGGAAATAACTGACTATATACAGCCAATGCTCAGGAGAAGTCCTTTGGTGCGAGCTCGTCTTCAGGTCCTGGTATAGCTCCTGGAAGTGCTCTGGTACGGGGTATCTCTGGATGGATCTCTTCAGCTATACCTGGGGACATAGTCCATTCCACATCCTCAGGGGACATAGCAAGGTAAAGATAATACAAGCCAAAACATAAGCAGTAAAAAAATAAAGGAGACAGCAGGGTGAACTATGTAACCGGCTAAGTGATAAATGTAAGTTGAGAGCATCACTAGAACTCAGGCTGAGACCGCTACAAGCTCTGTGTCGGGGAGCCGGTAGCAGTAATAACACGTAAAGGGTCTAGCTCTGCTGGAGAGTCTACGACCTCACACTAATAATATATATATATGAAAACAGCCTGTAGCCTGTGTGTCTCACCCCACCCAATGTAATCCACGTCTCATGTCCATGACACGCAAGATCATAACTAATGCAGCAGTCATATAATGTCTAGGAATAAACTGTCCATGTCATAACCTGTATCCTATACAGAATCATCGTGAATATCTCAAGAGGATTCTGTCTCATGAATAGTGTCAAGTGTCCTGGGTTTTGTTGTACTTGATAGGACAAGTACCAAGAGTAAGGGTATCGAATATCCATCTCTAAATGACGTACCCAACACTGCGTACGGTGTTGGCACCCGACTATGATCGGACACTCGGTACGTCACACGTTTCCTAGGTTAAGCAGTTAAAACAAGTTATAACTAAAACAAGGAAATATGCAACAAGACTGTAAAGTTGGCAAGGTATACTTGCCCTCTGATATATAACTAAACCAAGAAATATTTAGCAAAGACTGCAAGTTTTGGCGAGGTACACTTGCCTGTGGTTCCGGCTCTGATTTCGGCTCTGACTTCAGTTGGATTTGTAGGCGGTACTCCGGTTGCTGAAACAAACATCACCATCAGATCCAGAAAATATCAAACAGCTAGAAACGCCTGTCCTTGGGTCCAATTTAGAGACAAGGACAGAAACGGCAGTTTCGGGTCAAAACGGGGTCCATATGTGGGCCCGCTTTGCACCGAAAAACGCGTCAGGGTCAAAGGTCTCCAAATTCCCCAAACTTAGTGTCAACCGGTCAGGAACGATGATACGAACCCAACGGACTTTCAGAATTGAATTCCGATGAGCCGATCACAAAATCGCCCGTTGAGCGGGGCCTGTGGGGCCCACGACACGCGATTTCGTCAATGTTCTCAGAATTGAACCAAACTTGACCCACAGGACCAGCGTATCGCTACGAGTCTGATGGCATAAGTTTCGTCTCGATCCGACGTGTGTACACAAAGTTAGGGCGCATTCCAAAAAGTACGGATACGGGGCGATGTCCGCGGATACGCGTTGATTCCGGTGTGCACGCACACCCGAATCAGCTTCCGCAAAATCCCACACGTCCGTATCGACGAGGCGCACGTATCTGTGAAGACCGCGCGCGACCAAGTCGTCCCGTTTGGCGGGGCGTACCCAGTTCCGGGGTGAAACAGGGTCTGGGTTTTTCCTGTTTTTGGATCGCGGTGTGCGATCACCACAGTACGCGATGCCCCGAACAGTTTGTCCGGACACCGAGAGGGTCATACAGGCTTCGCAACGCAATTTACAGAATCAAAAACGGAGCTACGAATAAAAAGATACAGCAACTGAAGGGGACCCGAAAACCAGGACCAAATTGTGTCCGACACGACACAGGACACGTGTCCTGTGTCGGACACGGGGGAAGAAATTGGGGGTTTAGGGTTTGGCCCCCTGCGGCGGCCGGAGCTCAGGCAGAGGGAGGCCAGAGGCAGCGGGGCGGCGTTGGCAGGAGGCGGCGGGGCTCGCTGGCGGAGGCAGCAGCGTGCGGCAGGCGGCCGGAGGGCTGCTCGTGGTCGGGATCTGGTGAGGGAGGAAGGAGGGGAGGCCGAGGCGCGCGGCGGCGCTGCAGCGGGTCCGGCGGCGCGCGGCGGGCGTCGTCGGCGGAGGCACGGGGGTTCGGGCGGCCGGAGATGGCGGAGGACGTGGGCGAGGGTGGCGGGCTGGGCGACGCGTGGCGGGTGGAGCGGCGCCGGACGCGGTCGCCGCCGGAGAACGCGGGGGCTGGGTTCGTGGGTGAAGACGGGTCGGCCGGGTCGGGTCGGGTCAAAATAATAAATATTAATAATAATAATAATAATAATAAAATCAGTAATTTAATTAATAAATAATTAATTAAATAGGTAAATACTTTTTAGGCATTTAAAAATATGTCCGGGGTCCGATAAATTCCCAGAAAATTATCCTAAGTCCAGTTTTTCATTTTACATCCAAAAATATTATTTTCATAATATTTTAATATTGTTTATCATTATTTAAAAAATTATTTAATAAATAAAACCCTGTTTTTAAATTACAGAAAAATCCCAAAAATTCCAGAAAATTGTAAAAATTCCAAGTTTTTAAAATTTTGAAAAATCAGGGGGTTTACAATAATAGTCTGCCAATATAAGAAAGCTCTTGATCTCTGCCACTGAACTCGGGGTAGACCATGACTCAACTGCTGAAATCTTCTTCAGGTCCACTGAGATCCCGTCTCCTATAATCACTTTCCAAGGAATTCAACCTTATCAAGGAAGAAATCACACTTTAAAAGCTTGCTAAACAGCTTCTCCTTCCTGAGGTTCTCCAGAACTACCCTCAAGTGCTTCTCATGATCCTCCGGAGTCTTCGAATATATCAATATATCATCAATGAAAACCACCACGAACTAATCCAGGTACGGATGAAATACCTTATTCATCAGGTTAATGAATACCGCTGAAGCATTAGTCAATCCAAACAGCATCACCAAGAACTCAAACTGCACATACTGAGTCCTGAAAACTGTCTTCAAAATGTCTTTCTTCTTCACTTTCACCTGGTGGTACCCCGACCTCAAGTCTATTTTGGAGAATACCTTTGCTCCGCTCAACTGATCAAACATATCGTCAATTCGCAACAACGTGTATTTATTCTTGATAGTAAGATTGTTAAGAGCCCTGTAGACGATACATATATGTATCGATCCATCATTCTTCGGTACAAATAATATCGGAGCACCCTACGGTGATGTACTGGAGCGGATGAAGCCCTTGTCCTGTAACTCATCCACCTGCTTCTTCAATATTGTCAGTTTTTTGTTGATCACCCTATAGACGTGCTGTGATATTGGCTCTACTCTTGGCACCAAGTCTATAAAGAACTCCATATCTTGGTCTAACGGTAAACCCGATAACTCCTCCGGAAAGACGTCCATAAATTCTGTAATCAATGGATGTGGAGGCTCCTGCTCCTTCACCATCGCTCCATAAAAGGCTTCCTCGCTCTGCTCAAGTGGTCCTCTAGGGAACTCAAATTCTGGCTCTGTTGGCATCGAAAATAAAATTCTGCCTTCATGACAATCGATACTAGCATGGTGCCTACTCAACCAATCCAGTCCGAGTACTATATCGTAGCTCGGAAGTGGCATTACGAATAGACACGCGCTCAACTCTCGGCCTCCCAAAGAAATTCTTTGATCCTTGCGAACATTACTGACCAAGATAATGCCACCTCCAGTTGTGATCTTGCAAGTCCTCCCCAACGGTTCAGCCTCAAGATGATGCTTCAGAGCAAAAGATACAGATACAAATCTATGTGAAGCACCATAATCAAATAAAGTGAGATGGAAAATAATCAAGATAGACTAAACTTGAGATTACATCACTAACTGGCTCCTCCTCCTCGAAGGTCAAGGCGAAAGTTTGCCCCTACAATGCATATTTCTGCTGCTGCTGGTTCTGTACGAACCTCTGCAGTTGTGTCATCAATAGAAGTCCTCTCTACTTTCCAGCTTGTGATCTCGCGGGTTCTCTCTGTGCCTGGGCCCATCCTAAGCTGGACGAGCTGGAGCCCTAGGACAAGCCCTCAATTGGTGGTCTCCTGATCCGTAGAACGAATACTGGCTCAATCTTATCCTGCATGTATCATATCCATATTCCGGCTTCTTGTAGAAAGGGCAAGGAATAGTCGGCTATTCTGGCCTCTGAATATGGTGTGCCTTCTGTACTGTCAGTCTAGCTGGTGCGGGGAACTGCTGCCTCGGCTGCTGGAAGTCTCTCTGATGCATCTGCTGAATGTGTGGCTGCTTTTCTGGGCCCATACTATTGCTAGCTCCTGAAAGATCAATTATCCTCTTGGAGCCAAGCTCTAAATAATCCTCTACCTGTTGTGCTGGAGCCAGGATCTCTTCAAAAGTCGGGGTACGATGTCCGCTAGTTTGGGATTTGATCTCCCTGTTCAGACCCTTTCTGAACTTTCGGGCCTTCCCCCGGGGATTCTGTCCCTCAAGAAAGTGACCCAATCTGCAGTACTCTGTTATGTACTTTTCTATTATTATGCTACCCTGGACGAGGTACTGAAAATGGCTCTCTAGAGAAGTCAGATCCACGTTTGAAAATAAATTCTCCTTGAAAAACTCCTTCAAATCTTTCCAAGTAAGTCCAGTTGTTGTAATCCATGGGTCTGTCCTGAACCATGTCAAAGCAATGCCATACATCTTGCTCCCTGTTGCCTCCATTTGTAGGCTCTCTGGAATCTGTGCCAGCCGCAGGTTTCTCTTTATGTCTTTGATCCACTTGTATACATAAATTATCCCTTCGATGCCTTTAAAGTCTATAGGCCCATCCTCTTAAAATCAATGATTATCCCCGGCATTGGCTGCTGTGGGGCGGGTGAAGGTGGAGCTACGTGTGGCTGGACCAAGGTAACTCTCTCGACTGCGACAAGTGCTAGCTGGTGGACTTCTCAATGCCCTGCCTTATGACCTCAGACAGGCGCTGCTGGGCCTCTGTCTGGGACCTTTGTGCCTCCATCATCTGCTGAAATAGCGCAAACACCTGTGCCGGATCAACTGTTGGTGGGGGTAGTTGTAGCTCCTCTGAAGCTGTAGGTACCGTTCTCTGTGAAGCTATAGGCACTGTCCTTGGGACTAGAGCTGGAACACCCCCGAAAGCTACTGCAGTAATGCCCTCCTAGACCGGTGAAGTGGCCCTCTAAGCTGGAGAAGATGGAGCAGTGTTTGCTGGCCCCTTCTTTGAGGCAACGAAGTGACCGACCTCTCTGGCACCGTGCCTGAGCGCTGGGATCACATTTTTGGCAGCATCCTAAAGATAGATTGAAACAAAGGAATCAATATTGAGTAAGATACGGTATCATCAAAAAAGGACAAAATTATTCAAAGTAGACATGCATTCAGATTAATAAGGATAACAAAATAAATAAGTTGGAAGTGTTCCTAGCTGTGATTGAGTATACTCTTAGCCTATATCCTATATCCTAAAGCAGGCTCGTAGCAGTACTCTAAGTCTGAGCACCAGCACGAAGTCGCACTACTTGCGATCTCTTGACCTGCATGGTCCACCACGTAAAATATGTCACGACCAGCACCCGAAATGAGGGCACAAGTACGTAAACAATGCCCAGCCTACGCCACGACATCGGCGGTAGAACGCTGTCTAGGTCAACAATACTATCTAAATATCTCATACATTATATATAAGGTACTTGTCATGTTATCTCAAATCCAAATGGAGGAACAATATGGTATATGATAATGAAACTAATACTCAATCACAATATCAAACTAGGGAAAGAAATAGTACGATATGGAATAAAGTAAAGAAGTACAAGAGTCACAAATTCATCCACAAGTCCACACTATAAGTCTAGTCACAATACAAATCCCAAAATAATATATACACATGCTATGAGTCTAAAATAAGGATAATATAATATCCAGAATATAAGTCTAAGCCTCATCGGTCACTAGCACTAAGTTCTTCTGCTCTAGGGGAGTATCCTCTAATAGCTCATCGTTCTGCGGCCCGTAGTAAGTGGGACACTGCCTCTCAAGTCAATCATCTGAAAAAAATATCCAATCAGGATTAGAGCGAAGTACAAAACTCTGAAAGTTGTTCCACATACATAGTAGAGCATATATGACAGATAATATACTAGAAAGGAAAAACAAGCATTAAGAAATAACTGTAAGTAATGGAAATAGATAAACTAGGTAATTTTCCTTAGAGTACAAGTTTGTTATGTGATCGGTTTGGGTTGAACATGAATATAATATGGTAACTCGATTACACGTGTGATATATAATCGACATGTACACGAATACACTTGGGCTTGATCACATAACCAACTCCTACTCCCCCATCCCCAACCAATACTCATGGATCCAATCACGATACATTACAAACATGAATATAAGCACACTAAACACGAGCAGTGTGTGAATACGAAGTACATGATAATTAATACCCAATACACACGATAAAATATATGTAAAAGAATACTCGCTGAACACGGTTGGAGATAATATCCTATGACAAGATCCATTTAGTACCAGTTCGTGTAGCCACTATGTCGGAATCAATTAAACAGTTCTACAACATGTGATATATATACTATCATGACTGAAAACTAACAGAGAGATGTACTTGCCTCTGTTCCTGAGCAAAGGTGTCTATCAATGCCCAAGCATGTGTCATACAATCCTATTTAGGAAATATTATGTCAATTGGTGTAATGAATGATAATAGAGTTAAAATGTACTAAGGTATGCTTTTCTAGGTCATTTCTTGATCACACTAGTCCAACTAGGTGGTATGCGTCTATGTCTAGGTTATTAGGTCCATACACTACTTATCTAGGCTACACTAGTTATCCTTTAGCTAACACTAACTTAGTATCGATTAACTTATCTTTGAGCCATCTTGGTATCGATAACTAACTACCCTCTTGATACCCAATACTAAAGACCAATACCCAATATTAAAATATACCATTACTAATATATATCTAACTAAACTACTGATAACCAATAGCTAATATATACTAACCAATATCAGTTATATGCTAACTAATATATATATATATATATATATATATATACACACACACACACACTAACTGTTATTCCTATATATTATCGAATACACTTACATGCAACATCCGATACTCTCATATCTAACCAATCTAACACTTAATTAACATCAATACTAACCATATACAATTTGATAACTCACTAACTTATATTAACTGATACGCTAATAACTGATATGCTAATAACTGATACTTATCCATACTCTAATTGGTAACTACTAATTAGTAACTAATATCACTATACTTACAACCCAATTCTCATTGTTGATACACCACACCAAATTGCAGCTATTGATGCCTCATAACACCTCTATTACAACGCAATACACCGGTATTGTTGCTGCTAACATAGCTATAATAACCCAGTTGCTGCTCATTGCTCTCGTTGCAAATGCTCTAAGCAGTGCCTAACAGTGCACATATATGCATTGCTGCTGCACTACTCAGGCTTGAGCCCCATTCCTAATATTGTACATTAAAATAAGAATTTTTTCTTAAGCTATGAGACCCTGTATAAGTATAGTTGATCCTCTATTGCTCGCTGAAAACCAACCAAAACTCCACACTAACCCGAGCCCCAACTCTGATACTCCTTGCAGCTCTCCGCAACATGCAAAACATGTGTGTGTCATCAACTTACACACATAGTTACACACTACACACTTACACAGGTACTCATCCCCACTTGCCCCAATTGATGCAGTGGCTTTACTTCACCTCCCAACTCCTCTAAAATGTCACACCTTCACACACATACCTGCACTTGGTCTGAACCTTACTCCCATCACACACACATGTCACAGTACCTGAAAATCCTCCCATGTTCACTCTATTGTGATACACAATGAACACAACACACAACACTAATAATGTATACATATACACATATATAATCCTATACCTATATCTATATACTATATTAAAAGCATTTAAACAAACACTTAGAGAATGCATTTAGAGTATCCTGTATACACACTCAACCAAAGTGCCAAATCTCCCAATTCCCCATAATTATCAATTATACAAATATATAACATCTATTTATAACTAATGTAACTTGTTACAATATAAATTGAAGAGAATTAACAAAAATTATCCAAAATGAGCCCCGTATCATTAAGTATCATATCGTATCGTGATACAGCCTACTCGTATCCAATTATGGACATGTAGCTAGTATTATAATCCCGATCTAAGTCAAATTAGACCAATTTTGTCCCATGCCACACACTTGATTCATTAATTTCATAATTCCCCTAAATTGGACACAAAAACCTTTGTAGAAGTCAAAATAGTCAATTGAGCCTAGAACTTCTTCCTATGGGTAGCCCTAAGCCATGGAAGGGTTCTAATATTCAAATGCATGAATTAGAGTCTAATTGAAGGGGAAATACAAAATTATACCTATTGGAAGATGGATTTTTATGAATTTCTCAAATGGATACGATCCGGACACAAGCTCCTTGCCAATTTTCTCCTCCTTCAAGTGCTCCTTACAATCCAAGTTCCATTGCTCTTTAATTGATGGAAATGGAAGAGAATGAGAGTGAATTGGGTTGAATTTGGTAGAGGGGTAAAATAAATTGGGACATAACTAATTTGGGGATCTAGAATAAATAAAGAAATGAGTTGGAGAGAGAAATTCTCTCTCAAATAGTGGCTGACCCCCTTAGCCCCTCCTCGAAGCAACACTAAAGGTCCATAGTACCCCCACTTGTTAGTTATGAGGAAAAAAATTAGGAAGAGCTATATTATGAAGCTTCTAAACTAATTATAATTAATTCTAATCCTTCTAATTAACTAAGACTTGTTTGTTATGAGGAAAACATTAGGAAGAGCTATATTAGGAAGCTTCTAAACTAATTATAATTAATTCTAATCTTTCTAATTAACTAAGTAATGAGTCTAATGGGCCTAGTTCAATGTTTGGATCAATGTATCATGACTAATCAAATTGGATCCACTAGTGTCAAATCCAAATAATAAGGCTACTCTATTAACTAAAATGAATAAATAGCACCAGCATAGTAATAATTATTAGCACAATATATAAATATTAATCACTAAAAATAAATATACAAAATAACAAAAATATCCTTATCTAGAAATGTGGTAGTGACATCCAAGTTCTTGATTATAATTCTGGAGTAGTCTTGCTCCCTGCGACCTCAGGTTTGGGACCAGCGGACGTAGTAGTGGCTTCATGGTTGTCTTTATTTGGTTAATAAAGGGAGACAATCTTCGAGTTCTATCGTGTTTCCCTTGACATCATGAGTGTTTGTAGTTCCTCTAGTTACGCCTCCATATTTTGCATGTAGAGGTTGGCCTTTTCAATGACTCTGTCAATTTTTATTGCCACATAACCTGGAATGTTTCTTTCTTTGCTTGAGGTTATGGTGTCAGAAGATGCATAAACTGATCTGATGCTTTCAACTTCAGACTCAGATCAAGGGCATTGACTACCCAGAGGTAGTATAGTAATGCAATGAGCAACTTTTTAATTTAGTCACCTAGTACACGCATTTAGCGGAAGCCCTATGAGGGAACGATCTTTGCTTGTCTTCAAAGTATAACAAATTTGAAACCAAGGCTAGGGGATTACTGGATTCTTCTGTCCTTCTTAATTTCTTAAATCTGTATTCAGGCCCCACGTGTTGACCGAGGCACAAGAGGGCTCCTTCTTGGCAACTTGTCATGGTTGTCATATTTGAATTCGTTGTACAACCATTTGAATTATGTCGAAGAGAGAATGCCTAACATACGCCACACGATGCTTATAATAATGGTATCAAATTAGTCTTTGGTGACAGCAAGTTAGGCGAGGGCCCACAAGGTCAAGAGCCTTCTTTTTCTTATTGAGATGTTCTCCTAAATTTGTACCCCCTCGGCTTGCGGTCTGGTGATAGCATGATGCCTTTTTCGTGACTCTCCATTGATGTACGTACTCTGGCAAAATGGCTACCCCTAGAGATGCTTTAACCTTTAGCAGGAGATCTTTTGGTATAAAATTGCCTATTCTTAGTAGATTTATTATTCTCCACGGGTGAACCGACATTGGGAGGATGACCACCCCAGCGGATACTCCATATAGTACTATATTTTCCAAAAGAGTATCATGTTTACTTTTATGAGTTGTATTAGAGTGGTACCCCCAACTGTTGAAGTCGAAGACTGGGGTGTTGGCCTTGGTGGTGTTGCCTTCGTCTTATAGAAGCAACTTCCATAATAGCAGCTTTAACAATCTTCTCATGGTTGTCGCCTTTTTGTAACCCCTTGATGACTAGACATTCGTCCTTGGCTTTGCTAAGATTTGATCCACAGATTCGTGGATGTTGAGGGCCTTGGCATACCTTGTGATCTCCTCGTAGGAGTATATTGTGCGTCCATGTTTGGAAGGATCACTAATGTTCTTTGTGACACCAATTCGATAGGAGACCTTCCTGTAATGATATGCACTGGACATGCTAGCAGAGCCCTCTAATACGTTACCTCAAACTTCTATCTATCAAACTCGATGATCAGAGCATCGGTAAAGTTTTTCATCATTGGTGTGTTAAAATTGCGCCACTGCTTTCTCGTTGGAGGAGAAAGAGGTCTCCAAAAGAGTCGCTGTCTTATTTTCGTACATAAAAGAATATCGATTTCTTCTCAGTGAAAAGTTTTATTGGACTTGTTAACTCGATGCAATGAATTCTAAATAAATGTGCCATAGATGCAGTTAATCTTACTTAACGCGACTATCCATCTATGCAAACCATATTATTATTCATAATATATAAATGTATCACAAGTGTGTCACTGCATTAATATTAGCCTTCATAAAATATAAATGTATAGTATATCCATTCCCATAAACAACTCGTTAAGCTTGTAAGCAGATATTATTTCCATGCATCATAACTATATGATAGTCACTGACATCATAAACCATCTTGGACTATCTTTGGTAAGAGGATGATCCTTCGCATATAGATAGCAAGTCCTGCAAAAGGTCTCGAAATACCTGTATTGTAATGCGCCCTTCTTGTCCTGATATGTAGCCCAACTAAAGGTCCCATAATCCCCTGTACGTGAAGCACATTCCCCATAATTTATTCCTATGTCGAATCAGTTTTTGTGCCCCGACGACTATTAGAGGAAAGCCAAACCTTCTACACAAGTTGTCCATGATAATGCAAATGCGTATAAAGTTAACTATAAAAATATATGCATGATAAAAAAAACATAAATAAAGTAATATAAATCTCTACTCTAACCACTATTTATTTCATCCAGCATAGTTTTGTGGGTACCACTCACCATCCAAACAGTTTTGTGGATACCACACCGCATCTAAATAGTTTTGTTGGTACCGTACCCTATTTTTACTCCTTCCCAATCCATGGATTATACCATGGCGAATCGATGATCCAAAATCTTTCTCCACACTACTATCTCCTTGTAATAATTGTATAATATTCTACTTATTTATAACAACAGTACAATATCCAAATGATAACATAACAACGAAACATTATTTCACATATCTATAACAACAGTACCTAATCTATATTATTATACAGCAAGTTAACACAATAAGATTACTCACTTTTATATTGGTTCATTTTATGTAGCATTACCAATCATATGGAACACAGAAACACAAACTAAAAAAATATCCTTTTATTAAGTGTAAAGTTAAAGGAGAGAAGGATAAAGACTACCTACCATATGAAGAATCGACTTCGTCCAGACGGAGCAGATATTGAATGATTTATCAAATATATGATTCGACATGATGTATGATCTTCTTAATTATTATAACCATATGAGATAGTCATGCTCCATAAATCATCAAATCTAACCAAATCGATCAAATCCTATAATTTCTTGTATATTTCAAAACCAACCAACTTATAAAATCCAAAAAGTCAATACAATGCCTCCGCCTATAGTGGGGTATTACATCAATCACATAGATTCTGTATGTGTCACACCTGATTCCAGATTTGGTATTTCTTGAATTTTAGAATTAAATTTTTTTTTTGAAAATGTGTTTCTGTTTTTGAGAGAGGCTACCCGAGACCAGTAGAATACCCATTGGCCTTGCCATAGACCCGATTAAGGATACGCATGTAGAATGGACACTTTATTCAGTTCATTTGATTGAACCCATGACTAAACCATCTTCCTCTACTCTTAGTATATATATGAGTATTTTCTCTCTCCTCACTCATTTTTTTATTTCACTCTTCTTTCTTCCTTCTTCCTCGTCTCATTCAAGCTCTCTATAGCCAACCCTAGCCCCAGGGAGAAGTTGTTGTTACTTGGACCGAGAGAGGTAGAGACTAGGAGCCACCCAAGGCAAGTACATCTTGCTCAATGGTGAAGCCTTAATTTTTGGATTTCTATATATTTGTTGTTTTAAAAATGTATTTGATGAAAAATATTCTCATTGAGTTGTTGGTCATATTTAATTCTTGGAGTTTAGGATTTTTATAAGTATAATTGAGTATATCTGAATTTGAAGTTTAGGGTTTTCATGGGTGCATGTGTTTATCGTGGTTTTGATCTTCTAAAATATGGTATTTTAGAAAAAATAGTTTTTGTGGTTGATGGAATACTTTATTTCGAGCATTTTGGCTTTTGATTCACTTAATTTGGAGAAAAATTAAAGTTTTTAGGGAGAAAATATTTTTTGGGATTTTTTGAAGTTTTTGCCATGGCTGAACCAGCTGTTTGGAGAAGACAAAGTTCTCATGCGGTCAACATCATATACGACCGAGAGTTCTATGCGGCCTGACTACTATGCGGCCTGGATCCTTTGCCGCATAGCTAACCAGCATGCGTCCATCTTGGTGGATGCATGAATGTTTATTACAGAAAGTGTTCTGGAACAAAGTTCTTGAACTCCTTGTGTATTCACTCGATGAATAAAATAAGAAATTTACCAAGTCCAAAGAAAACACACATGCGGCCGAGAGAGCATGCGGCAAGCGGACTTATGCGGCAGTTCCCCTATGCGTTTATTTTTTTTGTGGACGCATAACTCTGCTTTGCCCTTACACATCTTTTTATCATTCTTGTCTTATTATCCCTGACATTTTTATGGTATGTAACATCAATCATCTTTAGTCAATTCTCTCTGACACACATTTATAACCCATCACTTATCACTTGGGTGCATGCGGCTAGTGAATCCATGCGGCAAGTGGGTGCATACGGCCAGTGAGTCCATACGGCTAGTGGGCGCATGCGGCCAGAAATTTTTGTGCGTATTTTGTGTTCCTTTTAATTTTGCCCATTTTTATAACTCTTAGTAATTATTGTTGTGTGATTTCGTATATTGATACACGTTTACGTTACCAGACAAGTTTTACTTGTAGTTCACGAGACATGTTTATGCACAAGTTTCCATTACATTTGGCATCGGACAAAGGAGTATGAGTATTGCCCAATGTATCACGCGTCGTAAATACGATAACTCGTGAAAAGCTCGTACTCGTGACTCGTCATTCTAGAAAAGTTCTCAAGTGTCCACGACTCGAGAACTTGAAATAATTTAGTAATGATTAAAGAAGATAAGATTTTCCTAGATCATTAGTAGGGAAGAATATTGTGCTACCGGCTATCCTGATCTGTAAAGGCCCTATGCATCATGGAACAACTCTGCTAGGCAAAGGCTCTATGACTGACCAAGTTTACGCGTGCTGCGGCTCTTACAAGACAAGTTTATATACAAGTTTATGTTTACAAAGCAAGTTTATGATCACAAGTTTAAGTTTATGCTTACAAGTTCATATTTATGTTTATAACGAAGTAACAAGTTATGTTGTAGTAATGTTAATGTGAATTTAAGTTTACTCGACAAGCGTACCCTTGGCCATCCAGGTTGACTGCAATGTCGGTGGTAGCAATATTCTTCAAAGCATGCATTGTTAGTAACTAGCATTGTTAGTAACTAGTTTTGTGATAATCCTAGTTAGTTAATTATAGCAAGCCGTAGGCATGGTTGGCCGTGTAATGAATGTTTGTTTATTCGTTAAGCTCACCCTTTTAATTCATACTTTCGGCGCATGGTTAGGGTGCTAAGTTCTGATCGAGTGAAGGTCTCCAACCACGATCCTTGTTTGGTTTAAGGGTTATGGTTCCGACCCAGAGTAGTTCCTATGCCCTCTTGTCGCACGTCGCCTTAATTTTTTTATAGCACTTGTTATCAGTTATTTCAGTTATATTCTTGAGACAAGTACATTGGTACCGTACAAGTCTCGATCTGTATTTATTTGTATGTCTCTTTTCTGCTGTATGTTGTGATGTGTTTGGTCTATCAGCTTGAGCTCCTTTGTGGTACTTGTTGCTTGGGGTTCTGACCCCACTGGTTTTGTATGGCCAGATTTCTCTGAGAAGAACCAGGGTCCACCGCACTTCCAGCAAGATGGCTCGCACTCGTAGAATTGCGGCCGAAGATCGCAAGTGGGTTTCCTTCCTCCACCCCATCGTAGTATTATTTTATTTTGTGGTATTTTAGCAAGAGTCTGTGTTAGCCCTTTATTTTTTAGATCACTTCTCTGACTTCGGTCAACATGATGTATGTATTAGACCATGGCTGATATATTTGATCATGTATAATTGTACTCTGCTAGTGCAGCATTTTATATTCACTAGCTTCATGATCATATATTGTATGTAATTTAGGACATCTTTTTGCTTTCATATATGATATACTCTTGTACTTGATGTTGATGGATTGAGATACTAAGAATTGTCGGCCTTTAGGACTGACGTTATAGCATGCTTGAGTCCACCCATATATCTTCTACACAACCGTAGTACATTGCGGCTTACTTCGGTATTCTGCAAGGTTTGGTTGGCTATGTCAGTCCTGGTATTTATCCAGTATTCTGGGAGCGAGACGTTATAGTATGATACCTCGTCATGAAACCAAGTCCAACCTGACCTTTCGGGCCAACAAACCTATCCAATGCCTCATGCAAAGCGGGCATTACATTCTCAATGATGGTCCTGGGATGCTAGATTGGTGGCTGATCAACCTCAAGAAATGGAAGATGTCGTTGTCTCTTGAGCGAGATCTCGTTACCATGGTGCCAATGTGCAAACAACTTTTTGTATGGAATTCCTCAGCTCTTAGTAAGATTGCAAGTGTTGTGGGCATTCTCCTAAAGATGGATATAGCCACGATTTGGCACAAGATTGGTGGAGATTACGTCCTAAGCGGATCTACCTAAACTTATTCTGGTTCATCTTCGGATAAAATAGAATTTGATCAACTTGTCGTGTATGAATGAATTCCTCCATTGTGCCTAACTTATCAGGGTATTGTGCATTTGGAATCCAATTGTACGAACACATTATTGGATGTACTACGTGAGGAAGTGATAGAGGTAATTCTTGAAGCACCGGACCCAGGTGGAATTAGAGAGTTTATTCAGTCGGTTCATTTGGCTATAGTCTTGATTCCTTGTTATGTCGCACCAAGTATCCCCGGTAGAAATGATAGTCCAGGTCAAGATGATATCAGAACTAGCTACTTGTCGTTGTAACGTCATCCAGTCGGTCCATTTGCCTAATCTAGGAAGTGGTTCGCTGGTTGATGATTCGGTTCTGATATCCCTTGTAACTTCCTTGCATGCTAGGGGAAGTGAGAATGTCCTGTCTCCGGGTGGGTCTAGATCGGGTGGGTCTAGATTGGAGACCCCTTTTGTCATAGAGGAGGGCAAGATTCTGTGATGGAAGGGGAGAAGGTCCTACGCCGAATTGAACCTACTACGTGGCATTGACCAACATTAAGAAATGTGAGAGGTTACACGAAACGAAAGGTAAAACACAAACAAATCCAAGTCAAATATGAAATCTTAAGAGGGTATGAATAGATCATCCTTATAGCCAAGAAAAGCCAACATTCTTTAGAGCGCACACGGTGCATAACCTATTTCTTCGTTCAGAAGTATATTACTGTCTAATATCACCAAATTTAGTAATCTCCTTTTCTTTTCATATGCTTATGCTGATCTTTGTGTTTTCTAGTTATGCTTGCAACTAGTCATCTGATAAATATGTTTCAAGCAAGTTGCAAACTTTATGGTACTTGGTTATATATAAGTATTAATTTGTTACTCAGTATATTTGAACCCACACAAAATAAGAAAAGCCTTCTTATTTCGAAACCTAAAAACATCTAGTTCTTTGATCCCACAAGTCATGATCATGTGAAATTCTCTAAGATAACAGCCTGAATCCTTGAAATGTTTTTTTCTATTAATGTGACACGTCATCAGGTCAAGTGATTCGTATATATTTATCATTGCTTCTAGTTAATATTTGGGGAGAGAAGAAAAGTGAAGAGAAAGAGATTTCTTCTGTCCCTGGGTTTTCCCAAGGATGATCTTGCAGCACAAGCCTTGAGGACACTAGCATCTTCCCTTTGATTGCTATACGAGAGCACGCCTTCTCCGCCGAGATGACAGACCCACATAAACCTTTTTTTATTAATTTCCCCTCTTAATCACCCCATGGGGAGCTTTCAAGACCTAACTATATCATAGCTTAATCACCAATAGCTTCTCATTACCATATATGTATCTCTCCCTATATGTATACATATGTAGTATACATATATATATAATATATATATCCCCAAGCCTTAACTGATCAAAGGAATTAGAGCTTTCATTGGATTCCCTACACCCAACAAAACCTAACATAGAAAGGATCTTTAGTACTTAAGCACGACTACTATCCACCTTTATCACACCAATCTCTCTCTCCCCCACTTCTATTTCCATCTATAGATCAAATTATGGGATTAAGGGACATAGAATCCACTCTTCCTCCAGGCTTCAAGTTCTATCCAAGCGACAAGGAGCTGGTTTGCCACTACCTCTACAAGAAGGTCACTAATGAGAGAGTCTCTGGGGGAACCATGGTGGAGGTGGACCTGCATACTCTCGAGCCATGGGAGCTACCAGGTGGATATCCTCTTTAATTCCTCATTCGTTCTCTTCTTTCTTTATACTTCATGTTTAATTAGTGTAGCCTCGGTGAGGAAAAGGATTCTTATGGCATCGACTATCAGTCGATCTCGTCTTCCTATTGTACAAATCTGTAACTCCTGATCAACATCTTAGAAACTTAGTTAAGGCAGTTTTCACAGTTATTCCCTCAATTCCTATTAACTAGACAAAGTTTCATGCATAATTATACCAATTTTCCGATATACTTGTCTAAGAAAATTATGGTAAAGAATTCAGAATTCGGAGATCAGTTATCTTCACTGTTCGAGGTGTAATAACTAGGATGCACACTACAAGAAAAGGGCCTTGTGTCCATGTGGTTTTGTGTCGGACACGTAATGGATACCTCTGTATGGACAGTCCAATTAAGATAAAGATGGCTTCCATGTGGCGTTGTTTTTGTGTCCATGCATGTCGTATTGTGCAACATATATAGGTGGTATATACAGAATCATCTGCATCAGCCCATTAGTTTATGCTTTTAGATTACATGGTAGTTTCACTATAGTACTGGTTATGTAGTTAAGATTATACCGAGCATTAATTTTATGTCCAAACATTACGCCTTGTCCTAATTAATTCTATGTATTTGAGGTCGACCTCGTGTACGAGTCTTCTTTCTGAATCAATCCTGTTCAAGGAAAACAAAAAATATATATATTCAGCAAACAGTAGCAGATCATATTCACTGCGTCATTCTCAAATTAATACACACCAAGACGAAATATTAACTAGTTTTGCTTGTAGAAATTCCAATTGGCTTGTCCTCATCTTCTTAATAATCCATTTCAGTCTATTATGGTACTGTCACGTGAGGAATACTAATAGGCGCAGTTTTAATGTCTAATTCCTCTTGCGAACAACTTAAATCTACGTTATAACAACTTCTGATACATACCAACATGTAATTGAATTATGCAGTACTAGCGTCTATATATCTAATAATCTTGTATGGTCTCAGAGGTGGCTAAGCTAACCGACAACGAGTGGTACTTCTTCAGCTTCCGAGACCGCAAGTATGCCACTGGCTTGCGAACAAATAGGGCAACGAAGTCCGGTTACTGGAAGGCAACGGGGAAGGACCGCTCGGTGTACGAGCCCAGGACTCGTGCAATTGTCGGGATGAGGAAGACATTGGTCTTCTACTGCGGAAGAGCTCCGAACGGGATCAAGACTGCTTGGGTGATGCATGAGTTCCGCATGGAGAATCCATATACACCACCTAAGGTATTCTTTTTCTTTCTTTAGAGAGAAACAGTAGGAGAAAGAGGCCCCTTAAAGAGTTTTAACGATAAATAAATAAATAAAATACATATATATATATATATATATATATATATATATGTGTGTGTGTGTGTGTGTGTGGGGGGGGGGAGGGTGGGCATATATATAAGAAATTAAGATATGCATGTTCAGGGGATTCTGGTACACAAATGTTCAAAATTATTAGAACCATACTTACTACTTAGTGAAATTGAAGAATTTGACAACAATATGTTCAACTATCTACAAAAAGAAGAAACATACTACAACCAATATGGGATTAATTTCTATAGTCACGGGGGAAACTTGACACCAACAATAATCAACAACATTATACATACATAATTTAATTTTCAGACTATTCGAAATTTGTCCGAAAGCATATCAAGATCACACGAAGATAAATGTGCAACTCTTTAAATACTATCGTGGTCCAATCTCTATCATATTTATGTACTTGTCCTGCGTATCGTGTTGATGCTGAATTAATTAATGTAGAGTAACTATATGAAGCTTGACATGCTTGAGTACTATGCTTCTACTCCAGTGGTATATAGAGTTACACATGGGTCTAAATTAAGAAGTTGCATTCTTAAGGAGGGCCAGTCACCATCGGATCCGCTTTGTTTCCGGCTGATGTACCTTTCGTGGACCACCCGCATCGGGAACAATCCATTGCAGCAACTTGCACTGATCAATAAATCTAGATACATAAGGACAGATGGAAGGATGCACACCCAACTAGGACTACACACTATCGATCTTTTTCAGACGAGAGAAATATTTATCTAATCGTTACGGCAGTAATTTGGATTGTGTTCAAGTGTACGTACACTCTCTCGGTCGATCAGTCTCGCTCGATAATTAATTACAGCCACCTTTGTTAATTATACTGCAGGAGGACTGGGTGCTATGTAGAGTATTCAACAAGAAGAAAGGGGAGGAGGCAGCTAGCTTCAGCATGGAGAGTGAAGCACAAGAGGAGATCATCAAGGCTGTCAGCTGCAGCTTCTCACCACCTCAACCAATTGAGCTGCAGCAGGAGGCTATGCCAGCTGATGGTGGGTGCAGCAATGTGCTGCAGCAGATGGGGTCTGCATCGTTTGTCCCACATCAGGAGGGCATGGACAGCTTCCTTAACTTGGCAGTATTTCACTACAACTTTCTTGACCATTCCCCTCAAGAGGAGGAGCTGCAGCTTCATGGGCAGCTGCAGCAGCAGCAGCAGCAGGGGGCCACAGCCGTGATGGATGATGATTATGGGTTCCTGCTGGATGTGGCTCTGCAGAATGACGGTGAGGATGATGACCATGGCATGGTGGATCATGCGGGGCCACTTGGCAATGTGAATGGTATTAGCATGCACTTCTGATTTAAACTAGAGTACTGGCAAAGTATTCGATATATATATATATATATATATATATATATATATATATATATATATATATATATATATATATATATATATATATATATATATTATATATATATATATATATATATATATATATATATAGTTGTGCAAAGATTTGTTTATAGTCATATATAGAGTTTGAGAGTGGTTGTCAAATGCTCCACAGTTAATTAGGTGTGAAAATTTAATGTCTTGTTGCATGTATATAACAAGATTAATTAAGCTATATATATATATATATATATATATGTTGCTTGTGGGTGTCACTTAAACTCCTCTACTTGTTATAAGTATATATATATGCTTTGCAATACCTATTCATAAAGGTTCATAAAGGTTCATAAAGGAAAGAAAGATTTATATAGCAGAATGGTGTGCACTAAAAAAAGAAACAGAAAAAGAAAAAGAAAATCAGAATTAGCGACGCTAAAAGAAGTTGCTAATCGCACTTTAGATGTAGCTAAATTGACTTAGCAACGACATTAGCGATGTGCTGGGATGGTTAGCAACAGATAAAGTCGTCGTCAAACTTAGTCACTGCATCGATGGTTAGCGACGTACGAGTGACTCATCTTTAAACATTTTTGGCTAGCGTGTCCATAAGTTGGGGACACGTTAACGATGTTTTAGTGACACAATTTGTTGACATGTCAATCTTATATGGTAGGCAAATCGGTGATGTTTAGCAACATACAAGTGATTCGTCTTTCAACATTTTTGGCTGATGTGTCACACAAGTTGGCTACACGTCAGTGACGTTTTAGCAACATGGTTTGTTGACATGTCAATCCTTCGTGACAAGAAAATCAACAATGTTTAACGACTGTAGGTGATGCAATAACATGGTAATTTAAGTTCCAAGTATCAGTACGTGATTGAAGTACTAATAAGTGCTTAGCGACTACCAACTACGTTTTGATACTAGTTAGCGAAACAAAAATGCGTTGTTTTCGTCATTGCTTGTCGTCACTGGTCGTTGCTAAAATACAAAAAACTAGAAACAAAATCATTGTAAACAACAGTGAACCTGCTTTATGCAAATATACAGTTTCAACCTTTTTAACCTACACGTATACAATTTCAACCAATTGATATACAAATATTAGTAAAGTAATAAAATAAAATAGACAGTATGAAAACATCAGTACAAACCAACGAACAACACAATACGTTCAAGCAAGTAATGAATATGTATATAATTGTACAACCAAGTCCCACAAAGA
Source organism: Iris macrosiphon (assembly GCA_036927795.1). Classification (NCBI taxonomy): domain Eukaryota; kingdom Viridiplantae; phylum Streptophyta; class Magnoliopsida; order Asparagales; family Iridaceae; genus Iris; species Iris macrosiphon. Next base: position 157,669,432 of record JAYESA010000008.1, on the reverse strand, counting down.
TAATAGTACAAAGTAAGCTAAATTATAACTTGATACCCTCAACTATTCAAGTTCTTCAACTTGATACCCTAAACATTGATAGGTACCAACTTAATACTCTCCTACCAATCTCTTCGTACCAGTGTTAGTAAAAGATTTAAAATAACCAAAATACCCGTCCTCTATTCTTTCCCTCTCTCCGGCAGCCTACCTTCTCTAGTGGCGACGCAGCAGCAATGGCAATGGCGTAGCAGGAGCGGCAACGTACGTCGGGTGCAGTTGGGGGTGGTACTACATGGGAGGAGGTGGTGGGGCTACGACGAGAAGACAGGTAGCACGGACGGGAGGGGCATAGGGGGTACTAGGGAGGGGCGAGGTAGGGGAGCGACTGGCTGTGGTAGGGGGCACGACCGACGGAGGTAGGGGACAGGGGCGCAGCCGCGGAGGTGGGGGGTGGTTATGGCGGCGTATGAGGGAGGGGGTGAGTGTCACGCCCTGATCTCCAAGGGCGAGACTCAATGGGGTAGGGGGCACAACCTACGGTGGTAGGGGCGCGGCCGCGGAGGTGGGGGTGGTTGTGGCGGCGTGTGGGGGGGTGAGTGTCATGCCCCCATCTCCCGCTGTCCCGATCGCCCCCGCTGGACGTAAGATCACCACGCTAGCGCTCCCGTGGGACAATTTTTCTCCTCGGGACGTGATGTCGTGCGAGCCCGGAGTCACGCTCGCACAAGGCAACAACATTAGTCGTATTGGTCATCATCGAACTGATTGAGTTTGCAGCGGAGGAGCAGTGTTACCAACAATAATCCATCTTAGTAAACGAAGCAAAGCTCAAGGCAGGAGATTCTCTGAATACAATAACATCATTCCATACATTATGTCCCTCTGTACAAAAGTATCTCAAAATATCTCTATACAGCTTAAGGCATCGACACCAGATTTTTGGTCCTGGGGATGAGGCTCGGCTATCGCTTCTTCGACTATCAATACCTACGAACAAAACTGGTGGGGGGGTCAGCACTTTGAAAAAAGTACCGGTGAGTATAAAATCAACGAACAGAAGCAACATTCACTAAAACCGACACTAAGTAAGCATGTCATAAAATATTATATTTTTTGTGATCATTCTAGTAATTTTTACCTAGGTTCATTCCATGTAGTACAGGATAAGAGTCAGGTTATACTTCTTTGAAAGCCACATTTCATAATCAAATACATGTAAGCAGGCAAGACAAGCAGTTCATGCAAGATATGAAAGTTTATTTAACTAACTCTGGTGCGCAACGTTTCTCGTGAGCCATATTCATTCTTTAAAGACTCTGGCATGCATCAAGTGAACTATCTTCTTATTATTTCTCTCTACTCTTCTTATCAACAATTATCATTATATCATTTGAACGAGATAGAAGCATATACGTAAATAAAGACTTCTCTATGAAAATGGTTTATACAAGAGAACATGTTCGATAAAATATATATCACTTATTCAGTGATTCTTATCCTTCGCCGAATGGTTATCCTGCAGCAGACATACAAGTTAGCAACAATTTACATAAACACATATGTTATATTTCCTGTCCGTCTTTGTATCAAACAATTAGGTAAGCAAAAAAGATGAATCCTAGCATGCAATATAACTATATGATGGCCCATGAGTCTACTTTCTCATGATTATTAGCGATGTTATCATGGCCCAACACTGCACTAGTATACTCTCATACTAGCAGCTTTGACGCGTGACCAGCTATCTAATAGACATGAACACCCCTCTGATCGCGAGGACTTCATTGCCTCAGGGTGTTCCTTTGATACCCCCAAGGGAGAAAGGTCCCCAGTGCCCCAGGAACCGGTCGTGGGATTATCCTTATTCAAAAGTTGTCTAAAGACCAATGCATGAATGTAACTCTATCAGATAAAAACTATATAGATGCAGCAGTTCAATAAACAAGCGGACTTCTATATATTCTCTTCTTTTCTCTGTGCGGACAGGCCGCCATCTCTATCTCTATGCGGGCTGGCCGCCATCTCTTCTCTATACGGACGGGCAGCCATCTCTTTGATACAGTTCAAGCATTTCAAACGGTTCTATCTTTTAAAGCGATAAAAAAAACTTGCAAGCGATCTCTATTAAAACAGACAAGGCACTGTTCTTCTATCTCTTTATCTAAGCATGCAGTTCTACTCTATCTTTAGCATACAATAGAAACATAGGAAAATTTGTTTACTCTTTTTTATTAGCATGGCAGCGGTTCGTTCAATAGCAGTGACAGTGTACTAAGCATGCAACATTCTTTTTTATACTAGCATGGCAATGGTTCTCTACTTAAACAAGCATACACGTTCTCTAGTTAACCATGCAGGTTCTCGTTCTATCATTCTCATGTGAACATTACCTACTTAGCAAACAAGCATTACAAAAACTCAGATTCATTATTAAGGCGTGCAAGAATCAGATAATAAAGTTCTGCCCACTCACCTAGATCAGTCATCTTCTGGTTCGGCAATGAGCTCTTAAAGAAGGTTTTCTTTTTGAGTCAGCAAACCGATATCTCTTGTACATAGTGCCAACACGGAGTGGGACACTACAGGGAGGGTCTGCAGTTGGAGGGAAGGGAAAGAGAATTTTAGTCATTTTTTAACAGAAATATTAACGGTGAGTGATGGAGGGTATCAACATAAAAATTATTAATAATTAATGACATTAAATTGATACCTATTAAAGTTGAGGGTATCATGGTAAAGAACTTGAATAGTTGAGGGTATCAAGTTGTAATTTAGCCTATAAAGTATCATAATGACCCAACTACAGTCGGATACACCAAAAAAACTTATAAATCTATGACCGTAGAGGAGGATCATGACCACTATTTGTCATGTCCTGGTCCCGAAGGGCCGAAAAATCACCATTGACATAATATCGTAGAAGCCTAAGTTGCACTTGTACAAGGCATGAACTTGTATATCAAAAAAATAGAATAAATTGAGATAGAAGCAAACAATAATTAATGTTGAAATCCAAATAACAACAATGAGATATGAATAAGATCTCTTTGATTCATAACTTACAATGAATACAAAGGCTTTCAATAGCCAAATAAACATGCTAACTTGCTTACAACTTTTGAAACTGAAAAGAATTACAATGACTTTGTTCCACATATTCTATTCCTTTATACATAAATAACAATGCGCCTTTAGATCTTCATCTCCCAAAGAATGAGGATCTTCTACCGCTTCAAAAAGTCCAATAGAAATCCAGCACCTATGGATCTGGGGGTCAGTACATCGGGAATGCATTGGTGAGTGACAAAATTACACTAAACTAAAACAGACATGAATTGTAGTCATGTGCAAAAATATTTCTTTTAATAAGGTGGTCTTTCTATCTTTTACTCGCTTCTATTTCATGTCAATACTTAATCAAAAATATACTTTGTTTTTCATTCATTCAAGTATTAAAGATTTTGAAGCAATTTGATGTCTGACTCGGACCTATATGACATGACCGATCGATCGAAATACTCCACATTTATCATATATTCCATGACAATATTAATTCCTTTCTTTCTTTCTTTAGCAAATGCATCATTATTCTTAAACCATATTAAATTCTTAGGAACATGATAACATCAATACATGTAAATCAAACTCTTTCTTAGGAATAGTTCAAAAAAAAAAAAATAGAAATCACTTATAGAGTGATTCTTACCTATGGCCGACTATTTGTCCCTACATTAAAGAAGCATTAGAATAATTTGATTTTCTATCATTTTTCTGTCCGTCTATGCATCAAACCATTAGACCATCAAGGATATTATCCTTAGCATGCGACCTAATTACATGATGGTCCATGGTGACTTCCTGGAAAGTACAATCACATCTTTCTAATAGACATGACATCCCCTTATCGTTAAGATGTACAAGTCTCAGGTATCACATCTCTCCTAGGATGATAGGATCCAAGTGCCAAAATAATCAATCGAGAGACTAAACATTATGCACAAGTTTTCTAAGACTAATGCATAATATGCAAATCTATTAAATAATAATATTTACGATGCAAAGCTAAATAACATGTAAACATTTGTCTTTCATTCAGACCAAAGAGCCGTAGCTCTTTTCTTGCTTTTTTTATTCTGACGACCATGCTGTGCTCTTTCTTTCTTTCACACAAATATATTTTCTCAGCACAACACTTTCATTTAACCATTTTGTTTCATATTCATATCTTATATACAGTACACATTTTAAGACAATAATTTCCATTCTTTCAATGCAACGAAATCTATAATTCTTTCAAGTATGTCAATAGTGTATAACTTAAGCATGAATTTATACTCTTTTAACAGTATACGAAAATGTGTCTATACAATTAGTCTATCATTCTTTAAAAGTATTATCGCAACCTTATTCAGCTAAATCATTAAGTCGCTGCTAGGCGTGATACCAAACGAGCAAAAGTTGCACATGTATAAGGCGTGCTTGTGTATATTCTAAAACATTATCATTTTTGTAGAAGATTTTAGCCTATAAAATAGAGAAATTGAATAACAACATAACACAGAAGAAACAACTCTTTATTAATAATTTACAATAGATACATATGCTCTCAAATATCCGAATAAAAGAGTGTTGAGATGGCTTATAACTTGAAATAACAAAATGAGATATATAGTTCCATATATGATATACCTTTGTAAGAAATAAAATATAAACACCTTCAACAAAAGTCTTTAAAGTGGGATTGGAAAGCCTCAAAATATAAATTAGCTTCTATGTAGCTAGACGAGCCTTTAGTGCCTCTAAACGTCTTATTGGTTTCCAGCACCTGTGGAGACGTGAGTCAGTATATTTTATATACACCATTGAGCGATGAATGAACCAATTCACCAAAGTCTACACAATAATCTGTGAAAGCATAAAATATTATTATTCATCTTTTTATCTTCTTTTAGGTCAATTAATAACCCATAAGACATGAATGTAACAACATAATATGTATAACACAATGGTTATTCTTATTCATAACCAATTATCCTTGCCTATAAGTAAGGATTACCTTATTCTTCCTTACATAAGACATTATTGTCTATGCAACATGTTTGAATACTTAGGTGTATACGGCCTCACTGAGTTTGGGTAGCTTGACTGCTTTGATTTCCTCGACGCATAGTTACTTAGGCACACAGACTTTGAATATTTTTCATACTTCTACAAGACCCCTTTCAAATTTTTTAAAACTTGAACAAGTTTGAAATACTTTGAAAGAAGCATAGATGACAATTTATCCTTAGCACATAGGCCTTTATCGCATGCTGCTACTTTGTGTGTCGCATGGCATGTTGATGCATGGACTTCTGTTGCCAGGATGTCAAATCTTTCTTGATCTCCGTATAATTAAATAAATCCTTCTCGATTCTTGAAATAACAGAATCTTTTAAAATACCCAAGCACCGTAGTTGCATGAGTATGATATTTGAGGTGTCAGTTTTGTCGCTTGGTTAGTCGCATAACACAAAAATTGAGGCACTCATTAGTGTGAACACGATGATTGCATGTGATTCATCTCCATTAATGGCGCATGCAGCCGCTGATGGCGCATAGGCTAGGCCTATAAATAATACTGTAGTAGGATAAAGAAAGCTTTAACTTGTTTTTATTATTCTCGCTTTTTCGAAACTTCTTTGCATTCTCAGTCTTCTCATTCTTTTCTCAATGGAAACCAGGGAATCCTCCTCCTCTATCGCAAAGAAGGCCGACAAGGGCAAGATAGTGGTCGTCGAAGCTCAGACTAAGACCACAAAGTTCTACGATGATGTTCAGCCACCGATCGAGGGTGAGGTTCTCTTTGGAGAAGACAGCCCTTGATGCGAATGCACTTTCTGAATATATAGACACAACTGTAGGACCTATCGCATGGATGAGAAATTATCTAGAACATGTGCAGATTATATCATCATACGGTCCTGTCGCATAATGAGAAATTATCTAAAACATGCGCAAACCATACTCTGCTAATAATGCACATAGTCATTGCTGCAAAATTTTGACATGGATATGCGCTGATGGAAAAATATTTTTTGCTATATGCATAGATGTGAGTGTCTTATGCCACACTACATCTTAATCATACGCCGGAAAGCTTATGCGATTACTTCACATATAAACATGTATTGATATGTGCATAAGCCTCGAAAAAATGTCTCTGTGGCTGAGATTCTTGGCGCATAGGCATATAATTCATTCCAAAAGCTTTGATCATGCACCTAAGCCTTTCTGTCTATGCACATAGGACTTAGAACTTTCTACTTTTTAGAAAATTTTTGATCAAAAACCTCTTCTGATCATCTTTATTTCTTATTATGCAGTGTCTAGCTGTGGGCCCCTCTGGTGAGATACTCCTTGGACAGGCTCAGGCTATATTAGCTATAAACTTTGACGACATAGTGCTACTACCATCAAGGCCCAAATTGACAGGGGTTTCCCAGTGAAACAGAAGAAGTTGATAGTTGATCAATCAAAGTTTTATTTGCAGTAATAGATGAACTCAGAAAAGATTCCCGCTGAAGGAAATACTCACACTTTCCAGAAATTGATCTTCTTAATCAGAGACACTCTAAGTACCCTAGCTCTAGAGGTCATGAAGATCAAAGAAGAATGATACTTCACCTCCTGCAAGACAAAAATGTACATGCCCATAATAGAACGTCATCTACCATTGTCGGTCTTCAAATTAGTAATAGCTCAAAGGAACATGGACTAGGACTTGACCCCAAGTCAGATAGGGGCTCTGATTGGTAGGATTCACCCTAGGACTGGTGAAGATAAGAAAGAAATCTTCTACTGCATCAAAGAATCACCTTCTTATACTATTAGAGGACTAATGCACAACACAATTACAAATAACTTGGAGCTGAATCTTCATCCCTTTGGTACAGACACCTTCGTTAATCAACTTCAGAAGAAAGGTTCGTACCTAACTGGGAACCTACGTCTGATTAGCTGGATCCACTATAATAGCTCATGGAGCGATTTGACCATGTAGAGTTTGAAAAAGTATGAAAAGTCACTCAAAGCAACCAATTTATACTATACTATGAGGGGCACGTGCTACGGATTGGCGACCAACTATTCTCTATTCATCATTTTGATTGAGAAGTATAACTGTCGTACCGAAAGATTCTTTCACACCTGGGGGCAAAATAGGATTAGCATTGCACGAGATGCATGTCATTTTTGGACTTCCATGGGGTGATAAACCATATAAAGAATACAACACTAGCAATAACGAGCTTTGGGAGTTAGAAAAGAAGAACCCAGAGTTCTTAGCTGTGTACAAGGAATTATTGTGTCACCACAGCATCTGCCAAAAGCTTTCTAAGAAGGAGAAGAGTTCTGAGGGAACGTCACCCCATATTACAATATGGACCAGTTACCTTTTCTAGAATATAATGAATCAAACAAGGTCTATGTTCGAAAACCACGATCTCAAAAAGAGGTTGAAGATTTGATGCGCAAGCACCAGAAGCCTGTCGATAAAGATGATGAAGTTAGTGAGCCTACTGAAGCGCTCAACTATTTTTACCAAGATATGCACCAGTTGTTTGACAAGGTAGTGTTAGATGGTTTTCGGATGATCTGGCTACGGACTTGCGTAGTCGTAGGAGACTCAGGAACAATAGAGAGGGTTAGCCGCAACATATTAATTTTTGGCTACAAGCTTGATTTGCACCCAATGATGGTCTGTTGTATCCACCATGAACTTTAAGATTTTATCAAAAAGGTGATATTGCATAATTAGAGATCCAGAGATTTTCACAGGGTGGAATTACCCAATCATTACTTGATGGGTTGGCTCTTGTTGCATTATCGATCCCTAATGCAACCAAGACCAGAGGAGGGTACATTAGAAGGAGACGCGTTCATTTATCGGTATCGTAGGATGCCCTGGCTTTATTCCACTACTCCCGCCTACAAAAAAGTGCTTGGTTTATGGTGAGTTATGCCTTCTTTACAATAGTCCCCGTCTTTACGGGTCATGAGAATGGCGAAACCATAAAATATGAAGGAGTGGACATTTACACTTTTTTTGAAAGAACCTTCCATTGGCTCCTCTATATCATACCTTGTCATTTGCTCTATCGAAATAGAAATATCGTCTTCTTGGAGCCTTATCTGCCGAGTTAATTTGCTCGCCAATTTGGGTATAGCCAATTTTTTTGGTAACCTAAGTTCTTGCCTAGGGTTTAGCACGCGATAATTTGCTTAACGGGGCTCGAGCATGGAATTATTAAACTTCCAGTTGTACACAAGATCGGTTCTCGCTACCGGATGACAAAGATGTACCTCATATACTCTCAAAAACTAAGTTCGATTGTACGGCGAATGCTTTGCCGTTTGATTATGACACAGGAACCAGCTTCATTATGGGCACGAAGTTGATGGATGAAAAGGCCCACCAAACTTTACGAAAGGGAAAGGACATTGTTATAATGCCACTTGTTGAACATAAACCAACAACAAAGGAGTTGAATATGTCCAATGAGCCCCCTGCCTCATTTAATCCTTCATCAAAGTGTAAATCTTCATCAACAAAGAATCCTCGATCTTCCAAAAAGAATAAAATCGAACATGTCCTAGAAACAAGATATGGATCTAAAAAGAAATTTGCTAGCAAGTCCTCTGCGAAGGACATTGAAAAAAAGAGGTAGGACCTCTTGCGCTGGTAGTCTCTGAATCAGATCATATCTTAGACGTTGTGGTGGTATCCGTAAAAACTCTTAACTTTATTACTGTGAAGTCTTTTTTTGTAACTTTTCCCACCCATAAAAGAAGTAAAGTCTTTTTTTGCAACTTTTCCCACCCATAAAAGAAATAAATACTAAATCTATACCTTAGTAATACATGCACTCCTACTCTCCATGATACTCCCTTATATACCCTACCTCGATCTCACAGTAATACAACTAGCTAATATTATCACTCACAATAACACTCACTATTACTAGGATAATATACTCTATATATCACTCATCCTAATCTTGATACACTATGATCACTTGCTCACTCTTGGCACCATTAGTACATGAATACTAACTCTATACTATACATGCTTAGTACACCAGGATACCAACTACTAACTATGCTCCGACACCTATCTAAGAACTATGGTTACAAATGATACTACACTATGGGTTACTTCTAGCCTTATACACTGATATATGTTGCACACCAGCCAAACTAGGAACCACTCTCAGACTCACTAGCTATGCTCCCAACAATCAACACTAAACCTACCTGCAAGTTACCAAACTATTACACTATCCAAAAAAGCTGCCTCAGGAACTAATGAATGTAAAGCCCTATAAAACCCAACTAGAGAAACTAAAGATATTTTTATCCTGGGCTAATAAGGTGATGAAACAGAACTCAATGATAACAAGGTTGAATGATAGAGATGATATGCTAAGAACCAATTTAAGATACAATATGATAATCATACAAATCTATCTGAAATCATATTACCCATATTCTTGCCATGCCAGTAAGCATAGCTGCGATATGTCTGATCGATCGTATGGAAACTCTAGAGGGGTTGAATAGAGTTTAGCAAAAATAATCACTAAATAGAAGTCAAGTCTAAGGCCATCTTATAAACAACAGTCATAAGTAATAATCAGAGTGTAAACAGAGTATAAGTAAAGTTTAGAAGAGCAAACTCAAACACAAAGAATTTTATCCTGGTTTTCCTCATGGAGGACTAGTCCAGGCCCGAGAACTCTTGCTCGGTGTTAATCCACTATTTGTGAAATAGGGTACACACGTGCCTTTGATCCGAAGAGAACGCCAACTTCTTACAACACGAGCTTTGAACCGAAGAACTCGTGACTTCTTACAAACATAAGCTTTTGATCAAAAAAGCTTGCAGACTTCAGTCTTGTATGGAAGACGAACTTGTAAACCAAGCTTTACAACTCGATCATACTTCTAAATCGGAACCGCATTGGCACTAGAAAGCTAAGAGTTGATCTTGGGAATATAAAGGTTTATAGCTCATAATAGAATAAAAAAGTGAGTGAATGAGTGATTTGGAATGGAAGAATCAATCTCTATTTATAGAGATTTTAGGAACCAAATTCGGGCAGAGTACATATGCCTAATGTTCATAATTTTAAATGTTAGAGCCTGGTCATTCGGAAGACTGAGTTGAATCAGTTTTCACTCTGACCGAGTTCAGACAGTGTTCGGAAAGAGTTCCCCCAGAGTTCGGGCAGAGTTTCCCAGAGTTTGGGCAGAGTTCGGCTCCCTCTGTCCAGGGTTTTGTTTAGTTAGGTTTTGGTTTGGTTTGTGGAATAGGCTTTTGTATGGATGTATTTGGATATCCTAGTGCCAACACGATCCAATGTACAACTATTTCCTAGACTCAATAAAATGTAAAATACAAACTCAAATAACACAGTTGTTCACTTGCAACATCATCTTCAGCGAAGTAACGGAGATGCAAAGATAGTCAATTTAAGTATTGTATTTAGTCATACGAGATCATCGTTAGTGGATTATCAAAATTTAGTTAACGGTTACCCATTTGGGCCAACACGATAAACTATAGAGTCCGTAACTAAGGTACATACCTCTAGAATCATGGTATCTAGAATTTTTTCCTATCGCTACTTGGCTTCAAAAACTCTAAATTCTATAACCAATGTTTACTAGTGAGCCTTACAATACACTACCCAACTTACTTGCCACTCATAACACCCTCTAATATTAATACTTCACTAATGACACTCTAAGTAGACACACTACTAGGTATCACACCCTCACTGTTACAATTTAGTATCCATCACTCTACGTAACTGCTGATACCTCTCCTCTCACACAAATACCACACTTAGACACTCGGAACTAATCAATGTTACACCTAGCACATCCTTAGTGCCCTTACTAATCTAATACCACTACCCTCTTCTCTACACTTAACCTACTGCATTATCTTCACTAATACTTGGTATCTTGGTCTAACACTACCCTATACTGCTAATATTCTCACATTAGGTTCTCCACCACCAACACAGACACAACTAACTTACAGAGCTCTACACCAATAGGTACTCGAGCCTATACCCTCAAGTCTCATTCTTCTCCCATCTGAGGTTGCTGGATTCACTACTAGAATAAGCGGAATTAGCGATATTTTTTAGCGACGTCAACAAAAAATGTCGCTAATATAATATAAATTAGCGACTCCATGTAAACACGTCGCTAGACGTCCCTAATTGTCGACATTTAGCGACATTTAGCAACTTTTATTCAGTTTTTAAAAGATTAGTCGCTATAAGTTTAATTAAGGTCGCTAAACGTCGCTAATATATTTTATTTAGCGACGTTTAGCGACGTATTTAGCGACGTATCTATTATTAGACATTTAGCGACGTCATTAGCGACGTTAATGATGTCGCTACTAAGCGACGTCATTATTGGTGTCGCTAAAGACGTCGCTAAGTAGCGACGTCATTATTGGCGTCGCTAAAAACGTTGCTAAATTTTTCCATTTAGGGCTGATTCCCCCCATTTTCTTCGATCAGATCCCTCTTCCTCTCCCAAATTTCAAACCCGCCCGCTCCTACTTCCTCCCTCCGGCGACCCCCCTCTGCCGCGTCCTCCCCCTCCAGCTCCCCTCCTCCCTCTGGCGTCCCCTCCTCCCTCCCGGCGACCCCCCTCCGGCCGCGTCCTCCCCCCTCTACCGTCAGAGCCTCCTTCCTCCGGCTCCCCTTCTCCCTCCAGCGTTCTTCCTCCGGCTCCCCTCCTCGGTGAGCTCCTCTCTCTGTCTCCTTTCTCTGTCTCTCTCTTTCTCTATAACACAGACATGACACAACATAACACAACACGACACGACACGTTAATTTTCTAATTTGGTGTGTGCAGAACTTAAAGAGTATAGATGGGTATCAGTGTACAAACTAAGTTGTTTAGGTAGTGTATCATGTGCATTAGTGTATTTTGTGTGTGTTGATGTGGGTCTACATGTGTATAGGGTAGTATTGAGTATGTTGGTATGATGGATGAGTTACCTGTATTTGACAGCAGGTACTTGGAGAGAGGGGGAAGGTTCCTGCAGCAGCTCGAGGTAAGGGGTCTGCTCAGGCCTTGGCAGATAGCAGAGAGTAGAGGGGCTGTGTCAATTCTTTAGCAAGCAGTAACATCCATTACTGCAGATTTCATGTACACGAGTGCTAGGTTGGATGTGATTTTGGGTGAAGAATAAAGTTTGTTGTTGAACTTTAAGTATCAGTTAAGTATTGAGGTATCGAATTAGAGTATTGTGTTATAGGGAGAATCAAGGTAACATGGATACCAAGATTTAGATAATGAGTCTAGATGGGGGCAAGTGTATGTGCCTGTGTGTGGAGAGGGTTGTATGAGTGCAGGATCGGAACTAATTTGTGTATTAGTTGTAGGGAAGGGAAGTCAGTACAGGCAGAGGGTTATTAGGGGCTCGGGTTTAGTATTGAAGGGGGGAGTATCGAGTTAGGCTTGCAGTGTTGCACTGAGATGTGCCCTTGCACATCTGAGAACAGCAAGCAGTAGTGCTAGGGGACTGCATGTGGAATACAGTTGGAAGGAGTTGAGCTGTTGGCATTAGGGCCTGAAGTTGGGATTATGGGGTATATGGGTATGTGTCTAGAGTAACGTTTGGAAAACATAAAATACTTTTAAGGGTGATTCAAGAGGTATCAGAGGTGGTGAAATCTTAAGTTAAACCCAGAAAGTAAATACCAATACCCTGTGCAGTAGCAACTACTTGTTGCATCCAGAAACTGCCTAAGGAAGTGTGTTGTTATGGAAGTGTTGTATGCAGCAGCAATAGGGGGGATTGCAGAGATTAGGCAGTCAAAGTCTGGAAGGAACAGTAGGTTAGAAGGATTCGAGTAGAGTGTTATGTGTGAGGGATTGTTTAGAGTGCTAGTACAGGTGTATTGAGTGAGTTATGAGGAATATATGTGAGTCTAGCATACCAAGAGGGGTATCCTTGAGTTTAGGTATTGGAATCTAGGTATAGGTACTAAGATATGAGTTATGACACTAGGTAATTGAGTATCCTAGGTAATTGGCCTAGTATCAAGAGTGCTAGAAATGTGAAATACCAAGTATCAAGATATTGGGTATTAGGTGTGTGTGGAAACTATTGTAGGTTCATTCCAGTGTCAAGTTTATGTAGAGGCGCACTACAACAAGTTAACAGCAGTACCGGTGTTAGAGGTATAGGTGTATCAGTGTTCATTTATGTATTCTGATATGAGAATGTGTGTGGGTGAGTTTATGTCAGGTGTGTTAGTATATGAGATATGTATGGTAACATGGAATGACTTAGTATGGGGTATTATTTGGTTAGTAGGTATCTGGAATCCTAAGACATTGGTAAGTATGAGGACCAAGCTTTAGGTAGAATGACAGTTAAGATATTAGTTGAGGGTATATTAGAGTATAGGTAGAGTGATATGAGTTTAGGGTTAATGTACGTAGTGTGGTATCATGAGATGTGTACCAATGCAAGGTGGTAAAGTATGATGTCATACTAGTTAGTATTAAGGTATATATATATATATATATATATATATATATATATATATATATATATATATATATATATATATATTGAGATACCAGTTGAGTGGTATGGGATACCAATAGGTATTAAGTTAAGATATGGTTATTTTAGCTAAGGTATTGGATTCAGGTAGTTATAATGATACGACATAAGATATTAAGATACGGGGATAAGGTATTGGCTCAAAGCCAAGGTATTAACTCATAGCTAAGGCAATGACCCATAACCAAGGTATTTGGCCATAGTTAAGGTATATGAGGTACAACTAAAATATTTGATTAGGATACTAAGAAAATTATCTATAGGCCAAGGTATTAGTAGGTATTAGTAGGTAATAGTGTATATTATAGTATAATAAGCTAGAAACCTACCGGAATGACCTAGAAACCTAGGGATAACCTAGTAACACCTAGTTTTAACTAGTATGGCTCTATAAACCAACTTAAAAGCTAGTTATGAACCCAAATTGGGGTAATGACCTAGTTTGACTAGTATGACATAGTTTTAACCTAGAAATGACATAGTAACCACATTTTAGCCTACTTCAGTATAAGGTCTCCACTCTCCAATGTCAAAGAAAGTCATTAATGTAAGTAGGGCTCTCCGCATGATATTATAATTTATACCATCTAACCAACGAGAACTAATTGCTCTCATAACTGCATAACAGTACACAACCAACTTAAAAATTTTGTGGGTTGACAAAATGGCACAAGCAGCAACCACCCAAACGAAGTGACATTTAAGAAGAAATAATGAGTGATGTGTGTGTCATCCAGCTCACTGTCTAAAAAGGTTGATGGCTACTTTGCATAAGACCTTGTGATTACCAAAGCAGAGCAGTAATCAGTCACTTGGCCATTGCATTGATAAGTTCTTTAGTTAAATAAATGCGTAAAATTAATATGTTTTACACTAAATATGAGATGGCTTGTGACCTTGTCTAAATTTTTGCAGAAGTATCTAGAAATGGATATGAATTACTATCTGCGGCATCGTTCGTGGATGTACAATCGTGAGCGGGCGACTACTAGTGCACCTACAGCTGGAGAGGCTGGTACTTCCTCGCAGCCCGTTACAGCTCCGTCGGTAGACGACCTGTGGGTGACCGCAGCTGGTGGTCTCTAGAGGGGTACGTACTACGGTACGGGATCCTATGGCACCCTGGTTGCGACGTAGTCATCTAGGGCCTCCCCGAAAAGTGCGTATTCCTCACAGCCCTCGCAGTCGTCGGCCAGAGTCCAGGAGGCCGTTGACCGTCAGATTGTGTCTCTCCGTGACGAGTTGCTACGAAAGATGGAGGAGCAGCCCCGGTCCCAGCCGAAGGAGGATGATCCGACGCTCATCGCACGATTCGATATGCTCGACCGTAGCATCACGTAGCTCCGAGATTTGACAAATGATCTTAGAGCCTCGACAGAGCGCAACATGACGGAGCTACAGGCGTTATAGCTATCCATGGGCGAGAGGATGACGATGATACATGATTCAATGGTTCATAGAAGTACGAGGCTGTTGTCTACCATAGATTCTTACAACCAGCGACTCGCAGACTTGGAGCAGATACGTTCTCCTGGTGCGCTTACATCGATACAGGCTCCACCGACGTCACTGCCTTCTCCATCGACATCGATGTCGATTTTACGGGAGCAGTATGATCTGTTCGTATCCTTCTTGCACATCGGTGGTCATCCTCTTGCAGATCCGCAGTAGTATAGTTGCTGGATATTTGTATTCTTTGTATTATTTAGGATGAGACTCATTGTATGGATATATATTTGTTGTATTCTTTACGATGATAATTGCTGGATATTTTATTTTCTTTAAATTTTATTATATTATTTATATTAAATATATGTTAATTTACCGGTGTTGAGTGTTCAACCCAAGGGGGTCGGCAAACCCAGAAAATTCGACGGAGGGTTGCTCCGGGTCTATTTGTACATATTGTGAATTAATAAACTGCAGGAATAATAGTTTGGAAATAATTCAGTATTCATTTTTTTATTTTTTTACTGTACAATTAGCGACGTTTTTAGCGACGTTTAGCGACGTTAATACACGTCGCTAAATACGTCGCTAATTAGCGACGTTTCTACACGTCGCTAATGACGTCGCTAAAAATATCGCTAAACGTCGCTAAAAATATCGCTAATTGCTGATATGGCATTATTGCCAGGTCATTAAAGACGTCGCTGTAATGTCGCTATTTAAGTCGCTAATTAGCGACGTTTAGCGATGTATCAACACGTCGCTAATTAGCGACGTTGCGTCGCTAAACGTCGCTAATTTAGCGACACATTTTGTTCCTAAAAAATGTCGGTATAGCGACGTTTAGTGACGTTTTTTCTTTCAGCGCCTAGTTGAGTTCCGACTTCTTCAAAATGTCGCTAATTACGTCGCTAAAAGTGATTAGTGACGTTATTTTGTCATTTAGCGACTTTTTTGTCATTTAGCGATATTTTTTTACGTTGCTAAATTGACTTTTTCTGGTAGTGATTAACACCCCTATGTAGTTCACAAATTTTGCTACTGCCTACCTACTAAGCCTACAAACTGTGCCCAAATATAATAATCCTCCAATACCTGCTACTCATGATGCTTCACTTCCCAGTTCTGCAGTTAGTTGTTACACTCACTGCAGCTGCCAACTGAAGGCAACTAACATGTTGTTGTAGCTCATCTTGTTGCCACAGCTACTGTTGCAACTGAAGGCAGCCAACATGTTATTGTTTCTCATCTATCTGGTTTGTAGAACCCACTCGACTTCCTGTACCAATGTGCAGGTCAGTGCATAGGTACTGCACTAATCCCCTTTCTCAATCTAGACACTCATACACCCTAATACTCATAGATACACCGCACTCCACATAGCACCAAGTATCTTATGATACACCAACACCAATACAAGTACCTCAAAGCACTCTATCAACCACAAAACCATATTCATGCACTCTCAAGTGCACAACCTCTCTACCTATATGAACCCAATGTCCATGGAACATAAATCAAACATGATACCAAGTATCCACCCATGACACCTCCTACTTACTAGGATACCATTATATATATATATATATATATATATATATATATATATATATATATCACATAACTCAAATATGCACATCTAATACTCATGACACTATTTATGATACAAGGAGCCCTATGACACATGGATACACTTATCCACCCCAATTTCATATGTAAATGTGACAAATGGGACAATTCGATTCATTGGAAACATATTTACATAGGAATTATCAAAATGGCCTAGCGTATCCTAATATATCATGAGACAATCCTTCAATATCCTAAGTAGGATACATGGACACAAGCACAACAAAAAATTAGGCCAAAAATTCTATTGAGACCATTCTACAAACACTTGGTGGTCAAAATTCGTAGTTCCACCACATAAACCCTAGAAAATACCAATACAAATTCAAAAGCCTAGATATAGTGGATTTGATTCCTCTAACACCTAGATCTACCATTCGAAGGTCATTTCCACCTATTGAAGGGCAACTATTGGCTCAATTTGGGTTCATATCATAAAAAATAGGGGGAAAAGGGGATTTGTCTATTGGTAGTTGGATCCCAATGAATCTCTACGAATTTGGAGAAGGATAGAAAAAGAAGTGACACTAATCCTCTTAATAATGCTCCTTCTTAGCTTCCTTCTTGAGCTCCAAGCACTAGCTCTCCATATGAAAAAGTTTTTTAGGTGAAATGGTGTAGTAATGGTAGAATTTTGAGATTGGTTGTAATTTGGGAAATTAGGGTTTTTTCACTCTGGAGGAGATGGAAAAGATGAAGTGGTGAAGAAGGTGTGGTAGAGGAATGAAATAAAATAAAATAAAATAAAATAAAGAAGGCTTGGGTAAAGGGTTTTGTCATGATAGATTTGATCTATTTACAAGTTTGCCATTTTCACTAATTGATTTCTAAACCTAAATGAATATAATCCTTTGATTATTGATGGCATCTAACTAATTAAAATAAAATATTCTAGTCATGACAATGAGTATTAACTAATTCTAACTAACTACTAATTAAATATAATCACAAAGATAAAATGACTAGTGAAATTATCAAAATACTCTTATAGTGGAAAGCGGTGGTTACAATCCTACCCCCTTAGAAAAATTTATCCTCAAAATTTAAGACACCCCGTCCTCGTTCCCCTGGATAGTTATAGTTTAGTTAACATAATCATCTCACTAGTCGCAACCCAAAGCTATTCATGGTCTAAAAAGTCCAATCTAAAATCATACAAACATACAATTCTACTAAAAAGAATTCATTCAACAAGCATGGTTATACTCCTACTAGTCATAAATTTACACTACCAGAATAAGTCAAATTAGCAACGTAAAAAAAGTCGCTAAATGGCCAAAAAAGTCGCTAAATAGTTTTAGCAACGTCGGTAGCGACGTTTTGGTGAAGTCGCCTCTAAGCTAGTCGCTGACAGGAAAAACGTCGCCAAACGTCGCTATTTCGATATTTTCTAGCGACGTAGATGCATCGCTATATTAGCGACGTTTAGCGATGCAACGTTGCTAAATTAGCGAGTATTTTTGTCGCTATATGTCGCTAAATTAGTGACGTGGATAGCGACGTTTATAGCAACGTATATAGCGATGTATTTAGCGACATATATAAATGTCGTAAAATGTTGCTAAAAACGTCGCTAAAGATACTAAAAAAATAAATATTGAATTGTTTCCAAACCATTCTTCCTGCAGTTTATTAATTCACAATTTGTACAAATAGACCCGGAGCAACTCTCCGTTGAATTTGCTGGGTTCACCGACCCCCCTTCGGTTGAACACTCAACACCGGTAAATTAACATACATTTAATATGAATAACATAAATTTAAAAAAATAAAATATTGAGATTAAAAACCGAATAAGTAGAAAATCTCGTCGTAAAGAATACATCAAATATCCACACAACTGAGTCTGAAAGCCTCGTCCTAAAGAATAAAAGAAATAATATCTGAATGCCTCAAAAATAAAGAATATTCATAAATGACCAAATATCATAGGTCTGAAACACAAAGAATTAATAAACGGTCCTAACTCGGACTACTACGGATCTGCAGGAGGATGACCACCGACGCGCATGAGGGATAAGAACAGATCATACTGCTCCCGTGAAATCGACACCGATGTCGATGGAGAAGGCAGTGACGTCGGTGGAGTCTGTGTCGATGTAGGCGCACCAGGAGGACGTATCTGCTCTAACTCTGCTAGTCGCTAGTTGTATGAATCTATGGTAGATAACAGCCTCGTACTGATATGAACCATTGAATCCTGCATCATCGTCAGCCTCTCGCCCATGGGCATCTGTAATGCATGCAGCTCCGTCACGCTATGCTCTGTCGACGCTATAAGATCAGCTGTCATATCCTGGAGCTCCATGATGCTGCACTTGAGCATATCAAATTGTGCGATGAGCGTCACATCATCCGTCTGTGGCTGGGACAGGGGCTGCTCCTCCATACTTCATAGCAACTCGTCACGGAGAGACGCAATCTGATGGTCAACGACCTCCTGGACTCGGGCCGACGACTGCGAGGGTTGTGGGAAATGCGCACTTGTTGGGGAGGCCCTAGATAACTACGTCACAACAAGCGCGCCATATGATCCTGTACCGTAGTACGTACCCGTCTGGAGACCACCAGCGGAGGTCACCCACAGCTCGTCCGCCGACGGAGCTGGAGAGGGTTGCGAGGAAGTACCAGCCTCTCCCGCTGTAGGTGCACTAGCATTCGCCCGCTCACGCAGCCTAAAATACCCGGCTTAGAAAAGTTTGGATACTCGATAATTGCCTAAGTTATATTAAAATTGACACAAAGTAAACTAATACTTACATAGGTCTGCGTGGCCCTCTCATCAATGAGATTTTTGCCCTTTGGATGGGTGGCCAGGAAAATTATCACCATGTTTGCATCCTCACCCCTCTGTACCTGTTAAAAATATATTATTTAGTACTAAAATTAAATATTTTTTTCTACTACCATTTTATCGTACTTGAATTAAAATAATATATCTGAAACAAAAAATATACCAAACGACAAAAATGTTTTGTCATCGAAATCGAGACACCACACCACTTTGTTGCCTTTCGTCTAGCCGCCTTGGCCTTCTCAGACCTTTTCTTGTACCTCGGATCATCAAATCTAGACCTCATCGCAGTCCGCTGTTCAGGCGTGATCCAACCTTGGATTGGTTTTCCAACACGATCACGAGCCTTCTAGTCATCCATAGCATCACGGATAAGCTTGGCGGCAATGGCAGGAAATATCTGCTCGATCAACTCGTCCCGGTACGGAGAATAGAAATACGTTTGCTACAATAAGTAATTTAGTAAGTTATATAATATGCATAAATTAGAGGATTAATATAATATACTTTTACCTTGAAGTGCGCAAACCAGAACACCTTCCTCTCCTCCGGAGCTTCAGAGTAGTTGATCCAAGGGGCACCATAGTTGTTCCTCAGAAAGAGGCCCAGGCGTCTCTGTACCGACAAGGGACGATATCTATACAGAGATTATTATTTTTATCGAAAAAGTCAATATATGATGAATAAAGAAATACATGACATATATGATCATAAACCATCTAATTGACTTACTTTGTACCGTCGGCCCAAATCTATGTCCTCGTCTCCTCCGGAGATGCGCATGGAGGATCTAGCTGATGTTGGGACGACGTCGGCACGACCTCCTCCATATGCTCATATGTCTCCATGGTTCCGTCTGCAGGAGTAATGCTAGACAAGGGAGTACTATCAGGCCTAGAACTACTCATCCCAGGAGTGATGCCACAAAATGTCGTCGCAGTCGGAGATGTGACTGGTCGATATACTGGAGTACTAGGCGACGAGGATCCAGAACCAATAGTAGGCAGTACCGGAGGAGCACTCCGTCAACCTCGAGACCTGCCGAACCCTCCATGTCGTCCTGTCGTCCTGTCATACCTGATAACAACATATAATGAATAAAGAAATACACAAATATATAGTATATTCTACAGTTAAAATATTATGCATATCTCACAGTATTCATAGAATTGCACCGTAAATAACTAGTGGTGTCACAAGTCTAAATGGATAGTACATTCTACAGTCAAAATATAATAATATCTTTGTCAAAATAGTACATTCTACAGTCAAAATATAGTATATTCTACAGGCAAAATATTTTATTTTCATTCATCTTCAGAAAATTTATCGTGTTCGCCTTCCTCGTCCTCCTCTTCCTCATCCTCCTCATCTTCACTTTTATCTACTTCATCTTCATATTTCTCTTCAGATAATTCTATATCTTCTATATTATTACTCGTGTAATGAGTTACTTCCGTTGAGTCCACATCTATAATAATTGTTACGAGAGGTAGCTCGTCCTCCTGATAAGCTATTTCGTCAACGTCAAAGGTATTTCTCGCTTTAGTCTTGCATACTGCCCACCAATTCGACCTCGTGGTCCCCCGTCTAGGATAAGTTGTGAAGTACACGAGCTGAGCCTGACTTGATAGGAAAAATGATTCGTAACCTTAATATCTACACTTGTAGTTTATATCCACAAGGCCATGCTTGTCAATTTTCCAACCTTGATCTTGAATAGGATCGAACCATTCACACTTGAATAGCACGATCTTAGCTGGTTCTATGCCATAACTATATGTCAACTTCACAATCTATCGTAAGATGCCAAAAAAATCATTGCCTGGATCGACGTCTTTGTAGTTCGAAGATTTGATACACAAACAACTATTTTTTGTGGAATCAAGATCCAGAAAGCTGTCTCTGATCGGAGCATTTGTTGACTTGAACCTAAACCCATTCACACAGAAACTTGGCCATATTTTGATAGCAGTAATTGGTCCCTTGGCTAGAGTTCTAATAGATTCAGTCTCGGGTGTTATTAGACGATCGACCTAAATACCAAAGTAGCGATAGTAAGTTATTTATTGTGCAAGTGCAGAAAAAAAAGTAATTACCAAGCTCCTTACAAATATGCTCAACCAAGAAGGAAAATAGTGTCTCGTTTCTTGTTCTACTTCTTTGTTTGTTATGTAGGGTCTAATCGACCTCAACTCATCATTATATGTGCTGAAAAACAACGAAGCAACCACTGATTAGTAGCATAATAGTAGCTTATACTATTACATTGAGATGACATAAACATGGACGTATTAATTACTTACCCCTCTAGCTTCTCCACTTCATCCTTGTCGCAATTGAGTAATATATACAACTGAGAAGCCCTTAGCTCATCGTCATTCAAATATCTCTTCTTTATTTTCCCCGAAGGCTTTCCGGACGCATTGAATACTTTGAGTATTGCATCATTAGATTCATGATATCCGTCGTTGTTTTTCGGAGTTTTTGTTCTATTAGTAGCAACATGAGGTTTGAAATACGTCGAGCAAAAGTTTATAATCTCCTCGAGAACATAAGCTTTATAAATAGAGCCCTCAACCCGTGCCTTGTTTTTCACCTTTCTCTTTAGGTGATTCAGATACCGCTCGAAGGGGTACATCCACCGATAACCGATAAGACCACCAACACGTGCCTTATAGGAAATATGAATTGGCAAATGCTCTATAGAGTCGAAGAATCCAGGAGAAAACATCTTCTCGAGCTTGCATAGTGTTACGGCAATGTCCTTCTCTTATTTTTCTAGAAGATCGACGAGCAACTTAGTAGAACAAAGATCTCTGAAGAATATGCTGAGCTCTGTCAATGGATCCTAAACGATCTACAGTAAGAATTCCTAAAATGTAATCGGAATTAATCTCTCCATGAATATGTGACAATCGTGGCTCTTCATACCCGTCAGTTTGTTCTCCTTGAGATCGACGCATCTTCTCAAGTCCGACACGTACCTGTTTGGAAATTTTGGACCCTGAATCCACATACAAAGTCTCCCTTTATCCTCCTTCTCCAGTGAGAAAATTGACTTAGGATGCTTTAACTTTCCATTCCCCTCCTCTATCAAATACAATGCAGGACGTCTATATATTTCTTCTAAGTCCAACCTGGCCTTCGGATTATCTTTCATCTTCCCCTTTACCTCTATTACAGTATTAATTATGTTATCAAACACATTCTTCATGATATGCATGACATCAAGGTTATGTCTGATCAGATTGGTGTTCCAATATGGCAGAACCCAGAATATACTCCTCTTCGTCCAGTTATGAGTGCGACCAAATCCGTCACACTTGCACCCCTTAGCAGGCTCTTCGATAGCACTTGGTAAATCTTTTACCTCTTCCCATATCGTGTATCTGGGCCACCTTGGCGGTGGATTGGCCTTCTCCATAACGCCCGCACGAAAAGCATTCATGTTCCTCCGGTACGGATGATCCTTCGGCAGAAATTATCGATGACAATAAAAAAAGCACGGTTTGCCTCCGTATTTCAAACGGAAAGCCTTAGTATGGTCCATACAATACGGACATGAGAGACGACCATGAGTGCTCTATCCCGATAATATTCTATAGGCCAAAAAGTCATTGATTGTCTACATAAGTGATGCCCTCATCTGAAAATTCTGCTTTCTGGAAACATCGTACGTGTTGGCACCTACTTTCCACAACTGATTCAACTCATCTATCAAAGGCTGTAAATATATATCTATGTTCCTCTTCGGATTGTTCGGACCCGGGATAATAACAGTTAGGAGCATATACGGAGTCTTCATGCACATCTAAGGTGGTAGATTGTACGGAGTGACGATCACAGGCCAATACGAATACAGGGAGCTCGAAAGTCCGAATGGGATAAAACCATCGGAGTATGGTTGTTTGAGTATATACTCATCATTAAATACAGTACATGCACTGATACTCCTAATTCTAGCATATATACTCATTGTTAAATATAATACATGCACTGATACTCACTGCTACCTTCAAGTATGGTTGTTTGAGTGATTGAGTCAGCTCGGGTCACTAGGGAGAGCAGTTCACAGTTTTTAGTGTGCATCATTAGGCAGTGATCAAATGAAGGGAGAGCAGTATGCAGCTCTGTGCTAGCATAGCAAGGGGGAGCACAACTGAGTAGTATGCAGCTCTGTGCTACCACAGTACAAGGGGAAGCATACAGTAGTTTATAGCAGTAGCAGCTAGTTGTACTGCGTAGTGCAGCAGTAAGAAATTAGTGTGCAGCAACACTGTGCAGTGCACAGCAGGAAGAATGCATAGCAACAAGTAAACTCAGCAAGTAGCAGTAGAGCCAGTGTACTGCAGAGCCTTCAACAGCAGGTTTAGCAGTCTGTAGTAGCCAATGCAACAGCTTGTGCAGTAAGAAGCATCAGTCCAAGTTGGATACGAGTTCTAGAAGAAGCCAATATCGTATCGTGTCTCGACTTTGAAGAGTCATTCCCGTGTCCGTGTATATGACTCTCCTTGAGTCAAGATCTGCATCGTATTATATACGTTGTAGATACGCAAGGTTGCGTCTAAACTCAGACAACTAACTAGAAGAGAGATAGGGTTAGGGTCTGTGTCATATTTCTTGTCATGTCAGTGTATGTGTCTGTGGCGTATCCCATGTCATGTCTATGTCTGTGTCTTATTTGTGTCCGTGGCATGTCATGTTTTGTCTATGTTTGTGTGTGTCCGTGTGTCCATGTCAGTATTAGGGTTAGTGTCCGCATGTGTTAGTGTGTCCGCGTGCGTGTGTGTGTGTTCGAACTAGGGTTAGGGTTAGTGTATGTCATGTCATGTCGTGTCATGTTGTGTCATGTCGTGTTAGAGAGAGAGAGAGAGAGACAGAGAAAGAAGACAGAGAAAGGAGACAGAGAGAGGAGCTCACCGAGTGAGGAGGAGGGAAGCTGGAGAGAGGAGAACACCGAAGGCAGGAGGAGCCGTCGGAGGGAGAAGGACGCCGTAGGGAGGAGGGGAGCCGGAGGAAGGAGGAACTTACGGAGGGAGGAGCACCCCGGAGGAGGGAGGACGCGGTCGGAGGGGGGTCGCCGAGGTAGGGCGCCGGGATGGGGGGGTTTTAAAATTTTGGAGATATCGAAGGAAATGGGGGGAAGAGAAATTCGTCAAACCCTATATGAAATATATTAGCGACGTCTGTCCAGACGTCGCTAACCGTTAGCTAACCGTCACGGATATTATAATATACTGCGACTTAAATACATAAACATCGGTAAACATCGCTAAAATTAAAAAGTTAGCGACATTTAGCGACTATCTAGCGACATTTTATATTATTATAATAATTATAGTCGTTAAACGTCGCTCCACGTCGCTATCACCGATGTATTGCGACAATTTATATGGACGTCGCTAAATACCTATAATTCAGCGACGTTTTATTTGGACATCGCTAAAACCGTCGCTATTTGGACTTTTTTTGGTAGTGTTAGCAGTCACTATCATGAGTTACTACTAACTATACTAATCATACTATATCACAGAATTACTAAAGCAAACTATAAGGTACTAAGGAATCAAGCATATCAATATATGGAAAGGGATAGGAAGAAAGAACAGAACCTGCTAACCAACACCTGTAGCATCGGTCTCATTGACCGTCATCGCAAATATCTTGCCCTACGGGGGAATATCACTATGCTGGTGCTAAGCAATTTGTTGGGCTATAGGTGTCATAGATGGGACTCTTTATTCTCTCTGTCTAAAATACCTGCACTCCTATTCTCCATAATACTTCCTTATATACCCTACCTCAATCTCACACTGATACACCTAGCTAATATTATCACTCACAATAACACTCACTGATACTAGGCTAACATACTCCATATATCATTCATCCTAGTCTTGATACACTCTGATCACTTGCTCGCTCTGGGCACCATTTGTACATAAATACTAACTCTATACTATACATGCTTAGTACTCTAGCATACCAACTACTAACTATGCTCCGATACATATCTAAGAACTACGGTTACAAATGATACTACATTATGGGTTATTTTTAGACTTATACACTGATATATGTTGCTCACCTGGCAAACTAGAAACCATTCTCAGACTCACTAGCTATGCTCCCAACAATCAACACTAATACTTAACTTGACACAACCTACCTGTAATTTATCCAACTACTACACTATCCAAAGAAGCTGTCTCAAGAACTAATGAAGGTGAAGCCTTATAAAAATCAACTAGAGAAACTAAAGATATCTCTATCCTGGGCTAATAAGGTGATGGAACAGAACTCAATGATAACAAGATTGAATGATAGAGATGATATGCTAAGAACTAATTTAAGATATAATCTGATAATCATACAAGTTTATCTGAAGTTATGTTATCCAGAATCCTCGCTACGCCAGTAAGCATAGCTGCGATAAATTATAGAGTCCGTAATTATGGTATATACCTCTAGAATCATGGTATCTAGAATTTTTGACATGCCGCTAGCATGGCTACGAAAACTCTAAATTTCATAATTAAAAGAAATATATCCAAAATCAGGCACTATGTCTTCGCCACGCCAGCTAGTATAGTTGTGATAAACTTTAGACTTCATAACTAAAGCAGACGGTTACCTTTCTTATTATTCTTATCTATTTACATTATCAGAATATACCTCAACTTAGTCCATAAGATTCTTCTCGATACAAAAATCAAATTCAACAAAGGACAAGTACAAAGGCGAAGGTAAAATGAAGCAAGTGTAAATAGATTTAAAATAAGGTTTATAGTAAGATTCTCAAGGGTCATCCTAGAAATCTTTAAAGAAGTCCTAAGTTGTAATTGGGTATTCTCTCATCTCATATCCTATAGCCTATATCCTATCGCGGGCTCGCAGTAGTACAACTAAGCCATTGCACTACCACGATATCGCACTAATTACGAAGCCTGGCCTTCATGGGCCACCACAAAAATATGTCATGACCTGCACCCAGATGATTGGGCAGGAGTACATGGGGTACGTCCATCCTATGCTGCAATATCGGCTGTAGAACGCTGTCTAGGTCAACAATATTATCTAGTCATCTCATATAATATAATAATTAACCTATCAATGGTATCTCAACTCCATAAGGAGGACAAGATGATAATATAAGTTAATATTAATACTCAATCATAAGATAATCTATAAGGAGGATAAATGGCATGATATGATATAAAACAGAGAAATCATAAGTCATAATTAGATAGTCCTCAACATCATCATCAATCTAAACAAGTCTAGAAATAATAAAAATACATCATAAAAGTCTAATATACTGGAAACAAATCAAGTACTACCCGGTAATCACTCCTGAACTAAAGGGTCCAATGCCGCAGCTGCTACCTCCTGCGGTCCGTAGTGAGTCAGACACAAATCCTCCAAATAATCATCTGAAAAATATATTCAGCCAGTATTGGAGCGAATTATAACCCAATAGCAGTTCCAATTAATTGACAAAGACTATGAAATATTAAATAGTAATATAATACTTGGTGAACAGATAATAATGAGACAAGGTACAAATTAGAGTAAGCATATAAATAAGGAAGCAATGAAAAGCAAAAAGGAAGAATATATAAGTATGTAAAGACAAATAGATATGAAAAAACCAGTAAACCTATCATGTGAGTATGCAAGCAACATGTATAGAGTATCTAAACTAGTTTTCTGAAACACCAAGTTGACATGTGAATGACTAGGGGTAAAATTCGACAAATCACACGTGTCGTGTGTGGCTGCTATTATTTTAGTCATACCATGGGACAGAAAGGGTATTTTTACACGTCTCCTAGGTTTTTTTCGTCCGACTAGTACTCATAGATCTAGGTCCTGACACGAAGAATCTCAGTAATCCATAATAAATCATTAGGCCTGAAAATACATTAATCCAGTCAATATATTAGTCCAGTAATTCATTAGTCTAGAAAAGTCAATAGGCCTGAAACTACGTATCTCACGACAATGAATCCATACAATACCAATCCATGTATCTAGTGTGTCAGCAATCAGGTAAAATAATACTATAAAATATGAATCATAATAAATATCAAATAATGGAAACTATCAGAGAATGTACTCACATGTGGTCAAGAGCAATGAATGTCAAACTATGTCCACCTCGGTATCACACTGACCTATATATAAAATTCTATGTCATCTGGTGTATTAGAATCAATAATATATTTAATTAACTCATACTAGATCAGAATAGTTAAACTAGGTCAATACCTTAATTTTAGGTTCATACCTAGCTTCTAGGTTGATTACAAGGCTAAACTAGTTGATACTAGGTGATACTAGATTATTTCTAGGTTTCTAGGTTGTTCTGGTATGTTACTAGCTCCATATACTATAATATACGCTAATACCTATAATATCTTCCAATACCTTAGCCTATATATAAATACCTTATTATTACCCTAGCTTGTAACTAATACATTAGTCATATCCCAAATACCTTAACTGTGCGTCAATACCTTTTTCATGGATCAATATCTTATCCATATGTTAATACATTGGCTTTGAGCCAATACCCTAGTATAACTAAAATACTATGTACTATACTTAATACCTTTATCCCATACCTTGGCTAATAACTTACTACTACCCAACTACTCCTATTACCTACCAGTATCTTGATACCCATTTCTTGATACTTAGTACCCATGCCTACCTTAACTTGTTACCCAAGCTCCACTTCACAAAAACTCCCCTCTAATACCTTGACCCATACTTAGTGTCTAACGCATAACCCAAGCTTAACACTAAGTTCCACACTACACCCATATATCCCAGGTTATGGGATATACATCTCTTGACACTAACTTATACACCCTCACATAAATTCCAACACAAACCTATACTAACACTCCCTAACACCCAGGTATCCCACTGATACCCCAACCTATTACTTACTGATACACCCCAGGTGAACCCCTGATACTAAATCTCTACCAATATACTGGACATTGCACACCGATCGCCCCCCCCCCCCCCCTCATCCTCATTACACACAATACACTGCTATGAACTCCCACACCCCATGATATACCCTCAATACGAAGACATAACTACATATGGGTACTCAATATACTAACGTCAATTAACTTACCCCCACACCAAACACCATTTCAAACACTTGCACCACCCTTAGCTATCCTCACTATACTTACCTTTATATTGCTGCTTACACTAGACTACTGTATTTGCAGTGTACTCATGATGCATTCCCACTCTCCCAATTCACTGGTTGCTACAACATCCAACTATCTAGACTCAGTTGCTACTACCCAGGCTTGGACTATGCCATATTAGCTTTACCAAAGCTCTCATGCCCACTATAACTCACACTAGTATCCCAAGCACACTATATTCATGATACATAATACTAAACATTCCCTACACTTACTGACACACACTTGACACTATGAGGAACACACTACCCAACTTACTTGACACTCATAACACCCTCTAATATTAATACTTCACTAAACACACTCTAAGTAGACACACTACTAGGTATCACACCCTCACTGTTATAATTTAGTATCAGTCACTCTACCTAACTGCTGATACCTCTCCTCACACACAAATACCACACTTAGACATGGCACTAATCAATGTTAAACCTGGCACATCCTTACTTCCCTTACTACTGTAATACCACGACCCTCTTCACTACACTTAACCTACTGTCATTATCTTCACTAATAATTGGTATCTTGGTTTAACACTACCCTATACTGCTAACATTCCCATATTAGGCTCTCTACCACCAATACAGACACAACTAACTTACTGAGCTCTGCACCAATAGGTACCCGAGCCTACACCCACAAGTCTCCTTCTCCTCCCATCTCAGGTTGCTGGATTAGCATCCCTCTGAATTACACTAATTTTGCTACTGCTTGCCTGCTAAGCCTGCATACTGAGCCGAAACCAAATAATCCTCCAATACCTGCTGCTCCTGATGCTTCACTTCCCAGTTTTGTAGTTAGTTGTTATACTCACCACTGCTGCCAAGTGAAGGCAACCAATATGTTGTTGTTGCTCATTTTATTGCCACAGCTACTGCTGCAACTTAAGGCAGCCAACATGTTGTTGTTGCTCATCTATCTGGGTTGTAGAACCCCCTCGACTGCTTGCACCAATGTGCAGTTCAGTGCAAAGGTACTGCACCAATCCTCTTTCTTAATCTAGACGCTCACACACCCTAAAACACTTATGGATACACCACACTCCATATAGCACCAAGTATCTTATGATACACCAATACCAATACAAACATCTCAAATCACTCTATCAACCACAAACCCACACTCATGCAATCTCAAGTGCACAACCTCTCTACCCATATGAACCCAATATCCATGGAACACATATCACACATGATACCTCCTACTCACTAGGATACCAATATATACCTCCTACCCACTAGGATACCAATATATACCAATATATATATATATATATATATATATATATATATATATATATATATATATATATATATATCACACACATAATTCAAATATCTCATGACACTATTCATAATACAAGGAGCCCCATGACACATGGATACACTTATCCACCCCAATTTCATTTGTAAATATGACAAATAGGACAATTTAATTCATTGGAAACATATCTACATAGAAATTGTCAAAATTGGCCAAGTGTATCACAATATATCATGACACGATCCTTCAATATCCTAATTAGGATACATGGACACAAGCACAACACAAAATTAGGCCAAAAATCCTTTTGAGATCATTCTACAAATATTTTGTGGTCAAAATTCGTAGTTCCACCACATAAATCCTAGAAAACATCAATACAATATTCAAAATCCTAGATCTAGTGGGTTTGAGTCCTCTAACACCTAGATCTATCATTTGAAGGTCATTTCCAACTATGGAAGGGTCCTATTGCTCTATTTGGGTTCCTATCATTAAAATTAAGAGAAAAGAGAGATTTACCTATAGGGAGTTGGATCCCAATGAATCTCCATGAATTTGGGGAAGAATGGAAGAATAAGTGACACTAATCCTCTTGATAATGCTCCTCCTTGGCTTCCTTCTTGAGCTCCATGCACTAGCTTTCCATATGAAAAAGTTTTTTAGGTGAAATAGTGTGGTAATGGTGGAATTTCGGGATTGGGTATAATTTAAAAAATTAAGGTTGCCTCACTATTGATGATATGAAGAAGATAAAGTGGAGAAGGAGGAGTGGTGGAGGAATGAAATAAAATAAAATAAATAAGGCTTGGGTAAAGGATTTTGTCATTATGGGTTTGATTTATTTACAAGTTTGCCATTCTCCCCTAATTGATTTCAAAACCTAAATGTATAGACTCCTTTGATTATTGATGGCATCTAATTAACCAAAATAGAATTCTAGTCATGACAATAAGTACTAACTAATTCTAACTAACCACTAATTAAATATAATCACATAGATAAAATGACATACAAAATTACCAAAATACCCTTATGGTAGAAAATGGTGGTTACAACATCTCCGATATTGGAATCGGGGTCCCAAACAGTAGACTCAAAAGAGTAAGAATGTGTCTCGACTCCAACTTCTGAACATCAACGTGTCATTTTAGGAGTAACATAACCTAAACTATGACGAGTTCGTTGGTAATAGGTTTCTGGCTTGACTTTTGGAGAAATGTTATGTAATAGTAGACATTGTCCTTTGTCGTAGTTCAGGCCTTGGTTACTTTTTAAATTGTAACCCATTTTCTGGATGAGATACTTCGCTTGAGGACTATAATTGTAACGTTGTATTTCACCATTGTCGGGTTCAAAATTATTGATGAGGAATTCTCTGTGACCTTCTACCTTACCAAATATGATATGTTTGTCTCCTTTTCTTCTTGCTGGAACTTCGAAGACCAGACCATCGTATGGGAAGACGTTGATCTTTGTGTGATTGTCGTCACCGATATACAAAGATGTAATTCTAAGACATACTCTATAGAGTACCTAATACATAGACTTGGGACATCAGAGTAGTTCAAAGGCAGCACTTTATTCAGGAAATACAGAATCTCCTCCTCATGAATAACATCATCGAGGGAGAGTACATTAAGTTGTGTGCTTATATAATCTTCAAGTGCATCATCATCTTTGGCCTTAGCCATAGACTGGCATACAAGAGGTTGATCCGGAGCTGGAGTCTTGGAGCGAAGATGGTCCGAGAACTTTGGTATTATTTTCTTCGAGGGATCAATTTTAGCGGAAGCACTCTTTTTCCTTTGCGGAATGCTCTCCGGAGATTAATCACTAGCGGCTCTGGAGAATTGTGATTAGTTTTCTTGGGAATGTTTACCATAAGAGGAGCAAGAGTGTCCTTTTTGATAGTACCATCCTTCACACGAATCTTTAAAGGACTTTCTATAGCTGGATCTGTCTCAGCTTAGCATCAACATCATTTTCTTCTTCTTCTCGGTGTGTTTGTTTGTATAACACCGAATCCGAGTAGTAAGCCTCTACACCCTTGAATGAATCAACATCAGCAAACTTTGCTCTGACAACTCCATCACCATCAACATATTTAAAGCATTGATGTAGAGTTCATGGCACAATCATGTACTCATGTATCCAGGGACGTCCCAGTAAGACATTGTAGGATACGTCAACATCGATAACATAGCAAGTTACCTCGGTCCATAGATCGCCTATCTAATATTTTAGACGGATCTTATCCAAGGGTTCTTCCAATGTTGAAGCCACAGATTGTTGTGTTGGTTGTAGACAACCTATGCATAGGAATTCCAAGGATCTGAAGCAAGTTTCTTGATTTCAACCAAGTAGAACTCAGATTTGAAGCTAGAATTCTGAGGATCTGAAGCAACCCATGAAGTAGGCTTCTTGATTTTAGACTTAAATGTAAACTACATCTACACCATCTTTTCGTGTCTCAAACAGAAGCCAAGTAGCCTTCATGGCCGTAATATAGCATCCGTCATGTCGTTATTACAGAAATCATCATAGATGCCTTTGATGTCGGACCACACGAGTAGAAGAATTAAATTTCCTTGGATAGGTAAAATACAACTCTCTTCCTTACAGAATCAATCATTGTTGAGAAAACATCGAGCCAATCCATATCTAAAATGATTTCATACTCCTTAATATCTAATACTATCACATCTAGATATCTAATACTATCACATCTAGATACAATTTTCTACCTCCAATACAAATATAGCCATCTCGATAGATTAAATTTTTAGGTCCACACCATATGGGGTGCTAATACTAAGATTAGATCTAATATTTTCAACTTTAACCTATGCTCCTCCATAAAATCTATCAATATAAAACTATGGATTGCCCTTAAATCAAACAAAACTCTAGCTGGAATATCACTGAATAGTAGTATACTTGACACAATTTGATTTAAGGTGAATGCCTCCTCTTGACTCATAGCAAAGACTTGGCCTCGAGGTTGGGTCATCGGTTCTAGATATCTTGCGATGTTGCCTGATTAGCCCGTGCCTCCTACCTATAGTTTTGCCGATGTTGATATTGTATAGGATTTTGATTAGTCTTCTTGCTTGGAAGTTAGATGCAATATGGCCCACGTAACCACACTTGAAGCATCCTCTTCCCGGGACTCCATAATTGCTAGCCTAATGTCCTTCACAATGGCATTTGGTATAATAAGGCCCTTGGTTTCTCACTTGGCGTCCACCACTGTTCGAATGCTTTCGTGCTTTATATTCTCCAGTATTACTATGGCGCTTATGGTTGAAATTTTTTATAATTCCTGAAGAAGGTGGAAGGTATTAAGGCTCGACTACGAGGGCAAGGTTGAGTGACTCCCTCATTGTCTTGTAATGTAGAACAACAACATAGACTTGAATGGAAGGTCGCGGACCCCCTTTGAATCTTAGTGATCGAATCGCCGCATATGGTAGTTGCTAGCTAGAAAATTGGTAATTCTGTTAAATTTTGTCATGTACTATCACATTGTCTTACTTTCATAATTGAGGTGAACAAACTCATTCTCTTTTTGTCGATGAACCGCTAAAGGGAGGTACTTTTCTTTGAATGCCTTGTGGAGCGTAGCCCTAGAGATCTTTACATTCTTATCATCACCAAGAAAAGATCACTTTCGCACGTTCCACTAGTTGTGTACATTCATGTGCACTGAAGTTGTGTACATGCAACTCTCTTTGACTCATGAATACCGAGTATCTTGAAATGGTCCCCTAATTATATCTGCCAATCTATCACCACAGAGGGTTCTTCGGTACTCTTAAACAAGGTATTGCATACCTTATTGAATTCTAAGATTTCAAAGGTAGAACTGGATTTCTCGACTTCGACTTTGATGGGCTTACCTGCGATGGATTTTATCGTAAATTTGTTGTTGACCGTTAATGTCTGAACGATTTATTGTAGTGTATCTAACTATTTCTGCTGCAAT
This sequence comes from Iris macrosiphon, assembly GCA_036927795.1. NCBI lineage: Eukaryota > Viridiplantae > Streptophyta > Magnoliopsida > Asparagales > Iridaceae > Iris > Iris macrosiphon. The sequence goes on along the minus strand of JAYESA010000008.1, from coordinate 157,635,437 downwards.
TGGAATTGGGCTTCTAACCGGGCTATATACTCCCTTTGTCATTGCTCACTCGCTTCTATTGAGCGCTGGTCTTCTTCTGCTGCACTTTTATCATATGCAACATTCTTTCCATCAGATCTATTAAGGCTACGAGAGCTACCCAAAGTATTCCCTTTATCCATTTCTGTAAAAAAGAGTAACAGACATCAGTCTCATAAAATATTATGGACTTAGTGTGTCACGCTCCAGTCCTAAAATACGTAGGACTAGGTCACGTAACCATGCCAGCTGGCCCGTATATATGGCAACTCCAATATATGGAAACCATATATACGTGCGTACGCTGTATAATGAACAATAATTCATAAGTGGTAAAACTAATTACAAGTCACAGGGTAATATCTAAATCTCATCCAAAGAGTCAGAAATACATGAATAACTAATAACCAAGTAACTAGATCTCAATAAATAAATATCTAAAGAATGACAGTCGGATGGAATCAAATCTACTGCCGAAATAGAATATAAAAAGGAACCAGATACACACCATATAAGAACAACATCTGACAATCACGAGGCTCGAAGAGAAGATCTCCTCGGAATATAAGTAGCCTGTCCGGATCTGTGCTCCTGCGAATACGCAAGAACATATACACCTGGCAGGAAACCAGGTCCTCAGAGGGACATAGCAAGATACATAAAAATAATATGCCATAATGTAAATACTGAATAAATAAATGGAGTGTGCTAACCATCTAAGTGAATGCAATTTAAAGACCTTGTAGTACGCATGGGAATGTGTAGGCTAGACATATGCTGACGTAATTCACCAATCGTCGTGACTGGCTAGTATATGTGTCATATGCCCCCTGACTCAAGGGCACTCTGCAATCGTCCATCCCTGCAGAGCATGGAACGAAGGATAAAACAGGAATACTCCATCCTCCTCGGAGCATGGTAACGGAAACAAGAAAACCAATACCCCATCTCCGAGCAGCATGGTAACAGGAATGCCCCATCTCCGAAGAGTATGGTATCAGGCAACAGGAATATATAAGGAGGGGGTGTCCCATACGCCTACTAGTATCTTTCCCGCCCAATATAGATGTACAAGTCGTGAAAATGATGTGGACACCTCCTACTATGATGCAAGTCTCAATAAAATAAACAACTGAGCTAAATACCGCTACACGTGTTGCTCACACTGATGGCCAGTCGTGCAGGAGGCACGCGTCCCTACATGTACTCACTCTGTGACGTATAATGATACGTGTCAAGGCCGGAGAAGTTATATCAATAACTTCACAACTTTAGGTGGGTCTACTAGACACTAGGTCAGACACAAGTCCTAACGTCAACGCCTCCGTTGACTGCACCCGAGTTTTCTCGGACGCGCACATTTATATAATGAGTAAACATGTAACTATAAATAACTTAATTTAAATAGTACAACAAGGCAAGGTATACTTGCCTGGCGGGAGAGCTGCAAATATAATGTCCAGATGTCAAATGCCAAAAGTCAGAACTATGGCCTCAGAATAAATGTCTCCGGATATTGAAATAAACATCACTAACAATCTCAAAAAATATCAAATAGCTAGAAACGCCTGTCCTTAAGTCCAATTTTGGACACAGGGGCAAAAATGACAGTTTCTGGTCAAAGCGGGGTCCACATGTGGGCCGCTTTGCACCAAAAAATGTGTCAGGGTCAAAGGTCTCCAAATTTACCAAACTTAGTGTCAACAAGTCAGGAACGATGATACGAATCCAACGGAACTTCCATAATTAGATTTCGATAAGCCGGTCAGAAAATCGCCCGTCAAGTGGAGCCTGTGGGGCCCACGATACGGGATTTTGCCAACGTTCTCAGAATCGAACCAAACTTGGATCACAGGACCAGCGTATTGCTACGAGTCCGATGGCACAAGTTTTGTCTCGATCCGACGTGTGTACACAAAGTTGCAGCGTGTTCCAGAACAGGCGGATACGGGACGTTGTCGGCGGATACGCGTTGATTTCGGTGTGCACGCACATCCAAATCAACTTCTGCGAAATCCCGCACGTCCGTATCAGCGGTGTGCACGTTTCGGTAAAGACCGCGTGCGACCAAGTCGTCCCGTTTGGCTGGGGGTACTCAGTTCCGGGGTGAATCGGACGTAGTTTTTCCTATTTTTGGATCGCGTGCCGCGATCGCCACAAGGCGCGATGCACCGAGCGGGTTGCACGGGCACCGAGATGGTCACATTGCCTATGTGTCACAACTGACGGAATTAAAAACGGAACTACGAGAAGATAGAATGGGTTACCTGAACAGGGCTCCGTGGATCAAATTTCTCCGTGTCCGAGACGTGTCCGAGAGTCGTTGACACGAGCTGTGTCCTTGTGTCCGCTGTGTCCGACACGAACTATGTCTAGAGCTTGCTGGAGACTCGCCGGAGGGTGACTGTGCTCGGGGCGGCCGGGGAGTGGCTGCTCGGGAGGAGTACGCCGCTGGCCTCGGGGTCCGTCGACGGCGATGGCGGAACGGGCTGCGGCTGAGGCGGCGTTCTTCGGAGAGGGGCTGGGCACGGCGCTGGAGGGCTTGAGGAGCTGCGAAGATGGTGATGGCGGTGGCGGGTGGTGGTGATGGCGAGCTAGGGGGTCGGGGTCGAGGGCTGGGAGAGGGGAGAGGTCAGGCGGCGGGGGGGGGTTGGCCGTGAGGGGTGGAGGCGGAGGAGGGAAGATGGTGGTGGTGGTGGCGGGCTGGGAGAGGGCGGCTGGGGAGAGAGGACTCGGGGGAGAGGGTGGTGGTGGTGGAGCAGGGAAGGAGGAGGAAAGGAAGGGCGGCGGAGGTGGGGGGTCGGATCGCCGGCGGGGTCGGCTCCGGCCGGGGGAGGATTGAGGAGAGGAAGAGGGAGCTGAGGAGAGAGGGGCTAGCGGGGGGGAGAGCTAGCCGCGTTGGGGGGGGAAAGAGAGGCTCGCCGCGGGCGGGGGAGGCTCCGGCGGGCGGGGCTCGGTGCCGGCGGCGGGGGGGTTCGGCTGCGGGCTGGGGGGGGTAGAGTTAGGTTTTATTTTATTTTCTTTTTCTTTTATAGAAAATTATATTATTTTAATAAGTAAAATATCTAGATATTTTACAAGATATTTTGTAGATATTTTTGGGATATTTTCGAGTGGGTCCCGTCTCCAAATGGACGGTGCAGGTTCACCGGCCAATGAGGGGGTGACACCTCGCACTACAATTTGCAGAAAAGTCCCTGTAATTTCATAAATTGCGTAAAGTCCTAGTTTTTGGGAAATTGTGCAATTACGAAATTATTTGGGAAACACCCGATTCCTGAAAATACTAAAATTCACAGAATTGAAGGAAAAAGTTGTGCGTGGGTCCTGAGGGGGTGGGGGTGAGTCTGGGCAGGGACTGGACCTGGTTTTGGGGTGATACGGGCCATCGTATTTATTTAATTAATAAATACTGCGTACGGTGTTCTCTAATTTTTTAGAGGCAGGTAGGACCATAATTTTCTTGCGGTGTCAATAGACTAAATGTAGTATACTCAGTGTAGAAAATTAACGTATTTTTGTCTGGGCAAAACAGGTGCATGTTGGGCCTCAAATCTCTATTGGAACAGGGATGGGTACAGGTCTGAGAATTAAAATAGGAATTAATTACGGACGTTTGCAACGAGATTTGTGCGTCTTATTCGAGGCTCAAAACTGAGTATCTGGGAGTTGCACAAAGTGCAGGATAGAAGATTGGCATGTCTAGGAGAGGTGTGCGAACTTTGTTCGGGGATAACAGTCAAGGTAAAGCTCCAAATAATTAGGTGATGGACAGGTGCACAAGTCAATAGGATATGTAAGCAAAATAAATTAATAAATTGCAACAAATCCTGAATTGCGAAAAATATTCCTAAAATACTGAAATCTGGTCGAGGGGGTTTACAATCTACCCAACTTATAAAAATTTTATCCTCGAAATTAAAACTAAGCCATGGTAGAAGTCAAAGACGGCATAAGATATAATTTAACAAAGTAATTTATATCTTGGGTTGAGAAAAGGGTTCGAAAACGTTTACGCATGTCGTACTCGTGCTTCCAAGTTTATTTTCCTGGTGCGTCATGCTTCCATGCTACGCAGATCAAGGAAATATACCAGTTTCTCAATATCTTTTCTCGATGGTCAAGGGTTCCCACGGGTTGCTCTTGATACGACAGGTCTCGGCCTAATGGTGATATCCTTAAAAAGACATGATCGTCCTCTTTGAATTCCACGGGATGATGATGACGGTCTGTCTACTGCTTCAGTCTGTCTTGTACTGCTCGCAAGTGTCCTTGTATTTACTTAACTGTCTCTTCGGTTGACCATCAACTCTGGTCACGCGAATCCTTGTCTGGTAAAAATGCTGACTGGTATACCGTGCAATCTTACGATTTGCCTCAAATAAGTTAGCTAAAGCTTCTGCAGACTGGTTAACTCTATAAGTAAGAATTGTGTTGACTTGGTGAGTCAGTCCATAGGAATTCTTGATTCTTACAAGTCAACCTAGTCATAGGTGCTGCTATCCATTCAGGAGTCAATCAATTATTCATCCAGGTGAAATCCTTTTAGACTCCTGTCAGCAAAATGGTACATCCTTTTTCATAATTCTTGAGTTCTGAATCTTGCTCCAAGTTACGAGGCAAAACTAAAAAATAAAAAATTGCTGTCATAGGGATGTATGTACCAGGAACGTATGTAGGTGGTGAAGGGTCATTCTAAAGGTAGCACAAATTAAACTGCAATCTAAACTAATAATAGGGTTTGGTAATTACCCAAGAAACAAACAGAAATAGTTACAGAAACAATACACTTATCGTATTTACACTAAGCATGAGATTTCGTCTTTCCGAAATAAGGGAAGGCGAAAAACAATAATCAAGAGTTCAAGGGGGAGAAAATAGATTAGTAGTGTGAGGATCAAGGCGTTTAAAGAATTCAACGGGAATTGTCAAAGCAGTTGTGGATTTGAGATGCTATTTTGGTAATCCCTATTCACATATTCGGATCAGCACAGTTATGTAGCTGATACAATATGCTCAGACATATCTAGTAGACAAGTACATCTGTCTACTAATCACTATATATCTCAATCCATGTAAAGTAGTAATGCGAAGGGCGAACCAAGTGCACTATGGTTGATCAGACCGTAATACACTGATTCTGAAATGTATTAGTGTAGTACTCCAATAATACATCTCTCAAGAACAAGCTTGATAAAGAATAAGCTTGCGAAACTAGGCTATAATAGCGGCATAAGTCAAGGTAGTACAGTAAATATAAGTGCGCTAGATTATGATGTGAGAAATTTTCAAACAATTCAAATTCACATAAATACAAGACTCTACAATCTCTACAGTTATTATTCTAATCCTTGTCTAAGTCGCTAGTTGACCCAAAAGAGGTATGGCCTTCTAAGTCCTACAATCTTAATAAATACTATAGGTTGTCCGCCTAAAACAGAGATTTCAAGAAGGTCCGCGTAAAGTAGGGGTTCGAGGTTGTCTGCGTAATGCAGAGATAAGATAATTTGGCGTAAGGTATAAATCCGAAATTGTCTGCGTAAAACAGAATTTCCAATTGTCTAGCGTATGGCAGGGATCCAAAGTAGTTTGGCGTAAGTCAAGGATTCGGACTATCGACGTAAAACAGGTTTCAGAGTTATCCGCGTAAAACAGAGAAGCGTAAGGTAGAGCTTCAGAGCTGTCCGCGTATAAAGTCTGCGCGTGAGAGATTGCTATTCTTCCTGCGTAAGGTCTGCGGGCAAAGTATTGCCTAAAGGTTGCGTAAAAATTTGCCAGCGTAAAAAGTCTAGCATACGCTGCAGCGAAAATTTGTACAAGAAACTCATGAGTTTGTCAGTCAAGTTAATGAATCCTGACATCTGACAAAAGTACTTGTACAACGATCAAGGGGATGGATTGATGATGGTTTGCACGGAGTTCTAGGTTGTCGTTAGTGACTTTTGGATACAAGTCATTTACGCTCGAGGTGAGACAAAACCAAATGTCCTGTCAAAAAGCTGTTTCCTTTTGCACAGGGCTCGAGGTGTATCTCTGCGCAGGATTTGGTCGCGTCTGGGGAAAGCTAAGGCTGTAACAAATACGCTAACATCATATTCTTATGTTACGCCTAAATCAGGTTACTCTACGCTGGTTATCTAATAGTCAGGAATCATCAAGTTTACGCAGGACAGTTAACTACGTGGCTGGCATGATGCCTCATACGCAGGATAAGGAAGACTAAGGGCGGCGTAAAGGGGACAAGCTTCTACATAATTTGGCTTTTACGCCATTCCGGAAAGTCATTTGGCTTTTACGCCAACTAGGCAGTTGTTTGGTTCTTATGCCAACAACGGTCAAATGGGTTTTACGCCAACAAGGGTAAAGGGTCTCTGGCGTAAAACTGGGTTTATCTAATATAGAATGAGGTTTCTGTCCTAATATTCCTCCTTGAATTTCTATGGGTTCCTCAAGACTAGGGTCAACACTATGGTAAATTCTCTAACTAATCCTAGTAGGTTTTATTCTACTCTCAAGTCTTACATAAATACGATAATGGAAAGTAAATCTATAGGTAAGCGACGCTAGGGTTTATTAGGTAATAAGGAAGGCTAGGGTTTATTTAGGAAGTCAGGAAGGCTAGGGTTCACTAAGTAATCCGAACTTAAGGATATGTCAAAGCCCTAGTGGTATTCTTATTAGGAATGCTACCTTAATTATCATCCTATCAACAGGGATTCCTATATTCTAGCAGGGGCTATACTAAAAGAATTATCAGGGAAGTATATGAATCAAGCAGGATGCAATTATATAAGTAGGACAGACTGGAAGAAAGATAAGTCATAGTCAATTATGGATGAGATTCTATATTCTAATCCTAGGTGTAGGCTTGCTCGGTACAGTAACGTAACCGAGACAATATGCTCTGACCTGCGTGGGCCACCACTAAAAATATGTCACGCCCCAGTCCCAAAATACGTAGGACTAGGTCACGTAACCATGCCAGTTGGCCCGTATATATGGCAACTCCAATATATGGAAACCATATATACGTTCGTACGCTGTATAATGAACAATAATTCATAAGTGGTAAAACTAATTATAAGTCACAGGGTAATATCTAAATCTCATCCACAGAGTCAGAAATACATGAATAACTAATAACCAAGTAACTAGATCTCAATAAATAAATATCTAAAGAATGACAGTTGGATGGAATCAAATCTACTGCCGAAATAGAATATAAAAAGGAACCAGATACACACCATATAAGAACAACATCTGACAATCACGAGGCTCGAAGAGAAGATCTCCTCGGAATATAAGTAGCCTGTCCGAATCTGTGCTCCTGCGAATACGCAAGAACATATACACCTGGCAGGGAACCAGGTCCTCAGAGGGACATAGCAAGATACATAAAAATAACATGCCATAATGTAAATACTGAATAAATAAATGGGGTGTGCTAACCATCTAAGTGAATGCAATTTAAAGACCTTGTAGTACGCATGGGAATGTGTAGGCTAGACATATGCTGACGTAAATCACCAATCGTCTTGACTGGCTAGTATATGTGTCATATGCCCCCTGACTCAAGGGCACTCTGCAATCGTCCATCCCTGCAGAGCATGGAACGAAGGATAAAACAGGAATACCCCATCCTCCTCGGAGCATGGTAACGGAAACAAGAAAACCAATACCCCATCTCCGAGCAGCATGGTAACAGGAACGCCCCATCTCCGAAGAGTATGGTATCAGGCAACAGGAATATATAAGGAGGGGGTGTCCCATACGCCTACTAGTATCTTTTTCGCCCAATATAGATGTACAAGTCGTGAAAACGATGTGGACACCTCCTACTATGATGCAAGTCTCAATAAAATAAACAACTGAGCTAAATACCGCTACACGTGTTGCTCACACTGATGGCCAGTCGCACATGAGGCACGCGTCCCTACATGTACTCACTCTGTGACATATAATGATACGTGTCAAGGCCGGAGAAGTTATATCAATAACTTCACAACTTTAGGTGGGTCTACTAGACACTAGGTCAGACACAAGTCCTAACGTCAACGCCTCCGTTGACTGCACCCGAGTTTTCTCTGACGCGCACATTTATATAATGAGTAAACATGTAACTATCAATAACTGAATTTAAACAGTACAACAAGGCAAGGTATACTTGCCTGGCGGGAGAGCTGCAAATATAATGTCCAGATGTCAAATGCCAAAAGTCAGAACTATGGCCTCAGAATAAATGTCTCCGGATACTGAAATAAACATCACTAACAGTCTCAAAAAATATCAAATAGCTAGAAACGCCTGTCCTTAAGTCCAATTTTGGACACAGGGGCAAAAATGACAGTTTCTGGTCAAAGTGGGGTCCACATGTGGGCCACTTTGCACCGAAAAAACGTGTCCGGGTCAAAGGTCTCCAAATTCGCCAAACTTAGTGTCAATAAGTCAGGAACGATGATACGAACCCAACGGAACTTCCAGAATTGGATTCCGATGAGCCGGTCACAAAATCGCCCGTCAAGTTGAGTCTGTGGGGCCCACGATACGGGATTTTCCAACGTTCTCAGAATCGAACCAAACTTGGATCACAGGACCAGCGTATTGCTACGAGTCCGATGGCGCAAGTTTCGTCTCGATCCGACGTATGTACACAAAGTTGCAGCGTGTTCCAGAACAGGCGGATACGGGACGTTGTCGGCGGATACGAGTTGATTCCGGTGTGCACGCACATCCAAATCAACTTCTGCGAAATTCTGCATGTTCGTATCAGCGGTGCGCACGTTTCGGTAAAGACCGCGTGCGACCAAGTCGTCCCGTTTGGCGGGGCGTACTCAGTTCTGGGGTGAATCGGGCGTAGTTTTTCCTGTTTTTGGATCTCGTGCCGCGATCGCCACAGGGCACGATGCACCGAGCGGGTTGCACGGGCACCGAGATGGTCACATAGCCTACGTGTCACAACTGACGGAATTAAAAACGGAACTACGAGGAGCTAGAACGGGTTACCTGAACAGGGCTCCGTGGATCGAATTACTCCGTGTCCGAGACTTGTCCGAGACGTATCCGAGAGTCGTTGACACGAGCTGTGTCCTTGTGTCCGCTGTGTCCGACACGAACTGTGTCTAGAGCTTGCTGGAGACTCGCCGGAGGGTGACTGTGCTCGGGGCGACCGGGGAGTGGCTGCTCGGGAGGAGGACGCCGCTGGCCTCGGGGTCCGTCGACAGCGAGGGAGGAACGGGCTGCGGCTGAGGCGGCGTTCGTCGAAGAGGGGTTGGGCACGGCGCTGGAGGGCTTGAGGAGCTGCGAAGATGGTGATGGCGGTGGCGGGTGGTGGTGATGGCGAGCTCAGGGGGTCGGGGTCGAGGGCTGGGAGAGGGGAGAGGTCAGGCGGCGGGGGGGGGGGTTGGCCGTGAGGGGTGGAGGCGGAGGAGGGGAGATGGTGGTGGTGGTGGCGGGCTGGGAGAGGGCGGCTGGGGAGAGAGGACTCGGGGGAGAGGGTGGTGGTGGTGGAGCAGGGAAGGAGGAGGAAAGGAAGGGCGGCGGAGGTGGGGGGTCGGATCGCCGGCGGGGTCGGCTCCGGCCGGGGGAGGATGGAGGAGAGGAAGAGGGAGCTGAGGAGAGAGGGGCCAGCGGGGGGGGAGAGCTAGCCGCGGTGGGGGGGGAAAAGGGGAGGCTCGCCGCGGGCGGGGGAGGCTCCGGCGGGCGGGGCTCGGCGCCGGCGGCGGGGGGGGGGAGGGGGTTTGGCTGCGGGCTGGGGGGGGGTAGAGTTAGGTTTTATTTTATTTTCTTTTTCTTTTATAGAAAATTATATTATTTTAATAAGTAAAATATCTAGATATTTTACAAGATATTTTGTAGATATTTTCGGAATATTTTCGGGATATTTTCGGGTGGGTCCTGTCTCCAAATGGACGATGCAGGTTCACCGGCCAATGAGGGGGTGACACCTCGTACTGCAATTGGCAGGAAATTCCCTGTAATTTCATAAATTGCGTAAAGTCCTAGTTTTTGGAAAATTGTGCAATTACGAAATTGTCTGGGAAACACCCGATTCCTGAAAATACAAAAATTCACAGAATTGAAGGAAAAAGTTGTGCGTGGGTCCCGAGGGGGTGGGGGTGAGTCTGGACAGGGACTGGACCTGGTTTTGGGGTGATACGGGCCATCGTATTTATTTAATTAATAAATACTGCGTTCGGTGTTCTCTAATTTTTTAAAGGCAGGTAGGACCATAATTTTCTGCGGTGTCAATACACTAAATGTAATATACTCAGTGTAGAAAATTAACGTATTTTTGTCTGGGCAAAACAGGTGCATGTTGGGCCTCAAATCTCTATTGGAACAGGGATGGGTACAGGTCTGAGAACTAAAATAGGAATTAATTACGGACGTTTGTAACGAGATTTGTGCGTCTCATTCGAGGCTCAAAACTGAGTATCTGGGAGTTGCACAAAGTGCAGGATAGAAGATTGGCATGTCTAGGAGAGGTATGCGAACTTTATTCGGGGATAACAGTCAAAGCAAAGCTCCAAATAATTAGGTGATGGACAGGTGCACAAGTCAATAGGATATGTAAGCAAAATAAATTAATAAATTGCAACAAATCCTGAATTGCGAAAAATATTCCTAAAATACTGAAATCTTGTCGAGGGGGTTTACATAGTGCATGAAATCTCATTCCATAAACACAAAATCAATGGTTCAACTAAAAAAACTAGTCTCTCTTTTTCAAAACTTTTAAAATAAGAAATCTAAGGTAGTAAAGTTGTATACTGATACCATTATGTCACGTCTCGATTTTGTCAAATCAAAAATTCGTCACCAGGCGTGGTGTCATACAAGCTTAAGTCGCACTTGTACAAGGCATGTTCATGTGAAATTCTAAATATGATTGTTTTATGGAAGTTTGCAACATATTAAAGCAGAGAAATTGAATAACATATCACAGATGAATAACTCTTTAATGATAATTCATAATATATATATATATATATATATATATATATATATATATATATATATATATATATATATATATATATATATATATATATATATATGCTCTTAAACAACTGAGTAAAAGGGTATCGAACTGGCTTACTGTCACGCCCCAGTCCCAAAAATACGTAGGACTAGGACACGTAAGCATGCCAGCCGCATGGATATGGCAACTCCAATATATGGAAACCAAATCCATACGTACGCTGTAATATGAATATAAAATCCACAAGTGGTATAAAATGTAATACAAGTCACATGGTAAAATCTAAATCTCATCCACCAAAATCATATAGAAATAAATAACCAGTATCTATGAAACTAGATCTCAATAAGAAGTATCTAAAGATGATAGTTGGATGGAAACAAATCCACTACCAACTCAAATGGAAAAAAAAACAAATATTAAAGTAAGTACAACACAACAACACCATATAAGAACACCATCTAGCAATCACGGGCTCGAAGAGAGGACATCCACAAAATATATATAGCCATCCGATCTGTGCTCCTGAAAATACTCAAGAATAGATACACCTGGCAGAGGACCAGGTCCTCAGAGGGACGTAACAAGATACAGAAAATACGAGCCAATTTGAATACAGTAAACATGCATATAATTTGAAAATACATAAGTACGCTGTACAAGACCATCTATATGAATGCAAATGAGGACAACTTTTTGACGTATGGGCAAGGGTAGGCTACTCGATCTAATCCTCACAACCTCACGCTCGTCCATGAACATCATCAGCCGGCATACCTCGGGAGTAGCGACCCTCGGACTCCATCAATTGACATACCTCGGGGGTAGCGACCATCGGACACGACCCACCATAGTGCGTGCTAGTGACTACGGTGTTACCAGAGTGTTTAAAGCCCATACGCCTAATGATTGTCCTCTATGATACTAAGTGTCAAGTGTGTGTCAACATATCTAATATATAGTAATGGCTGAAAGAAAACTACACATGCAAGAATAAACAGAAATATAATAAATATAAAGAAATATAAATAGCATGTAAAAGTACTGTAACAATTTGGCAAGGTATCTTGCTTGGTAAGAAAGCTGCAAGGTGTACTGTCCAGAAGTCAAACGCACAGGATCAAAAGCTATGGCCGCAGAACAAATATCTCCGGATGCTGAAATACATATCACCAACGTTTCTAGAATGAGCAAAATAGCTAAAAAGCACTTCCCTTTCGTCCACTTTGGACACAGGGGCAAAACGGTAATTTTGGGTAAAAGTGGGGTCCACATGTGGCCCACTTCGCACCGAAAAGCGTGCCGAGGGTAACAGTCTCTAAATGGGACAAACTATGGGTCAAACAACTCTAAATGTCAATACGAACCCAACGGTATATCCAAATTTGGATTCCGATGAGCCGAACAAAATTTGGTCCAAAAAGTCAAATGTGGGGCCCGCCAATTGGCGATCTGGTCAACCGTCTCAGAAATACGTAAAAATTGGGTCACAGGACCAGCGCATTACCACGAGTCCAGTGGCGTAAGTTTCGTCGCATTCTGACAAGCGTGCACAAAATACGCACGAGTTCCATAAAAGTGGCGACATGAAATGTGTCCGCGGATACGGTCTGATTCCGGCGCGCTCACGCGTCCGAATCAGTCTCCACGAATTTTTATGTGTCCGATTACGCTGTGTGTACCTTTCGGTACACTTGGCACACGGCGGGGCGGTCCCGTTTGGCGGGGCGTGCTCCGATCTCCAACTTTTGGAAAACCAAAAAAAGTGGGTGCGCGCAGTTTTGTGACGACTACAATTTTGTCCACGGCAACTAATAGCACAAAGTTATTATACAAAAAATAAACTAGGTCATGTAATCTACAGGTATCAAAAAGAATTACCGAATTCGGATCTCTGTGGTGGGAGATACGAACTCGGCAATATGGACGATCATTCTGGAATTCTGCGATTGCAGAATTCTGTCTGCTCGCGCTGACTTTGGCGCTATTTTTCACCTAAGGGCACACGTTTTCCGAGGTAGGCTATAAAACAAATATTGGAGAGGGTTGAGGGAAGATCATACCTATGAAAACGGAACAGCATTTGGTCGAGCGAGTCAACGGAAAATCACGCCGGAGCGAAGGTGCCTCGAGTGGGAGACTGCAGTTCGCGATGTCGGCGTCGACGGGATGGTTGGATGGCTTGGGGCTTCTCTGGCTGCGGTGACGGCTCTAGATGGGAAGAGGAAGTCTGGAGTTTTAGGTTAGGGTTTTAGAGCTAACTATATATATATATATTATATAGGAAGAGAGAGGGTTGAGTGAATCGGGTTTTAAAGTTTGGTTCGTCCGCTAAAAAGAAATTTCGTCAAAGGTCGGGTCTATGCTAAATGAAAATGGCCGAAGGGCGGGTCCCTGGGATTTGTGAATTTCTAAAGGATCTGGAGTGGGCGGTCTCAGAAATTTTACTAAGTGGCCGCTTGCTAGGAAGTAGTATTTGTTATCATTGTTATTATTATTACTATTATTATTATATGTATTAGTTATTTATTTAATACTAGTATTATACTTAGTATTATTTAATTCTTTTCTTTTCCTTTCTTTCTTTAAATATATATATATACATATATATATTTGTATATATACAAATATATATATATTCACACATAAGAAAATTTATATATTAGGGTATTGCACATCGTTAGGCTAGCGACAGCTCAAGGGGTCTCCTACATGGAATAAATTCCGAAAAATTCCTGATGGTCCCATAAGTCATCTAAGTGCCCGAACACCTAACATAAAAATTTATTAAAATCTATTTCTCCTATTTAGACCTAATTACTACAATTTCATTAATAATTAATAAAAAAAAGGTGTATACGATTTTCTAGGAAGGGGGTTTTACATTCTACCCAACTTATAAAAATTTCGTCCTCGAAATTAAAATTAAGTCACGATAGAATATCAAGAATGGTATAAGATTTACATCGTTTAAAATGCAAGGCTAGGCTTAAAGGGGTGGGCGATGTTGCGTATTGCACATCCCGAAAATTATGGGAAAAATCTACATGAGCGAAAAATAAGTTTCTTCATGTGTCATGTCCAATGATGTGGATACATAAATGCTCTTTTGCATAAAAGCGTCCAACAATTGGAAAATTGCACAAAGATGAGAATTGGATGATGGGCATGTCTAGGATAAGGGTGTAGAATTTGTAGGGAGGTAGTGGCTAGTGTAGTGTTCCAATTATCGGAGCACGGTAAGGGCGCTAAGTGATACAATTATTGCAAAATTAAATAAAAATACTGTGTTCTATTTCTAACTAGATTCAAGCTAAACTTAGTCTTACTAACTCAGCCAGGTAGGTCAAACTTTTGGGTGAGGGGTTCACAACCTGCCGAACTTAAAATTTTCCATCTACCACCTAAGGCCATACATCTAGAAAAACTATTGCTCAAAATTATTTAATCATGATTTTTAATCCTCAAAGGTTTAACACCAAACATATCACCTACGATATGCCCTTAACCAATTATAAAAGAGAGTCACTAAGTCATGTGTTTAGCCTTGTGGGGTATAGCTAGTACTATCAGTGTCAACTTATACCAGCACGAGGTTTCGTCTTTCCGAAATAGGGGAAGACAGAGAGAAATAATAAAGAACTCAAGGTGAAAGTGACAGAATAAAAGTACGAGGTTCAAAGAGATTAAAGAATCGAAAAGAGAGTTGTCAGGACAGTTGTGGATTGAAATCCTATTTTTGGTAATTTTCTATTTACATGCTCGTATCAGTACAGTTATGTAACTGATACGATGTGTCAGACTTATCTAGGGGCAAGTATATCTGTCTACTACCATATATCTCAATTCACGTAAAGTAGTCATGCGAAGAGCGAACCAAGCGCACTAAGGTTAGCTAGACCTTAATACACCGATTCTGATTAGGCAATTGTATCATTGTGTGCACCCAATAATACATATGCCATGAGCAAGCTCGATGAAGGAATAAGCTTGCAAAAACTAGGCTATAATAGCAGCATAAATCAAGGTAGTACAACAAACATAAATACGCTGGATTATGATGAAAGAAGGTACAAATTAATTCAAGTTCGCAGAAGCAAAAACAATATAAGCAATAATAATAAAAGACTCTACAATCTCTACAGTTATCATACTAATTTCTTGTCTAGGTCGATATTTGACAAAGCAGGGGTATGGCTTCTAAGCTCTTCAGTCTGAAAAAACAATATCGTCCTAAGTTAGCATACAGTTAAATGTCATTCATTCACACTTCAATAATAAGGCAAAAGACTAGGTGATACTATGTTGTGAGGTATGCTACCCAACTTATAAAAATAAACTAGTACTGTAATTGTCTTAAGGATACCGTAGAAATTCTTGTTAAGGTTTACGAGAAGGGTCTTGGTACTTTATTGGGGTATCCTCTTCTATTACACAGGTCATGGTCATCTTACCCCTTAGTCATAGTGCTTATAGAACAAGTGTCAATAGTAAAGATAGAAAGGTTACTAGCCCTCAAGTGAGAGAGGAGATAACTTATGTGGAGATATGGGTTCAATTGCGTGATTTAAAACTAAGGATTAATCATTGGTCACAATCTACAAAACAACTTAAACTTATCAAGTTCTAACTACCAAGCATAAAAATTTCACAATCAAGGCTACAACTATAATCCTAGCAAACTATGAGCCCTTAACAAAGAATAAGATTACTTGGCCTACTATCCGAAGTGTCAGGTGGCACGAGTTGAAAGATGAAGAATAGAAGGACATGATTAGTCATCGCACAAATAGTGAGTGCTAGGGTTTCAGGGAAACAAATATATGAAAAAATAGAGAGGCTATAGATAATGTCAAGGTTTCCTAAGGGGAGATGCTACGCTACTCTCTGTGTTTGCGGTATGTTCAAGAAACTACTATATTCAATGCTCTTGGCTTCCTAAAGTGTTGTCTACTAATAATAAGACAAAGATCTAAGTTTATAGTTCTAATATTATCTAACTATGAAGGTTAGTTCAGTCCAAATATTGAGTTTTGGTTTCCTATTGGTTCCTCAATACTAGGGTCAACAATATGGTCAAACTTCTAACTAACTCTAGTAGTGTCTATACTACTCTCAAGTCTTCTTAATACATCAAGGGGTAAGGGTATAACAATCTAAAGATAAGGAATTCTAGGTTCACTAGATATTCTAAACTTAGTGGTGTGTCTATATTCTCGTTGTATTCTTAATTGGTATGCTACCATAGTCATCATCCTAATAACAGGGGTTCCTATATTCTAGCAGAAGGCTATACTCAAAGAACTATTAGGGAAGTACATGAATCAAGCATGATGTAATTATTCAGATAGAATGGATTGGAAGAAAAACAAATCATAGTCAATTGTGGATGAGATCCTATACTCTATTCCTAGGTGCAGGCTTTCTCGGCACAATAACGTAACCGAGACAATATGCTCTCGACCTGCATGGGCCACCACAAAAATATGTCACGCCCCAGTCCCAAAAATACGTAGGACTAGGACACGTAAGCATGCCAGCCGCATGGATATGGCAACTCCAATATATGGAAACCAAATCCATACGTACGCTGTAATATGAATATAAAATCCACAAGTGGTATAAAATATAATACAAGTCACATGGTAAAATCTAAATCTCATCCACCAAAATCATATAGAAATAAATAGCCAGTATCAATGAAACTAGATCTCAATAAGAAGTATCTAAAGATGATAGTTGGATGAAAACAAATCCACTACCAACTCAAATGGGAAAAAAAACAAATATTAAAGTAAGTACAACACAACAACACCATATAAGAACACCATCTAGCAATCACGGGCTCGAAGAGAGGACATCCACGAAACATATATAGCCATCCGATCTGTGCTCCTGCAAATACTCAAGAATAGATACACCTGACAGAGGACCAGGTCCTCAGAGGGACGTAACAAGATACAGAAAATACGAGCCAATTTGAATACAGTAAACATGCATATAATTTGAAAATAAATAAGTACGCTGTACAAGACCATCTATATGAATGCAAATGAGGACAACTTTTCGATGTATGGGCAAGGGTAGGCTACTCGATCTAATCCTCACAACCTCATGCTCGTCCATGAACATCATCAGCCGGCATACCTCGGGGGTAGCGACCCTCGGACTCCATCAATCGACATACCTCGGGGGTAGCGACCATCGAACACGACCCACCATAGTGCGTGCTAGTGACTACGGTGTTACCAGAGTGGTTAAAGCCCATACGCCTAATGATTGTCCTCTATGATACTAAGTGTCAAGTGTGTGTCAACATATCTAATATATAGTAATGGCTGAAAGAAAACTACACATGCAAGAATAAACAGAAATACAATAAATATAAAGAAATATAAATAGCATGTAAAAGTACTATAATAATTTGGCAAGGTATCTTGCCTGATAAGAAAGCTGCAAGGTGTACTGTCCAGAAGTCAAACGCACAGGATCAAAAGCAATGGCCGCAGAACAAATATCTCCGGATGCTGAAATAAATATCACCAACGTTTCTAGAATGAGCAAAATAGCTAAAAAGTACTTCCCTTTCGTCCAATTTGGACACAGGGGCAAAACGGTAATTTCGGATAAAAGTGGGGTCCACATGTGGCCCACTTCGCACCGAAAAGCGTGCCGAGGGTAACAGTCTCTAAATGGGACAAACTATGGGTCAAACAACTCTAAATGTCAATACGAATCCAACGGTATGTCCAAATTTGGATTCCGATGAGCCGAACAAAATTTGGTCCAAAAAGTCAATTGTGGGGCCCGCCAATTGGCGATCTGGTCAACCGTCTCAGAAATACGTGAAAATTGGGTCACAGGACCAGCGCATTACCACGAGTCCAGTGGCGCAAGTTTCGTCGCATTCTGACAAGCGTGCACAAAATACGCGCGAGTTCCACAAAAGTGGCGACACAAAATGTGTCCGCGGATACGGTCTGATTCCGGCGCGCTCACGCGTCCGAATCAGTCCCCACGAATTTTCATGTGTCCGATTACGCTATGTGTACCGTTCGGTACACTTGGCACATGGCGGGGCGGTCCCGTTTGGCGGGGCGCGCTCCGATCTCCAACTTTTGGAAAACCGGAAAAAGTGGGTGCGCGCAGTTTTGTGACGACTACAATTTTGTCCACAGCAACTAATAGCACAAAGTTATTATAAAGAAAATAAACTAGATCATGAAATCTACAGGTATTAAAAAGAATTACCGAATTCGGATCTCTGTGGTGGGAGATACGAACTCGGCAATATGGGCGGTCATTCTGGAATTCTGCGATTGCAGAATTCTGTCTGCTCGCGCTGACTTGGACGCTGTTTTTCACCTAGGGGCACACGTTTTCTGAGGTAGGCTATAAAACAAATATTGGAGAGGGTTGAGGGAAGATAATACCTATGAAAACGGAACAGCGTTTGGTCGAGCGAGTCAACGGAAAATTACGCCGGAGCGAAGGTGCCTCGAGTGGGAGACTGCAGTTCGCGATGTCGGCGTCGACGGGATGGTTGGATGGCTTGGGGCTTCTCTGGCTGCGGTGACGGCTCTAGATGGGAAGAGGAAGTCTGGAGTTTTAGGTTAGGGTTTTAGAGCTAACTATATATATATATATATTATATAGGAAGAGAGAGGGTTGAGTGAATCGGGTTTTAAAGTTTGGTTCGTCCGCTAAAAAGAAATTTCGTCAAAGGTCGGGTCTATGCTAAATGAAAATGGCCGAAGGGCGGGTCCCTGGGATTTATGAATTTCTAAAGGATCTGGAGTGGGCGGTCTCAGAAATTTTACTAAGTGGCCGCTTGCTAGGAAGTAGTATTTGTTATCATTGTTATTATTATTACTATTATTATTATATGTATTAGTTATTTATTTAATACTAGTATTATACTTAGTATTATTTAATTCTTTTCTTTTCCTTTCTTTCTTTAAATATATATATATACATATATATATTTGTATATATACAAATATATATATATTCACACATAAGAAAATTTATATATTAGGGTATTGCACATCGTTAGGCTAGCGACAGCTCAAGGGGTCTCCTACATAGAATAAATTCCGAAAAATTCCTGATGGTCCCATAAGTCATCTAAGTGCCCGAACACCTAACATAAAAATTTATTAAAATCTATTTCTCCTATTTAGACCTAATTACTACAATTTTATTAATAATTAATAAAAAAAAGGTATATACGATTTTCTAGGAAGGGGGTTTTACACTTACAGCTTGAACAACAAAATGAGACATATAGTTCCATACATCATAATTGTTTACAAGAAGTAAAATATAAACACCTTCAGCACGAGTCTTCAAAATATGACTTGGAAGATTCAAAACCTATAGACAAACTTATGTACGACGGGACGAGCCTTCAGTGCCTCTGCACATCTCCGTGATTTCTAGTACATGTGGAAACATGTGTCAGTATATCTGAAATACACTAGTGAACGACGAATTAACCCACTCACCAAAATCAACATGGTAAACATGTTAAAGCATACATTATTTTTAGTGATATTTCTATCTTTTTTTTAGATGAATTAATCATTCATAAGAAAGGAGTGTAACATTATAATATGTATCACCAAACGGTGATTTTACCCACGACTGGTTGTCCTTTCTTGCAAACTAAGACTTACCATATTCTTTCCTACGTAAGACATTATTAGCAATGCAACTTTTATATATGAAGGTCACTGATACCTTAAGCGATCATGGTTTATAGCTTGGTTAGACGGTGATCCTTTCAGCATGGGTAACGAGCCATGTTGAAAGTTCTCGAATCACTAGTGCTAGTACGTCAACACAGCTATGCAATATAACATAAAATATAGCATGCAGGATAACAAAAAGTATAATATAACTATTCAACATATTCTCATTGGGTATTCTTACCTTCTTCGAACTTTCGCTAGTAATTTCCATATTACCGATTGCAATATTTATCCTGTAATCCATTCTATCTAACAACAGTACCACGATACACATTTTTGTATGACAAGAAAGTAACATTACCACAATTTCATATATCTATGTCACAAACAATAATATTATGATTACTCTCTTCTATTTTAATTTTTTTTAATTTAGGTATCATTGATCGAATAACACAATAAGAAACATAAGAGAATCATTTGTTAAGATGTGAAGATAAGGAAATAAGGATCAAAGCCACTCAATATTGAAGAATTGCCAAGAGAAAGAGATCTCCAACAGATGATTAATAATCTTCTTTTATCTTTTTCCCATAATTCAATATGAATGCATAAATTGATAAAAAAAAAAGTAATAAAATTCAGTGAAAACATCCACAAAAATGTATTCCTAAGACCAACGACGATAATAGCCAAAATAAACTATAAAAATGTTTGAGGAAGAGACTCTTATATAGAGTTTTTCTCCAAGACATGATTCACTGTATTTTGGATTTAATTTCTAAGAAGTCAATCCAAAGAGAGAGAGAGAGAGAGAGAGAGATAGAGAGAGAGAGAGAGAGAGAGAGAGAGAGAGTATTAATTCCATTAATTCCGATCAATCGATACCGATAGAATTTTTAACACAGTGTTCCTAATTGGAAGCGAGGCATACAAGTAGGGGGGACTGACGGAGGAGGAACAGAAGACCGGAGCGCGGGAGGGGGGTCCTGCCAAAGGGAGGAAAGCTAGGAGTTAGGAGAGAGAGAGAGAGAGAGAGAGAGAGATTTGAGTTTGAGTGTGAGTGAATTTGACGCCACCTTAGCAACGAGTTAGCAACGCCAAGCAACATAATTTAGTTAAGGATTGATATTGCATATTAGATATATGCTACTCGTCGGTGCATTTAGTGACCTCTAGCGATATTTTTTGGGAATGTAATGTTGACTTGGCACGTAAATATTTGGAGACAGTATCTATAAGGTAATTGCGACTGTCTTGCCTCACTAATACATCGCTTATGTATTACTAGGCTTAGCGTCCTATTTTTGCGTTTATAGCGACGTTTGGAGACTAACCAACGGCGACTACTGGAGTTGCAAGCACGCCATTGGTCTCCGTTTTTATTTTACATCGCAATTGGCAACATCATTTTTCGTCATTAATAAAGTTGCAATTTTGCTTTTTTGGGTCACAAATTGGGAGATTTTAAGCTTCTCCCACTTCTGGGAGACATGCAAGAAACAAATTTTATAAACAAAAATAAGAAGCGAACAAAGATAAATTTCATGCATCCATGCAACAAATATATAAACACATGAGAATACCTTACACATTAGCCCACCACCAATGCTTCAGCACTTATATCTGATGGCTTTAGTTCTCATACATATATTTGCATGTCAAGGCATACGTGCATTAATTGCATGCAACAACAAATATGTACACATTAGCCCACCACCATGAATGGAAGAATATCTAAGTGAACCCAAGCAAAATTTCTTCACATCAAATGCTTCTTTCACTCTGATGGGCCCTAACTTATCCATGAAAAGCTAGGCAGTAGTAATGTTTGTAAAGTTACTTTGTATTAAATTTGTATGCAATAGTTGAAGATATATGGATGACAATAACAGACTTTCTGTTGAGGACCACCCTTCCTTATAGTATATACTAATGATGGCATGTACATGCTCTCTTTTTTGGTAGCCTACTTTAAAGGGACCATTTGTATTCTAGTTATTGGTGTTTAATTTCCTCTCTTTCTTCTTATGTAAGAAGATAGACTGTGACATAGTCTCTCTCTCTCTCTCTCTCTCTCTCTCTCATACATACACACATTTACCAACAATAAGTAGAATTAGGCAAAAGAAGGAACTGATCAAGTATATCTTCTATTTACATGCAAGTGCAACTTAATAAGTACAACTGAAAGTAAAAAAAAAAAAAAAAACATTTGCTTTGTGGCTGTTAAAAAATAACGTTGCAACCATTTTGTTTGCTTGACTGCATCTTTTGTTGTAGAGGAGTGCAAAAAGCATTAGTACCAAAAATTAAACGGATTTTTTCATTTAAAGTAATAAAATAATATATATTTATAAAAAACGGGATAAGTTTGGGATATTTGTGGAGGGGGGGACCACTCGCCAACTGAGTTGGCGAGTAGGGAGAGAGGGGGGGGCCCGCCAACTGAGTTGGCGGGTTGGGGGAGGGAACCGCCAACTAAGTTGGCGGTGGGATTTAATGTTTTATTTTTTTTTAAGTTGGATTTAATCTATTAGTTAATTTGTTATTATTTAATAATTGTTTATCTATATTAATTTGTTATTATCTATATTAATTTGTTATTATCTATATTAATATTTATCATCAATATTATATTTTTTGTTAATAAGGTCTTATTTTTTTGTTATTTTATTAAGAAGTTGATACCATAACTATAACATAAATGAGTCGTCCAAGTCGTATGTATATCATCATCCATTTTATTAAAAATAAATTACGGTAAAAAAATTAATTTCTCTCCCCTTTTTCGCACAAATATATATATTTGAAATTAAATTTAAATTTGTTTGAAAACTAAATTTAAAAATTAATTCAAAGAAAAATATCACAAATATTTAAATTGTTTAACAAATCTTAATTTAAATATATTTAAATATATTTGAATATTTGAATCAATTTTTCAACAATATCATAAAAATATTTATATTACGTGCAACGAACGTTAATTTACTAGTTTATTATAATGAGGCTTAAATCCCTTCTTTTTAAAAATATATTATCTAAATAATTTATTTATTGATTATTTTGTTACATCTAATTTAATTAAAATTAATTACGGTATCAAATATTCGAATTATATTTAAACTAAGTATATGATATTATCTATCTAAATATATATCCAAAATTCTAAAAATATATTGTAACAAGATATTATTTAAATAATTTATTTATTAATTACGGTATCAAATAATTTATATTTAAACTAAGTATATGATATTTTTAATTTATTATTATCTATATTATATTTTTTATGATATTACTAATAAATAATTTCTTATTATCTATTCAACAACAAAAAAAATCAAAACAAAACAAAATAAATATTTATTATTATGTTATCTACGTATAATAATAATAATAATAATAATAATAATAATAATAATAATAATAATAATAATATTAATATTATTATTAATAATAATAATAATAATAATAATAATAATAATGAATTTATTTAGATAATATCTTGTTACAATATATTTAGATACCGTAATTATATTTTATATCATAATTAAGAATTATTTGATTGTATAATATAGTTATGATATCTTGTTAAACAATTTAAATATTTGTGATATTTTTTCTTTGAATTAATTTTTAAATTTAGTTTCCAAATAATTTTAAATTTAATTTTAAATATATATATTTGTGCGAAAAATGGGAGAGAAATTAATTTTTTTACCGTAATTTATTTTTAATAAAATGGATGATGATATACATACGACTTGAACGACTCATTTATGTTATAGTTATGGTATCAACTTCTTAATAAAATAACAAAAAAATAAGACCTTATTAACAAAAAATATAATATTGATGATAAATATTAATATAGATAATAACAAATTAATATAGATAATAACAAATTAATATAGATAACCAATTATTAAATAATAACAAATTAACTAAAATTAACTAATAGATTAAATCCAACTTAAAAAAAAATCAAACATTAAATCCCACCGCCAACTAAGTTGGCGGTTCCCTCCCCCAACCCGCCAACTCAGTTGGCGGGCCCCCCTCTCTCCCTACTCGCCAACTGAGTTGGCGAGTGGTCCCCCCCTCCGCAAATATCCCAAACTTATCCCGTTTTTTATAAATATATATTATTTTATTACTTTAAATGAAAAAATCCGAAAATTAAATAAAAAGAAGAAGTACAATTTACATTTGGTGAAGAGATTGATGGACCAATGTGAACACTTTGCGACCCTAACAACTGTGGAAACTCATA
Source organism: Iris macrosiphon (assembly GCA_036927795.1). Classification (NCBI taxonomy): domain Eukaryota; kingdom Viridiplantae; phylum Streptophyta; class Magnoliopsida; order Asparagales; family Iridaceae; genus Iris; species Iris macrosiphon. The sequence continues at coordinate 157,611,466 of JAYESA010000008.1, read as the reverse complement.
ACACTTCTGATGACGGTAGCAATATGAATATGGGAACAATCAGCTAAGATGGATTGGATATTGTAACTCCCTGCCACGTACTGCATCAAATTAAATTCATGAAACTCATAATTAAGTTGTGATGAGATTTGAACGTTAAAATATTTATATTATTCTAATACATCTCCGAAGATCAAAAGTCCAATTAGGTGAGAGCTGGGTTTGCACATGTGTATTTTTTTTTTTAGAAAATCTGCTTAAAATGATCGTTTCAGACAAGATCAAGTTGTAACGACTATAAGCGCTAGGAAAAATTTATGAAACTCATAATTAAGTTGTAACGACTATAAGCGCTAGGGAAAATTTAATGGTTAGAACGAACAAATCAAGTTTACTTGGCGTCTGGATCATAAATTTCCCTCCCACCAACAACAGGCACACATCTTCATGATCTTGCATGCAGGGCCTACTCATGTGTATGCAGCATATGACCATACACCTCTGACAAAATCTGCTCATCTGAAACAAGTGCTCCACGACTATGTAGACCCATTACCATGTATAGATCATCACAGTTTCAGACCCATTGACTTGTAGCTCTGCTAGTACGTCTATGTTCTATCTACACTCACTTTTCTGAAACATTCAGAGAGGATATAATCTATATTTGCAGGCTTCTCACATGTGATCTTCTTACACATCTTTGAAGGAGTCTTGCACTCCAAAATTGGTCCCATCAACTTAGCTAGGTTTTATGACTTCCTAAGTCCCAATTCTTTGTTCTCCTTACTACAACAAAGTTACTCACATTTTACGCAAAATCCTACATGATGCAGGATTCAACCTAATTAAAGAATGGATAACCTTTAGCAGCTTCGTAGAACTTTATTTTATTTTGAGACATCAAATTCATGAAAAAAAAAATTGTTATAACGTGTTCGGTATAATATATTATTATATTCCTTAAATATATTATTAGTCTAGAGCCTACTGGATAATTAACTCGTCTCTTTTGGGGATTCAAATGTTATATATTATCTAAAGATTTTCAAAGCAACTAATGACTTTTTATCAATGGATAAAAAGTTTTAGAGCGCCACGAAGCTTCCATTTATGTGCACAAGTTTTTAGGAGGGTCAAATTATATAGAAAATTGTAATTATCAAAAAAAAAAAAAAATTACAATATCCAAAAAATTTCAAGATGGGTTATCAAAGCCAGAGTTGTCTAATTCGTCAACTCCCCCTACGTTTCACGAATTGGGACGAATGACCCCGAACGGGGTGCGTTCGCGACCCGTTCATCAAATTTAGCGATCCGAATTTTGATGGATTTGGTTTTATGAACTTATGATATTTTGTTTAATTACAAGAATATTGTTGAATTTTGATGGCTTTGATTATGAACGTATGATATTTGGTGTGTACTTCTATATAATTGTATATGGTACAGAAGACGATCCAGATGAAAACGAACAACGACCCCAAATAGCGTACCGAACAAGCCTACCCCCACCGCGGTGCGGTACCGGCTGAGGTACCGTACCGTGTACCCATATCCGTGCCATGTACCAAAGCGACTCACAATCTTGGTAACATTTCAAAACTATTCTCAATTTATTATAGTTTTGAAAAATAAAATTTATAACTTCTATTTATAAGGTAAGGATAATTTTGATAATCCACTTTGAAAATCTTTTTTTTTTGACATGTTCGACGATACGCATTGAACTTTATACACGCTGCGTTATATGTCATTTGGACCCACTGTCTCTACACCTCTTCCGCGGTTTGATTCCGAGATCTTTGTCCAGCCAGAAAAGTTATATCTCTTCTCACTTTGAAAATCTTTATACACTGTAAAAGTCGACTTGATAATTACAATTCCTATTATATATGCAACTTTACTTCTATATACATGAAGATTATATTTCTGTAACTCCAATATATATAATCTACAATGCAAATAACAAATTTTATCGTTAATCAGGCGACCCCTCTAATGTATATCTATACTCTGCCTCACTTAATTCCACATATTTGAAAGATAATGGTTAAATATGTTTCTGGAAAGTGGAACTCTGATATCATTGTTTACCTAACACTTGTTACAGTTGTTATACCAAGCATCTCCGGGTCTTAAAGAAACAACAGGAAATGATGCCATCTGAGTGTATCAATAGATATTGCACTACTCCTTTCACTTCCCACGGCCCACTTACTTTTTCTCTTCTCTTTGTACATGTTTTTATTTAATCCTTCGCATTTCAGAAAATATGTGCACCCATTTGTTTTCTCCTTGTACATCTTCGCATTCATTCTTTTCTTGTCACCCTTGGGGTCGCCATTATGAGATCGAAGCCAAAAGCATCACCATAAATTTCAAGTCAGTATCTCCCGTTGTAAATGTGACTTTCAGGAATAACAAAAAACGAATATTAGATGCGCTTTTGGCTCACGACTTCCCACTTATTTCTGATCTATGTTACACAAATAGGAAAACATATATTTGATGAGGACACGATACTGACATCGGATATAGACATTTTTAGATAGATACCATATACATTCACCTACGTTGCACGGTAAAGACCATTATGTTCTAGCTTCAATTCGAGGTGTTTTGAAGTAGACGCCGTGAAACGTCGACGGGAGTTGTGGCAAAGGCGACAGAGGATCGATGTCTAAATCGGACACAAAACAGAACCAGAACAGCAGTTGCAGTATACTGACAATATATCGATTTTTTGGTGTTTTGTTCCAAAATCTAAATATTCTAAAGGTCTGGCGGTATACCGACAATATACCGATAGTATACCATATATTGGAATTCGGTTCAGACGTTGGCCCAAGTCAGCATAAGTTTTTACCGTGTAATTTAGTCTGGACGACAAGAATTATTTTTGGGCAAATTTAAGGATTTTCTAATCCTAAATTAGGAAAAAAAAACAAATTTAACCTATTTGCTTAGACGAAGCTCACAAGAGAGATTGAAGGGAGCAAATCCACATAAATTTAAGAGAAAGTTCGTACTTTGTTCTTATGGCTCGCCTTTGGAGATGGACTAGAGGGAAGATCTGTTCGAAGAGTCATCTTCTTCGTTCAGGGAAAATATCACAGGGTTGGGTGAGTAATTTCAATTATAATCTTTTTCTTCTTTCTTGAAATTGGTGAGGGTTTGAACATAAGGACAAGGAGTTTAACATTTTTTTATCAATCTTGTATTATTGAGATATATAGATTGTGACTTTTCTAGGTGACACAGTTACGAACATATAATGTGTTTACTTGTCTTGGTGCTTGCGTGAGACAGAGGTTTGTTATTTTCAGGTGGGTTAGTGTCATTTCAATAGCATTTTGGGCCAAAATTTTGTAGCAGAGCTCTTATATTTTTTAGAGGGAGGGTGCAACCATGTCTTCGGTTACCAAGCTGGTTAGTGTACGGAATAGAATATCGTTCGTACGGTTAGCTATGTACACAGCCTTTCGGCTAAGTTGTGTTGTGTATCGAGCGCTAAGACCCTTTTTGGTGCAAGCAAGTTTGCAAGTGAGATTGGAATATCGTTCAGAACAGGACAAGTCACACTTAGAATGCCAATCGATAGAAACCTTATAAGATCATCGCTAAGGTAAATATAGAGATCGTGCTTAGATTTTGAGAAATAGCTCGAACGGTAAATATAGAGATCGTGCTTAGATGAACAAGTGATAAGGCTTATATTGAATAGGGATTCAAGAAAATAAAATCGATAACTTGGTCAAGGAAACTTGGTGAAAACTTGATAGATTTTGCGAGCGATTTCAAATTGAATCAAAAGGATTGAACTTGAATAGAATATCGCTCGAAGAAAAGTTAGCCCGAGAATGAATATTGTGGTTCGATGAAAGAGGTAAGCAATAACAGATTCGATCTGGAGTTTGGAAGGACGATCTTGAATCTAGTTCGAAAGATAACTCTCGACAATAAGTCCCAGCCGAGAACGATTATCCTGTGGGAGCGTCGGCGTGGTGATTTCACTTCCGGCGGGGATGATCGAACTCACGGAAACATTTTCGATGATTATTCAAACAAACTCGATAAAATTGAATGTATCAAAAGTGAATAGACTTTGGCTTGAGTATTGAACTTAGTTGTTTGAGGAATGCATGTAACCTCCATATCCTGAAATTAGTGCTTAAATGTTGTTATTAGGTTAATTTTGGGCTATTAAAATTTTTCCATAATTTTTAGTTAATTAAAAACTAGTAACCCTAATTTTCTAGGAATTTCAAAAATTTATTTTATGGTCAAACTTAACAAAAAATATTCCAAACTTTTATTTTAGGTTCTAAATAATCAAATATATTTTCTAGAATTTTCTGGAAATTTTTTGACTATTCTTAGCATTTATTTTGAGTTAATTAGGGGAACTGAATTAAAAACTATTTTCTGAAAATAAAAACCCAAAAATTAATTATTTCTGCCCAGTCAGCCAACAGGGGACCACCCGTCAGCCTCCCGTAGCCAACTGGGAAGGGCCCGTCTGTCAGCGACCGCGGGGTGGGTGTGGGTGTAGTCGAGTCGACCGCGAGCCGAGCTAGCCGAGTCGCGTCCTAGTCCGAGTCGGACTGAGTTGAGCCGAGCTGCATCGAACCCCGACCATTCGATCTGAGCGGGCAGCGTAGGATGGCTGCTATGTGGCACTCCTTTGAGCCGCGGCTTCCCTCTCTCCCCTATATATATAATAGTTAGGTTATTAATTTCTAGGGTTTTCTTTGAGCCGAATTTGGGAGAATTGCCATCTAGGGTTCCTTCAATTTTCAGAAGTCATTGCACATAGCTCCGGACTCCAAACGAGATCCACTTTCTTGAGTTAGAATGATATTGAGGTTAGACTTCTGAATATATAAATTGTTTTACGAAATTATGAGTATTAAATTCTGAAAAAATTGTAGAGCACAGCATGTCCAAAAATAGATGCGTCTCGATATTTTTGCGATTCCGGGAGAACAAGGAATCAGAATCATGAACCGTTTAAAGTTTTGGAAAGCTAATGTCGAGATAATTGACATATGTTTTTCCCAGAATTTAATTCTAAATATTTATATACTGTTAATTCTGTAGAACTTCTAGGTTAGAATTTAATCATCAGTGCACAATACGAAATTTGTATGTGCCATAATTCCCAAACGAATTTGAATTTGGACGAGCCATAAATTTTAGCATGTTTTTGATGCTGAAATCTACAGGAAATCATTCATGAAAGTCGAGTTTGTGTCAGTTGACTTTTTGGTCAACAGATTGTCTCGATTTGCGTGCCATGAGTCTCGAGTTGATAAAATTTAGTTCCTTTGGACAAAATTTAGGAATTAACCTAAAAATCAGAATAATAAGATTAAAATAGGATTTTAGAGTAATTATTTCAGAATTAAATAAATTATCTTTTGACATGGTAAATTTGTAATACATAGGCTATTTGGACTGTGACTTGGACTCTGATTCATACCAGCTAAGGACCACAGGCAAGTACATTCTCTGATAATTTTCGTTATTTGATAATTTCTATAATTCAAGTATTTAGAAATGTTACATCTGATTCTTGACACTATGCTACACGGACTAGTATATAGATTGGATCTTTAGTCATGAGATGTTACATTGGTTATCATTTTGACATTATACACGACATTGATATTAGACATTGATATTAGACATTATACATGATATATTGGACATTGATCGTGTATCGTGACGTATCATGGTTGGATCCACAGTACGAGTTGGGGGCAGGGAAATTGCTAGTGAGAGATGTGATCAAATACCTATCGTACAAGTGTAAAATATTGTTAGTGTTAATCATACACCTCACGTATGATTAGCCAGGCCATGTAGCTATCGTACAAGTTCCCAAGCCGATCATATTTTGAAACTACGATTTCAAACACTTAAAATAGTTATAGTTCTCTATTTTAGTTCATATACTACATCACTCGTATATAATATTGTACCTCTTTCCTTTTATTTCATATATACACTGACTGTACCATATTTCCTATATTGCCTGTCTCTTTATTTTGCCATTGCATTTATTTATTTTCTTCTCTCAGTATATAGCATCATCTATTTATTATTTTATAGTCCTTATCAATTAACTGGAACTGTTATTTGAGATGTACTTTGCTCCAATCCTGACTAGATATTTTTTCCAGACTGTAACATAGAGGACTTGTTTCCGGCATACTTGGAGACTAGGATGTTATTGATTGTAGGTTAGATTATTTTATCGTTTAGACTTGCCTTGTATTTTATTTATTTTCTTCGATATCTTATCGTGCTCTAGTTTATGTAATTGAGTATTCCATATTATATTGATATCTGTGTCTCCTTATGGAGTTGGATATTCCTGAGATAATGATTAGATAGTATTATGACCTAAACAGCGTTCTACTGCCGATGTTGCGGCGTTGGCTGGACGTACCCACGCTCTCGTGCCCCAAAATCTGGGTGCGGGTCGTGACAATGCCAAAAGTCAGATTATGGATTTATCAAACGGTAACATTGAAGTTGAATGATTTTGCTAGACGAATTATAATCACGGCATGAACGGACAAGACTTGGTGAATTAATATATATAACTTAGATAGAGCAATGAGTACTGATAAGGTGTCTCGATCATTTTGATGATAACCATAACGTTTGACGTTCTTGTCTTGTGCGAGCGTAACTCAATGCTCGTACATGCGTTATGTCCGGATTAGGACGATTATCTAGCAGGAGCGTTGGCATGGTGATCTCACGTCTAGCGAGGATGATCGAACTTGTGGGAGACCAGAGCATGATAACTGAAGGATCGTCTTGACTTATGGTTCGACACGATAAGACAATTTAGGAATATAAGTGAATCAGAAGTATTTCAAGGATAAGTTAGTCTCGAATTCGGAGTAAGTCATGCTTGATAGTTTCGTGAACGGATATATGAATCTTGTTTGATAACTTAGAGTTATGATTGAGATTAAAGATTTAGAATTGAATCATGGCTTAGTGGTCTAGACTTAGAATGGTTATATAGATTCTATCAAAATATGTTTGAGGAGATAGACTATGTGAATTGCTAGGCTTGTCATATATCTTAGATATATCATGGATTTGACTAAACGTACTCGAACCCTATGCAACGAACGTATTAATGTGCGTAGGATGATCTGTGCTGGATGTTTAAAAATCTGAGTAAAATGAGCTTGGGTAGAATATCACGTGCAAATGAACAATAGTTTGACCTTAGAAATTGGGACGAGCATCATGCGACAAATTTGCACGATGAATCATGTCCTTGAACTGTACCTATGACCTTGTGAGCTGACCTGGTAATTAGGCAGACGACCCTGTGCCGAGTGAAAGAACTTGTGTAACCGATTTTAGAATATTGCTTGAACAAACCATTGAACTGGGGCAGCAAGACTTAGAGTTAGCCTTGGAACGGTAAGTGTGTGTTATGTTTGACACGAATGGACATGGATGCAAGTCGGTTGATCGTATAGATAATGCTTAACAGTTGTGCAATGATTGATTTGAGTAGGATTGGAATGATTTAGATTTTGGTTGACCCTGTCGGAAGTTTCTTCGCAATTTATAAGACGAGAACCCTTGAGATTTTCGCAAGTAGCTTGTCCGAATTTGTTATCGCTAAGTTTGGTTGAATGCATATGTTTGAGGAACGCTTTGAACTTGTGCACGATACAAGACCCAATGACATATTAAACTCAAGTGAAAAGACTTCGCTATCGCTAAGTTGGTTGACATGCATATGTTTGAGGGATGATTTGAATATGTGCACGATCTAGACTTGCGATATGTTGATCTCGAATGCTAGTGCAAGTGAATATGCTAGATTCGTATGAACGGGTATAACAATTTGGATATGTTTGCCTCAGTCGTAGATCGTCATTTAAGATGGATTGTAACGTACCCCATGCTAAGCAATATGTTCTGCGCTAAGGAACAGTAAAGACCGAGTCGGAGCTTGGATTGAATGATAGAGACATTCAATGAGACAGACCCAACATACACGCGATACGGTATAAGGAATGAGTAGAAAATTATATTCGAATGGATCTAGTGGTACTGATTGCTATGCTTGAGATAGATTCGATGGTTGTGATAGAACGTTTTGCGCTAAGGACTTCTCGAGGACGAGACTTTTTCTGAGTGGTGTATATTGTGACGATCCATTCCGTTCAAGCGGACAGCCGATTCAAACGGCACAAGTACAATGACCCGGCCCGCTTTGCTCAGCGAGAAGACTCGTTTGAGGAAAAAGATTTCCATACTTGGCCCTTTATGTTATGCCCCGTTCCCCGGATTCGGGGAGCGCGGCCAAGAAATACTTACGACCGTCCGAACGGGACAGATTGAATTAAGATCCTTTCCTCGTTATTGATTGGTTTCTTCGGAATCAGGTCCCATATACAATGGATTGTGCCTCGAGGATGGACTCGGCGGCAGAGTCGAGAGGGGCCTTTCCGTTGCGTTGGTTTCTTGTCCGTTTTCGTGCCGCTTGGATGCTTTCTTGTTGGTTTTATGACTTGCGTTTTCTTGAACGGTTTCAATGGATTTCATTGCTTTCGTTCTTAGGATTTCGCATTTCGTATCGAGCCTTGGAGACCGAAGCAGGAGGTATTGATCGTCTGTTGGTGCGTGCAGGTGATCGTGTAGACGATGCGCGAGCGGAGTCTTAGAGGTCTCTCCTTCTTCTTCCTATTCAACCAAACTTGTGAGTGGCTCTATTTCGATAAGCACCTTCTTTCCAAGGGCTCCGTTCATAATAAAATTGACTCAGTGGTGCATTCAATCAAACGATACCAATTAAGTAACAAGTTGGATAACAAGATAAGATAAGAAGTAGGCTTGGAACACCCATTGCTTGTCATACAAACCTTGCATAAATTTATTGATGCATGCATGTTCGTTGGGTGTTTAATGGGTTGGTATCTATTGATAGTTCAAAGTGTTCTTCTATAAACTGCTGCATGTTATTTCATATAACTGTTGGTTGATTATGATAGTACAGTAAAGCAATTTCATACATGATGTTCTTTAAATGGCTAGTAAGTAAATCTATGAGGTAGAGTCATAGAAATGGTCATGGAAATTCTTGTGCACAAGGGATCCAGGTTCCTGCGAACGGTTACCGGGGCACCGGGCCGATTCGACCCGGGCGAAATCTACTTTCTTAGTCGTGGGAGCGGGGAATTGTAGCGGGGCTAGCTACCCGCGCTGCAAGCGTCGCCGCCAGCCCAGACTAAACCCATGATGGCTCCTAAACAACAAAGAAAGATGTTGTGTATATTTAAACTGTGCAGACTAACTATGTCTTCGTGACAGGGAAGGCTATGGTAAGTTGTACAGGTGGTTTAGACGGGACAGGTAAAGTCACCGAACGGTGGCATATGAAGTTATGTTATTTTGTTCTTGCATATCTGCTAAACGAAATCTGAACTAGGCAAGAATAGAAACCCACCTAAGAACATAATTGTAGCATACTCATTAGATCTCATCTCATGAGCTTGGTAAAGTTGAGCAGCTAGCCTTCACCAGTACTTTCCGAAGTACTGACCCTCGTTGTAGCAGGTTCCCCGACGCAAGGCAACGCGGCGAGGAGCTGAAGTTCTCTCCGGACTTTTGGGATCCTTGGCGGTTCGTGGCCAAGACTTTTGGAGGCTCAAGCTAGAAGCCTTTCACTCTCTCGCCGTTGCTGAATATCGCTCAGGCGATGGTGCTTACTCGCACCCAAGGTGGTTTTGCATTTTTGAATCTATGTAAAGGGACATAATGTATGGATCGGCTATCTCATTTTGCGTCCAAGTTTGTAAGCCTGTGGGGCATTTTATACTTTTGAGTCAAGCAATGTAAAAAGATGTTCATTATGAATAAAAGAGAAACTTTTCTATGCCTCAACCTTGTGTTATCTTATATGTCCACTCTGTTGCATTGTTCTAAAGAATATCCTTATGCCTAAGGCCTTGTGCACGCGCGCCCTACGCGTGCACGGCATCACGCCCGGGGGACGATTATCGATTAGCCGAAATCGGGGCATGACATATTGGTATCAGAGCATGCTTCAGATCCTTTGATCTCACGAAGAAAGTTTCTAAAGAGGACCTTGTTCCTTTCGAGTAGACCCTTGAATTCGCTTGGCCAAAATGAGATACGTTCCATACAGTGAGTCCATAATATACCTTGAGACTAATACAAGTTACTTTCCTTTCAAGGAACGACTTCCGAGCCGGGTGCACAAGCGCAGATGGTGGCGCAAGTGCAAGCGAGTAGTTCAGGCACCTCGGGCAGCTCTGGGAGTCCAGCTGCCGCACCCTCTGCCGATCCGTTCGAGCGAATGATGCGTTTGATGGAGACGCAGCAGAAACAAGCTGAACTACGGCAGAGTCAGTTCGAGTCGCGGATTGAAGCTCAATTCGTGGCGCAGCGACTTCAGGCAGATACACAGCAGAAGCAGATGAATAGTCTGCAAACAATGGTGACGAATATGGTCGCCAACAATCATTCTGCATCCGCCCCCGCAACCGTGCCTATAGTTGTTGAAGCCACCGGACCACAGAATTCCCAGGGTACCTTACCCTCGGGCGAGAATGGGTCAATCGTGTCGATATCTGAATTTAAGAAGATGTGCCGTGCTACGTTTAAAGGCACCGAGGACCCATCCTTAGCAATGGACTGGCTGGTCGAGCTCGAGGACCACTTCGAAGCGCTGTGCCTAGACGAGACCAAGAAAGTGGCGTGTGCCCAGCTTCAGCTCCGACAAAATGCACATGATTGGTGGGATGTGCACAAGCAAGCTATTTTGAGTGAAGGTGGCACAACGGCTATCTCCTGGTCCGTGTTTCGCAAGGCCTTCGTGGAGGAATACCTTCCACCCGCCGTCCGTCGCGAAAAGGAAGACGAGTTTGCACTACTGAAGCAGGGAGACATGACGGTGCGTCAATACGCTTCAGAGTTCAACCGACTTGCAAAATTTGCCAAGTCTCAGCTCGCCGATGCCGAAAGTCGTGCCAGAAAGTTCGAGCTCGGACTACGACCTTCTATCCGTGCTCACGTCGTAGTGACTCAATATCGTACCATGCGGGAGTCCTTGAATCATGCACTGTCCCTAGAGTCGCAGTATCCTCCAGTTAGCACCGGCGCTGTGCAAAATCACAATCACAAGCGTCCTGCCAACACAGGAGGAAACAACGCGCATAAGCGCCACAACAATAACGGCGGCTTCCAAGACTCGAATCAGGGAAGAAAGCAAGGACAAAAGTGTGCCTACTGCCGCAAGCCAGGACACCACGTCAGCGAATGTCACGCGAGCAAGGGAGGATGTTTCAGTTGTGGCAAGATGGGCCACATTGCTCGTAATTGTCCAACCCGCTCCAACGATCCATCTTCACACCGTCCGCAGCAGAATAATGACTCAGCTCAGGGTCAGGGGCAAACTCAACGAGCGAACCGGGCACCGCAAAACGCTCAGGGCCGAGTCTATGCTTTGACTCGGGACGAGGCACTTGCATCGAACACGACGGTGTCAGGTATATTACTTTTTAATAATGTACCTGCTCGAGTATTGTTTGATTCTGGCGTAACACATAGCTTCATTTCGGCAGATTTTGCCGCCGAACACACATTCCCTATGACACCGCTAGGCTTAAACCTAAGTGTTAGCACTCCTTCGGGAGTAGATTTATCGGCTCGCTTAGTCTGTCGTGAAGGTAACATTTGTATCGGGGGACGGAGATTGTCATTAGATGCGATAGTTCTAGACATAAGGGACTACGATCTTATTCTGGGGATGGATTGGCTCGGCGCTTGTTCAGCTACAATCGACTGTGCGAAAAAGGAAGTCGTATTTCGTTTGCCCGGCGAGATCGAGTTTCGCTTCACGTGCAGTCCTGAGTCGAAAGCATCGAATACCTGCATGGTGATCTCAGCAATGTCTGCTCGACGGATGATTCACTCCGGCTGTGAAGGGTACTTAGCGTCCGTTCGAGACACTCGGCAAGATTGCGCAAACGTTGAGTCTATCCCCGTTGTGGCAGATTTTCCTGATGTGTTCCCCGACGAGTTGCCAGGCATGCCGCCCGATCGAGAGACAGAGTTTACTATAGACACGTTCCCAGAAACTCGACCAATTTCCAAGACGCCGTATCGAATGGCCCCGGCAGAATTGAAGGAGCTTAAAGTACAGTTGCAAGACTTGCTAGATAAAGGATACATTCGGCCTAGTGTATCTCCGTGGGGTGTGCCAGTACTGTTCGTAAAGAAAAAGGATGGCTCGTTGCGGCTCTGCATCGACTATCGAGAATTGAATAAAGCAACCATTCGTAACCAGTATCCTCTTCCAAGAATAGATGATCTTTTCGATCAGTTGCAAGCTGCCACGGTATTCTCTAAAATCGACCTCCGCTCGGGCTATCACCAACTAAAGATCAAGCCAGACGATGTGCCAAAGTCAGCTTTTCGAACTCGCTATGGCCATTATGAGTTCCTGGTGATGCCGTTCGGATTAACCAATGCACCCGCTGCCTTTATGAGTTTAATGAACCTTGTGTTCCGGCCCTATCTCGATAAGTTTGTAGTGGTATTCATCGATGATATCTTGGTGTATTCGAAGAGTGAGGAAGAACATGCAGAGCACTTGCGGACCGTGCTACAAACTCTTCGGGACAACCAGCTATATGCTAAGCTGAGTAAGTGTGAATTCTGGCTAAGTAGTGTATCTTTCCTCGGGCACATCATTTCTGCGGGAGGCATCTCAGTCGATCCGAAGAAGGTGGAGGCCATTGTCGAGTGGAAGCGACCTGCATCCGTTAGCGAGATTCGAAGCTTCCTCGGGCTAGCGGGCTACTACAGACGGTTCGTGAAGGATTTTTCCAAACTTGCACTACCTCTGACTCGCCTCACACAAAAGGGAGTCGCGTTTGAGTGGTCCACCGACTGCGAAGCTTCGTTTAAAGAGTTAAAGCATCGCCTCACCTCTGCCCCGTTACTTGCACTACCAGACGAGATCTCGGGATTCCAAATATTTAGCGACGCGTCCGGGCAAGGTTTGGGGTGTGTACTTATGCAGCGAGATCGAGTGATAGCCTATGCCTCCAGGCAACTAAAGAAGCACGAGAAAAATTATCCTACACACGACCTGGAATTGGCGGCAATTGTCTTTGGCCTGAAATTGTGGCGACACTACCTTTATGGAGTGCCTTGCCGAATTTATACTGATCACAAGAGCTTAAAGTACCTATTCACCCAGACAGACCTCAACCTTCGTCAGCGCCGTTGGCTAGAATTGATAAAAGATTACGACTTGACAATAGACTACACACCTGGAAAAGGGAACGTTGTAGCGGATGCTCTGAGTCGGATCTTCGTTGGGTCTCTGTCAGTCGATCGCAGGTTACGAAGGGACTTAGAAGAGTTGGGCATCGAACTCCGAATTCGATATCGTGGCGCGCGGGTCGCTCAAATGCGATTCGTACCCAACCTAATAGAGCGGGTCACATCTACTCAGAAAGACGACCCTTTCCTAAGGAAGATGCACGAGCAAATTCTAGCGGGGAAGGCGAAGGACTTTGCAGTAGATGAAAATGGAGCGTTGCGGGTGAGAGGAAGGCTATGCGTCTCCGATGATTCAGAACTTAGAAAGGAGATCCTTGCGGAAGCCCATTACGCAGCCTATATGATCCATCCCGGGAGCACGAAGATGTATAAGAACCTCCGAACGACCTTCTGGTGGCACGGCATGAAGAAAGATGTTGCACTCTTTGTGTCCCAATGCATAACTTGTCAAAGGGTGAAAGCAGAGCATCAGAGGCCGGGCGGGGAGATGCAAAATCTTGCTATCCCAGAATGGAAGTGGGAGCACATCTGCATAGATTTTATTGTTGGCCTGCCAAGGACGCAACGGGGGAGCGACGCAATCTGGGTTATCGTCGACCGGTTAACCAAGTCTGCACACTTCATTGCCATCAAAAGTACTTGGAGCGCCGATCGCCTCGCCCAGACCTACCTTGACGAGATAGTCCGGCTGCACGGAGTGCCAGTTTCTATAGTATCAGATCGGGACGGGCGATTCATCTCGCGTTTCTGGGAGAGCCTTCAGCTGGCGATGGGGACCAAGTTGAAGTTTAGCTCAGCCTATCATCCACAAACCGATGGTCAGACGGAACGAGTGAATCAGATACTAGAAGACATGTTGCGCCTCTGCGTGATCGATTCGAAGTCAAGTTGGGACGTCTACCTGTTGCTGGCCGAATTTGCATACAACAACAGTTATCAGTCCAGCATCGAGATGGCTCCGTACGAGGCTTTATATGGGCGGAAGTGTAGGTCACCAATCTGCTGGGACGAAGTCGGAGAACGGCAAATCCTTGGGCCAGAGCTGGTTGAACAAACCGTGCAAAAGGTTCGGTTGATTCGTGAACGGTTGAAGACAGCACAAAACCGACAAAAGAGTTATGCCGATGCTCGACGTCGCCCCCTTGAATTCTTTGAAGGGGACCACGTGTTCTTGAAAGTCTCGCCTATGCGGGGAGTCATGCGATTCGGAGTAAAAGGAAAGCTAAGTCCGAGATTTGTTGGACCGTTTGAAATTCTCAAACGGGTTACTCCGGTCGCCTATCAAGTTGCTTTGCCGCCTGCCCTATCAGAAGTACACAATATTTTTCACGTTTCACAGCTGAGAAAGTTTGTACACGACCCGAACCACATAGTCGACTTGGGTCAGTTGAATCTGCAAGCGGACTTGTCGTACGCGGCAGAGCCTGTCCAAGTTTTGGATCGTAAAGAGAAGCAGTTGCGGAACCGAACCGTCTCGCTAGTGCGCGTCCTGTGGCGGAACCACTCGGTCGAGGAGTCGACCTGGGAACTTGAAGCTGATATGAGGGAAAGGTTCCCCTCATTATTCCTTAGTGGTAGGTTCTATTCCTAAGTTTCGGGACGAAACTTTCTTTTGGATGGTTATGATGTAATGCCCCGTTCCCCCGATTCGGGGAGCGCGGCCAAGAAATACTTACGACCGTCCGAACGGGACAGATTGAATTAAGATCCTTTCCTCGTTATGGATTGGTTTCTTCGGAATTAGGTCCCATATACAATGGATTGTGCCTCGAGGATGGACTCGGCGGCAGAGTCGAGAGGGGCCTTTCCGTTGCGTTGGTTTCTTGTCCGTTTTCGTGCCGCTTGGATGCTTTTTTGTTGGTTTTATGACTTGCGTTTTCTTGAACGGTTTCAATGGATTTCATTGCTTTCGTTCTTAGGATTTCGCATTTCGTATCGAGCCTTGGAGACCGAAGCAGGAGGTATTGATCGTCTATTGGTGCGTGCAGGTGATCGTGTAGACGACGCGCGAGCGGAGTCTTAGAGGTCTCTCCTTCTTCTTCCTATTCAACCAAACTTGTGAGTGGCTCTATTTCGATAAGCACCTTCTTTCCAAGGGCTCCGTTCATAATAAAATTGACTCAGTGGTGCATTCAATCAAACGATACCAATTAAGTAACAAGTTGGATAACAAGATAAGGTAAGAAGTAGGCTTGGAACACCCATTGCTTGTCATACAAACCTTGCATAAATTTATTGATGCATGCATGTTCGTTGGGTGTTTAATGGGTTGGTATCTATTGATAGTTCAAAGTGTTCTTCTATAAACTGCTGCATGTTATTTCATATAACTGTTGGTTGATTATGATAGTACAGTAAAGCAGTTTCATACATGATGTTCTTTAAATGGCTAGTAAGTAAATCTATGAGGTAGAGTCATAGAAATGGTCATGGGAATTCTTGTGCACAAGGGATCCAGGTTCCTGCGGACGGTTACCGGGGCACCGGGCCGATTCGACCCGGGCGGAATCTACTTTCTTAGTCGTGGGAGCGGAGAATTGTAGCGGGGCTAGCTACCCGCGCTGCAAGCGTCGCCGCCAGCCCAGACTAAACCCATGATGGCTCCTAAACAACAAAGAAAGATGTTGTGTATATTTAAACTGTGCAGACTAACTATGTCTTCGTGACAGGGAAGGCTATGGTAAGTTGTACAGGTGGTTCAGATGGGACAGGTAAAGTCACCGAACGGTGGCATGTGAAGTTATGTTATTTTGTTCTTGCATATCTGCTAAACGAAATCTGAACTAGGCAAGAATAGAAACCCACCTAAGAACATAATTGTAGCATACTCATTAGATCTCATCTCATGAGCTTGGTAAAGTTGAGCAGCTAGCCTTCACCAGTACTTTCCGAAGTACTGACCCTCGTTGTAGCAGGTTCCCCGGCGCAAGGCAACGCGGCGAGGAGCTGAAGTTCTCTCCGGACTTTTGGGATCCTTGGCGGTTCGTGGCCAAGACTTTTGGAGGCTCAAGCTAGAAGCCTTTCACTCTCTCGCCGTTGCTGAATATCGCTCAGGCGATGGTGCTTACTCGCACCCAAGGTGGTTTTGCGTTTTTGAATCTATGTAAAGGGACATAATGTATGGATCGGCTATCTCATTTTGCGTCCAAGTTTGTAAGCCCGTGGGGCATTTTATACTTTTGAGTCAAGCAATGTAAAAAGATATTCATTATGAATAAAAGAGAAACTTTTCTATGCCTCAACCTTGTGTTATCTTATATGTCCACTCTGTTGCATTGTTCTAAAGAATATCCTTATGCCTAAGGCCTTGTGCACGCGCGTCCTACGCGTGCACGGCATCACGCCCGGGGGACGATTATCGATTAGCCGAAATCGGGACGTGACACTTTAGGAGTTCAGATTTAGACTATCAAAGGCTCGCTCAAAGTATCGCTCGACCGAGGCGAATCAGCACTAAGGTGAGTGGCTACGATAAACTTGTCTTTGCTTAGCTAGCACACTTAAAATATGGACGATACATACTAATCACTAGGTGAATTACCCCTTGCATGCTAATAAAGAATACAAGACACCTAACTAAGGGAATAATCCCATCTTGTATTGCTTGTGATAGAACATGAAAATAAAACTTGGCTTATAATCGGACTCTCGCATGCTACTTTAGCTTCGTGCAAGTAGACCCCGCCAACCCTCGAGTAGATCGTTATATACTCTTCGTAGTGCACTGCTTCAATTGTTTACACTGATCGTCCCCTAGATTATGTCGTTCGGTATGTTCATCTACGGTTTTACTACTCGTACTACCCCTTAGTCTATGCCAACATAAATGCTCATGTTTCATATAAATGCATGCTTGCCTGCTTACATTATAGCTTGTACTCATTTGCCTCATTTCAATACTTACCACATAAATTTATGCCATAATCAAGTAATAATATCCGTATCGTGCATGCATCTAGTTAGCCAGAAGACTATCAAATAGTCTGTATGTACAATATGAACCTGCAAGTATCCGGTACTTAGGTCGCCAAGGCAGTTTTCGAACCAGGGGAATATATCAAGTCAAGTTGAATACTAATCGAGAATCATGTCAAGTAAAGCAATAATCATAGCTCGTGGAGCAATATTCGTTCAGAACAAGAATCAAGAATTATCATGTCATGTTGTGAATCTGGAAGACCCAAGACTTGAATGTCGCAGACAACTTATTGAATAAGGAAGATTTTTGGATCTCGTTACAAGGACGGTCTACAAGGCACCGGGGCTGATTCGATCCGGATGGAATTCACTTAGCAATATTTCATGTGCGAGTAGGATGGCATCTCCGCTCACACCGCGCCATTCTTGCTCAAAGGCTGATAGTCACATGTGCTGGACGGGGTGGCTTGTGGCGCACCATGTACTTTCATTGCATTCCATTCTCGTCAATAACTATAACTCGTCCTTTATGGCTATGCTAGTGACCCATGTCATATAGATAAGTCATCCTCGCTTAGCGATAAACTGCGTGCGAGTCATTGCATCGCATCTAAAAATCGAAAACACCTGAACGGATACAAGTATAACACACTTGTACATATTTGAACACTTGAACATCTTCTGCAATACTTCGGGATAATCTTTATAACTCGTACACCTGAAACAGAATCTCGCTCACGATACTTGTGTTTGCTTATGCAATTGTCCCAGGAATTTATTAAATATGCTCATGCTTGGTTTAACTTAGTTTTCTTTTGACAGGAAAGGGCGAAAAGTAAGTTGGTAAGTCTCGCCGTGTTCCCTTTTATATCTCACGGCACACCTTTTATATCTTACGGCACACTGCCACACGAGTTAGGCTTGTACATTATGCCATAAAACTGATCCTAAGGCAAGACCAAAAAGATAACTTAATAGATGGTGCACTGAACCTATATAAAGTGTTTGAATTTGTCGAGCGGGCGAGAAGCCTCCCCACCAGGGCATTCATGTACTGATAACCCACTAGATTGCTTGCAGGGTATGAAAGAACCTCGTTTGGTACGAAAACTCCTTCATGCATGCTAAGGAGTGGAGTTCGCTCTAGAGCCTTGGAGCGTTGCATCCAGAACTGAAGAACATATAAAAGATATAATGTTAGAACATCGCCTACGTATCATTCCATAATTGTAGCCACTTGGCACGCTTTTACTGTTTTGAGAGAGAGGGCTTGAGCTACTTGTAATCTTGGCCTAGCACCGCTTGTAACACTTGCTCAATATCAATAAAAAGATTATTTTACTTCTATACTTGTGTTATTCAATGCTTCCGCTTTTGACGACTTTGTGAACTTGTTACCAATCGCTTGTTTGTTTCTTATTCTGCTACATTCGGACTATCTGTGCGGCTCTGTGGCTTAGTCATTTTATCGCATGTTCGGATCATGGCCTTGCACGGACGCGGCTATGCTCGTGCGGCATCACGTCCAGATTGGAACGATCATCCTGCGGGAGCGCTGGCGCGGTGATTCATGCCTAGCGGGGACGGCCGATTACCTGCGGGAGATCAGAGCGTGACAACCAACTTACCATTCGTCCTTCCCTGTCCAATGATAAAACCAAGTTAAACCAAGAATGAATGTATATATATAAAATCCAAGTCAAATTGCATAAACAAATATGAGTGTCATGATCGGGGTTCTGATTCAAGTGCATGAGTTACACGGATTACTCAGGTGTGTTATAATGGATTCTCAGGTGTTCAATATGTACAAATGTCTTATATTCATAATCGTTCAAGTATTTTAGAATACTGGATGTGATGCAATGACTCTCACGTGGATTGCCGCTAAAGGAGGATGACTTATCTATATGAACAGGAGGTCACTGGCATTACGCCATTGTGGACAGTGTAGTCTCAGGGCAGAATAGTGTGCAAACAGGAACATGATGCATTGCACATGTTGCGTCTGACGCAGGTAACTACAGTCAGGAGGTTCCGACCGGTCGGATCGGCCCTCGTGCCCCGATTATCGTACGTGGAACGAGATCCAAAAATCTCCCTTGTGCACCAAGTTATCCGTGACTATGCAAGTCTCTAATCTTCCGAGTCTCTGATCAGGTACAGGTACAGGAACAAGTCAGGATATATCAGTCACAAGTTTGAGTCAGGATCTTGTCTGGTACAGGTTCAAGTTCAAGGCAGGATTGTTCACAAATATATATCGAATCTCCGAGCCATTTAATTCAGTACGGGACAAGTATTGCTCCACAAGTTATGATTCTTGGATTATTGACATGATGCAATCCCCTAGTTCATGAATTGCCTTAGCGACCTAACAGTTCCATATACTTGCAAGTTCATACTTGCACGAAATGACTATTCGATAGTCTTTCGAGGAACTTAGATGAATGCAAGACAAGATAGTGTTACCGGGGGTCGTGGCATAAATAATGTGACAAGTATTGAAATGAGGCAAACGAGTACAAGTTACAATGTAAGCAGGTAAGCATGCATTTTTATGAAACATAAGCATTTATGTTAGCACGGGTCTAAGGGGTAGTACGAGGAGTGAAGCCGTACAGGGACATATCGAGCGACATAATTCATAAGACAAGCTGTGTAAACATGTGAAGTAGAGCATTACGAAGAGTATATAATGATTACTCGAGGCATAGCGGGGTCTACTTGCACGAAGCTAAGGTAGCATGTGAGGGTCCGATTATAAGCCAAGTTTTATTTTCATGTTCTAACTAAAGCAATACAAGATAGGATAATTCCTTTAGCTAGGTGCATTATATTCTTTATTAGCATGCAATGGGTGATTCACCTAGCGACAAGCATGTATTATCCATATTTTAAGTGTGCTGGCTAAGCAAAGACAAGTTCATCATAGCCACCCACCTTAGCGATGATTCACCTTGGTCGAGCGATACTCCGAGCGAGCCTTTGAAAGTCTAAGTCTGAACTTCTGAAGGGCCAAGTCATGAATCTTTTGCCTAAAACGAGTCATCTCGCTGACAAGAAGGGTCGGGTCGTTGCACTTGTCCCGTTTGAATCGGTTGTCCACTTGAGCGAAATGGGTCGTTATATTATACACCACTCAGAAAAAGTCTCGTTCCCGTGACTTCCTGAGCGCATCACACTATCGAATCTATCTCAAATGATGATCTAAGGCTGAGGCAAACTTATCCAAGTCGTTATACTCATCCATGCGAATCTAACATATTCACTTGCACTAGCATTCGAGATTAGCATATCTCGACTCCGGATCGTGCACATATTCAAAGCGTCCCTCAAACATATGCATATCAACTTAGCGATAGCGAAGTCTTTGCACTCGAATTTAACATATCACTGAATCTTGGATCGTGCACATATTTAAGGCGTCCCTTAAACATATACATGTCAACCAACTGAGCGATAGCGAAGTCTTTGCACTCGAGTTGAACATGTCACTGAATCTTGGATAATTTTGCTAATCCACTTTAAAAAAATTTTTTTTTTTTTGAGATGTCCGATGATACGCATAAAACTTTACGCACACTATGTTGCATGCCATTTGGACCCACTGTCCCTACACCTCTTCCGCGGTTTGATCCCGAGATCTTTGTCCAGGAAGGGAGTTTATATCTCTTCTCACTTTGAAAATCTTTAGACACTGTAAAAGTCGACTTGATAATTACACTTCCTATTATATATGCAACTTTATTTCTATATACATGAAGATAATATTTCTGTAACTCCAATATATATTATCTACAATGCAAATAACAAGTTTTATCGTTAATCAGGCGACCCCTCTAAAGTATATATATACTCTCCCTCACTTAATTTCACATATTGAAATATAATGGTTAAATATGTTTCTAGAAAGTGGAACCAAAACAGAACCAAAACAGCAGTTGCAGTATACCGACGGTATATCACTTTTTGGGTGTTTTGTTCCAAAATCTATATATTTTGAAGGCATGGCACTATACCGATAGTATACCATATTTCAGAATTCGGTTCAGACATTGGCCTAAGTCAGCATATGTTTTTACCGTGTAATTTAGTCTGGACGACAAGAATTTTTTTGGGGCTAATTTAAGGATTTTCTAATCCTAAATTAGGATTTTTTTTTAACCTATATAAAGATGTTGGGGGTTGCTTAGATGAAGCTCACAAAGGAGATTGAAGGGAGCAAATCTACAGA
Organism: Iris macrosiphon; assembly: GCA_036927795.1. NCBI lineage: Eukaryota > Viridiplantae > Streptophyta > Magnoliopsida > Asparagales > Iridaceae > Iris > Iris macrosiphon. The sequence goes on along the minus strand of JAYESA010000008.1, from coordinate 157,589,967 downwards.
AATTTAAGAGAAAGTTCGTACTTTGTTCTTATGGCTTGCCTTTGGAGATGGACTAGAGGGAAGATCTGTTCGGAGAGTCATCTTCTTCGTTCAGGGAGAATATCAGAGGGTTGGGTGAGTGATTTCAATTATAATATTTTTCTTCTTTCTTGAAATTGGTGAGGGGTTAAAAATAGGGACAAGGAGTTAACATTTTTCTATCAATCTTGTATTATTGAGATATATAGATTGTGATTTTTTCAGGTGACACAGTTATGAACATATAATGTGTTTATTTGTCTTGGTGCTTGCGTGAGACGGAGGTTTGTTATTTTCAGGTGGATTGGTGTCATTTTAATAGCATTTTGGGCCAACAATTTGTAGCAGAGCTCTTATATTTTTAAGAGGAAAGGTGCAACCATGTCTTTGGAGCAGATTAACACATGTATGATTAATCTCACAGCGGAGAAGTAAACGATTTAGAAATCAAGAATGGAGGATCTATAATGGTGCGTTAATGCCAAGCCATCGAACAAATCTACTGATGATTGGAAAAAGTTAGATCAGAAGGTTGTTAGATTTATCCGCCAGTAGCTGGACGATGTTGTATTTTATCACGTTTTTATGGAGAGTTTGGTGTAGTTACTTGCTCTCAGTCGGGGAACTGTGTTGAAAATTCTATTATTATTAATTGATTGGAATATATTACATTAAGACCCTTCCTTCCTTTGGATTAGCTTCTTCGAAATTAAGTCTCAAATTCAGTAGATCGTATCTTAAAGAAGAATTCTATATAAATCGCTTCCATCCTTTCCACGGTTCATTTTCACTGTTGTTTGTGTTGTTGCTTTTGTTGTTATTTTTATGAATATATTTTTTTGAATATTTTTAATGAATTTTATAGATTTTTTTTATGCATTCATTTTAAATTCTAGAAGAAAGAGAGAGGAATAGTATTGATCCTTTGTTGGTGCAATGTAGTTGATCGCATATGCCAGACTTGGTCGAAGTTTGGAGATCTCTTTCTCCCGATAATTCTCTAACAGTGAGTGGCGTTGATCCTTCTTTCCTTTTTGCATGTCTTAACAAATGACTCTCTTATGTTCCTTGTTGTGTCCATCCATCAATGTACCTTAATAAAAAGAATCATAATAAAAGAGAGTAATCATATTGTTGTTGCTTGTAATATAGAGAATATAAAATTATGTAATGTTGCTTGCTTGTTATATATAATGTGTATTATTGTACTGCTGCTAAATAAAAATTGATTCATGGATAAATATTGTAGTATGTAGTATGAAAATTTCAAGTGATGGCTCGAGGATGATATAATACATAATGAGAATATGTTGCTTAGATGTACATCTTGTATGCTATATTTTAATAACTAAGTTCTTAGGCATGCATGGTCATGGACAACTTGTGCAGAAGGTTTTTTTTCTTGAACGATTGTCGGGGCACCGAAGTCCTGTTGACCTAGGGGGAATAAGGATAATAAGTGCTAAGCACAAGTATTTTGGGACATCTGATAAGTCTAGCCACTCGCACTCGAAAGGATCACCGTCCTACCATAGATAATTCAAGATGGCCGTGTGTGTTCACTAGTGACCTTCATATGGATAAGTTTGTATAGCTAATGATGTCTAGTTTAAAGAAAAGAACATGATAAGTTCTGTTACAGGAAAGAAAAATAGGTCATATGCAAGAATGACCATTTGATGATACATATTATGTTGTTACATTCCTATCTTATGAATTTTTAATTGATCTAATAAATAGATAGAAAAATCACTAATAATACTATATGCTTTCACATGATTAATATGTTAATTTTGGTGATTTAGGTTAATTCACCACTCACCAGTTCATTACAAATGTACTTGCCCACATTCTAAATGTACTGGCCTACATTTTCATTGGTGCTGAAAATCAAGGAGATTTATAAAGGTGATGAAGGCTCGTTCCAAAGTACATAATCTTTTCCATATTTTTGAAACTTTCCAATAACATTTTAAAGACTCCCACATAAGCTGTTTATATTTTATTTTTAGTAAAGGGATATGATGTATAGAAAGATTTATCTTATTTTATTGTTTAAGTTGTAAGCCAATTGGGTATCCTTTACTTAGACATTTGAGATCCTATGTATCTATTATGAATAATCAATAAAGAGTTAGTTATTCTGTGTCATGTTGTTATTCAACTTTTCTGCTTAAATTTGTTGTAAACTTCTATAAAACAATAATATTTTCAAATACACATGAACACACCTTGTACAACCATAACTTAGGCTTATACGACCTCACGCTCGTTGAAATCTCATCGATTCAGTAGAATCGGGACGTGAGTTATGGCAAATATATTATAGAAGAAACTAAATCCATTATACAAATGAAAGATGTCTGACAACAAGGTATTTCTTATTTGCCAACTTGTCAAAATCGAAGTACACTGAGGGTGCCCTTGGTGGCACAAGATTTGAATTAGGACTAGTTTATCATTAATCAATATCAGTGATGAAGATAGTGCTTGAGAATGAGCTTCAAGCCTCGCTGTTTTTTAGTTCTAGGCCAAAAGGTTGAAAGACGATGGTGGTGTCAATGAGTACTCTGTGCCTGATGGAGTTGTCGTAATGGAGGCAGTCAAAAGTAGTTTATTAAATGAGGACATCATGTATAAGAAGTAAGAATCGTCACATGAGTCCGCTATGGTTGTTTCCAACAGAAAGGGGAGGCTCAAGTCACAATCGAGAACAAGAGTGAGTTCTCGAGATCATGTGAGGGGACCGCAAGGAGGTATGCTAATATTGTAACAAAATGGGTCATTTTAAACGGGACTACATGAAGCTCAAGGATGAGAAGGATAAAGGCGAGGACAACCGGATAGATTTTAAAACTATTGGAGAACTCATTATTGTAGTAACCAAGCTAAAGGAACCTTGTGGCATGTATCATGACGACGATTGGGTCTTGGACAAGGAGGAATCATATTATGCCACTACACAAAGGAGGATTTTTACGTTATATTAAAAGGGACGTATGAAGATGGACAACAAGGGGACAACCATATTTGTTGGCTTCTGTGATGTGTACTTGCCTATAGAGTTTGGCGAGAAGTTCATTCTCAAAGGGTTCCATCATGTACCGAGTTTGTACTATAAAACTATGTATATGTAGGAAATTTGGAAGATGATTGTTTGGAGAGAAAGATTGGAATCTTACGAAGGATTTCCCAACCGTTGGATTGGGGTATATTATCACGCCACGGCCCCGCATGGCCGTTCGTCCTCACATGGGCGTGATGTCTAGCGAGCCTAAGTTGCGCCAATGCAAGGCCAAGCATGGAATGGGCGGTGAGATAACTAGTTCGCAAGGTCGATATAGCGGAAGCAGTATGATACAAAAATAAGCTCTTATTTGATTCTGAATAAGTATTACAAGCTACTCTAGGCCAAGATTATAAGTCGCTCAATCTCTCTCTCTCTCTCTCTCTCTCTCTCTCTCTCAACAATAAAGCCGTGTTAAGTGGCTTACAATATGGGATGATACATAGGCGACGTTCCAATATTATGTCATGTACATGTGCTTCAGCTCCAGACGCAACACTTGAGCGAACTTCATGCCTTAGCATGCACGATGGGACACTCCACACCGAACGACATTCTTCCACACCCTGCACACAATCTGGTGGATTATCAGTACATTGAATACACTAGTGGGGTGGCTTCTTGCCCGCTCAACAAATCCAACACGTTTAATTAGTTATGTACACTTTATCATTGTTTGTCTTTCTAGTCTTTTCCTTAGCATTAATTTCATGGTAAAGATATAAAGCCTAACTCGTGTGGCAGTGCATTGTATGATATAAGAGTAACACGGCAATACTTACCAACTTATAATTTGTCCTTCCCTGTCTAAAGATAAAATCAAGTTAAACCAAGAACGAATATATATAATGAAATCCAAGAAAATCTCATAAGCAAACACAAGTGTCACGAGCATATTTTTGACTCAGGTGCACGAGTTACACGGATTACTCAGATGTGTTGTAGTAGATTTCTAAGGTGTTCAAAAATGTACAAATATCTAATACTCATATCTGTTCAGGTGTTCCATATTACTAGATACGATGCAATGACTCACACATGGATTTTCTCTAAGAGAGATGACTTAATCTATATGAATAGGGGGTCGCTGGTGCTACAAGCCTTTTAGAAAAGTCTCTAGACGGAGATGGGTAAGAACTCGAGGCGCGCATAATCCTGTCGGAACACGAGAGACCCGGGTCACTTTTGACGGAGATAATGTGGCACTAAAAACTCGAGGCGCACACACCATCCCGTCAAAGCTCCAAGAGTCCCCATATGATTTCTCCCAGGCCGGCATGATCCTTGTGCCCCGGCGATCTTTCGAGGAATCTACGAATACCTCGTGCATGAGTTGTTAACAACCATGCAAGTCTTGGGTCTTCCAGATTTACGACATGACATGTTAAATCTTTATTCTTGTCCTGAACGAGTATTGCTCCACGAGCTGTATGTCACGCCCCGATCCCAAATGTCCTGGCGGCCCCGCGGGGTATTTTGTTATTTGCCATCGAGGCATAATGACGTGCGAGCCTGGGGTTGCGCTTGCACAAGGCAACATCGTTAAAGTTTGTGGCTATCATCGAACCGATCGAGCACGCAGCGGAGGGACAATATTGCTAACAATAATCCATCTGAGTATATGGGGCAAATCTCAAGGCACGAGGTTCTCTGAATACAATGTCATCGTTCCATACATTATGTCCCTATATACAAAAGCAGCTCAAAATATCTCTATACGGCTCAAGGCATCGAAACCAGATTTTTGGGTCCCGAGGATGAGGCACGACTATTGCTTCCTTGGACGATCCAGCACCTGCAAACAAGAAAACTGTTGATGGGTCAGCAATTTAGAGAAAGTACTGGTGAGTATAAATTCAACGAACAGAAGCAACATTTACTAAAACCAACACTAAGTGATTATGTTATAAAATATTACATTACTAGTGATCTTTCTAGTTTTACCTAGGTTCGTTATATGTAGTACATGAACGGAGTCATATTACTTCATTTTTTGAAACATCTTTGAAAATAGAGTTCATGTTCGATAGCATTCAAGTACACAAGACAAACAGTTCATGCACGATGTACCAATCATGGTGTGCGCAACGTGTCTCATGAGCTATATTCAAAGACTCTAGGGACAAAGCAGCATCAAGGAACTATCATTCAATCAAGCAAACAAGATAAACTATCTATAAGATGTCGGTCCCAGAGAAACTCAGGATCATTAGCGGTAATCCAGCTAACTAATGACTCTTTTATCTGATGTTATTATCAGCTGTGACTCATGGTTGCCCTTCACTAAAATACACTCAAAATAGTAGCCGGGACCAAGGTTCAGCTCTGCACTAATAGCTATTGTTCGACCGATGCAAATGTATGAAACAATATCAGATAAACTCGAATGACTATCAATAGTCTTCCGGCTAACTAGATGAATGCTAAACATGAATAGTGTTACTGACGTGGTATGAATCTTACGTGACGAGCATTGAAACGAGACAAGCAAGTACTAGTTAGCATGTAAAGCATGCAAGCATTGTATTTGTATAAAACATAAGCATAAGAAAAATATGCGGTATAGTCTACTTTAGAACATAAGTCTTTACGCTAGCATGGGCCTAAGGGATAGTGCGAGGAACCAACATTTATATAAGTTCTATTTTCATGTTCTATGCAAGTAATATAAGATGTGATTACTCCCTTAGCTAGGTGCATTCACTTCTTTTATTAGCATGCAAGGGGTTATCGCCTAGCGATCTAGCATGTATATTCCAAATTCTTAGGTATGTAGGCCAAGCAAAGACAGGTTCATCATAGCCACCCACCTGAATGAGGGCTTGCCTTGGTCGATTGAGACTCCGAGTGAACCGCTGAAACTCCAAGTCCAAGTACTGATATGCCGTTTTAGTCATCTTGCAGAACTTAGTGAAGTATGTTGTTACATATATTATGGTATGTACAAGCTTAAGTCGCAGAGGTGTATAGGCAGGCTTCATGTGTCAAATGAAAGCTTGATGTATATTCAACAAGAGTTTATGGATCATTAAAAATTTGATAAGGGTAGTCTTCGAGAGGATTTGAGGGATAAGGATAATTCGGTTATTCAATACAAAGAGACGCGGATGGAGGTGCGTCAAAGATTGAAAGTCAGCCTATCGGTCTCTTGACAGCTGGTCGGTCTCCATGTGGGGGTCGTTCCACGAATCTAGTTTTAGTGACAAGTGGCTTGCCAAAGCTTAACGAAGAAACATAAGTTTCAACAGATCAAAGTTGGGGAGGAGATAAGGAGTACAACAATCTCAAGCTAAGACGGGTACATCTCCATTTATACAATTCGAAGAAAGTTGTGGGTCAACGACAGCGTGCACAATACATGATGTTTTACTCACGGATACAGGTGTACAGGAGGAGCTTCAGTATTAAACACGAAGGTGGACAAATTCAGGAGGTTGAATCTCGAGGAAATCGTATTGTCTACTTGGTTGGGCCATTCAAAGGTGAGAAAGCTCGCCGGAGCGAGATCACTTTTTAGTGGAAGACAAAAGTTGGAGACATTCAGCCAAGACATATGGTCAGGATGATGGTCACAGACTTCGGTCTTGACAGAGTTATTGATGTCGGCAAAATCTTAGTCATTAAGGAGATGCTACGCATGGCAGGTAGCATCGATGTGATAATTTAGGAGTTAAAGAATAAAGAAGAAGCAAAGCAGTTCGGGAGATTCGAGATCAATTACGAGGGGGATCGGGAACACTATCGCAGGATGACATGCATGGAGTCCAGTTGAGGAGCCATAGGTTAAACACCTCTCATCAGACTAGAGGGAGAGTTTGTTGGATTCCAGTCTCGATAGGAGATATATTAAAGAACAGTCTATATGTCATGAAGCATCGATAGGAGTTGCGGCAAATGCGACAGAGAATCAGTGGCTGAACCGAGTCTCGAAACATGGCCAAAATACTAATTAATGGTGGTATACCGATAGTAAACCTGGTTTTGGACGTTTCTTTTAGAACCTATTCTGAAGGTCTGGTGGTACACCTCGATATACCGGTGTACCACCTGCTAGAATTCAGTTCAGGCGTGGGCCTAAGTTAGCATATGTTTTGACCTTTGATATAATCTTGACGATTACAATTATAATTAGGATAATTTAAGATTTTACTAATCCTAAATTAGGATTATTTTTTTTAACCTATATAAAGTGTCTAAGGGGTCTTGGGTGCTTTAAAGAAGCTCACGGAAAAGATTCAAGTGAGCAAGTCCACATGAATTTAAGAGAAAGTTCATACTTTACTCTTAGGCTCGTCTTTTGAGACAAAATAAAGGGAAGATATGTCGTCTTCTTCGTTCAGTAAGATCATCACAAGGTTGGGTGAATGATTTCAATTGTAATCTTCTTCTTCTTTTTTGATATTGGTGAGGGGTTGAACTTAGGGGCAAAGAGTTCAATATATTTCTATCAACATTTTTTTATTGAGATATATAGATTGAGAATTGTCTAAGTGACATAGTCACCGATCATATACTGTATTTGATTTCTTATCTTCAGGTGGATTGGTGTTATTTCTAATGCTTTTTTTTGCCAACAAACTAAGACATGGATATAGGTACGGAGAGGATATGATACAGACACCTTTAGTTTCTCGTATAAATGCAACATAGAGACTAATCATCCCTATATCTCCTAGATAATCTCAGTAAACCAATTGTTCATTCACTACGACGGTTTCCCTTGTTTCTCACATCTTGTGCCGATGTCATTCAAAACACAAAAATGTTGAAAATAATTTGTCCAAATATGTATAAGGACACACCACACCATGGTACTGATGAATTTACTCTTACGCATACATTACGAGTATCATACTTTTGCTTAGATTTTCGTAAATTCTCTGGTGTAACTTCTTTCTTTCTAAACTTGGTTTTACATTAATCCACTTTATCCCCCCTCTTGCATATATACACATGTTTTAATTTTGAAATTCAAACTGCAAGGACGGAGAAGCCAGTGTCATGCCTATGAAAAAAGACTGCTATGGATCATGATACTGCAAAAGTTACGTTAGAATCTGAATCTTTCTTTCAAAATATAATTACCACCGAAACATGGGAGTGGTTTGCCTTAGCTGCAGGGCCGATTCGTCCAACATTTTGGAGATCCTAAAAAAGTCCCAAAAAAATGAGGTTCTCATTTTTCTCTATATTTTTTTTATAAATTTAAAATCCAGCAAATCCAATAAATCCAAAATTGAGGTCCTCTATGCATTTTTTTTCAAGTTTTACTTAATTCTTTTTCAGGCATCCAGAGATTTTTTCAGATCCAGAGTCAGAGGCGGATCCAGAAATATAAACTGGGATGGACTAGAGTGGGTTAGGATGAGCTAGGAGTGGACTAATTCCTATATATATAAAAAAATCGTATGAAAAAAAAAAATTGGGGTGGGTTGGAACCCACCCCAGGCTATACGTCGATTCGTCCATGCCTATACTTACATTTTTTGGCCCTGACTGATGTTTAAAAAAAACAAAATTCAAAAAAAAAAAAAATGTAGGCCCCCTTGGGGGGAAGGTCCTATGCGGACTGTCTAATCCGTCTCCTCCTGGAGCCGGTCCTGCTTACCCAGAGCTAATTTTGATTGCCTTTTACCTCCGTTGAAAATATATACATTTAAGTTATGTTTGTCTGCAACGTTCCTACCAAAACAAAATAGCTTGGGAGGTTGTCCTATGAAGATGGGTTGTCCAAGTCTGAAGTAAGTGGGTGTAAGTGCTCCGATGGTCGAAGAATTCCTCAGCCTCTATTAGTAATCGATACTGTAAGTAGAGTTCCTTCTTTGCCAACATTCTTGTTTTCCTGGTCATACCTTGTACACCACGAATGGTTAGCCCTGATTAAGCTACATATTTCTGATACACGAAGCATATACTCTAAAGCGATGCAATTTCTTCGCTACGTACGTACACGTCTTCCAAATAGGAGCATTCGACCGATTTAACGAATAATATTTGTAAACAATGGATATCTATGACATATCTTATGATATCCACATTTCTATTTCTATATACGTTCAAATTCAGCAAACATTAATAAGGATTTGATATATATCGTCTTTGGAAAGGCATTACTACTTAGGACTAACAATGGCGACTTCTGCTCTGGATGGCCTATTATCGGTATTAATTATGTTATGGTAAATAGAACTCAGATCCTAACAGAATCAAAGAATAGGACTGCATTAAATTCTCGAGAAATTTATATGTTGATACGTTCCAGTAAAAGTCTCATGCTCTCATGGTCAGCAGAGGGAGAGCATATTCTGGTTTGATAGATTCGGAGAGTAGATTTTCCCTTCCCATTATACATATACGTCCAATCAAATTGATCTGAAAGTCAAGTCACACTTGATGATTGAACACTGAAATTCAAACACAAATTTGAGGTCCTGACATAATCTAATAATAATGCGCTGTGGTTTCTTGGCCACCGATAGCGCCACTACTTCCTCGCTTGTCGCCATCCATATTTCTGATTGAATCCCTTGGGGTACTAAACAAAAAGAAAATTCCTAGTATGGACAGTAAGAGAGAGATCAGCTTGTTTGCTCTAACTTCATCATGACAAAATTGGTTGTCAATGAAAATCCCCTCATACTTTGGTCCATAATAGTCAACAAAATGCATCATATCTCAAGATGGCTCTTCCTTCAGGTGGTGGCTTCCTCACATGGACAAGGGTCAATGCCTTGAGCTTCACATTGTAGGCCTCTAGGCTACATCATTTAATTAAAGGTAACCCAAATATAAGGTTTCATATGGATTCGTTTCCCAAGGTTTCTTAGGCAACGTTCGTAGGTTGCTAACCTCTCTTCGGTCGCCTCCTATCTCTCTTCTTGAATCGAGGAGCGTAGCGACTCAGCTAGGATAGTTCCTCTCTCCGAAGGCTGGACGGGTCTCTCAAAAAGCTAGAGAATTTCTTCTTTTCTCAACGGAAAAATGACAACCAAATGAATGCTCACACTAGATCAGTGTTAATGGTCTAATCAACTCGAGTTTTTTAGAAACATTGATTAACTAACGTGGTACCAGCGTAAAAGAAAATGGGTTAGAATCCTCCTTCCACAAAGTTAATGGCACGATTTACATATTGTTCAATATTTCTGCAATTGTTTTTAGCTCAAGCGCGCTCTAGGTTCTTCCACGTGTGGGTACAATCTAGGTTCTTGTTGGTATTTTTTATTTGGCTTTGGGAGTTTTAGTCCCAAATTGAAAAACCACCAATGTGTATATCTCAATATATAGCCATGTTTAGTATTGGTATATTCATATGGGGTGGAGGTCCATGTAGGTTGACTTTTCCTAGAGGGTTTAAGTGTGAACTCAATTTATGACAATCTTTGTTTTGTCACCACCTATGGAAAGTTTTTCTTATGAGCTAGCGCCTCGGACTCCGACTCCGACTCGAGCTCGTGCTCGTGCTCAAGGGCGCAAAGTGGCGCTTTATTGGCGCACTTTGCGCTTAGCATCGTCGCATGGCGCTCGTGCGCTCCTTTTATGCGAGAGTTCCATGAACGGTTGCTTGCCCGGGCGCATGCTTCGTGGAGCCATGCGGCCTGGAGCGCATGTGACCTGGAGCGCATGCTACCAGGGCCGATGCAGCCAGGTGCCCATGCGTCCAGGAGCGCATGCGACCAGATGCGCATGCAGCTCGGTGCCCATGCGGCCAGGAGCGCATGCGGCTCGGTGCCCATGTGGCCTGTAGAGAGTTTGATGTGGAGGGGACAGGGCCTACTTTCAGCATTTGGCGGCCCTGTCTGCCTCGTGCAATACAGCGTGTCAGTCGGTGCGAGCAGCTGCTTTCGGCATTTGACGGCGTTGTCTGCCTCGTGCAGTGCAGCGTGACTTGCGGCGTCGACGGCTCTGACACTAGGATTTAGGTGATCTGGTCGGTCAATACTTATGCAGCCTAGCGTCTCCTCAAGCGGCATAGGTGTTATTTTCTTCTATTTATATAGATGACCTCCTCTTTTATTTGAGGAGAGAGAACACAGATAGAAAACCGAGAACACTAGATCATATGCGGCCCAGAGTGTCTCCCTCTCACATAGTGTTTTCGAGTGTTTTCGAAGGTGACTTTGAGCATTCCAGAAGTTCTTTTGTGAACACGCTGGTTCCTGGGGGCAGATCGTCTGTACGGTGAATCTTGCTTTGAGCAACAGTGGTTTTGACTACCCCAGCAATGAACTTCTCTTTAGTTTTTTTTGCTTTATTTGTTCTCATTGTAGCGTCTACGAACGTTAATAGAAGAACATTTTTCTTATTGCTTGTTGTAATCTTCAATTTCTTCGGACCCAGTTTGTAACCTGTTCTTGGTTCGTGCTTTATTGGAATCGATAAATATCAGATGAGGAACTCTTGTGTGAATCTCGAATCTCGACCACAACTTGGGTTCCAGTAGAGAGCAGATCTTCGGGTCTTGCTAGCAACTCTGCTATGGCCCGCGTTCTACCATCTTAGATCCATCTCGGGACTAACAATTTCAAAGCAAGATCTGAAGAAAGATGTAGAACATTAGATCAAATCTTCTCGGCAACAAGTTTTTACAAACTTGAGAAGATTGACGGGATACACTTCGAACATTTAGATGAGGGAATGAGTCATTTGTCAAATGTTAAACGTGAGTTGTCAGAACCTATTATTTCCCAGGATGGAGGAGTTAGCGTTTGAAAGATACGCATTCCAGTTGGAAGAAAGATTACAAGTTGACCACGGATTGCAGAGATTTAGCGCCTAAAAGTTCTTGGCGGTTGGCAAGACTTGCCCGCATAGCAAACTCTTGCCGCATAACGGACTCCTGCCGTATAGCAGACTCTTGGTGCTTTGAAGGTCCTGTCACATGACAGAGATGGTCGTATAGTGTCTTGGACGCATGGAGGCTTATGCGAATGGAGGCTTTCTGCATGAAGGTCACTGCTCTGGCAAGACTTAACGCTAGGTTGGAATTAGAGCTTGAAAACAGAACCAATTCAAACCAATATAGCAAGGTATAGCTAAAACTTGGTTGCTATAATTGCGTAGGTTGAGTTATCAAGCGTGGTTACTGACTGGTGGGTAGACACTGGTGCATTCGGCCACGCATACTCTGTGAAAGAGTTGTTCACCAAGGAAGAGAACTATCTAAGAAGGAGGTCTCTATGACGAACAAGTGTCAAGCAGAAGATCTAGGAATCAGGATTATGATTCTGGACTTCCGGCTTGAGGAAGAAATTACTCTTATTGAGTTGTGTCGAATCTAACTAAGACATGTCCTTTTCAAAGATGCCTAAGTTAAGGGATATCTCCAAGATGTGGGGGTAAGGAGGTGGAGACACATGATATCTATGTTCAGACATAGATAGTCAGGAAGTCGTTTAGACGGATGACTACAACTATATATCCTATAGACCTGGTGCGCTCAGATGTTTGTGACTTCTACTCTCCACAAAGGGCTGGGGTAAAGTTTATCACTTCTTTCTTTGACGATTTTTCAGCAAACGCGTTCACGTATCTTCTTATAATCGAAGGATGAAGCATTCGAGAACCTTAAGGGGCTTTAAGTTTGGAGCTGAGTGTCATGCCCCGATCTCCCGTAGGCTAAATCGGCCGTTCCCGCTATGCGAGAATCACCGCGCCAGCGCTCCCTCGGAACGATCGCTTTGTGACCCATCCGGGCGTGATGCCGTACGAGCGTGAGCCACGCCCGTGCAAGGCCGTGGTTCATTGGCTGACGGTAAGAGTTCTAGGCCACAGAGTTGCACAGAATGTCCGAGTGCAGCAGAGTCATATACGCATAGGCGATTGATAACAGGTTCACTGAGTCGACAATAGAGCGGAAGCATTGAATAACAAAAGTTGAAGTAAAGCAACTCTTTATTGATATAAACAAGTGTTACAGACGGCGTATAGCCGAGATTATAAGTCACTCAAGCCTCTCTCTCTGAAACAATAAAAACGTGCCAAGTGGCTACATTTGTGGAATGATTATACAGGCGATGATAAGGCGATGTTCACAACATTATGTCTTGTATATGTGCATCAGTTCCGGACGCAGCGCTCCAAGGCTACAGGGGAAACTCCTGGCCTTAGCACACACGAAGGAGGCATCCGCACCGAACGAGGTTCTTCCGTACCCTGCATACAATCTGGTGGATTATCAGTACATTGAATGCACTGGTGGGGAAGCTACTCGCCCGCTCGACAAATCCAAACACGTAATATAGGTTCCGTGCACTAACTATTAAGTTGTCTTTCTAGTTGCCTTAGGATCAGTTTCATGCAAAGATTGAATAGCCTAACTCGTGTGGCAGTGCGCCGTGCGACATGAGAGAAAATACGGCGAGACTTACCAACTTATCTTTTGTCCTTCCCTGTCTAAGGCAAACATTATTAATTCAAGCAGGGGCAAGTATAAACATTCAGGGGCATTCATAATAAAAATGAAGGCAATAGCATATTCAAACACGAGAGTCGTTATATCAAGATCGTTCAGGTGTTCAGTTGTTCATTGATGCGATGCAATGACTCGCACGCGGATAGCCGCTAAGCGAGGATGACTTATCTATATGAACACGAGTCACTGGCATAGCCATAAAGGACATAGTCCAGGACAAGGATAGCATGCTAAAAGAGTACACGATGCGCTGCAAGCTGTCCTGTCCCGTACACAATGACTACACACGAGTTCCATCCGGATCGGATCGGCCCCAGTGCCCCGGTGACCGTCCGTGGAACAATACCTCATTTTCGAGTTGTTCGCGAGATGCAATTATTGGTCTTTTAATTACCACGAGATACACTAGAACACGGGTGCACTAGAACATGAGAACACGAGTGCACTAGAACACGAGTACACGAGATACTTCAATCTTGATTCTTTGTTCAGTGAATGAGTTGCCTTGATGCATTCCCCTGGTTCGGGGCTGCCTTTGGTGACCTAACGGTCTCAGATACTTGCAGGTTCAATCATGCACGGAACGACTACTTAGTAGTCTCCTGGGGTTAGTATGAGAACAAGGCAACATACAAGCAGACAAGCATGCATTTGTATAACACAAACATTCACGTTAGCTCGGGCCCGAAGGTAGGCCGAGGAGTGAGATCGTAAGGGACTTCCCGAGCGACATATTCTAGGGTAGCATGCGAGGGTCTAAGCATAAATATAAGTAATATTTTATTTCTATTTTCTAGCATAAGCAATACAATTTAGGATTATTCCCTTAGCTAGGTGCGTTAGATTCTTATTAGCATGCAGGGGGTGAATCACCTAGCGACTAGCATATTTCATTCCAGATTTTATGTGTGTTGGCTAAGCAAAGATAAGTTCACCGTAGCCACCCACCTTAGCGATGATTCACCTCGGTTGAGCGATACGTCAAGCGAGCCTCTGAAAGCCTAAGCTGAAATCCTGTAGGGACAAGTCTGGATATCCTTTGCCTCAAACGTGTATTCTTTCCTGAGCAAAGCTAGTCGGGATATTGCACTTTTGTCGTTTGAATCGGCAGTCTGCTTGAACGGAACGGGGTGTTACATCCTACCCAACTCAGAAAAAGTCTCGTCCTCGAGACTTACTAAGGACAAGCAGTACGTTTCAATCAATTTTGATTTAACGATACAAGGCTGAGGCAAACCTATACAAGTCGTTGTACTTGTTTATTTGGATATTCACTTGCACAAGCATTCGAGATCAGCATATCGCTAGTCTGGATCGTGCGCATATTCAAAGTGCACCTCTAGCATGAGCACGCCAACCAACTTAGCGATAGCGAAGTCTTAGCACTCGAGTTTCATATTTTTCTTGGGTATTGGATCGTGCACAAGTTCAAGGCGTCCCTCAAACATATGCATTCAACCAAACTTAGAGATAATGAAATCAGACAAGCTACTTGCGATAATCTCAAGGGTTCGCACAGGTTGGCACAAAGGCCACTCGCAGCATAATATCATACAAGCAATCATATCATTCAAAACGTATTTTGAAAGTATTTAGACTTATTGTTGGAACATTCCGTTTGAGACATTGAGAGAGAGCGTACACAAAACCCACGAACGAGCTTTCGAAACTGAGATATTCGAATTGAAGTACAAGGACATAAAAGTCAGGCTCTGATAACATTATGTCACGCCCCGATCTCCCGCAGGCTAAATCGGCCGTTCCCGCTAGGCGAGAATCACCGCGCCAGTGCTCCCGCGGAACGATCGCTTTGTGACCCATCCGGACATGATGTCGCACGAGCGTGAGCCACGCCAGTGCAAGGCCGTGGTTCATTGGTTGGCGATAAGAGTTCTAGGCAACAGAGTCGCACAGATTATCCGATTACAGCGGAGTCATAAACGCGTAAGTAATTGATAACAGGTTCACTGAGTCGACAATATAGCGGAAGCATTGAATAACACAAGTTGAAGTAAAGCAACTCTTCATTGATATAAACAAGTGTTACAGGCGGCGTATAGCCGAGATTACAAGTCGCTCAAGCCTCTCTCTGAAACAATAAAAATGTGCCAAGAGGCTACATTTATGGAATGATTGTACAGGCGATTTCATAATATTATGTCTTGTATATGTGCTTCAGTTTCGGACGCAGCGCTCCAAGGCTTTAGAGGAAACTCCTGGCCTTAGCATACTCGAAGGAGGCATCCGCACTGAACGAGGTTCTTCCGTACCCTGCATACAATCTGATGGATTATCAGTACATTGAATGCACTGGTGGGGAAGCTACTCGCCCGCTCGACAAATCCAAACACGTAATATAGGTTCCGTGCACCAACTATTAAGTTGTCTTTCTAGTTGCCTTAGGATCAGTTTCATGCAAAGATTGAATAGCCTAACTCGTGTAGCAGTGCGCCGTGCGACATGAGAGAAAACACGGCAAGACTTACCAACTTACCTTTTGTCCTTCCCTGTCCAAGGCAAATATTATTAATTCAAGCACGGACAAATATAAACATTCAGGGGCATTCATAATGAAAACCAAGGCAATAGCATATGCAAACACGAGAGTCGTTATATCAAGATCGTTCAGGTGTTCAGTTGTTCATTGATGCGATACAGTAACTCGCACGCGGATAGCCGCTAAGCGAGATGACTTATCTATATGAACACAAGTCGCTGGCATTGCCATAAAGGACATAGTCCAGGATAAGGATTGCATGCTACTAGAGTACATGATGCGCTACAAGTTGTCCTGTCCCGTATACGATGACTATACACGAGTTCCATCCGGATCGGATCGGCCAAGTGCCCCGGTGACCGTCCGTGGAACAATACCTCATTTCCATGTTGTCCGCAATATGCAATTATTGGTCTTCCAATTATCACGAGATACACGAGAACACGGGTGCACTAGAACACGAGAACACGAGTGCACTAGAATACGAGTACACGAGATACTTGAATCTTGATTCTTTGTTTAGTGAATGACTTGCCTTGATGCATTCCCATGGTTCGGGGCTGCCTTTGGTGACCTAACGGTCCCGGATACTTGTAGGTTCAATCATGCACGGAACGACTACTTAGTAGTCTCCCGGGGTTTGTATGAAAATAAGGCAACATACAAGCAGACAAGCATGCATTCGTATAACACAAACTTTCAAGTTAGCTCGGGCCCGAAGGTAGGCCGAGGAGTGAGATCGTAAGGGACTTCCCGAGCGACACGTTCTAGGGTAGCATGCGAGGGTCTGAGCATATATATAAGCAATATTTCATTTCCATCTTCGAGCATAAGCAATACAAGTTGGGATTATTCCCTTATCTAGGTGCGTTGGATTCTTATTAGCATGCAGGGGGTGAATCACCTAACGACTAGCATGTATCATTCCAGATTTTATATGTGCTGGCTAAGCAAAGACAAGTTCATCATAGCCACCCACCTTAGCGATGATTCGCCTCGGTTGAGCGATACGTCAAGCGAGCCTCTGAAAGCCTAAGCTGAAATCCTGTAGGGACAAGTCTGGATATTCTTTGCCTCAAACGTGTATTCTCTCTTGAGCAAAGCTAGTCGGGATATTGCACTTTTGTCGTTTGAATCGGAAGTCTGCTTGAACGGAACGGGGTGTTACATCCTACCCAACTCAGAAAAAGTCTCGTCCTCGAGACTTACTAAGGACAAGCAGTACGTTTCAATCAATTTTGATTTAACGATACAAGGCTGAGGCAAACCTATACAAGTCATTGTACTTGTTTATTTGGATATTCACTTGCACAAGCATTCGAGATCAGCATATCGCTAGTCTGGATCGTGCGCATATTCAAAGTGCACCTCTAGCATGAGCACGCCAACCAACTTAGCGATAGCGAAGTCTTAGCACTCGAGTTTCACATTTTTCTTGAGTATTGGATCGTGCATAAGTTCAAGGCGTCCCTCAAACATATGCATTCAACCAAACTTAGAGATAGTGAAATCAGACAAGCTACTTGCGATAATCTCAAGGGTTCGCACAGGTTGGCACAAAGGCCACTCACAGCATAATATCATACAAGCAATCATATCATTCAAAACGTATTTTGAAAGTATTTAGACTTATTGTTGGAACATTCCGTTTGAGACATTGAGAGAGAGCGTACACAAAACCCACGAACGAGCTTTCAAAACTGAGATATTCGAATTGAAGTACAAGGGCGTAAAAGCCACGCTCTGATAACATTATGTCACGCCCCGATCTCCCGCAGGCTAAATTGGCCGTTCCCGCTAGGCGAGAATCACCGCGCCAGTGCTCCCACGGAACGATCGCTTTGTGACCCATCCGGACGTGATGTCGCACGAGCGTGAGCCACGCCAGTGCAAGGTCGTGGTTCATTGGTTGGCGATAAGAGTTCTAGGCCATAGAGTCGCACAGATTGTCCGATTGCAGCAGAGTCATAAACGCATAAGTAATTGATAACAGGTTCACTGAGTCGACAATATAGCGGAAGCATTGAATAACACAAGTTGAAGTAAAGCAACTCTTTATGGATATAAACAAGTGTTACAGGCGGCGTATAGCCGAGATTATAAGTCGCTCAAGCCTCTCTCTGAAACAATAAAAATGTGCCAAGTGGCTACATTTATGGAATAATTGTACAGGCGATTTCACAATATTATGTCTTGTATATGTGTTTCAGTTCCGGACGCAGCGCTCCAAGGCTTTAGAGGAAACTCCTGGCCTTAGCATACTCGAAGGAGGCATACGCACTGAACGAGGTTCTTCCGTACCCTGCATACAATCTGATGGATTATCAGTACATTGAATGCACTGGTGGGGAAGCTACTCGCCCGCTCGACAAATCCAAATACGTAATATAGGTTCCGTGCACCAACTATTAAGTTGTCTTTCTAGTTGCCTTAGGATCAGTTTCATGCAAAGATTGAATAGCCTAACTCGTGTGGCAGTGCGCCGTGCGACATGAGAGAAAATACGGCAAGACTTACCAACTTACCTTTTGTCCTTCCCTGTCCAAGGCAAATATTATTAATTCAAGCACGGGCAAGTATAAACATTCAGGGGCATTCATAATGAAAACCAAGGCAATAGCATATACAAACACGAGAGTCGTTATATCAAGATCGTTCAGGTGTTCAGTTGTTCAGTGATGCGATGCAGTAACTCGCACGCGGATAGCCGCTAAGCGAGATGACTTATCTATATGAACACGAGTCGCTGGTATAGCCATAAAGGACATAGTCCAGGATAAGGATAGCATGCTACTAGAGTACATGATGCGCTACAAGTTGTCCTATCCCGTACACGATGACTATACACGAGTTCCATCCGGATCGGATCGGCCCCAGTGCCCCGGTGACCGTCCGTGGAACAATACCTCATTTCCATGTTGTCCGCAACATGCAATTATTGGTCTTCCAATTATCATGAGATACACGAGAACACGGGTGCACTAGAACACGAGAACACGAGTGCACTAGAACACGAGTACACGAGATACTTGAATCTTGATTCTTTGTTTAGTGAATGACTTGCCTTGATGCATTCCCATGGTTCGGGGCTGCCTTTGGTGACCTAACGTTCCCGGATACTTGTAGGTTTAATCATGCACGGAACGACTACTTAGTAGTCTCCCGGGGTTTGTATGAGAATAAGGCAACATACAAGCAGACAAGCATGCATTTGTATAACACAAACTTTCACGTTAGCTCGGGCCCGAAGGTAGGCCGAGGAGTGAGATCGTAAGGGACTTCCCGAGCGACACGTTCTTGGGTAGCATGCGAGGGTCTGAGCATATATATAAGCAATGTTTCATTTCCATCTTCGAGCATAAGCAATACAAGTTGGGATTATTCCCTTATCTAGGTGCGTTGGATTCTTATTAGCATGCAGAGGGTGAATCACCTAACGACTAGCATGTATCATTCCAGATTTTATATGTGCTGGCTAAGCAAAGACAAGTTTACCATAGCCACCCACCTTAGCGATGATTCACCTCGGTTGAGCGATACGTCAAGCGAGCCTCTGAAAGTCTAAGCTGAAATCCTGTAGGGACAAGTCTGGATATCCTTTGCCTCAAACGTGTATTCTTACCTGAGCAAAGCGGGTCGGGACATTACACTTTTGCCGTTTGAATCAGCAGTCCGCTTGAACGGAATGGGGTATTACACTGAGCATCATATCGGTCTACAACTCGATAGACTCAGAAGTTTTCTTTACGAAGAGCATTATTCTTTGGATTCGCATCATTCAGCTTAGAACATGGAATTGACTATGGAACATGCATCTTCGTATCGTTCAATTTGAAACATAGAATTGACTATGGAACATGCATTCTTCTTTAGATTTGCATCGTTCAGCTTAGAACATGGAATTGACTATGGAACGACATCTTCGTACTCTCCCAGTCCATTAAAGATGCAGATAGGAAGGGCGAGCAGTTAACAGTAATGATGACTTCTATATTATTATTCAAAGGGCCTTCCAGATTGTCTGTGGGAGAATATTGCACTTACGGTCATATTCCTAGTACCGTTCGTCACTTCTGACTTAACTCTGGTTCAATGTCAGATCTACATGAATATCGTTCGATTGTGAGAGATTTTAGGAGAGTCGTATCAGCCAGAGTTGTTGGCACTTCTATAGAAGAATATGTAGTCCAAAAAGGAATTATCTTTTGAAAGACAATATTTGAACCAAAACTCGAAGAGCGGTCAGCTAGAAGAATCAGGAGGTCGAAGTACCAAAGATGATCTTATCACCTATCATATGGAGGTCTTACTACTTACCAATGATAAGGCGATGAAGACCAGCGACTCGGTCTGCTGGGAGGAGGCAGTCCATGAAGAGATTGACCCCATAACAATACTTGGGATGTATCTTCCTGAATGAGCTAAACTTATCAGATGCATATATATCTTTAGTAGAAGAAAATGAAAGCAGCCAGAACAGTTGAGTTCAAGAATAGGCTTATAGCCTAGGGGTTTTCTCAGATAACAGGGGATTGAGTTCTTAGACACCTCGTTGAGGGTATCATATGTAACACCCCATTCCGCTCAAGCGGACTGCCGTCTCAAACGGCAAGAGTGCAACTGTCCCGACCTGCTTTGCCTCAAATGGGATGCAAAGGATATCCAGACTTGTCCCTACAGGAATCCGGCTTAGGCTTTCAGAGGCTCGCTAAGGCGTATCGCTCTACCGAGATGAATCATCGCTAAGGTGGGTGGCTACGGTGAACTTGTCTTTGCTTAGCCAGCACACATAAAATCTGGAATATTTATGCTAGTCGCTAGGTGAATCACCCCCTGCATGCTAATAAATCCAACGCACCTAGCTAAGAAAATAATCCCAACATGTATTGCTTGCTAGAACATGAAAATGAATACTGCTTATATTCAGACCCTCGCATGCTAAGTCCCTAACGGTTTCATCTCTCGGCTTACCTTTGGGTCCGAGCAATCGTGTTTACTTGTGTCCCTTAGAAACGCATGCTTGTCTGCTTATGAATATCTAACGTTATTATATTGTGCAATATTTAAGCAATCCTGAACGCATGAATGGAACGTAGATGCAATATAAATGAATTATGCTACTGCTTGTCTTGTACTCACGTAGCCTCCGGGCGATAATCACGTAGCCTACGGGCGCACGTAGCCTACGAGCGATATTCACGTAGCCTACGGGCGATAGTCACGTAGCCTACGGGCGCACGTAGCCTACGGGTGATAATCACGTAGCCTTCAGGCGAATGAATATTATTGTTCGATCACGGACAACTTGTGCACAAGGTATAGTTCCTGCGGGCAGCTGCTGGGGCACTGGCACCGTTCCGGCTCCGGACGGAACTAACGTTTAGTCTCACGTACTAGGACAGGGTGGTATGCGGCGCCTAACGTTCTTGCACGTAGCAAACCATCTTCGTCACAGACTAGTATCCATTATGGCATACGCCAGTGATCACCTTGTACTTAACTTGTTGCATGCTTGCTTGTAAACGAAAGATAAACCATTCATCCTCGCTTAGCGGCTATCCGTGTACGAGATACTGTATCGCATGAAACAAATAAACTGAACACCTGAACGATCTTGAAAATAAGTACTCGTGTTTGCATATGCTATGCCTCCTGAATGTTTATACATGCCCCTGCTTAAATTAACAATATTTGCCTTGGACAGGGAAGGAGATGGTAAGTTGGTAAGTCTCGCCGTGTTTTCTCTAACATCGTA
Source organism: Iris macrosiphon (assembly GCA_036927795.1). Taxonomy (NCBI): domain Eukaryota; kingdom Viridiplantae; phylum Streptophyta; class Magnoliopsida; order Asparagales; family Iridaceae; genus Iris; species Iris macrosiphon. The sequence goes on along the minus strand of JAYESA010000008.1, from coordinate 157,568,216 downwards.
CGGCGCACTGTCCGACACGATAGGCTATTCAATGTTTGCATGAAACTGATCCTAAGGCACCAAGAAAGACAACTTAATAGTTTTTCACAGAACCTGTATTACATGTTTGGATTTGTCGAGCGGGCGAGTAGCTTCCCCACCAGTGCATTCAATGTACTGATAATCCACCAGTTTGCTTGCAGGGTGCGGGAGAACCTCGTTCGGTGCGGATGTCTCCAACGTGCGTGCTAAGGCCAGGAGTTTCCTCTGAAGCCTTGCAACGGTGCGTCCGGGACTGAAGCACATATACAAGACATAATGTTGGAGCGTCGCCTGAACCAACGCCTATACATTCATTCCACAGTTGTAGCCACTTGGCACGCTTTACTGTTTCAGAGAGAGAAACTTGAGCGACTTGTAATCTCGGCTATACGCCGCCTGTAACACATGTTTATATCAATAAAGAGCTTGCTTTACTTCAACTTGTGTTTCAATGCTTCTGCTATATTGTCAACTCAGTGAACCTGTTATCAAATCGCTATGCGTTTATGACTCTGCTGCACTCGGACAATCTGTGCGACTCTGTGGCTTAGAACTCTTGCCGCCAACCAATGAACCATGGCCTTGCACGGACGTGGATCACGCTCGTGCGACATCACGCCCGGATGGATTAAGCGATCGTTCCGCAGAAGCGCTGGCGAGGGTGATTCCCGCCTAGCGGGAACGGCCGATTGCCTGCAGGAGATCGGGGCGTGACATCATATATCAGGATGATGATTGTCGTAGCTGATATTCATAAGATGATTGTTTATCAGATGAAGGAAGACAGTACTGAAAGATTAACGGACAATAGACAGAATTATTGTTATTTAGATTGAAGACAGTCTGCGGGTTGGTGATATCTCAATGCGGCCTGAAGCAAATCCCAGGATATGGCAGCAGAAGTTTGACAAGTCATCTAGTCAAAGTTATCACAGGATCAGCGAGACATACATGTGTGTGTACACAAAGTTTGCTGATAAGAAAGGAGTCATATTTTGTATCTATGTGAACGACTAGCTAATCCCAGCGGTGGATATAGAAGTATCACTCGAAGAGGGTTGCCCTTTTGTCCAGACTCAAGACATAGGATTGCGGATATCATCCTTAAGGATATAAAATAATTCGGATAACATGGGGGCTTGCTCAGTCACAAGCGTTGTGCATGATGAGATGTTCACACATTTTGGGTATCATGGACGATACTCCTCAGGTGTGACATGGAGATGAAGCTTAATCCAAGGGAAAGCATCAGACAATTGTTGTACTCAAGCATCATCAGGTGAATGATTCAAGTTGCGAGTACCACCAGGCTTGATATAGCTCTCGCTGTAGGGATGTTGAGTCAGTTCACGAGCAGTATGTGTGTTGTTGAACACTGGATATGAAGAGAGTCATCAGAATTCTCAAGTGGACTCAGTGGTATATCCTACACTACAACAGTTATCCAGATATGAAGAAAGGCTTCAGTGATGCCAATTGGTGCTCAGGAAAGAAGAGTGAAAGATCCACAGGATGACATGACTTCTCCAAGAGTGGTGCTGCTAGATCGTGAAAGTCGAAGAAGCAATCTTTGCTCTCAGAGTTCTATGCACTATCAGTTGCAGCATATTAAGCAAGATGGCTCTAGAAGCTCTCAGATGATATTTCTATGGTTAGTATACAGATTCGGATGATACCGACATACTGTGAAAACTAGAAGGCTGCAACAGTGGCATTTATTCATCTCTTCAAGGGTATAAAGAGAACTGTGTGGATAAAACACAAAGCACTGAATGAGCGCAGCTAGCATAGATCATTACAATGGTTAATGTTCGGAGCCAAGTAATTATGGCAGATTCGTTCATAATAGGCAGTACATAACACTAAATGAGCACAGCTAGCGTGGATTATTACAATTGTTAATATTCAGTGCCAGGTGATTCTGGCAGATCCGTTCATAACAGGCTAGTACAGAATACTGAATGAGCACAGCTAGCGTGGACCATTACAGTGGTTAAAGATCAGAGTCAGGTAAATCTGGCAGATCCTTTCATTATTGGCCTCAAGCGTCAGTTGATTGTAAGAACTATAAAGGAGCGTAGTACTCCATGCTACCGTGTAGTGACACCACCATGAGGTAACAAGACAGGGTAAAGCCTAGGCTTCGGGCCATGTCACAGCGGCAGTAGCACCACATATAGTCAAAGTCGAGTACTATAAAGGAGCGTAGTACTCCATGTTACTGTGGGGTAACACTACTATAAGGTATCTCGACAGGGTAAAGCCTCGGCTGCAGGCCATGTCACAGCGGCTATAACACCGCACATAGTCAAGGACACAACAGATATGGGCTTGGAGGACCTATGGTATTGAGTCTCTACAATCCTATAATTTAGTTTTATGCTATTGGTTCAAAGAGAAATCTATCAGGCATCTAGCTATTGGTTCAAGAAATGACCATTGACCAGGAGAATATCAGGTACAGTCGGTAGTCCTCAGGAACAATATGGAATACATACCCGGAACCACTGTGGTCTACTATTTGTTCTTGATCAAAAACAATTCTGTGGGAGGATGGCTTTAATGCCTTAATGAGTTCTCGGGCAGAGTGAATGTCCGTCGTGCATTATAGGAATCACGAGTATTTTTAGCACTACAAGGGACTTGTATCCCATGCTTCAGTGGCGTGACACCACACGAGGTAGTGAACCTCGGCTTCGGGCCATGTCACAGCGGTAGTAGCACTGCACATAGGAAGGTAGCATGATGCTGAAAGGAAATAGAGAGTGGTAGTACAGCACTACAAAGAGGCGTGTGACCTCATGCTATATTGGATAAAACCACATAAGGGAGTGAACCTCGGCTTTGAGCCATGTCACAGAGGTGTAGCACCACACGAAAGTACAAGGCTTCATGCTGGGAGGTAGTACAATACTACTAAGAGGCCTGTGACCTCATGCTAGAGAGGGTGACACCACATGAGGGAGTGAACCTCAGCTTTAAGCCATGTCAGAGCGGTGTAGCACCCCATAGGAGCGAAAGGCTCTATGTTGTGTGTAGTATTGGCACTATTAAGAGGCATGTGTCCTCATCCTACAGTGGTATAATACCACAAGAGGGGGATCATCGGCCTTGGGCGGCCATGTCATGCGGCTTAGGACCGCACAAAAGCGCAATGCTTTATGCCGGATAATAAACTCTCTATAGTGAAAGAACTCACCTAAGTGTATGGTTAGAGATATAGGCCGTCTCTTGAGGAAAAGCTTGTAGATGCCTAAGATACATACACTGAGACCAGGTCAGCATAGGGCCTTTAACGTACGACCGGATGGCACAATTGATGTCATTGTGTGAGTGGGGAGAATAGCAGTTATGGTGTAGAATTCAAGGCCTAGTTCATTCTTGTATCGTACTGTTGTTTGACCCATGCGGGAAGACTTAAGTCATCGATGATATCTATCCTAATGCATGATAGAAGTCACTCTGAGGAACGCTCAATCATATATTGTGATATATATATATAGGGGATTGTTGTTGTTTTTCACTTGGCTTTGGGAGTTTTAGTCCCATATTAGAAAACCATCAATGTGTATATCTCAATAAATAGCTATGCTTAGTATTGGTATATGCACAAGCGGTGGAGTCCCATGTGGATTGACTTTTCCTAGAGGGTTTAAGTGTGAACTCCATTTATGATAATCTTTTTTTTGTCACCACCTTTGGAAAGTTTTTCTTAGGAGCTAAGCCCCGCAGGGGCTTAGCAACTCAAACTCGGACTCGAACTCGAACTCGGACTCGGGTTCGTGCTCTTGCTCAAGGGTGCAAAGTGGCTCTTTATTGGCGCACTTTGCACTTAGCACGTCAGCATCATAGCATGGCGCTCGTGTGCTCCTTTTATGCGCGGGTTACATGCACTGTTGCTTGCTCGGGCGCATGCTTCGTGGAGCCATGCAGCCTGGAGTACATGTGGCTTGGAGGGCATGTGGCAAGGGGCCATGCGGTCAAGTGCGCATGCGTCCAGGGGCAATGCGGTCGAGTGTGCATGCGACCAGGGGACATGCGATTAGGGGGATGTAAACCCCCTCACCCAAAATAGGTATTTTGTGTATATTTTATATTATTATATTTATATAGATATTAAATTACTTTAGAGTATTCTCTTAGTTAATTATAAAATAAATTTCTTAGTATATTTACTTATGTAAATATTTATTTAGAATCATTTTTAGGCTATTTAAGATTTTTGGAGATTTTTCTAGAATTTCTAGGTAATTAAAACATAGGGAACCTAAATTTTTAGAACTTCCATGATTTAATATAAGACCATACTTGCATATTATTCCTAGAAAATATTTATTTAGATTTTTAAAATTATTTAGGATTTATTTGGATATATATAGTCTTAATATTAGATAGATAATAATTTAGTGTTAATAGATATTAATAAGATTATATATAAATTATTTGAATTATGCTTAATTTTACTTAAGATTATAAATTATTGAGATAAACTCAAACTATATTTTAAATTAATTCAAATCCTGAGCCTACTAGGAAAAAAAACTTCATGCATATCCTATCATTATTTAAACTGATCCTAATCATATCCAAAATAGTCAATCCTAGTCGTATTCATTTAAGTAGTGTCCACCATTATAAATAACTCATCCTTCATATTTTTTTCCCCCAAAATTCTCTCTTTTTCGTCCAAAAAGAGTTAAAATTCGTCAAAACTTCGGCCTCATTTTCTACTAGTTATGACAACTTAAAAAGACGATATCTCCTAGCTCCGGACTCCAAACGCGCTCCAGTATTTTTTGATAGAACTATATCAAGGTTACTTTTCTGAATATATAAATAATTTTAATAATTTATGAATTTATTTTTTCAGAAAATTCTAAAAGTGTCAGGTATCCGAAATCAGACGCATTTTAGTATTTTTGAGATTACGGGAGACCCCGAACTCGGAATTACGAACCGTTTGAAGTTTCATAAATTTGACATGATGAACTTACATAAAATTACTTTTTCAGAATTTAATATGTAAGTTTAATCTACTATAAAATTTGTGCAACATAGACGTAAATAGGAAACCACCGAAAACTATCATCTATTCGCCCTTGTGGCCATAACTCTTTCCCGACTTGTGATTTTATAAAACCGTCAATTCTGGCATTTATGTAGCGCTAAAATCTATAGGATTTTATACACAAATTCAGGATTTGAGTCTGTTGACTTTTTGGTCAACGGATTGCCTCGATTTGCGTGTCACGGATCACAAATCCGTAAAATTAATTTTTTTTGGACCAAAATTAGGGTTTAGTAATAAAATAAGATTATAATAAGATTAAAAATACTCTTTTAGGTTATTTTATTCAGAATTAAAATAGATTAAAATGGAGGAACCTATTCACCCACTTTTGTAACCTAACTTGTTTAATTTATGTGACGGGTAGATCGGACGACGCCTTGAGTTGGGACTTCATTCTTTTTCAGACCAGGCAAGATACCTTGTCAAATTGCTTATAGTACTTTGTATGCTATTTATATTTCTGTATATTCATTTTATTTCTGTATATGCATTGCATGTGTGTTTTCTTTCAGTCATTACTATCTATTATATGTATGTTGACACACACTTGACACTTAGTATCATGAGAGGACAATCATTAGGCGTATGGGCTTTTAACCACTATGGTAAACCGTAGTATATAGCTTGCACTACGGGCGTTTGTCGCGTTGGTCGCAACCCCCGAGGTATGTCGATTTCTGTAGAGTCGCGTTGGTCGCTACCCCCGAGGTATGACGATTTCTGATGTCCACTGGCGGGTGTGTGAGTAGTGAGGCTTAGATAGAGTAGCCTACCCTTGCCCATACGTTAAAAAGTTGTCCTCATTTGCATTCATATATATTGTCTTATACAGCGTACTTATATATTTTCAAACATTATGCATGTTTATTGTATTCAAATTGGCTTGCTTCTATGTATCTTGTTATGTCCCTCTGAGGACCTGGTCCCTTTTCAGGTGTAGATGTTCATGACTTTTCGCAGGAGCACGGATCAGGACTTACCACTTATCTCTTCTAAGGTGGTCTTACCTTCAGAGCATCTTTGATTATCTCCAGCGACGGATCGCTTCGCTGATACCTTTATATCATCATCTTAATTTATATTGGAGATTTACTCTTCTCTCTTATTTTAGTATTGATATAGTCATTGGTAGTGGATTTGTCTCCACCCGACTATTATTTTGGATTATTCAAACTCATTATTCTAGTTTAGTTATTTCATTTCTGTGACTTATTCTGTGGATGAGATTAGTATATCTGTGACTTATGACACTATATATACCACATGTGAGTTTATATTCATATTACAACATACGTATGTATTATGGTATCCATATATTGGATTTGCCATATACATACGGTTGGCATGCTTACGTGTTCCTAGTCCTACATATTTTGGGACTGGACGTGACATATTTTTGTGATGGCCCATGCAGGTCGAGAGCATATTGTCTCGGTTACGTTACTGTACCGAGCAAGCCTACGTATAGGATTAGAATATAGGATCTCATCCAACTTAATCACCTTCCTTGATTATTTCTCATTCTTATTTGATTGCTTGCATTGCATCTTGCTTGATCCCTTCTCAACGTCAATCTTTTCTTCGTGCTTGATAGGGTTAGGAAGGTGCCTTGTACTAGGTATATACACTCTAGTATTCAATAACACTATTAGTTAAATTTTTATAAGTTTGGTAGTATGCCTCATAACCTAGTATCACATAGTCTTTTGACCCATTAATGAAATATAAATGAATGACACCAACTATAGGCTTGCATAAGAAGATAGTGTTTACCCAGACCGTAAAACTTAGAGGCCCATACACCCATTTGGTTGACGTAGACTTAGATAAGAAATTATTATGGCAATTGTAGAGGCACAACATCGATCTTCTTGGTGAACTTAGATTATTCTGTACCTTCCTCCATCATAATCAAGCATACTTATATTTTTACTACCTCGACTTATGCTGCTATTATAGCCTAGTTTTGCAAGCTTATTCTTTTATTGAGCTTGTTCATGACATATGTATTATTGGGGGCCCACACTAATACATTGTCTAAATCAGAATCGGTGTATTATGGTCTGATCAACCGTAGTGCACTTGATTCGATCTTTGTATCACTACCTTACGTGGATTGAGATATAGTTGACTCAACTTGTTAGACAAATATACTTGTCCTCTAGACTGGTCAGAGCTTATCATGTCAGGTACATAACTGTTCTGATGTGAACATGAGAATAGGAATTTACCAAAATAAGGTTTCAATCCACAACTGCCTTGGCAACTCCCTTTCGAATTCTCTAATCCCTTTGAATCTCGTACTTGTATTCTATCACCTCCTCCTTGAACTCTTTATTGTTGTTCTCCGTCTTTCCTTATTTCGGAAAGATAAACGTTCGTGCTTAGTATAAGTTGATACACGGATAGTACCAGATATACCCCATAGACCAAGCACTCATGATGACAAATAAGAAGTGCGGGCACAGGAAGTCGTAGATACAGGTACGACCTTAGCTATATGTGTCAGTTCATACTCATGACCCCATTGTGACACGAGATCTTAGGTGCATAGTAGACGTAGAATTATATATATGGGGGTTTAGCAGTTATGAGGATATATTGATATTCTACCCAGATGGCATACACGCAATGCTAATAGATGACGCAAGTAGCAGTAGTAGTACTCTTTCCCTATCATCATCTCGCCCATTAGGGTGGCTCATCTTCTCTTCTCTATCCATTCCTTATCTCGTTCTTAATTCTCCCTATCGTAGTTACATCTTTTTGTGCCATTATGAATTATTGGTTTACTTCGACCCCACCCTTATTAGTGTTAGTTAAAACATAAATGTGTTAGTAATGTTTAATAACTAAAAGATGAGTACATAAGGATAACCCTTATGTATATGCACCATAGCAATATCTTTATCCCCTTATTATTTTAAAACATGGATAACATCCCTTAGTCAAACAGAATTAGTTAAATTGTTTAAAATAGTTCATACTCCTAATAGTTTTATAAAGTTAGTCAAGACCTTAACTGTTGCCCTAAAACCTAGACTAAACCTAGGAAAGAGTTGAAGGCACTTGTTACAAACTGACAACTATGACAAATCGTTGGCAAAGTAGCGACAGCTGCAGCTAGACCGTTACAGTAGAGTAGTCAAAGTATTTGCAGACATACTGGTCAGGTGGCATGGCAGTATTAGACTACGATACTTGACGGTTACAAAGAAAAATCATGGTTGTTAAATTCAAGACAGGTATCCCAAGATTCTCGACCCAATAAATAAATTTGTATAACAACCTAGACCATAGCCTCAAGAGACTTTGACTACTAGTGGAACTTTTGTAAGTTGGGTAGTGTAGATGAGTTAGAAATAGAATATTGTATGGAAAATAAATGAGAAAAGGATTAGAATGGCAGACCATAACTTTTAGGAAGCACTGCTAGATAGCAATGAAGTGTAATATCTATAGTGATTATTATGAATATGGGTTAGTATCAATTTCGAGGACGAAATTTTTGTAAGTTGGGTAGATTGTAAACCCCCTCACCCAAAATAGGTATTTTGTGTATATTTTATATTATTATATTTATTATAGATATTAAATTACTTTAGAGTATTCTCTTAGTTAATTATAAAATAAATTTTTTAGTATATTTACTTATGTAAATATTTATTTAGAATCATTTTTAGGCTATTTTAGATTTTTGGAGATTTTTCTAGAATTTCTAGGTAATTAAAACATAGGGAACCTAAATTTCTAGAACTTTCATGATTTACTATGAGACCATACTTGCATATTATTCCTATAAAATATTTATTTTAGATTAAAATATTTAATTATATTTTTTTGTAATTTATTTAGAATTTTAAGAAATTTATTTAGATTTTTAAAATTATTTAAGATTTATTTGGATATATATAGTCTTAATATTAGATAGATAATAATTTAGTGTTAATAGATATTAATAAGATTATATATAAATTATTTGAATTATCCTTAATTTTATTTAAGATTATAAATTATTGAGATAAACTCAAACTATATTTTAAATTAATTCAAATCCTGAGCCTACTAGGAAAGAAACTTCATGCATATCCTATCATTTTTTAAACTGATCCTAATCATATCAAAATTAGCCAATCCTAGTAGTATTCAATTAAGTAGTATCCACCATTATAAATACCTCATCCTTCATATTTTTTTCTTCCCCAAAATCCTCTTTTTCGTACAAAAAGAGTCAAAATTCGTCATAAATTCAGCCTCATTTTCTAGTAGTTATGACGACTTAAAAAAGACGATATCTCCTAGCTACGGACTCCAAACGCGCTCCAGTTTTTTTTGATAGAACTATATCAAGGTTAGTTTTCTGAATATATAAATTATTTTAATAATTTATGAATCTATTTTTCCAAAAAATTCTAAAAGTGTCAGGTATCCGAAATCAGACGCATTTTAGTATTTTTGAGATTACGGGAGATCCCGAACTCGGAATTACGAACCGTTTGAAGTTTTGAAAAGTTGACATGATGAAATTACATAAAATTAATTTTCAAGAATTTAATATATAAGTTTAATCTACTGTAAAATTTGTGCAACATGGACGTAAATAGGAAACCACCGAAAACTATCATCTATTCGCCCTTGTGGCCATAACTCTTTACCGACTTATGATTTTATAAAACTGTCGATTCTGACGTTCATATAGCGCTAAAATCTATAGGATTTTATACACAAATCCAGGATTTGAGTCTGTTGACTTTTTGGTCAACGGATTGCCTCGATTTGCGTGTCATGGATCACAAATCCGTAAAGTTAATTTTCTTTGGATCAAAATTTGGGTTTAGTAATAAAATAAGATTATAATAAGATTAAAAATACTCTTTTAGGTTATTTTATTCAGAATTAAAATAGATTAAAATGGAGGAACCTATTCACCCACTTTTGTAACCTAACTTGTTTAATTTATGTGACGGGTAGATCGGGCGACGCCTTGAGTTAGGAATTCATTCTTTTTCAGACCAGGCAAGATACCTTGTCAAATTGTTTACAGTACTTTGCATGCTATTTATATTTCTGTATATTCATTTTATTTTTGTATATGCATTGCATGTGTGTTTTCTTTCAGTCATTACTATCTATTATATGTATGTTGACACACACTTGACATTTAGTATCATGAGAGGACAATCATTAGGCGTATGGGCTTTTAACCACTCTGGTAAACCGTAGTATATAGCTCGCACTACGGGCGTGTGTCGCGTTGGTCGCAACCTCCGAGGTATGTCGATTTCTGTAGAGTCGCGTTGGTCGCTACCCTCGAGGTATGACGATTTTTGATGTCCGCTGGCGGGTGTGTGAGTAGTGAGGCTTAGATCGAGTAGCCTACCCTTACCCATACGTTAAAAGTTGTCCTCATTTGTATTCATATAGATTGTCTTGTACAGCATACTTATATATTTTCAAACATTATGCATGTTTACTATATTCAAATTGGCTTGCTTCTATGTATCTTGTTATGTCCCTCTGAGGACCTGGTCTCTTTCCAGGTGTAGATGTTCATGACTTTTCGCAGGAGCACAGATCAGGACTTACCACTTATCTCTTCCGAGGCGGTCTTACCTTCAGAGCATCTTTCATTATCTCCAGCGAAGGATGGCTTCGCTGATACCTTTATATCATCATCTTAATTTATATTGGAGATTTACTCTGCTCTCTTATTTTAGTATTGATATAGTCCTTGGTAGTGGATTTGTCTCCACCCGACTATTATTTTGGATTATTCGGACTCATTATTCTAGTTTAGTTATTTCATTTCTGTGACTTGTTATGTGGATGAGATTAGTATATCTGTGACTTGTGACACTATTTATACCACATGTGAGTTTATATTCATATTACAGCGTACGTATGTATTATGGTATCCATATATTGGAGCTGCTATATACATACGGTTGGCATGCTTACGTGTTCCTAGTCCTACGTATTTTGGGACTGGGGCGTGACAGGGGCCAAGCGGCCATGGGCCATGCGGTCAGGTGCCCATGCGGCCAGGTGCCCATACGGCCAGAAGCGCATGCGGCCAGATCCACATGCGGCTCGGTGCCCATACGGCCAGGAGCGCATGAGGCTCGGTGCCCATGCGGCCTGTGGAGAGTCTAACATGGAGGGGACAGGGCATGCTTTCGGCATTGTCGGCCTCGAGCAGTACAGCGTGTCAGGCGGCGCGAGCACCTACATTTGGCATTTGGCAGCGTTGTCTGCCTCGTGCAGTGCAGCGTGACTTGCGGTGCTGACGGCTCTGCACCCGAATTTGGAGGATCTGGTCAGTCAGTGCTTATGCAGCCTGGCATTTCCTTAGGCCGCATAGGTGATCATTTCTTCTATTTATATTGAGGACCTCCTCTTTCATTTGAGGAGAGAGAACACAGATGAAAAACTGAGAACACCAGATCATATGCGGTTCCAGAAGTTATTTTGTGAACTTGCTGGTTCCTGGGGCAGATCGTTTGTACGGCGAATCTTACTTTGAGCAACGCTGGTTTTGACCACCCCAGCAAGGAGCTTCTCTTCGGTTTTTCCTTTGCTTCTTTCTTTCTTATTGTAGAGTTTGCGAACGTAAAGAGAAGAACGTTTTTCTTGTTGCTTGTTGTAATCTTCAATTTTTTCGGAGCCAGTTTGTAACATGTTCTTGGTTTGTTGCTTCATTGGAATCGAGAAATATCATATGAGGAACTCTTGTGTGAATCTCTGATCTCGACCACAACTTGGGTTCCAGTAGAGAGCGGACATTCGGGTCTCGCTAGCAGCTCTGCTATGGCCCACGTTCTACCATCTTTGATCCGTCTCGAAACTAACACTTGTAATCCCGTCATGCATGACATTGATTAGCTAATAACCATTATGTGTCACTCGTTAATGCTTTTATTGTTTGTTATTAATAAATATTGGTTCAATTAATTCAACGAGTGTGACATAATCATGAGGTCACAAATTATTTATATTGATAATTATGAAATCGATGAAAGAGTAAAGCAACGGTTATCAACCTGGACTAAAACCCATACTTAAAGTCCAGATTGGCAAAGCGTGTAATAAATATCAGTTTTATTACAAACATGCCCCTTCGTACTTGTATAAATATAGCCTCATGGCAATAGGGGGCATCTCGAACCAAGGACAACAGATACAACCAACTTCAAGTTTAATCATTGATCCACAAATGCATAACTACATGATGTGACTCGTCACATCAAACACTCATATGCAAACTCAATTGATTACAGCTTCAGTCCCTCAAAATGTTGTTATACCTCAGCTAATGGAAGCTCATTTTTCTCATAACCTTGCTTGGTTAATGGCACAAGTGGGAATACCTATGGGATTCAATGCTCTTCTATTGACGATGTCATGATCCGCTTCCAAATAGTCGGATACAGATCGTGAGTACATTCAGACTACACCATGACATCGATAGTAGTACGTTGTCTATACATCGATATGAATCATAATCATCAAAAATGTAATCAAAATTATACACTAGTCTACCTTATTCAACAGATAAACTTGTGATAGAAAATTATACAATTAAAAAATAAGAAAAAAAAACTATAATAGATTATAAAGATAACATCTATTGTCTAATGTCTCCAAAATAAATAACATAACATGTCCATCTAGAAATCTACCAACATAACTAAATATATAAAGTCCTCGGGAATAAAATCACTAAAATATATGACCGGAAAAGAAATGAACTAAACTATTATTACTAGATATCCCATGGAATCTCATCTTCTACTAGGTCTGAACTAGTTGCATGAAAATCTACCTCATCCTCATAAGGACCATAGTATGTAGGATATGTTGGTTTTGGTTTTGTTTGTTTCTTGCAAAAGTTCAATTCCTCTCCATTTCTTTAGTCCCACATCGGATGGGGCAAAGCCTTCCTATGTACATATATTAGTTTCTTTCCTTTGCTCTATTAAGTTGTTGTGTGGGGAACCCCTTGGGCCACACGCGCACGCCGCCGCCGCCGCCCGGCCCGGCTCGGTTCGGTTCGGCGCGCGTAAGCCACATCTGCGGACGCCGAATGCCGATCCGATTTCCTCTTCGGGTTCGGGCTGGGACCCTAAAATTTTTTTTGCTCCTCTTCATTTTTTTTTATTTAATTTTTGAACGTTGGAAATCAATTTCGTCAGTTACGGATTGTTTGAAACATTTTTTTTTGTGTGTCCAGGTTCACCCATTTAATTCCATTGTGTAAAGGCTGAATTAATCAGAAATTAATTCAGACCGTTTTCCTATCAGCTTATATATACTTCTGTGTTCTTTGTAAATCGTGTCAGAAATAATTCTTACGAAACCTCTGTCAACATTCTGTTCTTCGTCTTCATCTTCAAGCTCTGGGCAGAGCTAAGTCCTAGTCGTTCTCTCTAAGTCGTGTGCGGCAACGAGATACCGGTAGTGCGGAGATTTTACCACTAGGAGCTTTGTGTACGTCTGCACACAAATCCCGAATAAACTCTTAGGGCAGTGCTTCGTGCACGACTTCCCCAGAGGCCGGTAACATCTTAATTTTATTTTTGTATTCTGAAATTTAGTAAGAAAAGAAAACAAAAAATTTCTAACAATCTAAGAGTTTATTCTGAAAACGAGAATTTTTTTTACAACTGTTACAATTTTTGTTATAACTATTAGAACTGTTACAATTTTTGTTAGAACTGTTACAACTATTAGAACTGTTAGAATTTTCTATACACACTAACTATTGAAATTTTGTTAGAACTGTTAGAATTTTCTATACAATATTTCTAACAACGAGAATCTTGTATTCTGATTTAGCAAATTTTCATTGTCCTAGAATTTTCTTCTCACTGTATGTTATAAAATTGATTCTCACTGTTTAGCAAATTTTCATTGTCCTAGAATTTGCTTCTCACTGTCTGTTAGAATTTGCTTCTCACTGTTTAGCAAAGCTACTGTTGAAAACTCTATATAGTTTTTCAATACACAAAACTCTATATTAAAATTGATTTGCTTTTCTGTCTGTTATAAAATTGATTTATTCTAAATAATTGAAAGTACTGTAGCAAATTAATTTTCTACAAATTCAACAAGTTGATTTTGTAGCAAATACAAGTTGACTGCTAACAATTTTCAGTCACTGTAGCAATTTGTTTCAATTCCTCAATTGATTTATTTGTTTACTTGTCAAATTGTAAATTTGCTTAAAGTGTTTTAAATATTGTTAGCACATTTGATAACTTTGTCAATTGCAATTTTGATCACAAAATTTCTTTCAGTTGTAACATACAATTTGCTTCATTTTTTAATCACTTAGTATTTTGAAAGCAATCTAGGACCAAAAAGAAAATAGTTTAGTAAAAGGAAATTACAAATAAAATCTTCAAATCTAAAGTTTCAAAGTAGAGACAAACTCGGGCACAAGCCGAAAGGGTCCTTCTGTCAACCGGGTGTAAACAACCATAAGCGACACGGTACTTAAGAGTCTTCGGACTACCGCTAGCTGGGAACCGGCCCCTACTGCTAACCTGAGTTGATCAATACTTGAAAAACTAAAGATTTTAAGATTGATTAGCAAAGACCGCCTAAACTATTATCTTGGACATTGTTATTAAATAAATTTATATTTTTCAGACTGCAATCATGACTGGTAAGGAGGAATCATCTACTGCAAAACCTGCTAAGTTTGATGGCTCATACTTCAAGAGATGGCAGAGCCAAATAAAATTTTGGCTCACGACCTTAGGACTAATTTCTGCCATTGATGGGTCCACACCCATCACAAATGATTCTGATGATACTGAGTTTGACATAGGAGTGTCCACCTCCTCGAAACCAAAAACTCCTAAAGAGATAGACTTCCACTGTTTTCATAGAATTCTAAGTGCATTATCTGAATCCTTGTATGATATATTTTTTGAATACAAGAGCGCTAAAGAACTCTGGAAAGCCTTGGAAGATGAATACGGCTGTGATGATGCCAGAATAGAAAGGTTTAATTCTTCAACCTTTAATAGGTATTTCATGGTAGATAACAAACCAATGAATGACCAGCTCCATGAATTCCAAGAATACCTTAGACATATTCAAGTCAAAGGGACATCTTTCTCCAATGAACATAAAATAGCATGCCTAATAGACAAGCTACCTCACTCTTGGTCTGATATGGCTAAGGATCTTATCCATACACAAGGAGAACTTACCTACAATCAAGTCCTAAAGAAAATTAGAATCGAAGAACAAATTAGATTGAGGTATAAGCCTAAGACTGAATCTAAAGTTAAGGTAAACCTTGTAGAAGGCCAAGGAAAATCCAAGTCTAATTTTCCTTATAAACCCAAAAAGAATTTCTTCAAGAAGAAGAAAAACTTTCAGCCTAACCACAAAAACCAAAAACCTAGAAACTTCAGTCAGACTCAGGATCAAAAGAGATTTTATTTTGTGTGTGGTAAAACAAACCATATGGCCACCCACTGCTACCATAGGAAGTAGGAAGCTGTCCAGACCTCCTACAAATGAAAGGGTTCAGTTAGACCAGAAGCAAACATGCTTCACAAAGGTTCTTCGAGTTCCTTCAGGTCTGTAAGCTTTCAACCCCTTATTAACCTCTCTTACCATTCTGATGATTGGTGGTTGGATTCTGGAGCTAATGTTCACATTTTGTTTGATCGCTCCTGTTTTTCAAACTATCAGGAATCAAGTGGAGGAGGTGTAACCCTAGGAGATGGCTCAACGGCATAAATTATTAGAAGAGGAAAAGTTAACCTGAAGATGACATCAGGAAAAATCTTAACTCTTCATGATGTACTTCATGTGCCTTCTGTCAAGAGAAATCTAGTTAGTGGATCCCTTCTTGTAGCCTCAGGATACAAAATTGTAATGGAGGCTAATAAAGTAGTTTTTTCTAAGCATGACTCTTTTATAGGAAAAGGCTTTGTAAAAGACGGTCTTTTTATTTTAAGTACAATGAATAAAATGTCTGATTGTTCTCTCATTGCCTCAAATATAGAATCTTCAAATGTTTGGCATGGCAGACTAGGTCATGTGAACCTAGGTTCTATTAAAAGAATGATGACCTTAGATCTTATTCCCAAGACTCCGATAGATGACAAACACAAATGTGAGATTTGTGTTCAAGCCAAACACACTAGATTACCTTTCAAATCTGTAGAAAAAAATTCTGACCTTCTAGAACTTATCCATAGTGATGTATGTGACTCAAATAGGATTTTGACCAGAGGCGGTAGAAAGTACTTTGTTACATTTATAGATGATTATTCAAAGTATTGTTACATCTACCTTCTCAAAACCAAAGATGAAGTTCTAGATAGATTTAAGGTCTACAAAACTGAAGCTGAGAATCAATTAGAAAGGAAGATTAAGATCCTTAGATCTGATCGTGGTGGAGAATATACCTCAAATGAAATGACTAACTTCTGTGAAGAACATAGAATAATTTATGAGGTAACTGCTCCATATTCACCTCAGTCTAACGGAGTTGCTGAACGCAAGAACCGTACTCTATTAGATATGGTGAATGTCATGCTTCTCAGCTCTGGTGCTCCTGATAACTTGTGGGGAGAAGCTCTTTTAACTGCCTGTTACATTCTTAATAGGATTCCTAGTAAGACAAAAGATAAGACTCCCTATGAGCTGTGGAAAGGTAGAGCACCTAGGATTAATTACCTTAGAGTTTGGGAATGTCTTGCTAAAGTCGGAATTTCTGAACCTAAAAAGAGAAAGATTGGTCCCAAGACTGTAGACGCTGTTTTCATAGGATATGCCTTAGATAGTTATGCCAATAGATTTCTAGTAACTCACTCAGAAGTAAATAAAATCTCTAACAATACCATTATAGAAGCAAGAGATGCAGTTTACTTTGAAAATATTTTTCCCTTTAAGGATAGAAGTTTAATCTCTTCTTCCATACCCTCTACTAGTTCTTAAGTCCAAATACCTATCTCTCAATCTGAACAAGACTTAGAACCAAGACGGAGTAAAAGGAATAGGATTGAGAAAAATTTAGGAGAAGGATTCTTCACCTTTTTGATAGAGGGCGATCCATCAACTTATGAAGAAGCAATGTCGTCTCCTGATGCTCCCTTCTGGAAAGAAGCCATTAACAGTGAATACAATTCCATCATGGAGAATAACACTTGGTTTCTAACAGATCTACCTTTAGGGAATAAACCAATAGGTTGTAAGTGGATTTTCAAGAAGAAACTCAAAGCAGATGGTACTATAGAGAAATACAAAGCTAGATTAGTTGCTAAGGGTTTTACCCAGAAGAAAGGGTTAGATTATTTTGATACCTACTCTCCTGTAGCTAGGATCACATCCATTAGAACTCTCTTGGCCTTAGCATCCATTCATGATATGCTAATCCATCAAATGGATGTAAATACAGCACTTTTGAATGGAGATCTAGAGAAAGAACTTTATATGGACCAACCTGAAGGTTTTATTGCTAAAGGTCAAGAAAAGAAAGTTTGCAGACTAGTAAAATCTCTCTATGGCCTGAAACAAGCTCCCAAACAATGGCACAATAAATTTGACAAAGTAATTTGTGAATATGGTTTTTTGTCAAATGAGTATGATAAATGTATATACTCTAAAGGTACATGTAAAAGTTGTGTCATTTTATGCTTGTATGTAGATGACATCCTTATCCTAGGATCATCACTGGAATTGATAAATATTACAAAGAACTATTTATCTAGCCAGTTTGATATGAAAGACCTAGGAGAAGCCAACCTAATTTTAGGAATGCAAGTGACCAAAGGCAAAGAGGGTTATACTCTATCTTTAGCACATTCAATTGAAAAAATGCTAAAAAGATTTGAGTTATTTGATAAGAAACCTGTCCTTACTCCTTATGACAGCAGTATTGTACTGAAAAAGAATGAAGGATCACCTTTGGAACAACACAAATACTTACAGATGATAGGCTCCCTTATGTACATAACAAACAGGACAAGACCTGATATTGCATTTGCTATTGGGAGACTAAGCAGGTATACCAGTAACCCAAATTAGTCATATTGGACTGCCTTGGATAGGGTTTTTAGATATCTCAAGGGCACCCTAGATTACAAACTTCATTTTACTAGGCACCCTGATATCATAGAAGGTTATTCAGATGCAAACTGGGTAACCGACTCACATGATATAAAATCCACTACTGGATATGTATTTACTCTAGGAGGAGCTGCGATCTCCTGGAGATCTTGAAAGCAAACTATCATAGCTAGGAGTACAATGGACTCTGAAATAATAGCTTTAGATACAACTTGCACAGAAGCTGAATGGCTTAAAAATCTTATTATGCATATACCTGTTTCTCTTAGTCCTGTTCCTGCAATTTCTATAAATTGTGATAATAAATCTGTTATTGAACTACTAAAGCATGATTTTGTGAATGCTAAGATGAACAGGCACCTGCAGCTGCGCTTCAAGTCAATAAAGAGCCTACTAGGCAAATATGTGGTTCTTGACTATATAAAGTCAGAAAAGAACCTTGCAGATCACTTGACGAAGGGTCTGTCTAGGACTTTGATCCTAGAATCATCGAGGGGGATGGGGTTAAGCCCATAAATTAGTCACCAGTAGTGGCAACCCAACCGAGTCTGACTGGAGATCCCAAGAAGCCGGTTCAATGGGTAGAAACAAGCTGAACTTAGGTGACTTTATGGAACACTGACTCAAGATTAAAAGTCTCATTAAAATAAAGCCCAAGCGGCTGTACATGTGTACAATAACTCCCCATCCCTATGGTGACAGTGTTCCTGTGTGATATGGTTAGGATGAGTTTAAACTCTTAATAGGTCCAAGCTGTAATGATGGGTTGATTCATATCACCAACCATTAAGGACTTACCTATATGAGAGGTCGTGAAGGCCGCGACTATGGGACAGGGCGATCCCAGACAACTCTCATGAATGTGAAAAGTGCGCATGGCCATTTAAAAGCGCCACCCGATAGATCAAGGACCTCTAGCGTACTATGTGTGCTATTTTTCTAAATCTGGTTCAAGAAGTCTGATTCAAGGCATAGTCCATCAAGCACTTCTTCAGATTAAGGCAATAGTCACTACGTGATATTCAAGGCTGTAGTCCATCTCATCTATGCATAGTATCTTACTGCCCAGATGCTCTCTCTCTCTATTTACTTCACTCTTATCTCTATTTCAGAACTTGACCTTTTGGGGAGGATTGTTGGTTTTGGTTTTGTTTGTTTCTTGCAAAAGTTTAATTCCTCTCCCTTTCTTTAGTCCCACATCGGATGGGGCAAAGCCTTCCTATGTACATATATTAGTTTCTTTCCTTTGCTCTATTAAGTTGTTGTGTGGGGAACCCCTTGGGCCACACGTGCGCGCCGTCGCCGCCGCCCGGCCCGGCTCGGCTCAGTTCGGTTCGGCGCACGTAAGCCACATCTGCGGACGCCGAATGCCGATCCGATTTTCTCTTCGGGTTCGGGTTGGGACCCTAAAATTCTTTTTGCTCCTCTTCATTTTTTTATTTAATTTCTGAACGTTGGAAATCAATTTCGTCAGTTACAGATTGTTTGAAACATTTTTTTGTGTGTCCAGGTTCACCCATTTAATTCTATTGTGTAACGGCTGAATTAATCAGAAATTAATTCAGACCGTTTTCCTATCAGCTTATATATACTTCTGTGTTCTTTGTAAATCGTGTCAGAAACAATTCTTACGAAACCTCTGTCAACATTCTGTTCTTCGTCTTCATCTTCAAGCTCTGGGCAGAGCTAAGTCCTGGTCGTTCTCTCCAAGTCGTGTGCGGCAACGAGATACCGGTAGTGCGGGGATTTTACCACTAGGAGCTTTGGGTACGTCTGCACACAGATCCCGAATAAACTCTTAGGGCAGTGCTTCGTGCACGACTTCCCCAGAGGCCGGTAACATCTTAATTTTATTTTTGTATTCTGAAATTTAGTAAGAAAAGAAAACAAAAAATTTCTAACAGGATATGTGTCGTCGCCTAATGAATGTCAACGATAATCATTCAATCAGAATTTTAGCAAAGTAAGTACGATATTATAAAGTTACTATTACACTATTATTGTCTAACATACCTAGAGATTGAAAAATAATAAATGAGCAACAATATGGTAATAGAAATAACAAGAAAGTAACCTAGCATGAAATAATAAAATATATATCATGACCCATGCCCACTTGATTGGGTGTCACGCCCCAGTCCTAAAATACCGTGGGACTAGACACGTGGCAATGGCCAGCAGCACACACTGATGGACAAACCCAATTTAATGGATCCATCAGGGCGTACTTAAGCTGTAAAATAAAGTCTACGACAACATGGCGCAACTAATCTCATCCACACAAGAATAAAATATGATCCACAGATATAAGAAATGTAAATCATCAACCAGTCTCAACAAAGTGCTTCGGGGAACAACCCTATAAAATCTGATACAATGGTTCAACAGATCAAAAGATAAATGACTGAATAAAGTAAATACTGAGCATGAAACATAGATGCTCAGGAAAAGTCTTCAGCTAACACCTCGTCCTCGGGTATCGGTACAGCTCCTGTATCAGCTCCTGCTGTGGTCCCGTTTACCTCGGGATAGATCTCGTCTGTAAATCCTGGGGACATAATCCGAATCCAGGTCCTCAGGGGACATAGCAAGGTACAGATAATACAAGCCAAAATAAATGCAGCACAGCAATAATGAAATAAATAGGGTAAGTATATAACCATCTATGTGAAATGCAAGTGAGAGCATCACGAGTACTCAGGCTGAGCCACTACAAGCTCTGTGTCGGGGAGCCGATAGCAGTAATAATGAGTAATGGGCCAAGCTCGGGTTTCAGAGTCTTGTGCCTCACAATAATAGGGGATATATATGTAATCAGCCTGTAGCCTATGTGTCTCTCCCCACCAAATGTAACCACAAGTCTCATGTCCATAACGTCTCATGTACATGGCACGCAAGATCATAGCTAATGCAGCAAGTCATAGAGTATCTAGGAATATAATGTCAATGTCAAATCCTGCATCCTATACAGAATCACCATGAATATCTCAGAAAGATCCTGTCTCATGTATAGTGTCAAGGGTCCTGGGTATAATGTACTTGATAAGACAAGTACGAGAATGTAAAGGGGTCACGAATGTCCATCTCTAGATGACAATACACAACATCGCGTACGGTGTTGGCACCCGATTAATAATCGGACGCTAAGTAAGTCACACAGTCCTAGGTCAAGCATGCACAGCAATATAAATAAAGCAAGAAAAATATGTAACAATACTGCAGAGTTTGGCAAGGTACACTTGCCTGGGGTTTGAATACCAACAGTTGTCCCTGTATCAGTAGATCCTGTAGGTACTCCTCTAAAAACTGAAATAAACATCACCAACAGACTCAGAAAATATCAAATAGCTAGAAACGTCTGTCCTTAAGTCCAATTTGGATACAAGGGCAAAAATGATATTTTTAGGTCAAAGCGGGGTCCATATGTGGGCCACTTTGCACCGAAAAATGTGTCAGGGTCAAAGATCTCCAAATTCGTCAAACTTAGTGTTAACAAATCAAAACGATGATACGAACCCAACAGAACTTCCAGAATTGGATTTCGATGAGCCGATCACAAAATCGCCCGTCAAGTGGAGCTTGTGGGGCCCACGATACGCAATTTTGTCAATGTTCTCAGAATCGAACCAAACTTAGGTCACAGGACCAGCGTATTGCTACGAGTCCAATGGCGTAAGTTTTGTCTCGATCCGACGTGTGTACACAAAGTTACAACGTGTTCCAGAATAGACGGATACGGGACGTTGTCGACAGATACGCGTTGATTCCGGTGTGCACGCACATCCAAATCAACTTCTACAAAATCTCGCACGTCCGTATCAACAACGCGTACGTTTTGATAAAGATCGCGTGCGACCAAGTCATCCCATTTGGCGGGGCACACTCAGTTCCGGGTGAAACAGGGCGTTGGTTTTCCTGTTTTTGGATCGCGGTTTGCGATCACCACAGGACGCGACACACCGAGCGGATTACACGGATATCGAGAGGGTTACACAGTCTACGCGACACAACTGACGAAACAGAAAATAGAATAACGAGGAGAGAGAACAGGTTACCTGAACAGGGCTCCGTGAACCAAGAATTCTCGTGTCCTGGATACTATCTCGTGTCCTGGTCACCGTGTCCGCTGCGTCGGATCTGCACAGGGTCTGTGTCCGTGTCCGCTGCTAGGGCTGTGTCAGGAGACAGCGGGGTGAACTCGCCGACGGAGGGTGACTCGGCCGGGGACTGCGAGGTCGTGTGGTTAGGGTTCCGGTGAAGGCGAGTCGGGGAGAGGGGAGTTCTGTCGTGGTGGAGGGCTGTGCGAGTTCAGGCGAGGGTGACGATCGGGCTGGGGCAGAGGAGATCCTGGTAGGCGGCTGTGGGGGTGACGGTGAGGAGAGAGCTGTGCTGGGCGATCGAGGGGAGATGGCGTTAGGGTTCATGGGGACGACGGCTGGAGAGGGTCGGCGGAGTCGAGGGGTGGTCGACGACTGGGGGTCAAGCGGGGCTGAAGTGCGGAGGTTAGGGTGGCTGTCAGACTAGGGTTCAGGCGGTGCGAAGTCGACGGATAGCTGCAGCGGAGAGGAGAGGAGAGAAGAGAGAGGGGGTTTGCGGCGGCAGGGCACAGAAGTCGAGGGGTTTTATAGGTCGTGAACAGTAAATCCGGCGGAGATACGATTAGGGTTTGGTTAGGGTTTTGGGTCCGGGTCGGGTTTGATTCGGATCCGACCCGACCCGTTAGGTCTGGGTTGGTCTGGTTCGGTTTGAGTCGGTTTGGTTCGGTTTAATTCCAATTAAACCGGGTCTAGTCAGGGTTTATTTAGGGTTAATTCTCTATTATTTTTAGGGCTTTAAAAATGATTCCGGAGTCCAATAAATTCACAAAAAATTACCCTATGTCCGGTTTTCCATTTTACACCATAAAATATTATTTCCATAATATTTTAATATTAATTAACATCATATAAAAATCTTTTAATCATAAAATACCTTAGTTTTATTTCCAGAAAATTAGGAAAATATATATTAAAATTTTAAAAAAATAGGGTGTTTACAATCTACCCCCCTTAAGAAAATTGTGTCCTCGTAATCAAAGAATAAACTAATAATAGGAAAGAACTATGGAAATTACAAGAATGCTTAGGGTATACCTGCATCCGCGAATAAGTGAGGATAACGCTGGCGCATAGTATCCTCTCATTCTCAAGTCGATTCGTCAGGAGAATGATGTTTCCAAGCTACACGTACTAGTCTAATTGTCTGTCCTCGCAATGTCTTCTCACTGATGTCGAGGATGCCAACTGGTTGTTCTTCATATCTCAAACTAGGGCCCACTACGATCTCTGAATGATTGACTATGTGACTTGGGTCGGTCACGTACCTTCTCAGCTGTGAGACGTGGAATACGTCATGCACTCCTTCTAAGGATGGAGGTAATACAAGACGATAAGCCACCTCACCAATGCACTCCAGAATATCAAATGGCCCAATATACCTTGGGCTCAACTTGCCTCTGCTCCCAAATCTAATAGTACCTCGAGTGGGCAAAATCCTCAAGAATACGTGCTCTCCATCTTTGAACTCTAGGGGACGCCTGTGCGTATCAGCCCAATGCTTCTGTCTGTCCTGAGCTGCTCGAAGATGATTCTGAATTTGTTTTACCTTCTCCACTGTCTGCATTACCAATTATGGACCCAGTATTTGAAGTTCACCTACGTCACTCCAATATATCGGCGATCTACACTTTCTACCGTATAATGCCTCGAATGGTGCCATCTGAATGCTGGCCTGATAACTGTTGTTGTAGGAGAACTTCACCAAGTGCAAATAATCTTTCCAAGATCCTCCAAAGTCTAGCATACACGATCGCAGCATATCCTCCAAGATCTGAATCGTGCGCTCCGTTTGACCATCTGTCTGTAGATGGTAAGTTGTGCTGAATTTGAGTCTGGTGCCAAGAATCTCTTGCATGCTTCGCCAGAAATGAGATGTAAATCCCAAATCTCGATCCGATACAATACTAACCGGCACTCCATGCAATCTTACGATTTATCGTATATACATGTCGGCTAGTACCTCTGTGGACTGTCCAACTCTAAATGGCAAGAAGTGTGTCGATTTAGTGAGTCGATCCACGATAACCCATACTGTATCTCTTCCGCTGGGGCTCCTTGGAAATCCTGTGACAAAATCCATAGTGATATGTTCCCACTTCCATTCTAGTATAGGAAGAGGCTGTAACATACCTGCAGTCCTTTGGTGCTCGGCCTTTACTTGTTGACATACTAAACATTTCGCCACAAATCGTGCAATCTCCCTTTTCATTCCATGCCACCAATAATACTGCCTCAAGTCTCGGTACATCTTGGTTCCTCCTGGGTGAACAGAGTACATGGAACTATGTGCTTCAGTCATTAACTCCTGTCTCAATTCTCCATTTGGAACATACAGGCAATTTCTACACCTTAATGTCCCGTCTTCATGTATGTGAAGTCATGTCTGCATGCCTGCTTCTGTCCTCTCTTTAAGTCTTCAGAATCTAGCATCGGTGGGCAATGCCTCTTTAATCCTTTCCATAAGTGCCGACTTAACTTCGAGATTATCCAGCAAGCCGCTCTGTCCTGGTAAAACAACCTCTATCTGAAGCTCCTGTAGATCTCTCAATAATTCAGGCTGCATCGTCAAGAAATAAGTCGTAGGCTTCCTGCTGAGTGCATCGGCTACGATATTCGCCTTTCCCGGATGATACTGCAGATCTATATCAAAGTCTACCATCAAATCAAGCCAACGTCTCTGTCTCATGTTGAGCTCCTTCTGAGTATATACATACTTCAGACTCTTATGATCAGTAAAGATTTCTACCTTCTCCCCATAAAGATAGTGCCTCAAAATCTTCAGTGCAAATATAATTGCTGCTAGCTCCAGATCGTGTGTTGGGTAGTTCTTCTCGTGGACCTTCAACTGTCTCGATGCATAAGCAATAACTTTGCCATGTTGCATTAAAACACATCCTAGTCCACTACCTGATGCATCACTGTAAACAAAAAAATCTCCTGACCATGAGGGAAGAGTCAAGACAGGTGCTGTTTTTAATCTTCTCTTCCATTCTTCAAAGGCCTTCTGGCAGTCTTCTGTCCATGTAAACTCCTGGTCCTTACGTGTCAACTTCGTCATAGGCTCTGCAATCCTTGAAAATTTTTCTATAAACCTCCGATAATATCCAGCAAGTCCGAGAAAACTTCTCACCTCTGCAACTGATGTGGGTGTAGGCCAAGTCTCTATTGCAGCAACTTTCTTCGGATCAACTGAAAGTCCTTCTCCTGAGATGACATGTCCCAAGAAAGGCATTTTATCCATACAAAACTCACACTTACTGAGTTTGGCATATAACTTCTCCTGTCTCAATGTCTCCAACACAATTCTGAGGTGCTCCTCGTGCTCTTCGTGGCTCTTGGAATATACTAGAATGTCATCAATGAACACAACCATAAATTTATCCAAGTACTGATGAAAGACTCTGTTCATCAAACTCATAAATACTGCTGGTGCGTTGGTTAAACCAAACGGCATTACCAAGAACTCATAATGTCCATACTTGGTCCTGGAAGCTGTCTTCGGTATATCCTCCTTCCTTGCTTTAATCTAATGATAGCCGGATCTAAGGTCAATCTTCAAGAATACCCTAGCACCACTCAATTGATCGAATAGATCATCAATGCGTGGTAAGGGATACCTGTTCTTGATGGTCACAGCATTTAGTGCCCTGTAGTCAATGCACAACCGTACTGTTCCATCCTACTTCGGTACAAATAATATGGGTGCTCCCCAAGGTGAAATATTGGGCCAAATAAAACCCTTCTCCAGAAGATCATCAACTTGTTCCTTCAACTCCACTAACTCCTTAGGTGCTAGCCGATATACTGATGAAGTGATAGGCTCTGCTCCTGGAGTTTAGTCTATTGTGAATTCTATTTCCTGATCAGAAGGTAAACCTGGAAGATCATCAGAAAATACATCCACAAATTCTGATATGACTCTTGGGTAACCTGTCTCCCCTTATACAGATAGTACCCTAAGAGTAGGCTGAACTCCTTGCTCTACAGCTCTCCGAAGAAACTCAAATTCTGGATGTCCAGACGGTCTAAATATAACCCGTCCAAGTCGGCAATCAAGAGTCGCATGGTACTGACTTAACCAGTCCATACCAAGTACAACATCATAATCCGGCATGGAAAATATCAGAAATTAAGATCGCATCTCTCTTCCACAGACTACTACAGAACATGATCTACAGATGTCACTAACTGGGATAATTCCACCTCCCGTAAGAATTCTCTTTATCTTCGGAAGGGGTACGGTAGCTACTCTATGGGTGGCTACAAAGCTAGCTGCTATAAATGAATGCGATGCTCCAGAATTAAATAAAGCTACAACTGGTAATGAAGCTACTAAAATAGTACCTGCGATAACCTCTCCTGCAGTAGCTTCCTCCTCAACAGCTAATGCAAATGCCTGGCCTCGTCCCTGAGCTTGGACTCTTTGCTGCTGAGCCTGCTGAAATAGAGCTGCCTGTGGTGCCAGTGGTAGTCTCTGCTGATTTTCTCCTGGAGCTGGTGGTCTGACTCCTCCAACTCCTGTCTGCGGTGCTCCTACTGCTGGATAAGTTGGTCGTGGTGCAGGTAAAGCTAGTCTTGGTGCTCCCTCTCTGCGCTCAGTACATTCTCTGGTTGAATGCTGGTTGGATCCGCAAGCCAGGCATAGTCCCAACTTGCGTCTGCATTCTCTCTCAATGTGACCTACCTTGCCGCAGTGGTGACAAGTAGGGAGAGATATGGCCCTGTGTGTTGTTCTCTCTGGCATACTCCTCTGGGATCGTTTTGTAGAATCCCCATGTGATGTCCTGGATGGTACTGATGTGATTGGCCTCTTCAGATTTGACTCTCTTCTAGTAACACGCTCCATGCATCGTGCTGCTGCAAGGACGTCGGTATATGATGTAGGTACAACAGATCCAATCAACCTCTGGAGCTCGAACTTTAGTCCGTCAAAGAAATTTTTAGCTTTCCCTTCCACTGTCGAAATTAAGGTTGGGGCAAAGCGACTCAGACGAATAAATTCTGCGTTGTATTCTTCCACTGACATATTGCCTTGGATCAGGCGATTGAACTTGTTTCTGAGTTCCGACCGTGCAACTGCTAGAATATACATCTCTTGGAAGAGTCTGGAGAACTCTTCCTAAGTGACTCGGTCCTGTCCGAGCCTCCTTTCTTCTGATAACCACCAATGATGTGCATTTTCAGTCAACTGCATCCTGACCACAGTCATTCATTTCTCCCTCGGAAGTTCAGTTGCTTCCAACTGGTGCTTTATGTTCATGAGCCATTCGTGAACTTCAGTTGGCCCCTCTTTGCCAGAAAAGGTACGAGGCTTGAGCTGACAAAAATCAGTGATAGATCCCGTCGCTGGTCTCCTAGAAGGTGGGTTTGCCTGCTCCATTGCGGATACCAGGCTGGTTCTTAAATACTCTGTCTCATGACGCTGAGCCTCTTGTTGAACCTGCTGTTGGACTTGCATCATGGCATAAATCATCTGAAATATCTGTTGCCCGTCCATGGCTTGTCCTGGCGGGAAAACTGGCATCTGTGGAGTGAACTGTGGTGGAGGTGGGATGTCATCACGCCGAAACCTTGGATTAGGCTGGCCGGTTTGATTTCCTTGAGATGATTGTACTCCATTCCCTGGTGTCACTCCGTCTATATAAGTAACCACAGCGTCGTGTGGTGTATCCAAGGGATTCTCATCTCCGTTACTGGGATCCATTACTCTGCAACCAAAAGATAAACTATAAGAATGCTTAGAGGAATCAATACAGGATGCAAATCAAGTAATTAGTTCAAGTTCGATATAGAGTTCAAAAAAATAGTTCAAATAATGTATGAGATCCTATAACTTATCCTATTCTTAGGGCAGACTTATTCGGTCCCTAAGTTGAAACAGAATAATTTAGTCGTAGACCTGCATGGGCCACCACAAAAACTATGTCACGCCCCAGTCCCAAAATACCGTGGGACTAGACACGTGGCAATGGCCAGCAGCACACACTGATGGACAAACCCAATTTAATGGATCCATCAGGGCGTACTTAAGCTGTAAAATAAAGTCTACGACAACATGGCGCAACTAATCTCATCCACACAAGAATAAAATATGATCCACAGATATAAGAAATATAAATCATCAACCAGTCTCAACAAAGTGCTTCGGGGAACAACCCGATAAAATCTGATACAATGGTTCAACAGACCAAAATATAAATGACTGAATAAAGTAAATACTGAGCATGAAACATAGATGCTCAGAAAAATTCTTCAGCTAACACCTCATCCTCGGGTGTTGGTACAGCTCCTGTATCAGCTCCTGCTGCGGTCCCGTATACCTCAGGATAGATCTCATCTACAAATCCTGGGGACATAATCCGAATCCAGGTCCTTAGGGGACATAGCAAGGTACAGATAATTCAAGCCAAAATAAATGCAGTACAGCAATAATAAAATAAATAGGATAAGTATGTAACCATCTATGTGAAATGCAAGTGAGAGCATCACGAGTACTCAGGCTGAGCCACTACAAGCTCTGTGTCGGGGAGCCGGTAGCAGTAATAATGAGTAATGGGCCAAGCTCGGGTTTCAGAGTCTTGTGCCTCACAATAATAGGGGATATAAATGTAATCAGCCTGTAGCCTGTGTGTCTCTCCCCACCCAATGTAACCACATATCTCATGTCCATAACGTCTCATGTACATGGCATGCAAGATCATAGCTAATGCAGCAAGTCATAGAGTATCTAGGAATATAATGTCAATGTCAAATCCTGCATCATATACAGAATCACCATGAATATCTCAGAAAGATCTTGTCTCATGTATAGTGTCAAGTGTCCTGGGTATAATGTACTTGATAAGACAAGTACGAGAATGTAAATGGGTCACGAATGTCCATCTCTAGATGACAATACACAACATCGCGTACGGTGTTGGCACCCGATTAATAATCGGACGCTAAGTAAGTCACACGGTCCTAGGTCAAGCATGCACAGCAATATAAATGAAGCAAGGAAAATATGTAACAATACTGCAGAGTTTGGCAAGGTACACTTGCCTAGGGTTTGAATACCAACATTTGTCCCTGTATCAGTGGATCATGTAGGTACTCCTCCAAAAGCTGAAATAAATATCCCCAACAGACTCAGAAAATATTAAATAGCTAGAAACGCCTGTCCTTAAGTCCAATTTGGACACAAGGACAAAAATGACATTTCTGGGTCAAAGCGGGGTCAATATGTGGGCCACTTTGCACCGAAAAATGTGTCAGGGTCAAAGGTCTCCAAATTCATCAAACTTAGTGTCAACAAGTCAAGAATAATGATATGAACCCAACGGATCTTACAGAATTGGATTTTGATGAGCCGATCACAAAATCGCCCATCAAGTGGAGCCTGTGGGGCCCACGATACGTGATTTTGTCAACGTTCTCAGAATTGAACCAAACTTGGGTCACAGGACCAGCGTTTTGCTACGAGTCTGATGGCATAAGTTTTGTCTCGATCCGACATGTGTACACAAAGTTATAACGTGTTCCATAATAGGCGGATATGGGGCGTTGTCGACGGATACGCGTTGATTCCGGGGTGCACGCACATCCAAATCTACTTCTACGAAATCCTATACGTCTGTATCAACGAAGCGCACATTTCGGTAAAGACCGCGTGCGACCAAGTCGTCCCGTTTGGCGGGGCGCACTCAGTTCCGGGGTGAAATAGGGCGTTGGTTTTCCTGTTTTTGGATCGCAGTTTGCGATCACCACAGGACTCGACGCACCGAGCGGGTTGCACAGGCATCGAGAGGGTTACACAGTCTATGCGACACAACTGACAGAACGGAAAACGGAATAACGAGGAGAGAGAATGGGTTACCTGAACAGGGCTCCGGGAACAAAGAATTCTCGTGTCCTGTATACTGTCTCTTGTCCTGGTCACCATGTCCGCTGCGTCAGCTCTGCACAGGGTCTGTGTCCGTGTCCGCTGCTAAGGCTGTGTCAGGAGACAGCGGGGTAAACTCGCCGGTGGAGGGCGGCTCGGCCGGGGACGGCGAGGTCGTGGGGTTAGGGTTTCGGTGAAGGCGAGTCGGGGAGAGGGGAGTTCTGTCGTGCTGGAGGGCTGTGCGAGTTCAGGCGGGGGTGACGATCGGGCTGGGGCAGAGGAGATCCTGGTAGGCGGCTGTGGGGGTGACGGTGAGGAGAGGGCTATGCTGGGCGGCCGAGGGGAGATGGCGTTAGGGTTCAGGGGGTCGACGGCTGGAGAGGGTCGGTGGAGTCGAGGGGTGGTCGACGACTGGGGGTCGAGCGAGGATAAAGTGCGGAGGTTAGGGTGGCTGTCAGACTAGGGTTCAGGCGGTGCAAAGTCGACGGATAGCTGAAACAGAGAGGAGAGGAGAGAAGAGATAGGGGGTTTGCGGCGGCGGGGCACAGAAGTCGAGGGGTTTTATAGGTCGTGAACAGTAAATTCGACGGAGATACGATTAGGGTTCGGTTAGGGTTTCGGGTCCGGGTCGGGTTTGATTCGGATCCGACCCGACCCGTTAGGTCTGGGTTGGTCTGGTTCGGTTTGAGTCGGTTTGGTTCGGTTTAATTCCAATTAAACCGCGTTCAGTCAGGGTTTATTTAGGGTTAATTCTATATTGGTTTTTAGGACTTTAAAAATGATTCCGGAGTCCAATAAATTCACAGAAAATTATCCTATATCCGATTTTCCATTTTACACTATAAAATATTATTTCTATAATATTTTAATATTAATTAACAGCAATTAAAAATCTTTTAATCACAAAATATCTTAGTTTTATTTTCTGAAAATTTCAGAAAAATTGGCAAAATATATATTAAAATTTTAGAAAAAAACAGGGTGTTTACATTGGGTGTCGTAGCATGAGTACGTTAAGCCTACGCTGCGATATTGGCAGTAGTATGTTGTCTGTACCTCAACTTTCATCATAAATTATAATCTTAATCAACATTTATAATATACAAGTATACTAACTCATTGAGAGAAATAAGAATTTATAATTAGAAGAGGAATATATAAATAGCCAAATTAAAATAGTCTAGCCATAATCTTAAGGAAAGAACATAAATGAAGTAATAAATAAAATTCTTAAAAACAAACTCGCTAATAAATATAGAAATAGAAAAGCATTAAGCTATTGATATTAAACATTCCTTGAATACCACGGAAGCCTAACCTGATATGCAAGAACGAGCACATCACCCACATGAGGTCCATAAAGAGTAGGGTACATGTCCTCCTCGCCTAAAGCTATCAATACCATCCAGTCAGGATAAGAGAAAATCACAATATGCTATAAAATTATAGTATACACTATAAATCTATCATGGCATGATCCGAAGAGAAATGGAAGTGAAGAGAGGAACAAGAAAGAAAAAAAGATAGAAGAGAGAAAATGAAAGGGGTTATATAGGATAGGGGATTTATTCTTACCACTAGGATATGCCAAATAACCTATCCGAGTCACATCTCATTCAAACCCAGCCACCCAAAGAAACATAAGAATCCAATGGTCCAAAAGGTGAACCATGTAAAGACCTGATTCTGAGAAAATAGCTAAATATCGCAATATACCGGCGTTATACCGTTTTGACTCTAAATTCTCATTTTGAAAAAAAATTAAAAATCAGTTCTATGCACTGGTCCTAGCACAGTCTATGGAAATATCATATGGTATTCAAGTATCTAGCAATCTGGTCAGCAATATAGTTGCCACAAACATAAAAAGTTATTATGTTGCATTAGTCATTATTAGTTTTCTTAAAAATAATTGGGTGTATCACACGATACCCAAAATATAGGAATCAGGAAATCTCCAATAAGGAAAACCATAAATGCAGTAAATCTAGGAATTCAAAAATTATAATGTACAGTACAGGAATCTGTATCCGTATATAAATACATATACAGTGAGATGAGTCTCACAACGTGCTAGATTGGAATTAGAATATATACGACTTGTGATTGATAATTAAGATTTAAAGTATGTGATTGATAATTGAGATTTATAACTTGGGATTGGCGATCTAGATTAATGAATTATGATTTGGTGGAAGTTGCCATACTGTCATTCCCCGATTCCGTAGAATCAATAGTCATCCCCTGACGTGATGCCGTACGTGCCTAGGTTGCGCAACGCACAAGGACAATGTATTTTATATAACGAGCATATATTCAGAGTACACAGATAATTGAAATAAAATATTAAAACATGAAAAAGTTCTTTTTATTGATAATGAACATCTTTTACAAACTCTTTAATGAGTCGGATAATTTTCGCACGGGCTTACAAAAGTGGACTCAAAATGAGATAATCGTCCTGATATATTACATCATTTTACTAAAACTTCAAAACTATAGACGCCTTCGGGCGTAACTATCGCCTTTCCATGGAGCTGCATAATTATGTGCACGAGCTCCTGGATCTTGCAAAACACACTTTAAGGGTACGAACTGAACATGCCGGTAGGTGGACTAGATTGGGAAGTCATTTTAGCTTCTTATTGGATCTCCTTGGTGTGGGGAACCTATTGTAACGAGGGTTAGTATATCGAAATGCACTGGTGAAGGCGAGCTAACCCAACTATACCAATAATACGTTATTTATATGAAGCATGCAAGTTATTATGTAGTCTTTCTATCTTGCTTTAGTTTATTTTATAAGCAAGCATTTGATATGAAAGTTTACTAAAATAAACATTCCATCATTAGGTGACTTTTACCTGCCCGTCTGAACCACCTACACAATACTTACCATAACCTTCCCTGATCACGAAGGCATAGTTAGCTTGTACAGTTTAAATATACAAGGGGGTCATTGGCATGATGCCATAAAGGATGATTTATAATCACGGGACGAAAATGGTATGCAACGCAGGTGGCGAGCCCAGCTACATGCCATTTCTTCCTCCAACAGACGACTATTCAGAACGTTCTCTGGATCGGATCGGTCCCAGTGCCCCGACGACCGTCCGCAGGAACCAGAAACCTTGTGCGCTAGTCGTCCATGACCAAACAACGTCTAATACTAAGTTATCAAACAGTACAGTTTAAGGCAATACAAGCACGAGACGAGTTACAAGGCATGATCCGTTTTGCATAGTCTCCCTGATCAGTTTATTATATAACAAGGTGTGTTCTATACATAGCACAATCATAGAAGACGTTTATATATTCTAACTAGAATTAAAGCATTATGAAGAATATTCTAAGCGAACTAGCATACAACGAGGTAACCGTTCACAAGTTGATCGATAAGCACAAGTAATCCAAGTCTATTCTTTTTTATCTTGACATCTTTTAGTTATTTTGATATCGTTTGATCGGAACAATCAAGAGGACAAGATTTTAGATGTGAAGACTTGGAAGAAGGGTCAACTAAATCGAATTATAGCCACTTACAAATTGGTGGGAGGGAGGAAAGGAAAGAGGGTGCTTCAAGACTCCGCTCGTGCGATGCCTACTGCACGATCACCTGCATTGCCACGAATAAATGATCAATACCTCTTCCATTCTTTCCAAGCTCGGAAAGAAATACAGTTCAATGAACGAAAGAATTAAAATCCATCAAAACCGTTCAAAAAAATACAAATCCAAAAATCAACTCAAAAGCACGAAAGCAAAAAAGCTACAGCGAAAAACTAGGCAAGAAAACTTGCAGCGGAGAGATCCCTCTTGACTCTGCCGCTAAGTCCATCCTTAGGGCACGATCCACTGAATATGGAAATCGATTCCAAAGACACAAATGCATAACGAGAAAAAGATCTTGATTCAATCTATCCCGATCGAACGATATCGATAGTATTTCTTAGCCGTGCTCCCAGAAAAGTGGGAACGGGGTACCACATCCTAACCAACTAATAGGAATTTTCGTCCACGAAACTTAGAAATAGAACCTACCACTATGAAATAATAAAGAAATTTTTTCTTTCATCTCAGACTCAAACTCCCAGGTCTATTCTTTGACCGAATAATTTCTCCAAAGTACGCACACGAGAGGAACCGAACGACTTTGAAGCAGATTCTCCTTGTGATCCAAGATCCGCACAGGATGTTCAACATACGTCAAGTCTTCCTTTAAGTCTAGTTGATCAAGATACACCATATGACTCGGATCATACACGTACTTCCTAAGATATAAAATATGGAAGATATCATGCACTTCATATAATGACGGTGGCAGGGCAATCTGATATGCGACTGGGGCGACTCGCTTAAGTATCTCGAAGGGCCGACGAATCTTGGAATTAGCTTCCCTTTTGCTCCAAATCCTGTAACTCCTCGCATGGGCGAGAATTTATGAAATACTCGATCGCCTTCTATGAACTCAAGAGGTCGACGGTGTGTGTCTGAGTAACTTTTCTGACGACTCTGTGCTACCTTCAGCCATTCGCGAATCTTTTGGAAGGTTTATTCTACGCGCTCCGGGCCAAGAATTTGTCGTTTTCCAACTTTATCCCAACAGATAGGGGATCTACACTTCCGCCCATACAATGCCTCATACGACGCTATTTGAATGCCGGACTGATAGCTATTATTGCATACAAATTCATCTAACGGTAGATGTATGTCCCAACTTAACTTCAAGTCCAAGGCGCAGAGCCGTAGAATATCTTCGAGGATTTAGTTTACCCACTCTATTTGGCCGTCCGTCTGCGGATGGTAGGCGGAGTTGAACTTCAACTTTATCTCCATTGCTAACTAAAGGCTCTCCCAGAAGCGTGATAAGAATCGTCCATCTTGATCGAAGATAATGGATACGGGCACATCATGGAGTCGAACGATCTTGTTGAGGTATATCTGCGCCAGACGGTCGACACTCCAAGTAACTTTAATAGGCAGAAAGTGAGCTGACTTGGTGAGTCGATCGACGATGACCCAGACGACATTATTTTCCCGTTGCATCTTTGGCAAACCAATAATAAAATCCATCGTTATGTGTTTCCATTTCTACTCCGATATAAGAAGGTTCTGCATCTCTCCGTCCGACTTTCAGTGCTCAGCCTTTACTCTCTGACAAGCCATGCATGCGACACAAGCAACGCCACATAACTTTTTTTGTCGTATCACCAAAATATCGTATGGAGATCTCGATACATCTTCGTGCTTCCTGGATGTGAAGTGTAACTCGCATAGTTGGCTTCAGTGAGTATCTTCTTTCTGAGGTTTGCATCATTAGGAACACACAATCTTCCCTTTATCCACATTGTTCCATCCGTGCTCAATGCAAAGTCGGTCGCCTTTCCTGTTGGGATAAAAATTTGCATCTTCTCTAGGAATAGGTTGTCCTTCTGAGCGGACTTAACTTTCTCCAACAAGTCTGGTTCGAGGCACAACTGAGCCACCTGTGCCCCCTTTTTATATCTGATTCAGAGTATAATACCCAAACTTTCGAGATCCCTTCGCAGCCTGTCATCGATAGCCAAGCTCCCAACAAACACTCGACTCAGTACATCATCTACAATGTTGCCCTTGCCCGGTATATATCTGATCATCAAGTCAAAATCGCTAAGGAGTTCAAGCCAACGTCGTTGTCATAGATTTAAATCCTTTTGAGTATAGAGGTATTTGAGGCTTTTGTGATTCTAAAGATTTTAAATGGTACTTCATAAAGGTAATGTCGCCATAACTTCAATGCGAACACCACCGTTGCAAGTTCCAAATCGTGCGCTGGATAGTTCCTTTAGTAAGGCTTTAACTGCCTCGGTACAAAGGCTATCACTTTGTTCCTCTACATAAGGACATATCCTAAATCCTTTCCTAAAGCATCGCTATAGATCTTAAAAATATCGAGTCCAATATCCGGAAGGGTAAGAATCGGTGTTGAGACGAGTCGTTGCTTTAATTCATATTTAATTCCACAAATAAAGCTTTACATTCGTCTGACCATGCAAATGTTACTCCTTTCCGAGTGAGATGAGTAAGAGGTGAAGCGATCCATGAAAAATCTTTTATGAATCTCTTGTAGTAGCCTGCTAGACCAAGGAAGCTCCAAATGTCGCTGGCCGACTCAGGTCTCTTCCACTTCACTATGTCCTCAACTTTCTTCGGGTCGACTGAGATGCCCTCTGCGAAAATGATGTGCCCGAAGAAGGATATATTTTCCATCCAGAACTCCCACTTGCTCAACTTCGCGAACAACTTATTGTCTCGAAGAGTTTGAAGCACCATCCGCAGGTGTCCTGCGTGTTCATCCTTATTCTTTGAGTACACTAAGATGTCGTCTATGAATACTACCATAAACTTATCAAGGAATGGTCGGAACACATGGTTCATCAAATCCATGAATGCGACAGGAGCATTCATCAGTCCAAACGGCATGACAGAAAACTCATAATGGCCATAGCGGGTCCGAAATACTGACTTTGGCATGTCCTCTAACATAATCTTTAATTAATGGTAGCCAAAGCGAAGGTCTATCTTCAAAAATACTGACACCCCTTGCAACTGATCAAAGAGGTCGTCAATCCTAGGCAGGGGATACTTATTTAGGATAGTAACCTTATTTAGCTCCCGATAGTCTATGAAGAATCGCAACGTCCCATCTTTCTTCTTCATGAAGAGTACAGGCACGCCCCAAGGAGACACGCTCAGACGAATATATCAACCATCAAGCAGTTCTTGCAGTTGGCACTTTAACTCCTTTAGTTCAGCAAGGGCCATTCGGTACGGGACTTTGGAAATCAGTTGCATATTTGGAAAGGTATCAATGGTGAACTCAATTTTTCGGTTGGGTGGCATGCCAGGTAGTTCGCTCAGAAATAAATCAGAGAACTCTGCCACAATGGAAGAAGAATCGACGTTTATGCAATCTAGCTGCGTGTCCCGAACCGACGCTAAGTATCCTTCGTACCCAGAGTGTAGCATCCGTCGAGCTGACATCGCATAAATTACCATACAAGTCCTTGATGCTTATGTTGCTGGACCACTTGTATAGCAGAATTTGGCCTCTTCAAGTAGACGAAAGATCAATCATTTCTATGCACATTCGATAGTTTCCTAGCAAGCGTCGAGCCAATCCATCCCCAAAATGATGTCGTAATCCCGAACATCTAGGACTAACATATCAAGCAAAAGATTCTTTCCCCCAATATTGACGTGACCGTCCTGACATACTAAAAGAACAGGTATCTTCGTGCCCGAAGGGGTGCTAACACTAAGGTCTAGATATAATAGTGTCATTTCTATCATGTTTTCTATGGCAAAATTCGTGGATATAAAACTATGCATTGCTCCAGAATCAAATAGTATATGAGCAGGTATGTTATTAAAAAGTAATATACCTGACACAACGGTGTCCGATGCTAAGGCCTCTTCCCGTGTCAAAGCGTACACCCTGCCTTGAGCTTGAAGACGCTTTTGCTGCGGTACGGCTCGGTTGGCTTGGGGTATTGAGGTAGAATTTGGATGTTGAGGGCGAAGCTTCGAGGGGAACGGACAGTCTTTCGATATGTGGCATTTGCCACCACAGTTAAAGCATAACCCGTTCTTGAGTTAACATTCGTTGATGGTTTACCCTGGCCTATTACAGAAGAAACATAGTTGCCTTGAATTTCCCTTATGCTGACCGCCGTTATGAGGGCGCTTTGAAGTAGTATTTCCTCCCGCGTTGCTATGGCGCTTGTGATTGAAAGTATGCACAGCGCCAGCAGCAACTGGAGGATACTGTTGTTTGAGGGAAATAACATGATTGAGGACTTCCTGCATAGTCAAATATTGGGGAACAACTATGTGCGCATGGATAGCAGGTCACAGGTACAATAGTGATTAATTAGTCATCAAATCAATATGGGAGTTTGAATCAGAGTGCGAAGAAAAATTTTGAATCAAAGATTTGGTAAGTTGCGTTCTTGGATTAAAAAATTCTTGGGAGATAAAATGTGGATTTATTCAGTAGTAATTCTAAGATAGGAGAATTCTTCTATAATTGAGCATTAAGGTACAATAGTGATTAGGACTTTGATGAAATCAAGTTTGCCAAGTTTTTGATAATAGAAATTGATCTATAGACAACAATTGGGATTGTGTACGGTAAAACACTTAGAATTCGAATAAAAATTAATATCGGTTGGATTTTGCCTTGAGTGTATTGATAATGGTAATTATATAAGTCACTACCAAAATATAATAAATTAGTGACATTTTAAGCGACGTTCTTTAATGACGTCGTTATATTTTATGAATTTAGCGACGCATAAAAATATTGTCGCAGGACGTCGCTGTTAGCGACTGTCCGTGAAAATTGGCGACTATAAATAATATTAAGGAAGAAGATATTACCCGATGTCGTAAAACGTCACTATTATTTTTATTATAGCAATATTTAGCGACGTGGTATTTCTTACGTTGCTAAATATTATAAACTTTGCGATATTTAGCGACGTCGTATTTCTTACGTTGCTAAATATTATAAACTCTGCGACATTTAGCGACGTCGTATTCAGACGTCGCTAAAAGTTTTCATATAGGTTTACAGCCCAATTTTATTTTACCCCATTCCTAAAATTTCCAAATTTATTTCCCCAACCCCGCGCGACCCCGACCTCGGGCCCCCTCCGGTTGACGGTGCCCCCCCCCCCCCCGTGACTCCCTCTGGCTCCGACGGTAAACCCTATACCCTCTCTCTCTCTCTCTCTCTCTCTCTCTCTCTCTCTCTCTCTCTCTCTCCTCGACCCCCATGACCCCCTCCGGTGCGGACCATCCAACCTGCGACCCCGTTCGGCGCCGACCATCCGACCTTGGCAAGAGGGCGATAGGGTTAGGGTTTCGACCTTGACCTTGATCCCCCTCATCGACCCATCCGACCCCGACCTTGACCTCCTCGGTCAGGTAACCCTAACCCTAACCCTATCTCACTCTTGCCGACATGACACTGACGCATTGACACGATACACAAACATGCTGACACGGACACGAACACTGCCACAAATACGTTGTGTAATATATGTATATATGTGACATGACACACACTGACACAACTAATTATTTGGAGCATAATTTTTTGGAGATTTGAGTTTTGGGGCTTTTACTGTCTTTTGATCAATAAACTAAATCATCAATTAGTAAGTAAATAACATGGTTTATAAATAAAAATAATTAAGTTAAAATATTTTATATTTTTTTTATTTAAATTAGAAGATAATAACTATTTTTACTTGACATAAAATAAATAATAGTAAATATATTTCAAATATAATCAAGTAAAAATAATCTAAGATTCAAGCTAATCCTAAAATAAATAAATAGCTTGGAAGGATAATAATTCTCATATATACTAAAGTGATAAATAATTTTAGAAAAAATAGAAGTTACTAAGTATAGTGTTGTAGGTGGTGTTGTAGGTGGAACTCAGACACAGACACACACACGTACACATACACTAATCCTATATATCAGTGAGTGTGTTGCGTGTGGAATTGGATTGGGGGTTAGTATTAAGTATAGCATTTATGGGTGTGACTTAAGGGTGCATATATGTGCATTAGTGTGAGTGTTCTTCTTAGTATACAAAGTTATGTGTTGAGAGAGTTATGTGCTAATATTGAGTATCAAGTGTTGATTCCTAAGTATAGATGTTAGCAATGGGTGATAGATGTATCTTAGAATAGATATCATGGGTGTGGTTGAGGGTTGTAGGCAATGTGATATGGTAGGTTGCTAACATAGGATACTTGGGTACTTGGTGTTTAGGTATCTTGATAGCTAGTAGCATATGTAGAAATTAATTAGATAGTGATATCTTAGTATCTATAGTCAAGTGTTTATGATTATGAGCTGCCCATTTAATGGAGTTTGAAATCAGAGTTGTCCACATATCTTATAAGTTTAAAATTATGTCTTCATGCTATTACTTTTTCAAGCCTTTGAACGATATATACTTGAACAATGTGTATCTATCTTTGCAGAAGTAAATTAATGGATATAAATTACTACCTACGTTATCATTCGTGGATGTACACTGTCATCCTGATGACATGTGCGGTGTGCGGGATGAATTCATAGATGGTGTACAGCAGGTCCTACAGTTCGCCAAGACGTTCCCTCAATACATGAATGGCACCAAAATTAAGTATCCGTGTATGAGATATCGTAACTTAAAATATCATCCAGAAGTGGATGTGACATATCATTTATACTCGAGGAGTTTCACACCGAATTACTATCAGTAGACCTCACACGGATAACTTGTGTCTTTAGCATCGGAGTCGAATCCTTATGTAGAGCCTTATATGGATGTCCAGGACCACGTTGATTACGACGATGGGTGCGTGAACATGGTTTTCGACGCTGCCGGGCCTAGTTTTAATCCGGACAATGATGATGCCGCTTAGGAGGCACCAAATGCTGATACTGCAAATTCATGGAGTTACTGGAGAATGCAAGGGCTCCATTATATCCTGGTTGTGAAGATCATTCCCCGTTGGAGTTGGTTTCAAGATTGTTGAGCATCAAGTCTGATTTTAACATGTAGTAAGAATGCTACAACCGAATGATGGAGTTGATTATAGAGATCTTGTTGGAGGGTGCTAAGTTGCCTAAAGACTTCTACAGGTCTAAGAGGATGGTGAGATCGCTCTGGATGGGATACGAGAAAATCGATGCATGTCGCAACGGTTGCATGATGTACTACAAAGACGATAAGGATGAAGATGTGTGCAAATTTTATGGTGTTGATTGCTACAAGGCAACTGGTACAGGAAGGTCTGTCGATGCAAGAAAGCTGACAGATTCGATGCACTACTTGCCTTTAATGTCGCGGTTGTAGAGGTTGTTTATCGTTAAGGAGACTGTCGAAACCATGAGTTGGCACAGGTGAGAACAGATTGAAGGAGTGTTGGATTACCCATCCGATGGAGAAGCATGGAAGCACTTCGATCGAGAGTATCCCAATTTTGCTTAGGATCCGCGTAATTTAAGATTGGGGCTCTCCTCCGACGATTTTATCCCATTCGGACTTTCGGGCTCCCAGTATTCGTGTTGGCCTGTGATCGTCACCCCGTACAACCTACCGCCTTGGATGTATAAAGACTCCGGTTATATTTTTAACTGTTATTATTCTGGGTTCGAACAATCCAAAAAGGAACATCGATGTGTACTTGCAACCGTTAATAGATAGGTTAAATTAGATGTGGGAAGTAGGCGCCAACACGTACGAGGTTTCAAAAAAGCAGAATTTTTAAATGAGGGCAGCACTTATGTGGACCATCAACGACTTTCCAGCTTATGACATATTATCAAGATGGAGCACCCATGGCCATCTGTCATGTCTATATTGCATTGACTGTACTAAGGCTTTCCGTTTGAAATATGGAGGCAAACTGTGCTTCTTCGATTGTCATCGATAATTCCTGCCGAAGGATCATCCGTACCGGAGGAACAAGAATGTTTTTTGTGTCGGCGTTGTGGAGAAGGCCAATCTACCGCCAAGGTGGCCCAGATACACGATATAAAAAGAGGTAAAATATTTACCGTGTGCTATCGAAGAGCCTCTAAGGGGTACAATTGTGACAAATTTGGTCGCACTCATAACTGAACGAAGAGGAGTATATTCTGGGATCTACTATATTGAAGCACCAATCTGATCATACATAACATTGATGTCATGCATATCGAGAAGAATTAGTTTGACAACATAATTAATATGTAATGGACGTAAAGGGTAAGACAAAAGATAATCCGAAGTCCAGGTTGGACTTGAAAGAAATATGTAGACGTCATGTATTGCATTTGATAGAGGAGGGAAATGGAAAGTTAAAGCAACCTAAGACAATTTTTTTTACTGGAGAATCAGGATAAAGGAAGACTTTGTAGGTGGATTGAGGGCCTAAAATTTTCAGACGGATACGTGTCAAACTTGAGAAGATGCGTCAATCTCAATGAAAATAAACTGACGGGTATGAAGAGCCACGATTGTCACGTATTCATGGAGAGGTTAATTTTGATTGTATTTTGGAAATTCTTACCGTTGGTCGTTTGGGATCCATTGACAGAGTTCAGCATATTCTTCATAGATCTTTGTTCTACTAAGTTGTTCGTCAATCGTCTAGAAAATCAAGAGAAAGACATTGCGGTAACTCTGTGCAAGCTCGAGAAGGTATTTTCTCCTGGATTCTATGACTCCATAGAGCATTTGCCAATTCATCTTTTCTATGAGGCACGTGTTGGTGGGCCTGTCGGTTATCGGTGGATGTATCCATTCTAGCGGCATCTGAACCACCTAAAAATAAAGGTAAAAAATAAAGCACGAGTTAAGGGTTCTATTTTTGAAGCTTATGTACTCGAGGAGATTACAAATTTTTTCTCAGCGTATTTCAAACATCATATTGCTACTAATCGAACAAGTCCAAGAAACGACGACGGATATCAGGAATCTAATGATGCAATACTGAAAGTATTCAATGCGTCCGGAAAGCCTTCGGGAAAAATAAAGAAGTGATATTTGAATGACGACGAGCTAAGGGCTACTCAGTTGTATATATTACTCAATTGTGACGAGGATAAAGTGGAGAAGCTAGAGGGGTAAGTAATTAATACATCCACGTTTACGTTATCTCAATGTAATGGTATATATAAGCTCGGTAACGTTATGCTACTAATCGGCGATTGCTTCTTTGTTTTTCAGCACATATAATGAAGCTGAGGTCGGTTAGACCCTACATAATAGACGAAGAAGTATAACAAGAAATGAGACATCAATTTTCTTCTTGGTTGAGCGCATATGTAAGGAGCTTAGTAATTACTTTTTGTATATGCACTTTACATAATAATTAACGGAACATTGAACTTAATTTCTTATCTTATTGTATTTAGGTCGATCGTCCAGACGCAATACTTGAGAATGAATCTATTAAAACTCTAGCTAAGGGGCCAATTTATGCCGTCAAAATATGGCCAAGCTATTGTATAAATGGGTTTAGGTTCAAGTCAACAACTGCCCCGATCAGCAACAACTTCCTAGATCTCGAGGACACCAAAACCAGTTGTTTGTGTATCAAATCTTCGAACTATAAAGATGTTGACATAGACAATAATTTTTATGGAGTCTTAAGGGAGATTGTGGAGCTGATATATAATTATGGAACAGAGCCTGCTAAGATCATGTTATTCAAGTGTAAATGGTTCGATCTGATACAAGATCAAAGATGGAAAATAGACAAGCATGGTCTTGTGGATATAAACTACCGACGTCGATATCAAGGCTACGAACCATTTGTCCTATCAAGTCAGGCTCAGCTTATATACTTTACAACTTATCCTAAACGGGAAACAACGAGGTCGTACTAGTGGGCAGTATGCAAGACCAAAGCTAGAAATACCTTTGACGTTGACAAAATAGATATCGGGAGGATGGGCTACCTCTTGTAACAAATATTATAGATATGGACTCAACGGAAGTTCCTCATTACAAGGCTAATCGTATTAAAGATGTAGAATTATCCGAGCAGGAAGACGAAGTAGATGAAAGTGAAGAAGAGGAGGACGAGGTCGAGGAAGAGGAGGACGAGGAAAACGAAGAAGATAAATTTTCAGAAGAAGATTGAATATAAAATTAAATCAATTTAGTCTTGTGACATGTACTATATTTTTCTGGATTAGACTTCTTGGATATTGTTGCCAAAACTCTAGATTTTTTTGTTATCTATACTTTTTTTAGTGCAATTCAACGGAAGATTGCTCCAGGTCTATTTATATATTTTTCTGGATTAGACAATTTTGTGTGCAATTCC
Organism: Iris macrosiphon; assembly: GCA_036927795.1. Taxonomy (NCBI): domain Eukaryota; kingdom Viridiplantae; phylum Streptophyta; class Magnoliopsida; order Asparagales; family Iridaceae; genus Iris; species Iris macrosiphon. The sequence continues at coordinate 157,524,203 of JAYESA010000008.1, read as the reverse complement.
ATTATAACTGTGAGATTTATTTTATTTTTCTTCTTTATTTAATTTGGTTCATATATATATATATATATATATATATATATATATATATATATATGCGTATTTGTTTTATCATTATATGTTATTATCAGTTATGAAAGGACGACGCGGAGGGTTCGGACGTAGAGGAGCATCTAGAGGACACCGTGCTCCGAGCGGCAGTACTCCTTTGGTACAGGATAGTAGGGCCAGACCACTTGCTTCTCCTCATGAAAATACTCCTGGAATGAGCACTCCGGGGACGAGTAGTACTCCACTCTTCCGACTACTTGCACCTCCTCATGACAGTACTTCTGGGATTAGCAGTTCTAGGCCGGAGCCTACTACTCCTCCGTCTACCGTTCCTACTGCTGACGATACCATGGAGACCGAGAAGGAAATTGGCGAGGCTCATCCCTCGCAATATCAGATAGATCCTCCATGCGCGCCTCCGGACGAGAATCGGACGAAGATTTGGGCCAACGGCACAAAGTAAGTTAATTAGTTAACATTTTCTTACATACACACACACACACACACACACACACACACACATATATATATATATTGACCTTTCCATGAATATAATTATCTCTGTATAGATATCGTCCGTCGAGGGTACAGAAATGCCCGGGGATCTTTCTGAGGTACAATTATGGTGGCCCTTGGATCAACTACTCCGATGCTCCAGACGAGAGGAAGGCATTCTGGTTTAAGCACTTCAAGGTAAAAATATATTTGGTTTTAATATCAATCATCTAATTTATTTATATTACTTAACTTAATATATTACTTCTTGTAGGACACATATTTCTACCCACCACACCGGACCGAGGTGATCGAGTTAATATTTTCTTCCTTCGTTGCCAAGCTAGTCCAGGATACGATAAATGATCAGAAGGACCGTGATCGTTTAGGAAAACCAATCCAAGGTTGGATCACGACTGAGCAGTAAAATCAGATTAGGGCTTGATTCAACGATCCCAGGTACAAGAAAAAGTCGGAGAAGGCGAAGGCGGCCAGGAAGAAGGCAAAAAAGTTGTGTGGTGGATCGATTCCGATAACAAAACATTTTTGTAGCATGGTAAGTATTTGAACGTATATATATTATTTTAATCAAAGTAGGATAAAATGGTTAATTTTAGTAACAATATATCTATTTGTAATTAACAGGTCCAAAGGAGTGAAGACGCTAACTTGGTGACCATCTTTCTCGCCACCCATCGGAAGGGCGGACAACTCATCGATGATAGGGCAACGCAGACTTACGTAAGTATTACTTTACATTTTTTTATTTTAATATAACTTAGAAAATATGAAAATAAATATACATGTAGTTAGTAATAAGTTGCTTAGATAATAGGGTTATTTACACTAATTATACCTATATTTTCGGTTTATAACACCGGGTACCCCTGCTTTTGAAAATTTTATAAAATATACAAATAAATATCCATGTAGTTAGTAAAAAGTATATTTATCGAGCGATTAGTTTTTTTCTAGAATGAGTATCTATGGCTCCGTGAGCAGTCGACAGAATATGTTGCATCTGTACCTCCCGAGGGAGAGCCCGGGACTTCCTCACAGCCACTGGCCCACTTAGTTTCGTCGACTGACGAGATATGGCAGACCGCTGCTAGTGGTCTTCAGAGGGATACGTACTATGGTACGAGATCCTACGGAGCCTATGTCACGACACAGGGGTCTAGGACCCCCTCGTCCCTGCGCATACCCTACAGCCTTCCCAAGAGTCGATGCGAGTCCAGTAGGAGAGAGCTTACCATCAAATCACTACTAGAAAAAGCGGGATTAGCGACGCATTTTAGCGACTCCAAGTAAAAACGTCGCTAAATTAGCGACTCCATAAAAACGTCGCTAAATAGCGACATTTAGCGACGTTTAGCAATTTTTATTAAGATTTTAAAAGATTAGTTGCTATAAGTTCAATTAAGGTCGCTAAACGTCGCTAATATATCTAATTTAGCGACATTTAGCATCGTAATTGGCGATGTATATATCAAAAATATTTAGCAACGTGTTTAGCGACCTCTTTGACGTCGCTAAATTTTAATTTAGCGACATTTTTATTTGACGTCACTAAACGTCGCTAAATTTTGGTTAATTAGGGCTCAGTTTTCTTTTCCCCCATCTGTCAAAATTTTTGAAAGTTTTCGATTTCCCCCACCCCCCCTCTCCGGCGACCGGCTCTCCACGGCTGCGGCTACTCAGGCATCCCCCTCCTCCTCCTCGAGCTCTAGGTAATCTCTCTCTCTCTCTCTCTCTCTCTCTCTCTCTCTCTTTCTCACATGTGACACTGACACAACACACACTTGACAGACATGACACACGCACACAGACACGACACACGCACACACACACACACTCACACAGACACTAACACAGACACAGACATGACACACACACACACACACTGACACACACACAATATTTGATCTATTGGATGTGTCCATGTGAATTGAGGGTTGGTATCATGGTGGTGTGGTGTATGGAGGATGTATCCTAGAGTATCTTGGTGTTGCACACCAAATGTTTGTGAATTAGACTAGTGGTTGTGTGTGTGTGTCTATTTATGCCTTAGAGTATCATATGATATGTATATGTAAGTTGGTGTATTATCTATTTGCATATGAGAGAGTGTATGCATATATAGGTGTATCTCGATATATATATATATATATATATATATATATATATAGCTACTGTTATCTGTGTTGGTGTTTATAGTGTCTTCTAGTTGTGCTTGATGTGGGAGAGGGTAGAAGAGTCAAGTTGTGTGTGGGTGTCACTACTGAACTATGAGGCTTCAGGAACTGAACTCAATTCAGTTTGGCCTAGTGCATTAGGCAAGCTGGCAATGTGTTGCAGTGGTCTCGGGTTAACACTGTGAGGAGAGGATTGGTTCATGTCATCTTCTACAGTGGGAGAGTGTTGGTGGACACTTGAGCAGCATCAAACACATGCATGCTTGAGCAATGGCAATGCAGCAACAAGCACTGCTGTGAGCCATGGCAGTAGCTAATGGCAGTTGAAAATAACTAAGTGAAGGGAAAATTTAGCCACTGCAGCAGCAATGCAAAGTATCAGAGGTTGCAGACTTAGTTAGGGTCTGCAGGCATGTGTTTGGGTTAAGGTATAGACAAGTATCGGGTAGGTGTTCACCGGTCACTTGTTGCATGCCAATACAACCCTTAACTGATACTGTGGTATCAGGGATTTAATTGGCAAGAGTGTTCAGTGCAGTGCAGTTCAATTAGAGCACAACAGTGCTGTGAAGTGAACTGATACTATGGTATCATGGAGGAGTGACTGCTATAGTTGTAGTCCAGTGAGCAAGTATAAGGATGAAGTGCAAGGTGCCAGGCCAAGGGTAAGAGGCTCTCAGTGTGGATAGTAGATTACTTAATTTCAAAGCAGAATATCCTAGTAGTCCAGTATCAAGTGGGAGTAACAAGTGACTGGGACCAAGGTATTATTGTGACATACATTTATGAGCTAAGATGTGAGTTGGGGTAAGGTAGGATATTAGTGAAGTTATACTAGTAGTATTTAGTATAGCTAATATTAACTAGTATACTTAGTAATAACTAGTATTAGCTAGGCATTAACTAGTATAAACTTGAATTCCTTAGTACGACCTAGAAGACATAGTGTAGCAAGGTATTAACCTAGTATTGACTAGTATAAACTAGTATGGATCTATAAGTGGCTTAGAAACATCACCATTAACTAGTTAACCCTGTTTATCATTTCAAGGGCTCTTGGACTTTGATAAATGAAAGTATGTATTATATCAGTTATGAAATAAAAGTATTGCTTATTTTAGACTTTGATAAATGGTCAGTTGTTTTGAATATTGCTTATTTTAGACTTTGATAAATGAAAGTATGTATTATATCAGTTATGATTTTTATAGTACGGTTAAGTTATAAAGTTAGGTGATAAACCACTGTATGTAATGATTTATATGATACATACTGTCATTTTTGCAGAAGTATCTAGAAATGGATATGAATTACTATCTGCGTCATCGTTCGTGGATGTACAACCGTCATCCTGATGACATATGCAGTGTGCGGGATGAATTCATTGAGGGTGTACAGCAGTTCCTGTAGTTCGCCAAGGCGTTCCCTCAGTACATGGACGGTACCAAAATTAAGTGTCCGTGTGTGAGAGTTCGCAACAGGAAATATCATCCAGAAGTGGAAATTACATATCATTTATACTCGAAGGGCTTCACGCCGAATTACTATCAGTGGACCACGCACGGGGAACTTGTATCTCTAGCATCAGACTCGAAGTAGGTGCCAACACGTACGATGTTTCTAGAAAGCAGAATTTTCAGATGAGGGCAGCACTTATGTGGGCCATCAACGACTTTCTGGCCTATGGAATGTTATCGGGATGGAGCACCCATGGTCGTCTCTCATGTCCGTATTGCATGGACCGTACTCAGGCTTTCCTTTTGAAACACGGAGTCAAACCGTACTTCTTCGATTGTCATCGACAATTTTTGCCGAAGGATCATCCGTACCTGAGGAACCGGAATGCTTTTCGTATGGGAGTTGTGGAGAAGGCCAATCCACCGCCAAGGTGGCCCGGATACACGATATGGAAAGAGGTAAAAGATTTACCAAGTGCTATCGAAGAGCCTGCTAAGGGGTACAAGTGTGACGAATTTGGTCTCACCCATAACTGGACGAAGAGGAGTATATTCTGGGATCTGCCATATTGGAGCACCAATCTGATCAGACATAACCTTGATGTCATGCATATCTAGAAGAATATGTTTGATAACATAATTAATACTGTAATGGAGGTAAAGGAGAAGACAAAAGATAATCTGAAGGCCAGGTTGGACTTAGAAGAAATATGTAGACGTACTGTATTGCATTTGATAGAGGAGGAGAATGGAAAGTTAAAGCAACCTAAGTCAGTTTTCTCACTGGAGAAAGAGGATAAATGTAGACTTTGTAGGTGAATTCAGGGTCTAAAGTTTTCAGATGGGTACGTGTCAAACTTGAGAAGATGCGTCGACCTCAAGGAGAACAAACTGGTGGGTATGAAGAGCCACGATTGTCACGTATTCATGGAGAGGTTAATTTCGATTACATTTCGAAAATTCTTACCGCAGGTCGTTTGGGACCCATTGACAGAGCTGAGCATATTCTTCAGAGATCTTTGTTGTACTAAGTTGCTCGTCGATCGTCTAGAAAAGCAAGAGAAGGATATTGCGGTAACACTATGTAAGCTCGAGAAGGTGTTTCCTCCTGGATTCTTTGACTTTATGGAGCATTTGCCAATTTATCTTTCCTATGAGGCACGTGTTGGTAGTCCTGTCGGTTATCGGTGGATGTACCCCTTCGAGCGGCATCTGAATCACCTAAAGAGAAAGGTGAAAAATAAGGCACGGTTGATGGCTCTATTTGTGAAGCTTATGTTCTCGAGGAGATTACAAACTTTTGCTCGACGTATTTTAAACCGCATGTTGCTACTAATAGGACGAAAGCTCCGAGAAACGACGACGTATATCAGGAATCTAATGATGCAATACTCAAAGTATTCAATGCGTCCGGAAAGCTTTCGGGAAAAATAAAGAAGAGATATTTGAATGACAATGAGCTAAGGAATGCTTAATTGTATATATTACTCAATTGCGACGAGGATGAAGTGGAGAAGCTAGAGGGGTAAGTAATTAATATGTCCACGTTTATATCATCTCAATATAATAGTATAAGATACTATTATGCTACTAATCAGCAGTTGCTTCATTATTTTTCAGTACATATAATGATGAGTTGAGGTCGGTTAGACCCTACATAACAGACGAAGAAGTAGAACAAGATATGAGATGCCATTTTCCTTCTTGGTTGAGCGCATATGTAAGATGCTTGTTAATTACTTTTTATTTTTGCACTTGCAAAACAAATAACTTACTATCGCTACTTTGGTATTTAGGTCGATCGTCTAATAACATCCGAGACTGAATCTATTAGAGCTCTAGCCAAGGGACTAATTACTGCCGTAAAAATATGGCCAAGTTTCTGTGTGAATGGGTTCAGGTTCAAGTCAACAAATGCTCCTATCAGAGACAGCTTTCTGGATCTTGATTCTACGAAAAATAGTTATTTGTGTATCAAATCTTCGAACTATAAAGACGTCAATCCGGAAAATAATTTTTTTGACATCTTACGAGAGATTATGGAGTTGACATATAATTATGGCACAGAACCTGCTAATATCGTGCTATTCAGGTGTGAATGGTTCGATCCGATTCAAGATCAAGGTTAGAAAATTGACAAGCATGGCCTTGTGGATATAAACTACAAGCGTAGATATCAAGGCTACGAACCATTTGTCCTATCAAGTCAGGCTCAGCTCGTGTACTTTACAACTTATCCTAAACGGGGGACAGAGAGGTCGGATTGGTGGGCAGTATGCAAGACTAAAGCTAGAAATACCTTTGACATTGACGAAATATCTTATCAGGAGGACGATCTACCTCTTGTAACAAATATTATTGATGTGGACTCAACGGAAGTTACTCATTACACGAGTAATAATATAGAAGATGTAGAATATCCGAAGAGGAAGACGAAGTAGATGAAAGTGAAGATGAGAAGGAGAAAGAGGAAGAGGAGGACGAGGAAGGCGAACAAGATGAATTTTCTGAAGATGATTGAAAATAAAATATATTGCATGTAGAATATAACTATATTTTGACTGTAGAATGTAGATCAAGGTTGGAAAATTGACGAAGTAGATGTACCCATTAACGAATATATGTATTATATTTTGACTGTAGAATACTTTGAGATATGCATCATATTTCGACTGTAGAATGTACTATATATTTGTGTTTCTCTATATTCATCATATGTTGTTATCAGATATGACAGGACGACGCGGAGGATTCGGCAGGTCCCGAGGTAGACAGAGTGCTCCTCCGGCACTGCCTACTGTTGGTTCCGGATCATCGTCGCCCAGTACTCCAGTATATCGATCACTCACATCTCCGACTGTTGGGACGAGTAGTTTCAGGCGTGATAGTACACCCTCGTCCAGCGTTCCTCCTGCTTACGGAACCATGGGGACAGATGAGCATGTCGAGGAGGTCGTGCCCACGTTGTCCCAGCATCAACAAGATCCTCCATGCGCACCTCCGGAGGAGACGAGGACAAATATTTGGGCCGACGGTACAAAGTAAGTCAATTAGATGGTTTAGTATAATATATATCGTGTATTTCTTTATTCATCGTATATTGACTTTTTCAGTATTCTAAATTATTATCTATGTATAGATATCGTCCATCGTCGGTTCAGAGATGCCTGGGCCAATTTCTAAGGAACAACTACGGTGGCCCTTGGATCAACTACTCTGAGGCTCCGGAGGAGAGAAAGGTATTCTGGTTTGCGCACTTCCAGGTAAAAGTATATTAAATAAATCCTCTAATTTATGCATATTATATAACTTATCCGTGATGCTAACTTACTAAATTATTTATTGTAGCAAACGTATTTTTATCCTTCGCACCGGGCCGAGTAGATCGAGCGGCTCTTTCCTACCGTTGCCGCCAAGCTTATCCGAGATGCTCTGGATGACCAGAAGGCTCGTGATCGTGCTGGAAAACCGATCCAAGGTTGGATCACGCCTGAGCAATGGACTGCGATGAGGGATAGATTCAATGATCCGAGCTACAAGGAAAGGTCTGAGAAGGCCAAGGCGGCTAGGCGGAATGCTGCCAAGTGGTGTGGTGGCTCGATTCCGATGACGGAACATTTTCGTCGTTTGGTATGTTTTTTCTTTTAAAATATATTATTTTAATGTAAGTACCAAAAAATGGTACTTGGAAAAAATGTTTAAGTTTAGTAATAAATAATATATTTTTAACAGGTACAGAGGGATGAGGATGCAAACATGGTGACCGTCTTCTTGGTCACCCATCACAAGGACGGAAATCTCATTGATGAGAGGGCCTCGCAAACTTAAGTAAGTATTACTTTACTTTGTGTTAATTTTAATATAACTTAGGCAATTATCAAGTTTTCAAACCTTTCTAGGCCGAGTATCTTAGGTTGCGTGAGCGGGCGACTGCTAGTGCACCTACACCTGGAGAGGCTGGTACTTCATCACAGCCCGCTCTAGATCCGTCGGCGGACGACCTGTGGGTGACCGCAGCTGGTGGTCTCCAGAGGGGTACGTACTACAGTACGGGCTCCTATGGCGCCCAGGTTATGATGCAGTCATCTTGGGCCCCCCGACAGCTGCGTATTCCACACAGCCCTCACAGTCGCAGCCCTCACAGTCGTCAACCAGAGTCCAGGAGGCCATTGACCGTCAGATTGTGTCTCTCCGTGACGAGTTGCTGCGAAGGATAGAGGAGCAGCCCCGGTCCCAGCCATAGGCGGACGATCCTATGCTCATTGCACGATTCGATATGCTCGACCGCAGCATGACGGAGCTCCGGGATTTGACAAATGACATTAGAGCCTCGACAGACCGCAACATCATGGAGCTGCAGGCGTCACAGCTATCGATGGGCGAGAGGCTGACAATGATGCAGGATTCAAGGGTTCATAGCAGTACGAAGCTGTTATCTACCATGGATTCTTACAACCAGCGACTCACAGACTTGGAGCGGGCACGACCTTCTGGTGCGCCTACATCGAAACAGACTCCACCGATGTCACTGCCTTCTCCATCGACATCGGTGTCGATTCTATGGGACGAGTATGAGCAGTTCTTATCCTTCAAGCGCGCTGGTGGTCAGCCTCCTGCAGATCCGCAGTAGTATAGCTAGTTACTGAATATTTATAATTTTATTATTATTTAGGATGCGATTGTATGGATATAAATTCGCCATATTCTTTACGATGAGATTTGCTGGATGCTTTCTTTTCAAAATTTTATTATATTATACATATTTTGGTTTACAACTGATGACTGATACTTGGCCTGTATTTACCCAGTGTACTAGAATTCTCCCCCTTGGTGCTGCTACTGTGTCCTTTATTCAATTATTTCTAATACCATCATATACATGATAATGAACCCAAGGGCGTTGGTAAACCCAGAAATACAATTCAGTAATATTTTTTTTATTTTTTTCTGAAAATTAGCGACGTTTTTAGCGACGTTCATTTACGTCGCTAACTACGTCACTAATTAGCGATACTGTTATACGTCGCTAACGACGTCGCTAAAATCATTGTTGTACGTCACAAACTGCTGACATGGCAGTATTGTGTAAACACCCTATTTTCAGATTAATTTTAATATAATTTTTCTGGATCTTTTCGGCATTTTGGATGAAGAACCAAGGTAATTATGAGTTAAAGATTTTTACAGACAGTTTATTGGTGTTAAAATATTCTGGAAATAATAATTTATTGTGTAAATTGGAAAACCGGACGCATAACATTTTTCGGTGAATTTATTGGACTCCGGAGCAACGATTTAAGGACTAAAAGCTATTGGTTTTTAAACCGAACCAAACCAAGCTCGGACCAACCCGGATCAAACCCACCATAGCGGGTCAGACCCGAACCGCGGAGGAACCCGACCCGCTACAAACCCTAGGCTGCCGGAAACTCCTGTAGCAGCCCTATAAAGCTCCTCCTCGGCGTTCGTGCCTAGCCCTAACCTAAACCCTAAGTTCCCGCCGCCATCTACTTCGGTCAGCCCGTCTCGAGCAGCGACCAACCTCCGCCGCACTTCGCTCGATCCAGGCCGGTCGAACACCCCTCCGCCCTCAGTTCGAACCCGTCCCCCAACTCCTCCCAGACCGCTGACCCCGTTCCCGCGAACCGACCGACTTCCCCAACTCGAGCGCAGCTCCCCTCTGGTTGCCCAGTCGCCGGCGACGCTGAACCTCACCGTCGACGCTGAACCCGTTCCGTCTGTCGTTGCGGAGCAGCCGCCCAGCCCGCATCCGACCTCGACGCTTTCCCCTTCTTCCCAGAGCTCGCCGGACCGCTCGACTCCCATCCCGTCAGCGCCGAACCCTCGGATCCCCTTCGGTCAACCGCTGAGCACAGCAGCCCCGACCCCATCTTCGCCTCGCCAACTCCAGCGAAGCCCTCGGCCGGCCGCCCGCCGACCTAGCTCCGACTCAGCGGACACGGCCACCCTCTGGACCAAAACACAGTAGACACCGGACACACCGCGAGGACACGACCAGGACTCGGCTCGCGTCAATTTGGATTTCGGACACTCAGAATTCACAACTCACGGGGCCCTGTTCAGGTACCGATTTCTTTCTCATCGTAACACCATTTTCGATTCCGTCAGTTGCTATGCGTAGACTGTGTAACCCTCTCGGTGCCCGCGTAACTCGCTCGGTGCACCGCATCCTGTGGTGATCGCATACCGCGATCCAAAAACAGGAAAAACAATACCCTGTTTCACCCCGGAACCGAGTACGTCCTGCCACACGGGACGACTTGGTCGCACGCGGTCTTTACCGAACCGTGCGCGTCGATGATACGGTCGTGTGGGATTTCGCAGAAGTGGATTCGGAGGTGCGTGCACCCCGGAATCAACGCGTATCCGCCGACGACACCCCGTATCCGACCTTTCTGGAACACGCTATAACTTTGTGTACACACGTCGGATCGAGACGAAACTTATGCCATCAGACTCGTAGCAATACGCTGGTCCTGTGACCCAAGTTTGGTTCAATTCCAAGAACGTTGATAAAATCGCGTGTCGTGGGCCCCACCGGCTCCACTTGACGGACTATTTTGTGAATGGCTCATCGGAATCCAATTCTGAAAGTTCCGTTGAGTTCGTATCATCATTCCTGACTTGTAGACACTGAGTTTGAGGAATTTGGAGACCTTTGACCCTGACACACTTTTCGGTGCTAGCAGTTTGACAATTCTGAAAGTGGCCCACATGTAGACCCCGCTTTGGCCCGGAAATGACCTTTTTGCCCCTGTGTCCAAATTGGACGTAAGGACAGGCGTTTCTAGCAGTTTGACATCTTCTGAGACTGTTGGTGATGTTTATTACAGCTTTTGGAGTAGTACCCACAGGATCCACTGATACCGGCACGACTGGTATTCGGACATCAGGCAAGTGTACCTTGCCAAACTCTGCAGTATTGTTATATATTTTTTCTTGTTTCATTATATTGCTGTGCATGCTCAACCTAGGACCGTGTGACGTACTTAGCATCCGATTATCAGTCGGGTGCCAACACTGTACGCAGTGTTGGGTACTGTCATTTAGAGATTGACATTCGTGACACTTTATATACTCGTACTTGTCTTATCAAGTACCATATGACCCAGGACACTTGACACTGTTCATGAGACATGATATTCCTAAGATATTCGTGGTGATCCTGTATAGGATACAGGACTTGACAGAGATACTATATTCATAGATATATATGACTTGTTGCATTAGTGATGATCCCGCTTGACATGGACATGAGACATTATGGTCATGATATGCGTGGTTACATTGGGTGGGGAGAGACACACAGGCTACAGGCTATTTTCTATATATATCTACTACTATTGTGAGGCCGTAGACTCTCGTAGCAGAGCTAGGCACATTACGTGTTATTACCACTACCGGCTCCCCGACACAGAGCTTGTAGTGGCTCAGCCTGAGTACTCGTGATGCTCTCATCTTGTATTTCACTTAGATGGTTACTTACTTGCCCTATTTATTTCCTTATTTGCTGCACTGCTTATATTTTGGCTTGTATATTTTCTGTACCTTGCTATGTCCCCTGAGGACCTGGATATGGATTGTGTCCCCAGGATTTGAGGACGAGATCTATCCCGAGGTATACGGGACTGGAGCAGGAGCTGATCCAGGAGTTGTACCGCCATCCGAGGACGAGGTGTTAGCCGAGGACTTCTCTTGAGCATCCATGTTTCATGCTCAGTACTTATTTATTTATTTCAGTCATTTATTTATGGTCTATTGAACCATGTATCAGATATTTATCGGGTTGTTCCCCGAAGCACTTGTTGAGACTGATTGATGATTTATATTTCTTTATTTACCCTGTGGATCATATTTCGTATCTTGTGTGGATGAGATTAGTTGTACCATGTGGTCGTAGACTTGTTATATTACAGCTTAAGTATGCCCTGATGGATCCATTAAATTGGGTTTGTCCATCGGTGCGTACTGCTGGCCATTATCACGCGTCCGGTCCCTCGATATTTTGGGACTGGGGCGTGACATATTGCCAGGTCATTAAAGACGTCGGTGTAACGTCGCTATATAAGTCGCTAATTAGCGACGTTTAGCGACTTTAATAAACGTCGCTAATTAGTGACGCTGCGTCGCTAAACGTCGCTAAATTTAGCGACACATTAAAGTCGCTAAAAAATGTCGGCATAGCGACGTTTTTTGTTTTAGCGACTTGGTTTTTTCGACTGCTTTAAAACGTCGCTAATTACGTCGCTAAACCAACTTAGCGACATTTTTTGGTTATTTAGCGACGTTTTTAGACGTCGCTAATTTAACTTTTTTTGGTAGTGGATTGCGTCTTTACGTGACGAGATGATGATATTGATTGTGCAGCAGCCCAAGTCCAAGACGCAGATGGAAGATGCTAGGATCTTAGCACGTTTTGATGCGCTCGAGCAAAACCTTTTGGAGCTTAGGACTATGACCAAGATGACACAGCATAACATTCTGGATCTGGCATCATCGACACATCCTTTCGTCACTGAAATTATAGGTGTCATGGAGTCATAAAATGATCGCCTATCAGCATTGGAGCAGATACGTCCTCCTGGTTCGCCGGCATCGACACCGACTCCACCGACTATACTGCCTCCTAGTTCGACATCGGTGGCGCTTTCACAAGGCCAGTTGGACTATATCGTATCCCAATTGCGCGGTGGTGTTCCTCACCCTCCTCTTGATCAGCATTAGTCCTAGGTTGGACAGATAGTTATGACTTTGTGTGAATTTGGCCCATTTTTAGGAATTTGCGTGACATTGGCCCATTTTTGGTTCGGTTGTATATATTCTTTTTGTGACATGAGGATATTTATTTCAGAATTGTATGTATGTATGAATTTGTATGACATTGGCCAATAATAACAGTAGATTTGAATGTATCGGTGTTTAATAATTTTCTTATGTGTGACAATCTATTTTTATAAACTATGAATATATTTGTATAAACTGCAGGATAAAAATTATTATATAAATTATTATGTAACAATCTTCATTTTTTTAAAACTACAGCAATTTAGCAAGGTTTACCGACTTACAAATACGTCGCAGAGCGGTATCAGAACGTCGCTATCACTGTACCATGACGTCGCAAATATGTCGCTAATAGTCGCTACTTTGCTGACTTGGCAATCTCTTCCATATCATCAAGACGTAACTAAAATACGATGCTAAACGTCGCTACATTCAAAAAATATTAGCGACGTACATGCATTACTAAACGTTCCTAACGGAAGAATGTCAGCAAAATTTAGTGACACAGTAAACGTCACTAAGTAAAGAAATATCAGTGACGTTTGCGACTAAATTTGTATCGCTCATAAACTTGCATTGCGTCGTAGAACGTTGCTAATTGGTAAAAATTTTGCGATGTTCATATGTCACTAAGATATGTCGGATGTTGCGACGTGTAGCAACGTATTTTGAGTCAGCGACTAGCTAGACCGCGACAATTATAAAACGTTGCTAATAACGTCACTATTTTATTTCAGCGACGTAATTTTATGATTTAGCAACGTTTTGTAGTGTCGCTAAGCCCGCAATTTTTAGTAGTGAGTGTCACAAGTTTCTTGAAGGCTTATAAGAGTTTGAGATGTATTAATATTGATAGATAATTGCAATGTGAATGTCTCCAAATTGGATCTTGTTAGTTTTGGTTGTGTCCTTTTGATTCAGAATAAAAGGTAGTATATTGTTTTGGTATGTTTGTCTTAGTCTGGATTTAGTTTCTTTCTGTTTGTTCGTGTAGCTTGGGTTTGCTGGTGAAGTCTTGCCTAGCGAGTTATAGGAGTTTAGTTCTTTGTGAGGTATGTTATGGATGAAGGCGGAGAATGTTGGAGAAGTATTAGAAATAATTGGATCAAATTTGATGATATAAGTTGTTCAATAAATTTGGCTGAGATATATGAGGATCTTGTATTTACTAAAAAATAATAAAAAATTGTGCAACGCATGTTCAAGTTGGACAGACGAAAGAGGCTATGTGGAGTTTATTAAGTTCATATGTTTGAGTATTTTGGTACAGTCATGGATTTAAAGAAGAAAGCATAGGCACAAGCGGAGAAAGTTGCTATAGTTGTAATTGTGGCGTTGAAGAAATTGCGCAAGTGTTGAACATAATTAATGGATGGTGTTTCATGAATATTTTTGGGCCTTGATCGGCATATTTAACCAAGGAATCGACATAAAATTTGAATCAGAGTGCACAATAGAAGTTTACATCAGAGATTGAGTTTCTTCATTTGTTAGTTATGAAAATGGAGGAGTAAGTTCTTTTATGTTTCGAGGACAAGACTTTTTTCGAGTGGTGTATTATGTAATGATGGAGGAGTATCTTCTTTTATGTTTCGAGGACAAAACTTTTTTCTAGTGGTGTATTATGTAATGCCCTAATCCACATGGTGTATTGGGCTGGTTTGTTGGCTCGAAGGGCCTGGTTCGACTTGCATTCATGTTGAGGAATCATGCAAAGATCTTGGTATTCGAGATGGAAGGCTATTCTTTATTAGTGGATGGTTTTGATCCTTCTCTCCTTTACCTTCATACTTAATAAAATGATGATGCTAGTCTTTGCTTCTATGCCATGAGACAGTTATTGCTAGGTAAAAAAATGAACCAAGATAGATAAAATAGAATAATCTCATTGTTGTTAACTTGCGACTATAGAATATGAAATATTGAATTGTTGATATGAACTTTTTTATACAAAATTGTTGATTATGTTATAATTATGGAATATCATAATATTGTCATGAATTTGTTGATTATGTTATAATTATGGAATATCATAATATTGTTATGAATATGAAGATTATCATATTATTATTTCAGAGGTGTAAAATATTAATAAAGTTTGGGACCGTTGGGTCGCTAAGTTATAATTCCTAGAGTGGAAAGTAAGTAAATGTGGTAATCCCTAGAATGAAAAGTATGAAAGTGTGAGCGATAGCTCATTATGTACCATATATATGTTTTATAGTTAACTGTTAACGCTTGGTCATGACAACTTGTGCACAAGGTTTTGTTCCTCGAACGATTGTCGGGTACCGTAATCGTGTCGGCCTAGGGGAACAAGGATAATAAGTGTTGAGCACATGTATTTCAGGACCTTTGGTAAGATTAGCTACCTGCATACGAAGGATGGTCGTCTTACCAGGCCTCAGTCCAAGATAATGTGTCACCAATGACCTTCATATAGTTAGGTTGCATACTAATGTTAATATGCTTGCAGGCGTATCAAATTATTTGCACGAATAAACTCACTATAAAGTTATATTTTATGAAAGCTAAAAATGGATACAGGGACACACTTGTGACACATTTTTCATTATAATTTGATAACTTTATTACATGAAATGATGGTAAGCCTTGGGAAAGATTTAATGTGTTGAAGGATACATTTATGCTCATATGTATATCTGTCTATGCAACTGTTTATTAATATCACATGTATGCTTTATATAACATGCTTATGAAGTGATAACTAATCCTAAGACAAGATTAGAAATACCACATAATAGTTTTATCTGCTCTCACATGATTCTCGTGTTGGTTTGGTTGAGTTATCTAGAGGCCACTCACCAGTGCATTCAATGTACGGAACCCCCCCCCCTCCCGCCCGAGGTGCGGAGTTTGTCTTGATATTCTGAGGCATTAGAGCTCGGATTGACAACTTGAAGTTGTTCAGCTGAAGATAATTTCTTTTGTCTACAAAGGACATAATATATGAAAAATTGTTATATAGTTACTCGAGTTAAAAGTCTTGTGGCATGCTTCATTGTATTGAGATCCAGTATTATAATTAAGTTATTCTTTTGGCCTCAAGCATTGTAATTCCTTTGTAATATTATCAATAAAGATAATTATTTTTTGTATATCTTGTATCTATTCAATTTTTATGCTTATTTTTTATTCTAAGATGTTTTTATATCGTCTATTATTGATATTGTCGTGAACAAGTATAATTTAGACTTGTACAACATCACGACAAGTGGTGACTTACGGTTCTACAGATGGGACGTGATGGTGAAGATGAAAGTATCGAGAATGAGAGGGGGCTTGTGACCATTGGGGTGATGGAGATGTTCTGCGGTAGGAGAAGTGTGCAAAAGGAGAAGAGAATGTCGTACCGCAAAGGGATGGTCTGTTCATATAAAAAGCAGGGGTGTAGGGTAGAGAAGATAAACAATACACATGATAGTTTAAAATGGTGATTAGTTAAGGGGAACTAAAAGCTAATTAAGCTTAGGATAATTAGGTAATAGTTAGTTTAATTAGTAAATTAATAATTACTATTCAAGTATAAAATTAAACAATTTTTATATAATGATACTATTATCTCAACAATTAGAAGTAAAATGTCATAATATATGGAATTGGGAAATTAGAATCAAGGGGTTTACATGGTATGGAGGATGGAGCTATACAAAATTTGTATCTTTACGAAAGACCTATTTTAATTCATTTAGCTATTGCTATTTAGGGAGTAGAAACTTACGTAGTCCCAATTATAAATGATCATGTATCAATTTTATGTTTTATGTCTTTATATTTATTTGGGGCATTCAAGACTGGAAGTTATGTTATGTTTTAATTAATATTGTTATTGAATATTAATTTTGTATATTTTTATTTATTCTATGTATAATTATAATTTACAAGTTATAAAATAATTATATTAATCGGATCAGAGTAATTAGATCAAAATAGCATGGACCAATAAAAACCTAATTCTACCTTAGATTTCCAAAATCAATGACAATACACACTAAGGCCCAAGGCCCATGTTAATTTGTTAATATAAATTTCCTCAAAAATAATATTACATATATTTTTTTTAGTTTACTAAGGCCCAAGCCCAATGGTCAAAGCATTTATTTTTATTTTTTGCGAAATAGTTTCCTGTCGACCCAGTCCGACTCTACTCGAATTTTGGTCAAATGTCGGTCCGGATCGGGTGGGCTCTATCTGCCTCCACAGCACCTTGAGGACTACTATTACAAATGTCCGGAATTAATGAAATGTGGTACAGTCCTATACCAACATTCTTGTGAAACGATCTCTGGATAATGTTGGGATAGCCAATAAGCAAGTATGACAATCTGTCACTACATTGCCAAACTCTGTATACTTATTTGTAGAGGTACCCAATATATAGCTTGTGCGAATAGAAGACAATTCACCTAAGCTTCAGAAAACCTCTTATTTCCACTTCAAACATACGCTTGGTAAGCAGTGAATTAGCACTTCTGGATTTCACAAAAAGTAGAAACAGAAACCCAAAAGTAGTGACACAGATTTTACTAACATTATTTCGGACAACCAGCCCAAGAGCATCATTTGCAGTTTCTCTTGGGCTGACTCTTGAAGCCCAAGAGCGATGGGTAGTTCACTTAAATTTGAAATGATCATTGAATTGTTTCAACTCAGTCCTTCTCTTTTTCTTTTTCTTTTTTGCAATGTCCGGGGATCTGTATTGCATGTCATTTGGGCCCACTGTTCGCAATACACACATCCACATCTTTCTGCGATTTGATTCCGAAATCGTCCGCCTAGTCAGTAAAGTTATACCTCTTTTCGCTGACCACAAAAGTCCGCTGAGTTCGGTAATAATACAAAATTAACTATTTTAGGATTTTATAAATTCATTCCCCTCTCCACGAAATCCACAAGTCTGTTAATGTTCTGATCACTATTAGCTATTGCTGTGTAGTTGCAAATGCTGGCAAACTTGGTAAAGGCCAAATAAACTTCTCTTTTAGACAACAATACTAATAATGGTCTACCATTTTTCCATTATAATTTTTCCCACTTCTTCCTCAGTGTTCTTGTGCATGACTGTGAGACAGAATCTCGATGGAATTGGAGTCATCTTCCTCAATTTTCTTGTGCAACTTGATGATAAAATAGCAGTCAGAGAACCCATTCTCTTTCTTTTATGGCTGCTGTGACAGGAGAAGGAAGAGAAGTTTTGTTTCTGTCAAAAATCACAAGGGGAGGTAGACAAGCAATGTACTGTCCTGGTCTAGAATCCTCAAATTCATTTTGAAAATGACTGATTCTGAGAGTTGTATGCAGACCCTTTTGTGAATGGCACACGGATGGTCTAACACTTCTGCCTAGATTCAGTAATCTTTCGATATTTTATGTTTGTTACACATATTTTTTTATTTTAAAAATAATTAGACGGACCTCTCCTGCGTTTTATATTTTATTTTCAAAATAAGGATGGTTAGTACAATAATCTTTTACAAAAAAAATATAAAATATATGAAAACACCGTGTAATTATTTTTAAAATAAGATAACTCCATGTAATAAACATAAAATATATGGAACGTTAGTATAAATAACCCAAAATTTTAAGTAGATACTAGTGCACGGGATAGTTAGGTTTAATGCGGTACCTAAATTAAATTTGTTGACCATGTAATAATGCCCGAGGTCACAAAATTTTGATATATTATGTTAGTATTAATTTTGATGGAAAAGAAGTACTTATACTTTAGATTTGGAAAAGTATGAAGTGATGCTGAAAAACATGTTGCAAAAACGACACCAACATCGACTTAAAAGATAATGAATAACAATTTTTACACAAGAACCAAGATAGATCAAGCATCGTATATGTGGTGACTTTGTCACATAGACAAATCCAAATATATATATATATGTTGATATGAAGATTGATTACAATATTAATTGATTTATTTGTCCCAATAACCAAATTCTTACCAATATCAAGAAGAAATAAAAAAGTTACACAATGAAACCTATCACCAATCCTGTGACGATCTCTCTAAATAGAGCAAACTATGTCCGGAATAGATTTTCTTTTCCAACTAATTTGAAGAGCACTCACTTTGACCGCCATGTTAGCCTCTTTTACGTAGATTAAAAAACTTAATTTAGGATTAAAAAATCCCAAATTAACATAGCCCAATTCTGGATGTCGAGATACGATCCAACAATACAAAATAATCCAACCAGAAATTTAAACCTAACCAGAAAATCTGTTGGTTGAATACCGTCCAAACACCAATTTAGGTTCTGAAAAAATTGACAAAAATAAATACTAACCGGTTTACTATATGGTGTACCGTCGCTGCTATTTTGGATATGTTTTGAGTCTTGACTTGTCGTCTTCGTTACAATTTTTATCGACCCACCACAATACTCCTTGCTATCTCTACACACCTGAAAACTCAACAAATGATACAAAATTAAGTCTGCCAAATAAAATAGTTTAGTATGTTTCTCAGTAAACATCAAACATGTGTCGTCATTTAAGTATCTGATCGTAATGGTAGACTACAATCATCTTTTTTAAATATTATTTTATATTCAATTTTGTTATTCATCAACCAAAATTTTGAGTGATCTCTCGTTACGTGGCATCTGACATAAGAGTTGACATGAAAAAATTTAATCCAAAAAATTCATCACCCAATTTTTTTATGTTAATATAAATATTATGCTAATTTCAATTTTAATTTTAATGTTAATATTAAAATTTGTCACGTCAGCTGTCACGATCACAGCTGCCATTACATAATAGACGATGCTATCATCCAAAAATTTTGGGTGATGAACGTTTTTGTTTTATATCTTGTATCAAAATATTAAAACCTAGAGATTTGCCTGGAAAGAGAGAAATGCTCTCCCACGAGACACATAAAAAACTGTTGGGTCGTACTTAACATGTCGAACAAAAAAGATCATATATCTCACAAAATACTCGTTTGTGTTAGTCCCGAAGTCAGATCAAAGAAGAAGATGTAGCCACAAAGTAGAGACTCACACAAGAGTTCGTCTCTACAAACTCCAGAAGAGAAGTTGGTGCACTGAGATTCACACAAGAGTTCCTCTACAGTGACACACAACTCCACAGAAGCACTAAACGAGGAGTATGTTACAAACTGACAATCCGAAGAAAATGTAAATACAATAAGAATCAGAAAATCATTTTTCTCTTTACGTTCCCAGACGCTACACCGAGAAGAACGAGAATAAGAACAAAAATACATAGAAGGGAACTACTGCTGGGGTGATCAAAACCACCAGAGCTCAAGGCAAGATTCGCGCCATACAACGATCTTCCCTCAGGATCAAGCAAGTTCACACGTGAACTTCTTGAACGCTCTTGGTCACCTTCGGATCACTCGAAAGATTCCTTTGGAAGGATGCTAACAGCTGCCGCAAGTTCTGCTGGTGATCTCGATTTTTCTCTCTCTCTCTCTCAATTTTTCTAACACACTAAATAAAAGAGGAGAGCCTATATTTAAAGAGGATTTTAGCTTCCATACGGTCTGAGGAAAAAACCAGGCCGCATGATCCGCCTGTGCCGCTGTACTGGACAGAGCAGACAGCGCCGTCAAGCGTCGAAAGTTGTATCCATTGCAGTCGCGTGGCACAGAGAGCCACGAGCCGCCTACACGTTGTACTGCACATAGAAGATAGCGCCGCACCAAGACGCCAACAGCAGTCCCTGTCCCCTCCACAATTGACTCGCTTAAGCTAACTTGTTGGCAGCATAGTGCCTAGCCACATAGCTCCAGGCCGCATGGGCTCCTGGCCGCATGCGCACATGTCCGCATGTGCACCTGACCGTATGGCCCCTGGTCGCATGCGCTCCAGGCCGCATGGCCCCACGAATCATGTGCCCGAGCTAGCAACCGTGCATGTAACTCGTGCATAAAAGGAACTCACGAGCGCCGTGCGACGATGCTGACGTGCTAAGTGCACCAATAAAGTGTCACATTACGCCCTTGTGCCCTTGAGCCTAAGCCCGAGTCCCAGTCGCTAAACACCTTTGGGGCTTAGCTCCTAAGAAAAACTTCCCAAAGATGGTGACAAAATAAAGATTGTCATAATACGGTTCACACTTAATCCCTCTAGGAAAGTCAACCCACATGGGCCACCACCCCCATGTGCATATACCAATAAAGCAAAGTTATATATTGAGATATACACATTGGTGGTTTTCCAATATGGGACTAAAACTCCTAAGGCAGAAAAATACCAACATTCTCCTATATATATCACAATAAATGGTCCGTCATTCCTCACTGTGCTACCTATCATGCACTAGGATATATGTCGCCCATAATTTAAATCTTCCCGCATGGGTCAACAACAGTACGATACAAGAATGGACTATGCCTTGAATTCTGAACCATAGCTGATGTTCTTCCTACACACACAATGACATCAGCTGTGCCTCCGGTCGCACATTAAAGGCCCTGTGCTGACCTGGTTTCGGTGTATGTATCTTGGGTGCTGCATGTATTTGACATATTTTATATTTTCTTGCATAGTCGACGACATCTACTACCATTGTCAGCCAATAATAACCCATCATTCGAAGACAATCATTTAGCTTCGGCCCGGGTTGATGTGCGCTGCAAACACCATCGTGAGCTTCACGAAGTGCTTGCTTTATCTCTTCATTCGATGGACATCATAGAAGAAGCCCATCATAGGAACGGTGATACAATATCTTAGTAGTTGTATCATAATAGAACCGGAGGAAATGTCTCTTCACAAAAGTAGCTTCCTTCTGGTCCTTGAGGAGAATTTCATAGACTACATAGTCTACGAATGAGAGTCTCCAGTCCTGGGTGCTGATGTCTGTCTTGACCAAATAACTCAGCCACGTACTAAGGCTATTTTTTGGGCAGAAGAGCTTTTGTCCGGCTACATCGATGAATTGATGAGTATTGAGTGGGACGTCCAAGGAGACCGCGAGGCCGGCTAGAGCATCCACCACGTTGTTTTGTAGTCCAGGCACGTATTCTAAGAAGAATCCGTCGAATGTGGAGATTTTACTGACCGCGACTTGGTGGTAAGGAATTAGATCTTCATGTCGGACTTCATATTCGCCCCGGACCTGATTGACTATAAGCTTGGAGTCACCGTAGGCCTCTAAGTAGTCCACTCCCACTTGTTTAGCGAGTTAGAGCCCCATAATAAGAGCTTTTTACTCTGCCACATTGTTGGAGCACAACTATGAGGGAGTAAGCGTGGATGATGACCAGATCATCTGGGGAGATTAGCACTATCCCGACAGCGACAATATCGCCTTTGGGCCCTTTTCTTGAAGCATCGTCGAAGAACATTCGTAAATGGCCTCTGCGCTCATCATGTTGGAATCCGCTACCTTGTCAGGAATCTTGTCATATAGTTTTGATGTTTTTGGCACCGGATGGGCAGCCATAAAATTGGCCAATGCTTGGCCCTTGACGACTTTCTGTGGAACAAATATTGTATCGTATGGTAACAGTAGTATCTCCCATATAGCCAAGCGGGAATTGAGTGCCCCTGGTTTTGTAATGAATGGTCTGTCCGACACAATATCAGGTTTTCTGAATAGCATTGACCGGAGCTAGACACTCTTTCTCAACAGGATTGTATTGTACTTCACACCGACCATTATTCTACTGAGATAGTAGATGGCTACTCATGATCCATATCACTCTTCTGGGTTAGTAGAGCACCGAGGGGGTGATCCATTGCATGCACATATAGCAAGAAGGGTCTTTCCATAACTGGGGCCACCAAGACTGGGGGACTTGTAAGATACCTCTTGATGTCGTCAAATGCTTGCTAGCATTCTTCAGTCCAGACGAAAGAGACTCCCTTCTTCATGAGATGAGTGAATGGCTGGCAACGTCCAGAGAGGTTTGATATGAACCTCCTAATTTATGCCAATCTTCCTTGAAGGCCGCAAAGCACTCTGAGATCTTCGACGGATGTATTTTAAGGATTAATTTGGTATTCTCAGGGTCTATATGAATGCCCTTTGACGTTATGATAAAACCCAGGAACTCACCACTAGATACTCCCATAACAGATTTGGTAGGGTTTATCTCAGCTGGTGTACCCGTATTAGATCGAATACCGTCCTCAGAACTTGGAGGTGGTCGTCTTAGAAGCGACTTTTGACAACAATATTATCGACATAACCCTCAACTATCTTATGCAGATATTCACGGAATATGGTGCTCATCATTCGCTGGTATGTAGCACATGTATTCTTCAGACCAAAGGGCATGACTGTGTAGCAATATACCCCTATTGGTGTTCAGAATAACGTATACTTCTCGTCGTCTGGGGATATCTTGATCTGGTTATAGCCCAAAAATCCATCCATGAAGGACATACGCTCGAATCCACAGGTGTTATCGATCATTATGTCGGTGATCGAGAGAGGAAACTCACCCTTCGTGCATACCGTATTTAGATCGCAAAAGTCTATGCAGATTTGGATCTTTCCGTTCTTCTTGATGATGGGCACAATGTTGGCAACCCAATCTGGATGTTGTTCTTCTCGGATGAAGCCACTGGAAATTAGTTTATTTACCTCAGCTTCGATGGCATTCATGATATCTGGATGGAACCACCGTTGCTGCTACTTTACTGGCTTAGTATTTGACAGGATATTGAGTTTGTGGACCGCGATCTGGGGGTCCAATCCCGGTATGTCTTCATAGCTCCAGGCAAAGATATCGATATGCTCCTTTATGAGCTGCAGTAGGGATTCATGATCTTCACCGAACAGACTTTTGTTGATTAAGATAGGTTTAGGGGAGGATTTATCGCCCAGGTTGACTTGTACGACATCGTCCTCAGTGGCAGATTTTTGTTGCTCGAACCATAGCTCCTACTGTGCATTCAGGCATTGGCCCCATGGCTAGACCTTGAAGGGTTCAAGTGGGTCCTCATTATCTTTCTCAAGTTGTGCTGATGCCATATTGACAGACAACGTCTTTTTAAACATGTCTCATATGCTTATAAGTCCCAAGCGGAGGATTCTGAATAGTGAGAATACACTTCACCTTCCCTTTCCGAGTCTTTGGGAGTAGATGGAGGTGTAACATACCCTAGATCGTGTCGAGTCTTGTGGTAGTAATCCTCGGATTTTCCTACAGGAGTGAGAAGACGCAGAGGCAGTCGCCGGCCTTTGCCATAATTCAGGCCTCGGTCACTTTTAAGATCATAACCCATCTTCTGGATAAGGTGATTGGCTTGTGAGCTGTAGTGGTATATTTGTATCATTCCTTAAAGGCTTGTCAAAATGAATCTATTTTTGTTTGTCTGTTGTGGAAGGTTGAGATGGGTCAGGCTCCAACATGCCAGGTGTGGTGGTTGGTAGTATAATATCTTCGGGAGCATCATAGTCGCGTTGGTAGGCCAGTCCCGATCTTTTCGCTCCTACCATGGCTTTCTCAGTGGAAGAAGAAACCATGTGGAAAACTTTCAACTTTTTTCCTCTGGACTTAGCGGCAAAGGGTACTGCTCGCTGTATCACGTCCTGGACGAGATCAGGGTGAACCCACATAACCTCACCCAAAGGTATACTAAGAGGTACCAGCCCAGCTGTTTGGTTGCCAGCTGGAGGGAGATTAACAACCTCCATTGTTGCCCTCGGGATCGGGACGACCCCATCTTGGGTCTCCGCTACTGGGAAGTCCCCGAACTAAAGAGATATCATGTTAGCGGTGACCGTCTTGTCCTCAAAGTCTAAGGTAAGAGCTTTAGACTCAAGCATACGCTGGATGTATCATTTCAATACATAGCAATTTCGTGTTTGGTGGTTTATGAACTGATGGTAGTGGCAATACCTGGGGTTATTGACCTGATCCGCCTCATTGGGGCATTTGATGTCGGGGAGCCGAAGCTTGTTGCCCTTCATCAGCACGTCAAAGATTACCATCACATCATCGTCGTCGAAAGAGCAAGTCTGTCACGCCCCAGTACCGGAATATGAAGACGGACATGGCCAGCTATCCCTTACAAGGTGTTATACGTCGTGCGGTAGTCACGGCTGTATAAGACAAGGGGTGTATGCTACAATCAAGTCTCCTAGGGTCAAGAACTTCTATGTCTCAATCATTCAAACAAGAAACAATAAATATAGAGTATATATGATAAAGCAATAAGGCATCCCAAACGCTTTCTTAAATGTTCCAGAGACCAGCTGTACAAAATAAGAAGCTGAAAAAGTAACAAAAGTATATGACGGTGATCAGCTGCAGTCTGATTTAATACAATCATATAAGGAGACTAATGTCTAGACGAGCCGGCTAACAGGTGTCAGTGGCTAAATGCCCAAAAGAAGTAAATGCACAATGATGAGCAGGGAAGAAGAAAATCCACTCGTTATCTTCTGTGACCATGTTCCTGGTACGCGCCATAATTAGGGGAAATGTACGTTGGATCATCGGATGTTGGCTCGAAATATGGCCATGCTAAACCAGTGGGGTTAGACCCAAAATATCAAGTACTACAAATGAAGCACAAAATAGAGAAACAAAAATCCAAAAAAATAAAAATAATAATACATAGTTCAGTGTCGTAACTTAGGTTCATGACATATCCTAGCACAAAGGCCCAACCCTACAACCAAATAAGGATAAGGGTTGAACCTTCGCACTATGATAGTACATCTCCCTAGGCTACTAACCGAATAATACAATCACAACCATGTCCGTTTTCTTATATCGGCCAATCACTTGTATGGCTTGCTAATTGTGGAGTCTGCGGTTATCTCAGAAATAATGCATAATAGGTATCCTCAAATCATGCCAGTGCCGAACATGAGCTAACTGAACCAATAAATGAATAAAACAGGAATTTACGAGGTCCACCAGTTTTCCATAGGGCCACTGTGCTAAAAATACGGTATTAGCGGTTCCTATGTTCTTATAGTGAAATGGTCTCTCAGCATAATAATAGGTCAGATACTGTAGGTAGATGATATACAGTATCTGTGATGGCCAGCCCACAACACACTTAGAATGAATCTCTATGGGAAGGTTCATTGGCATGATCTCGGAATACTTTTTCCTCCAAATGTTACTACCACTTTTAGTTTTTGAATTAGTCCTATGTTGTGTTCAAAATCTCAAGACGTGATCACATGAGAATTTTCCTTAATATGTCGTACAAAGTACGGGCACGCTAGATATGAATCAATGGAAGTCAAATCTGGATTCACCCGAGCGTGTATGCAACATTCAGTCAATTAATATCCTTGCCATACTTTGGTAGTTGACTCACTTATTATGTCCGTGCTGGAAAAATAATATATATTTATAATATCACGTGTTCAGGAATTTGGAGGCATTCTCGATGCACAACCCAAATATAATCACTTAACACGTGGCACGATGTGTCGTACCTCGACGTACATTAAATTATGGACAATTATCATGTAATAGTGGTATCAGCACGTACAAATACATATTCGAGTCCAATTACCAATTATACATTGGATCACAAAAGAATAGAAAAATATTCAATCAAAACAAGCAAAGTCGCATGGGTCTCTAGGCTGCATGGGAAGTCCAGACTGCATATAAAGTTAGGGCCGCATATGAAGTCAGGGCCGCATGAAAAGTCCTGGCCACATATGAAGTCAGGCCACATGCTCAGGGTTAAAGTCTACTCCTTGGGATAAGTGTTGAAGTGACGGACAATAAATAAAGTCTCAATGATGTGACATAAAAGTGATTGATGTGATATAAAGTAATAATTCAGTAAAGTGTGTCAGGAAGAAAAGACAAAACCATAGAAATATGTGCCAAGATTTCAGAGTCATGCGTCCAAGAAAAATTGGCCGCATACACTGCTTGCCATATATGGGTCGGTGTCGCATGGAATTCGATACCGTATGGAGGTCTCTTGGACTTAGCGAATTTCTCATTCGTTCAGCGAGTGAACACACAAGGAGTTCAAGGATAAGTTCCAGAACACGTGTGATGGCAGTCATACGTCCAACAAGATGGACGCATGCTGGTCAGTATACGGCAAAAACTCAGTCCACATAGCCCTCCCAGGCCATATAGCACTCTCGATCGCATAACTCGCTGGCCGCATAAAGATTTCGTCTAATCCAACCAGCAGGTTCAGCCATGACGAAACTCCAAAAACTGAAACCTTGTTTG
Organism: Iris macrosiphon; assembly: GCA_036927795.1. Lineage (NCBI taxonomy): Eukaryota > Viridiplantae > Streptophyta > Magnoliopsida > Asparagales > Iridaceae > Iris > Iris macrosiphon. The sequence goes on along the minus strand of JAYESA010000008.1, from coordinate 157,497,012 downwards.
TCCATAAAATCTTCATTTTAAGTCCAAATTGAGTGAACCAAAAGCCAAAACGTTTGAACTTGAAAGATCTATTATGTAACAAAAACTGATTTTCAAAAATACATGTTTAATAGATCAAAACCAAGAAAAATTCATACCCATAAAATCCTAAGTTAGAAATGTAGATCTACTCAAAACCATCCATCAAAACAGAAAACTCCAAGAATTGAAAGTGCTTAGAAACACATAACAAACATAATGGAACAATAATATGGAAGATTTCTTTATTTCTCATGCAAGGTGTACTTTCCTATGGAAAGGGGAGAGAAAACACAAAAGAGAGAAAGAGAATAAAGTAATGAAGAGAGAGAAGGAGATGTTAACTTATATATGGTAGGGTTGAGACTTGAACCAAGGGTTCCCATGACTTGAACCAACCCATAAAATAAATCATGAACCAGGCTGAAATAAAAATACGTTCCAAATACGTATATCGAAAACGGGAAGTGACAAAGTCTCCTTCGATTTGGGGGCCTCAGCCAACTTCGGATCTGGCAAAGAGGATTTTTTTAGACAGGTTAACGGTAAGGGCCTGCTTTCCTTTGCCGTCACGAGCACTATTGCCCTGGTTATTGTTGTTGTTGTTGTTATTGTTGTAAGGATGCTTTTTTCTATCATCAGCGACGAGATCTGTATTTTCAGCAGTCGAGCGTCCTTCACATTCTTCTCGGCAGTGACGACACTTACGATAAATATCGTACAGACTTTGAACTGGACGACACTCGTCCAAAGCCTTACTGCTGGAAGCAATTTTTTTTGGCATGTGTCCATCAGTGTGGACTCCGGATTGCCTGGGGGTAGTCTGAGCGCAACTTGCCTGAATTATTCTATATATTCTCGCACTAGCTCTTTTTCTCTCTGAGAGATCCATCATAGAGGATATCGTCATATCATTTTTTCCATCATAGAATCAGGCCAGAAATTGGCTCTTAAGGTCTTCGAAGGAGGAGATGCAATTATCTTGAAAACTGCAGAACCAATCGAAGGCTACCCCAGACAATGCTCCAATGAAGAGCTTGGTGAGAAGGGCATCACTATGAGGTAGATGCATCATTGTTGTCTCAAAGTAACTCATGTATTAACGGGGAGATATCTTTCCGTCAAATAGAGTCATCGAGAAGGTCTTATACTTTGGCGGGTACAACACATCTTTCCAGTCGAGACGATATGGTTTTCGTATCCCCAGATAGCACAGTGTGTCCTGATTTTCCATTGAGTCAAGACGGGTTCGAGGTTCTTTTATTTCCCACATGGCCTCCCAGGTCTTATCTATTGTAGGTGGAGCAGATGATCCTAGCAGAGTATGATTGCCTTCAGCTGGTGGGGCGGTGGCATTCGAGTCTTCGTTGGTCCTAGGGTCCTGGATTGCTTGTACAAAGGTCTTCGGCGATTGTGAGACCATACTTGACTTGATTTCTAACATTGTCTTGGTCAAGGCCTATATTAAGGCACTCATGGTGTGCATCATTGCTTCTAAGGTGTCTAGGCGTTGGCGGTCGCTAATATCCTTAATGTCCTCCCCAGCCATGTATATTGTTCTGACATGGGGAAAGACAAAAGGGACAAAAAATCTTTCACTTTTCACCTCGGATTCTTGTATTGAATAGTCTTCAGGGAAAGTTGACAATGCTGCATCTTCTTAGGATTCGGAGGGAGTACTACCCCCAGCGTCAGAAGGTGCTTCATTTGGATGGAGGTGAGCACCTCCAGGAATCTAGACGTCCGTTCCTTGAGAATCGCTATCTTCGCGGAACGACTGGTTGTTGTAAAGTTCTGGAGGATTGTTATCCCCAGTTTGCGGGGTTATCTTAGATTTTGAGGTAGTACTACCCCCAGTTGTTGATAGTTTTACCTTCGAGCGGATGCCCAAGAAGAAGCATGCTGCCTCTTTCTGGCCCGTAGTACGAGGAGTCCAGGTTTGAGTCTTTTTCTTTCTCAGTCTGGCGCATGAAGCCAGCGCCAGATGAGATTCTGTCGAAGATAAAACTTTTGTTGGTGCTGGGGCCGCATACAGTTGTCCTCCTGCGTCTGGAGTTTGATGCCGCATGCTTCTTCTTGTGCGTCCCTTGTTGTGGGTGCATGAACGGTGCATCAACACCCAAGCTTCTGGCATCGTAGTATTTTTTTCTGCCAGGGATCGAGTGCTGAGCAGTTTTCTCCTCAGGCACGGTTGCCGCATGGACATGGATTGCATGGGTGGACGCATAGTGTGCGTCCCCAGCCTCAGAGAGAGAGAGAGAGAGAGATGGAGCGCATGCTTCGCAGTTGGATGAGGCGCAGCGGCCTTTGCTACCCATGTCATGTGGGTCTTCTTATGCTTTGGTAGCCTTGGAGAAGGACTCGCGCTGCCTTCGATCAAAAAGTATTTCCTCGAATGCTTGTTGGTCGAAGCGTACAACCAGTATCCTCTGGGTTGAACCCAACTTCGCTGCATTAGACTGCGTCACTGTCTTCTCATCAGAGGAGAAGGATGTCACCAGCAAAGTCATCACCTTATTTGCCATGGACATCTTCTTGAGAAGTTCTCATCAGAGGAGAAGAATGTCTGGAAGACTCTTCCTTGAATTGTTATTTCGCGTATAATGTGAAAGCAAGGCAACAATCACCCTATCAAGTGATCCACGTTTTCAACATGATCGGACAAAACATCTTAAGATTTATCGTCACTTTATTCATGAGAAGTTTGATTTGAAGGGCATGTGCTTGATTTATATTACAGCAAAGAAGCAAATTATACTAAAGGCTTGGTTGGTCCAAGGTATTAGACTCTTCTTTGCAAGCTACGTATGACAGTGATCTTTCTCACTTTAGTTTCTTAGTTTAACTTGGTTTGTTTTTCAAGTCAATATTTTCCTATAAATAAAATTTGATGCCCCTATTATAAAAGAGCTTCTATGCCTACAACTCCCTTAGAGTATCTCCAATTGTGTTGTGAGTTTAAAAAAAATGGTTGCTACATAAGAATCATAATTTCTTATATCAAAATTCTTTCTCCCATGCAAAATATGAAATAAATTGTGAAGTTGACATAACAATGACATGTCAAAGTCAATGTAAAGTTCGTTGTCAAGATCTAGACAATGGACTTCATAATGTTTTACTTCTACATCATCAATTATGAATAAAAATATTTATAATAAAAGGAATAAGTAAAAAAGTTGTCATGGAAGTTGAAAAAAAAATAGTTTTTACTTTTGTATTGGAAAATACTTTTATATTTCATTGTCTTGTGCGAATATAATTTTGCTACAGAGAAAAGATATTATTTTGTACCTCATGTCATACAAGAATCATAACACAAATTAAGACAATAGAGTTGGAAATGTTCTTACAACTAAAGAGGTTACAACCGTCACGTGACCAATCTTCATTGTAGGAGAGAGATGGGACCGGATGCGATCCATATAGCAAGGGGAGAGAGAGAGAGAGAGAGAGGGGGTTGTAGGCATTTGGTTGTAAACTTAGCATTATTGATTATAAAATAGAACAATCAATAAATTTATTTATATTTTTCGTAATTTTGAATCTCTACGATTATTTAATTTGTGTATGAAATTGGTAGAGATTAGTCAAGTGTGACGAGCTAAATTTTGACTATAGCTTTTGCTTGTCAGCCTACTTTCAGTTAATTTAAACCTATGCATGCGAGCAAAGGAGTGGTATGTTAGAGCATCTCCAACCTACAGTAGTGTTTTTGAAAAAAAAAAGTTACCCATATAGGAATCATAATTTATTATTTCAAAATTCTTTCTTAAATGTAAATATAAAATTAATATGTCAATGACAAGTCAAAGATAATGTGAAATTGATTGTCTAGATCTAGACAATAGACTTCGCAATGTTTTATTTTCACATCATCAATTATGAATAAAAAAATTATTAAAAAAGGAAGACGTGAAAAAATTGTCTGGAAAGTTGCAAAAAAGTAGATTCTATTGTCTTTTCAATACTTTTATATTGGAGAATACTTTTCTATTTTATTGTCTTGTGTAAATATAATCTTGTTACATAAAAAAAATATTGCCTTATACCTCATGTCATATAAAAATTACAACATAAAACAAGACAATAGAAATGAAGATGCACTTAGACTCAGCTGTTAACAATAACTGCCTGCTCGCCACCATATATAAATATAACAAGAATTGAACCTCAACCTTTTCACCAATAACAATAAGCATTCTTCAACATTAATTAAATTGTCGATTCCTACTAAACAGAGATCCATGGCTTCAAGATCTCAGTTTACTCGGAGATTTTTGTGCTAAATGTACACCTTAAGTCGCTACATGGGATTCAATTGATTAAACCATTCCTATTCTTCTACTCAGAAGGTATTATTAAGAAATGGATAAACAACGTTATATATGTTAATCTATTATAAGGACACATGATAAGGACACATGATAACACATTGATAAATATGTATTTTACAAGAATACTCTCGTTAGAAGGGACGAAACTAGTATCTAAAATTAGGGAGTATTGAACTTAATTTAGATATAGCTTGAGTGACATGAGAATACTAGTATCACACCGTCTAAAATAATATTTTTTTTGAGAATTTATTCAGCACTTAATTGCTGCATACTTCAAATCCAAACAAGAGAATAAAACATAACTAAAAAAATATTTTTTTTTTCAAAACTTTGTACCAGACAGTCTGGCAGTATCATGGGTAGCTCCGTCTCTGTCCATCAGCACATTGATAAATATATATTTTACATTGATAAATGTATATTTTTAAAAAAAGTTACTTTATTTAATATGTTAGCTGAAATGCTCTTATAGAATACACATTTATCAATGTACTACCATGTTCTTAGTACACATGTTAACATAATCCAAATAATAAAAATACTTTGTCTCTCACCGCTGAACCCATGTTCTGCTAGACCCTCAGTAGACCTGCTAGCTTTCCAGAAATCAGACATGAGCCATATAGCTTAAACCCTAACCCTTGCCCTCTTGCAGTCCAACCTATGTGATACGTACCCATCAGAGAATTAATATGGGGATCAGAGCAATATGATTAATTCTCAGATTAGCAGTGTGGTCCAGTCAGTAATATGCCAGCTCAGCATGATGAGGTGGACGTTCAGCTCAACTGATTGCCATCAGCCTCCAACAGCTCAGCTGAGCCTCCAACTGCCTTAACTGTCAAGATCAAGAAAGAGGAATGTATTAGTTAGTATAAATAGTAGGAGTGAATGGGGTGGAAAATGTACCCAACTTGGTTCTTCTTCTCTTCTTCTTCTTGTTCTTCTTCTTCTTCCACTCTAAATCTGTAGATGTACTTCCATAGTGAAGACCAGGGAAAGACAGTACAACTACCAACAACTGGGTGCCACATCCTTGGGGCCAATTGGCTTAGCACACTGGGAAATATCATCTGGAATTTTCAGAACTTGACCATGCAGTATGAAGACCAGGGAAAGACAGTACAACTAGTGGGCATGAAGGCTGAGTCTACACTCCATTAGGCAGCACCAAAAGAACTGAGACAGAATGCTCAAATGTTCATCATACAACTATGCACTATGGAAGGGAACAACAATAATTCAGAGGAGGAAAATGAGCCAAGGTTGGCAACTTTACTGCAGCACTATGCCCATCTCTTTGAAGAACCTAAGGGCCTCCCCCCTAAGAGAGCCTATGATCACAAGGTGCCACTCCTTCCAGGAGCAACTCCAGTGTGCAGCAGGCCCTACAGAAACCCTTATGATCACAAGAATGAGATTGAGAAACAAGTGCAAGAGATGCTCACTTCAGGTATTATCAGAAATATCACTAGCTCTTATTCATCTCCAGTAATCTTGGTCAAGAAAAATTATGGTACTTGGAGAATGTGCATAGATTATAGGGCTCTAAATCAAAATACAGTAAAAGATAAGTTTTCTATACCTATAATTGAGGAACTCTTTGATGAATTACATGGAGCTAACATTTTATCATAGCTAGACCTAAGATCTGGATACCACCAGATCAGAATGTCAGAAGAGGACATCCCCAAAACTGCTTTTAGGACTCATGAAGGGCGCTATGAGTCCTTGGTCATGCCTTTTGGTCTTACTAATGCACCCTCAACATTCCAAGCTATGATGAATGCCGTCTTTAAACCATATCTGAGAAAATTTGTTCTGTTCTTCTTTGATGACATCCTAATATACAGTGTGGACCTTAGAGAGCCATTATGCACATTTGGAGGAGGTGTTCCAGGTATTGAGCAGACACCAGTTAAAGATAAAGAGAAGTAAATGTTTTTTTGTACAGCAGCAAGTGTCCTATCTGGGTCACATAATCATAGGCAATGGTGTTGCATTTGACCAAGATAAGGTAAAGGCTGTGATTGATTGGCCAATACCTATGAACCTTAGGAATTGAGGGGTTTTCTGGGCCTCACAGGATACTACAGAAGATTTATTAAAAGGTATGGGGACATTGCTGGGTCCCTTACACAATTGCTCAAAAAGAATGCTTTTGCCTGGGGGGAACAAGCACAGTCAGCCTTTGAGAAGTTAAAAACAGCACTCACTGAACCCCCAGTGTTAGCTTTGCCAAATTTTTTCACTCAACCTTTTATTTTGGAGTGTGATGCTTCTGGAGGAGGAATTGGAGCTATTTTGATGCAAGGGAATATGCCTATAGCCTACTTGAGTCAGCACCTGCAGGGCATTACAATGACCTTGTCAACTTATGAAAGAGAAATGCTAGCCATTCTCTTAGTAGTTAAAAAATGGGGTCAGTATTTGTGGGGTAGGCCATTCATTATAAGGACAGATCATAAGCCCTTGAAATACATGTTAGAACAAAGGGTCTATACTGATGCACAATATAGATGGGTAATGAAGTTGCATGGTTATACATACACAGTTAGAGTATAAGAAAGGAAGGGAGAACAAGGCAGCTGATAGCTTGTCAAGAGTGGTTGAAGCTTCACACACTGCCCTCACTGCTGCTAAGGCAGATTGGATTCAACAATTCAAAGCTCAGATGCAAGATTCACCCTATTATCAAGAGTATTTGATTAAATGGGGCCAGTGACAGTTAAACTCTTCTAAGTATAATATGATTGATGGCCTGTTATACTACGAAAACAGGCTATTCATTGACCCCACATCTGATTTTGTTTTACTCATGCTTAAAGAGCATCATGACACTCTTAATGCAGGGCATTCTGGGTATACTAAAACTCTCCACAGACTTAAAAGAGTTTGCTACTGGAAGGGGATGAAGAAAAGTGTCCAGAACTACATCAAGACTTGTGAAATATGCCAACAAAGTAAGGCAGAATGTTTCACCTGCTGGGTTATTACATCCCTTTTGCCTATCCCAAATAGAATTTGGGAGGACATTTCCATAGACTTCATGGAGGGCCTTCCCCCTAGCTGCCACAAATTCACTATTTTTGTGGTTGTTGATAGGCTCACAAAGTATATACACTTGTTTGCTCTCAACCATCCTTTTACTGCATCAAGTGTAGCTCAGGTGTTTATGAAAGGAGTCTTTAAACTACATGGCATGCCTAGAACCATTATATCTGACAGAGATACTGTATTCACTAGTCAGTTTTGGAAGCGCTCTTTCATTTGCATGGTACTCAACTCAACTATAGTACTTCCTGTCACCCTCAGTCTGATGGACAGACAAAGGTAACTAATAGGTGCATAGAAGGATATTTGAGGTGCTTTTGCAGTAGCAAACCAAAGGAGTGGGTCAAGCACCTATTATGGGCAGAGTACTGGTTTAACACGAACTGGCATTCATCCACCAGGTTGACTCCATTTGAGGCTGTGTATGGGAGACCACCACTTGATCTCCTCACTTATATTCCAGAAGTAATTCAGGATAGGGAAGTTGCAGAAGCTCTAGCAGTGAGAGATAATGCATTGAAATTGCTCAAAGACAATTTACATCTTGCTCAAGACAGGATGAAGAAAATGGCTGACTTGCATAGAACTGTTAGAGAGTTTCAAGTGGGTGACTGGGTATAGATAAAGTTACAGACCTACAGACAAATATCAGTTGGGCAGAGGAGAACTCAGAAGCTCTGACCAAAATACTTTGGACCTTATAAAGTGCTTGCTAGAATTGGTAAGGTAGCATATAAACTATTATTACCTGAAGAATCTCAGTTGCATCTTGTTTTCCTTGTTTCACAACTTAAAGCCAAGCTAAGTAGAAGGACCAATGTGCAACCTGGAACTCCCAGCTTGAAGGAAGGAATCTTATTTGAACCCGAGTGTGTACTAGAGAGGAGGCTGGTTCAGAAAGGGAACAAGTCTGGGGTTGAATTGTTAGTACAGTGGAAGGAGGGTACAAAGGAGGATGCTGAATGGATTGCCTATGGAGACTTGTACGAAGGTTTCCTCAATTTGACCTTGAGGCAAGGTCAAGTTAAGGGGGAAATATTATTACGTACCCATCAGAGAATTAGCTAGGGAGTAGCAGGTAATAAGGGGATCAGAGCAATATGATTAATTCTCAGATTAGCAGTGTGGTCCAGTCAGTAATATGCCAGCTCAGCATGATGAGGTGGACGTCCAGCTCAACTGATTGCCATCAGCCTACAACCGACTACATCCAGCTCAGCTGAGCCTCCAACTGCCTTAACTGTCAAAATCAAGAAAGAGGAATGTATTAGTTAGTATAAATAGTAGGAGTGAATGGGAAAGAGGGATGGAAAATGTACCCAACTTAGTTCTTGTTTTCTTCTTCTTCTTCTTCTTCTTCTTCTTCATCTTCCAATATAAATATGTAGATGTACTAGTTGAAATTTGATAGAATATTTTGCTTGACTTTATTGATATGAGGAGCTACATATTTATAGGAGGGGCCAACACCTCTCTCTTCAATTCTATCCGATGTGGGACTAAAGTCCCTTTCATACTCTCAACACTCCCCCTCAAGATGGACGATAGATATCAATCATCCCCATCTTGTTACATAGTTTAGAAAGACTCGATGAATTAAGACCCTTAGTCAGACAATCTGCAACTTGTTCTTCTGAGCGAACATAATCGAGCTTTAATATCCCTTTTTCTAGTTTCTCTTTAATGAAGAATCGGTCGATCTCGATGTGCTTAGTTCTGTCAAACTGAACTGGATCGTTAGCTATACTTATTGCAGCTTGACTATCACTCAGAAGATGTAACGGGGTTCCCTGGTCCAGTTTCAACTCTGTCAGCAGTGCTCTTACCCACAGCAACTCTGACACTCCCAGAGCCATAGCTCTATATTCTGCATCAGCAGTCGACCGTGCTACCACCGATTGTTTCTTGCTTCTCCATGAGACTAGGTTACCTCCCACAAAGACACAGTACCCTGAGGTAGACATTCTGTCGTCCATGCAGCTTGTCCAATCTGCATCACAGTACCCTTCAACACCCAAGTATCAATTTTTCTTGAACCATAATCCTCTTCCAGGAGTCCCCTTCAGATATCTAAAGATATTGAAAACTGCTTCCATGTGGTCCTTCCTTGGATCATGTATATAGCGGCTTACTACACTCACAACAAATAAGATATCAGGACGAGTGTGGCCTAAATAGATCAATTTGCCTACAAGTCTCTCATATATCTCACGATCAACCGGCTCTACTGCCCCTGGCTCCAACTTATCTCTCTGATCAATTGGAATGACTGCCGACCGATATCTCAACATCCCAGTCTTTGTGAGCAGATAGTATATACTTCTTTTGAGAGAGAACGGTCCCATCTCTTCCTCGAGCCACCTCGATTCCGAGAAAATAGCTCATCATTCCCAAATCCTTCACTTCAAACTCCTTGGCGAGTTTTAATTTCAGCTGGGTGATCTCCTAATTATCACCTGTGATTACTATATTACCCACATATACTGCAAGTATGGTAATGTAGTCTCTTGCATGCTGGAAGAAGACCATGCGATCTGCATTGGTCTGGCGGTACCCCATGCTTGTGACATCCTTCCTGAATCTATCAAACCAGCTCGAGGAGATTGCTTGAGTCCATACAGTGATTTTTTTAGCTTGCACACCTTTCACGCCGACTATTTCGTGCAAAACCCCGGGGGGTCTCCATGTATACTTTTTCTTGTAGATCTCCATAAAGAAAGGCGTTATTCACATCCAATTTATACAGCTTCCACTAATGGTTTGCTGCAAGAGAGAACAGGGTTCTCACAGTGCTTATCTTGGCTACTTGAGCAAACGTCTCATCATAGTCGATGCCATAGGATTGAGTGTATTCCTTTGCAACCAACATTGTCTTGTATCGCTCTACTTTATCTTCTGGCGTCTCCTTTACTGTGAAGACCCATTTGCATCCCATTGCTTTCTTTCCTTTAGAAAACAAAATAAGCTCCCATGTCCCATTTCTTTCGAGTGCCCCAAGTTCTTCCAACATTGCAGCTCTCCACCTTGGATCATCCTTTGCCTCCTGCCAACACTTGGACAAAGAGATGATATCTAACGATGCATTGAATGCTCCATAAGTAGGGGATATATTACAGTAGGATAAGAAATTGGCAATGTCATGTTCATAACCTTAACGATTATGAGCTTTTTCCGCATTACTGCGAGAAGATCTCCTTAAGGAAATATGAGGAATATGAGGTAGTGGTGGAGAGACCATACCATCCGAATCAGAGAGATCCGCATCCGAATCAGAGGGATCCGGTGCAAGAGAAACATCTTCAAGAGTTGGGGCAAGATTAAGCGAGGGACTTGGCACTATAGGCGAAGGATACTGCACAATATTGGACTGCTGCTTTCTCCTTCTTTAGACTTGGAGCTCTGTAGTCTGTTTCTCCCTCTGCACAGCATCACTTTCTTCCTCCTGATTGTCACCACTTTCTTCCTCCCCATTCTCATAACTTTTCTTACCCTCACTATCTTCTCCTTGTTTTCTTGTACCAGCTTCCATCATTGGGCATGGAACTGTCACGACCCGATTCCGTAGAATCGTTGGGACGTCCCCCAAATCGTGATGCCGTACGGGCCTGGAGTTGCGCCCGCACAAGGCTAAAGTATTTTGCATAGCAAGCACATATTCAGAGTACGCAGATAAATTGAAACACATATTTGAAACATGGAAAAGTTCTCTTTATTGATAATGAACATCTATTACAAACTTTTGAACGAGTTAGCTAATATGCCGAACGGCTTACAAAAGAGATGACTCAAAATGAGATAGCAGTCCTGTACATTATATCCCTTTACTAAACTTCTAAAGATATAGACCTCCTGGCTGGAGGATAGCTTTGCCACGGAGCTGCATTTGTGTATGAAGAGTTGCAGGCTCCGATCTTCGAAAGGCTTCAGGGGCGCGGTGAAGATGCGCCAACAGCTGGACTGGATCGGGTAGACGACTTCGGCTCCTCGCTCGGTTCGCCTTAGTGCGGAGAACCTGTTTCAACGAGGGTCAGCATATCGAAACATGCTGGTGAAGGCGAGCTAGCCTGACTTTACCAATCAACACGTTGTTTATTGAAGCATGCATATTTGTTGGTTTCTATCTTGCCTTAGTTCATTTACAAGTAAGCAGCATATAGAATTATACTGAAATGAACGTGCCACCGTTCGGTGGATTTTACCTGCCCGTCTGAATTTCCTGCACAATACTTACCATGCCTTCCCTGCCACGAAGACACAAGTTAGTTTGCAACAGGTTTAAATATACAATAGATCACTGGCGTATGCCATAAGGGACACTAGTCATAGACAAGAATGGTTTGTAGCGAAAGTACAGTGGTGCTACAAGCCACTCCGTCTAGTACAGTTGACTATACAGTAGAGTTCCGTCCGGACCGTATCGGTGCCAGTGCTCCAGCGATCGTCCGCAGGAACCAGTTACCTTGTGCACAAGTTATCCGTGATCGAACAGTATGTTTACTAAGTTAACAGTTCATGCAGTTGAGGCAACAGTAGTACGGGACAGTCAGTATTGCATGATTCATTTAACATAGCCTCATTGAACAGTTTATCGCATACAAGATATTCCATACTTAGCACGATTTATAGAACAGTTATAAACGAACAAGCATGCAGTTCAGTATCCGTTCAGGAAGTTATATTGAGAAGCATACGAAACCAAGTCTATTCTCTTTTATCTTGGTTTCTTTTATTATTACTTGGTATCGTTTGATCGGGGCAAAGAAGAGTGCGAGATTTTAGATGTGAAGCTTGGAAGCAGGGCTAGCTAATCGGGTTGGTAGCCACTCACTTAGATTATTGGAAGGGAGATGGAAAGAGGCGCTTCACGACTCCGCTCGCAAGCCGCCTACTGCTCGTTCACCTGCACACGAACAGCTCGATTAATATTCTTTCCTCTCTTTCCAATCTCGGAATAGAAGTGCAAGTCAATGAACGAAAACAATGAAGACCATCGAAACCGTTCAAGGAAAACAAGCAAATCCCAAAACCAACTCAAAGCACGAAAGCAACAAGCGACATCGAAAACCGAGGCATAAAAGATAGCAGCGGAGAGGTCCCTCCTGACTCTGCCGCTAAGCCGATCCTTGGGGCGCAGTCCACTGAATATGGAAATCGATTCTGAAGAAACAAATCCATAACGAGGACGAGTTCTTAATTCAATCTATCCCGATCGAACGATACCGACTTGTGTTTCTTAGCCGCATTCTCCGTACCGGAAGAACGGGGCGCTACAGGAACTGACCCGACAATCATGCTTAGGCGCATCTTTCCCTCACTCCTAACACCTGCTGTGTTAGGTGTGTCACAAAATGCAGACCCTTCCACTGAAACATTGTGGTAGTATGGTTCCATCTCTCTGAATGTATCGTCCATGCTCACAAAGAGCCTCCGCTCCACCGAACTCCAACAAGAGTATCCCTTCTGAGTCCCTGAGTAGCCAACAAAGATGCACTTCAATGCTCGAGTGTCCAACTTTTCTACTGCAAGCCTGTTATCTTTCACAAAACATACACACCCAAATATCTTTGGGAGAACAATGTACCTATTTTCTCCTGTAAGCATCTCAAATGGTGTCTTCCATCCCAACACCTGAGAGGGCATCCTGTTGATGAGATATGCAACCGTCAACACAACATGCCCCTACAAGTGTTTAGGAACATTTATGACAAATATCATTGTCCGTGCTACTTCCAACATGTGTCTGTTCTTCCGTTCTGCCACTCCATTCTGTCCTGCTTTATAGGCACACGAAGTCTGATGCTGTATCCCATGGGTTGATAAGTACTCTTCAATACTCTTGTTTGTGTATTGTCCTATTGTCAGATCTCAAAATCTTCACTTTAGCATTATACTGGGTCGTAATTCTGCGATAAAAATCTTTAAAGCATACAAAAACGTCACTCTTACTCTTCATTAGTGTCACGCCCCAGTCCCAAAATATCAGGAACTAGGCCACGTGTCACTGGCCAGCTGACACGTCACTAAGGGCTTAATCTATTTTGAATCGACCCATAGGGACGTGCTACGCTGTCCTAAGATACTACAAGAACAACACAGGCAAACTATCTCATCCACAACAAAATATCAGAAAAGCAAGTGCTGAATATATATAAAAACTGAGTCTGATACAGTACACAACTGGTGAGATTACAAGCCTACTACAAAAACTGATAATAGCGCAAAAAAATCAGGTAGACTAAGCAGTGTCTATCTGATCAAAACATCTCCATCTCCAAGTGGCAGGCCTCTAGGGTCAAGCATTCTCTGAGGGTGTCTCCTCGAGCTCCTCCTCGGTAACACATCTAGCCTCCTGATCAGGGCCGTACACAGTGGGGTAGAAAGCCTCGTCTAGATCTGGCAGGGAACCAGGTCCTCAGTGGGACATAACAAGATACAGAAAATGATATGCCAAGTATGTAAATACTGAATAAAGAAAATAAATACAGGGTGCTAATCATTCTAAGTGAAATGCAAGTAAAGACCTTGTAGTACGCATGGGGATTGTATCGGCTAGACATATGCTGACGTAGTTCACCAATCGTGGGGACTGGCTAGTATATGTGTCATATGCCCCCTGACTCAAGGGAACTCTGCAATCGACCATCATGGTACGAAAGTATAAAACATTTATGGAGGGGGTGTCCCATACGTCTACTAGTTATCTTTCCCATCCCAATGAAACTAAATGTCAAGTCATACTATTCCTGAATTAATCTAATCCGTGATGCGGGTCACACGTACTGGTAGCTAATCAACTACGCAGCTCGCATCCCAATATGCATTGCAACCATGTTGCGTGTTCCCGTGTTAGGGTCTAGGAGAATATTAGAATGCTCTCACAGCAAAGGGTGAGTCTGTAAGACTAAGTTAAACATGCTTTTGTAAACATATCAGTTGACTGTACCCAAGGCAGTCTCGGGTAATCATGGTATATGAAATTTAGGAACAAAGCAGATATCAATAATTGAATTTGAACATTAACTTGGCAAGGTATACTTGCCTACTCCTTGATAGTACTGAAAACCTGATCTCCCAGTCAGGGTTGATGGTGCTTGTGACTGGGGGTCACTGGCTGTACTGAAGTTGGTTTCTGTTAAAATAGACAGGGTTCGTGAATATCAAAGTTGTGATATAAAGTATATGTATATATACTTATATCTACATATATAATATAGTTATATATATAGTATGTATATATATATATATAGATATAATATATATAGCAGTATATATAGTATATACAGAACAGAAAAAAATGCAGGTATATATAGAATTTATAATAGTAGCAGGGTATATCCTCTGCCATATATAAATAATATTATGATATCAGGGTGTATCCACTGATGTATATATTTAAAATGAAAAGACAGTACAAAATTTTAATACATAAATAAATGCTGTACTATTCAGCAATATTATCAGGGTCTATATGTGACCACTGTTATATATAATAAAGTACAATAATTGCATATATAGATAGGCTGTAATATCCAGCACAATAATATATAATAAATAATAAATTGAAATGACAGTACAAGAATTAAAAATATATAATATATATTTAAGCTGTATTATCCAGCTGGATATAGATAATATATATATATAGATATATATATATATAAACATATATAATAGGTGCAGGAAATTAAGTGCAGAAAAATAAAATAAAAGGAAAATGCATAGTATATGATAGTATTTATATAACATATTATACATATATAACATATAGTATACATATTATATATATAGATATATATATACATATATACAATTTACATATATATGTATAAAATATAGTTATATATATATATATACATATATACAAATTTACATATATAAATATATATGTATAAAATATAGTTATATATATATATAATATATATACAGTATAATATACTGTAAATAATAGTATATAACATATATATATAAATATACATATATACATATAAATATACCTATATATATACCTATATATATACATATATATACATATACATATACATATACAAATATATATATATATATAATTACATATATATAGGGTTTAGGGTTATACCCTCTGACAGGTGGGCCCTAGGGGTTGTCGACGGCGGGTGGACGGCGGCGGAGCTGGCCGGAGGCGGCCGGAGAAGAGAGAACAGCAGCAGCAGCTGTTAGCAGCAGCAGCAGCAGTAGCTGTGCGGGGGTTGCCGGCGGCGGAGAAGCGGCGGGGGTGGCCGGGCAGGTGGTGGGTTCGGCAGAGGGGAGGGTGGCGGTCAGGTTGGTGGTGGTGGCGGAGGTCCACGACGGTGGTGGTGGCGGCTAGGGGCGGCCGGAGTAGAGAGGGTAGGTTAGGGTTGGGGGTGGCCGAGGGTGTTGCGGGGGTTCTGGCCGGCGGAGGAGACGTCGTGGGGCGGTGAGGGTTGGTGGTCCGGTGGAGGGAAGGATGGCGAGGCGATTGGTGAGGGTGGTGGCGGTGCACGGTGGCGGAGGGTGGCGCAGGGGGTGGCTCGCGTGTTGGTGGGTGCTGTGGGCTGTGAGGGAGAGGGGAGGTTGCGGGGGCTATGGCCGGCGGAGCAGGGTGGCGCTGGTGGTGGGGCTTGGCCAGAGGGGAGAGGGAGTCAGGGCGAAGGGTTGGCCGGAGTTGGACGGCCGGCGGTGGTCGGAGGGAGGAGTTGTGGGGATTTGAATGGGAGGGGTATGGGGTTTATATAGGGTTTGGGAATGAGTGGCAATTCTGTAAATATAGGAAAGTTTGAGGGTAATTTGGCAATTTGATATTTTATGATATTTTCACAGGATTTCTCTGGATTCTTATGGTGGGTCCCTCACACCTATGGTCTAGACAATAGGATTAGGTCACCTAGCATGCAATTTTGCATAAAGACCCCTAACTTTTCATTAATTGCATAAATGCATAAATTTGGTATTTTGCGTAATTCTGCAATTTACCGGATTTTAAATACTGATTTTCCGAAATTCTAAATTGTACAAAAATGAGGGAAAATAGCTGGGAAAAAATGTTTTGGACAGTGGGGAGAATCTGGGCAGAGGCAGGGTCTGATTTCTTAGGTGATACGGGTCCTCGTATTTATTAATTAATAAATACTGCGCACGGTGTTCACTAATTATTTAGAGGCTATTAGGGTCATAATTTCTCTACGGTGTCAATACACTAATTGTAGTATATTCAGTCTAGAATATTATCGTATTTTTGTTTGGGAAAAACAGGTGCCTACTGGTACTCAAATCTCTAGGGTACAGAGATGGGTAAAGAGCAGAAAATTAAATAGGGAATAAATACGTACGTTTGTAACGATATTTGTACGACTAAAACGAAGCATCAAACAAGATTTCTGGAAGTTGCACAAAAATACAGAAAAATAATCTAACAAGTCTAGGGCAGGTATGTGAAATTTGTTTAGGGTTTAACAGTTAGTGGGATGTCCTAATTAATTGTGTAATGAACAGGTGCACAATCAATAGATTAAATAAATAAAATTTTAAAAAGTTGCTATAATTCTAATTAGTCTAAACTAATCCTAATTTACTGAAATCTGGTCGAGGGAGTTTACAATCTACCCTCCTTAGAATATTTCGTCCTCGAAATAAAAATAATCATATAATGAAAAAAAATTTAATTAAGGACATATGATGATTAAGAAAGATTGAATTTGAAATATTGGACATACCCTGGGTTTGAAATAGATGGGGATAACGTTGATGAATATCCTCTTCTCGTTCCCAGGTGGATTCACCTGGTGCATGATGTCTCCATGCAACACGAACGAGAGGAATAGTCTGGCCTCGCAACACTTTTTCGCTACGGTCCAGGATCTCTACAGGCTCCTCCTGGTATGATAAGCTTGGTCCGATGGTGATCTCTGAATAGTCCAGCACATGACTCGGGTCTGGAATGTACCTCCTCAGCTGAGATACGTGGAAGACGTCATGTACTCCCTCCAAGGTCTGAGGTAGAGCTAGCCTGTAAGCAACTTCTCCGACGCGTTCCAACACATCGAAGGGTCCAATGTACCTTGGACTTAGCTTCCCTCTTCCTCCAAATCTGATAGTTCCTCTGATAGGTGAGATCTTCAAGAACACATGCTCCCCTACTTGGAACTCGAGAGGTCGGCGATGAATGTTGGCCCAGTGCTTCTGCCTGTCTTGTGCAGCTCGTAGGTGTCCCTGGATCTTCTTTACCTTCTCCACCGTACGAATGATCAGTTCTGGACCCAAGATCTGTCTCTCGCCAACATCGCTCCAGCATACTGGGGAACGACATTTTCTTCCATACAAAGCTTCAAAGGGAGCCATTTGAATGCTCGCTTGATAGCTGTTGTTGTAGAAAAATTCCACCAGATGCAAGTGATCTTCCCATGATCTGCTGAAATCAAGCATGCAGGCTCTCAGCATATCTTCAAGTGTCTGGATGGTGCGTTCTGATTGGCCATCTGTTTGTGGGTGATACGAGGTGCTGAACTTGAGGCGGGTACCAAGACTTTCTTGCATACTGCGCCAGAAGTAAGATGTAAATCTCGTATCTCTGTCAGATACTATGCTGACTGGTACTCCATGCAGACGCACTATCTCCTTCATGTACATGTCTGCCAAGACTTCTGTAGATTGTCCAACTCTAAAAGGTAGGAAATGAGCAGCCTTTGTGAGTCTATCTACGATTACCCATACAGCATTACGACCACTAGGACTTCTTAGGAAGCCCGTAACAAAGTCCATCGTAATGTGTTCCCATTTCCACTCAGGTATTGGGAGGGGTTGAAGTAGACCGGCAGATCTCTGATGCTCAGCCTTGACTTGCTGACACACCAGGCATTTGGCCACAAAGCGTGCTATCTCCCGCTTCATTCCATGCCACCAGTAATATTGTCGCAGATCTCTGTACATCTTTGTGCCTCCTGGATGTATAGAGTATGTTGAGCTATGAGCTTCTGACATCAGCTCATTACGAAGTTCTCCATTTGGAACATAAAGACGATCACCATATCTTAGAGTCCCATCTTCGTGTATGCGACATCCTGTCTGAATTCCAGCCTCTGTTCTTTGTCGAAGCCTCTGAAATCTTGCATCTGTTGGTAGAGCAGTTTTGATTCTTTCTACCAAGGTTGATTGCAGCTGATAGTTTGATAATTGGCCGTCAAGTCCTGGCATAATGATCTCTATTCCCAAATTTTCTAGATCTCTCAGAAGACCTGGTTAGGTGATCATAAAGAATGCCGAGGGTCTTCTGCTTAGAGCATCTGCCACCACATTAGCTTTCCCTGGATGGTACTGTAGATCAATTTCGAAATCCGCCATCACTTCGAGCCATCGTCTTTGTCTCAGATTTAGGTCCTTCTGGGTGTAGACGTACTTCAGACTTTTATGATCGGTGAATATCTCCACTCGTTCGCCATATAGATAGTGTCTCCATAGCTTCAGGGCGAAGATGACTGCGGTAAGCTCCAGGTCGTGAGTGGGGTAATTCTTCTCATGAGTCCTCAACTGTCTTGAGGCATAAGCTACAACCTTCTCATGTTGCATTAAGACACAACCAAATCCTTTTCCGGATGCATCGCTATATATGACGAAACCTCCGGATCCAGATGGTATAGTCAAGATGGGAGCTGTAGTCAGACTCTTCTTCAAGTCATCAAAAGCTGTCTGGCAATCTTCAGTCCATATGAACTCCTGTTCCTTGCGGGTAAGACGAGTAATCGGCTCCGCGATTCTTGCAAAGTTTTCTACGAATCGCCGGTAATATCCGGCAAGTCCTAGAAAGCTTCTCACCTCTGAGACGTTGGTCGGGGTTGGCCACGTCTCAACAGATGAGATCTTTGCTGGGTCTACCGAGATGCCTTCTCCGGTGATAACGTGTCCAAGAAATGCGACACGGTCAAGGAAGAATTCACACTTGCTTATCTTAGCATAAAGGCTCTCCCGTCTCAGCGTCTCTAATACCAACCTTAAGTTTTCTTCATGCTCCTCGTGGCTCTTTGAATACACCAGAATGTCGTCGATGAAGACTACCACGAACTGGTCCAGATATTGGTGGAAGACTCTGTTCATCAGGTTCATGAATACGGCAGGTGCATTAGTTAGTCCAAAAGGCATCACCAGGAACTCGTAATGACCATAACGAGTCCTGAATGCTGTCTTTGGAATATCTTCCCTCCGTACTTTGACCTGATGATAGCCTGATCTCAAGTCTATCTTTGAGAATACCACGGCTCCTGTTAGTTGATCGAACAGGTCGTCAATTCTCGGCAAGGGGTACTTGTTTTTTATTGTCAGAGCATTGAGGGCTCTGTAATCAATGCACATGCGATATGTTCCGTCCTTCTTTGGTATAAACAACACTGGTGCTCCCCAGGGTGATGCACTAGGACGAAAAAATCCCTTGATCTGTAATTCCTCCAGTTGAAGCTTCAGCTCGTCAAGCTCCTTCTTCGCCAGTCGGTATACATTGGAGGATACTGGTGCAGCTCCGGGTATCAGCTCAATAATGAACTCCACTTCTCTGTCAGGCGGTAGGCCTGACAATTCTTCTGGAAATACGTCCTCGAACTCTGCTATAATTGAGGGAAGTGCTGTCTCCATCGCCATGTAAGCTCTAGGAGTCTGGCCTATTCCTTGCTCAATGGTTCCTCGGATATATTCGAACTCTAGGTGATCTGGGGGTCTAAAGATAACACTACCCTTTCGGCAGTCTAGGATAGCATTATTCTGGATTAGCCAGTCCATGCCTAAGACAACGTCGAAATTTGGCATTGGGAGTACCAAAAATCGCGCTCTTAGTCCTCTACTACAAACAACTACCGGACAGGTTTCGATAATATTGGTAACTGGAACAATACCTCCTCCAGTAAGTATTTTTCAACACTTGGGTAGCGGGGAAGTGGATAGCTTGTGCATGGCTACGAAACTACTGGATATGAAAGACAAAGTAGCCCCAGAATCGAATAATACAGTTGCAGGTAATGATGCAACTAAAATGGTACCTGTTATAGTTTCTCCTTCAGGCTCTACTGCAACGGCAGCTAACGCAAAGGCTTGTCCGTGCCTTTGTCCTCCGGTTTGTTGTCTGGCCTTGAACTGGGCCTCCTGAGTAGGCAGAGGTGCTCCTCTCTGATATTCTCCTGATGTGGAGGAAAGCATCTTCTGAGCTTGGGCTCCTGGCTTCTGCCCTTGCTGTGGTGCTGCATCTCTGCGTTGTGGGCAGTCTTTGGCCATATGATTTTTAGCTCCACATAGCAGGCATAATCCTAGCTTCTTTCTGCAGTCATTGGCAAAATGCCCCTTCTTGCCACAAAAGTGACAAGTAGGGAGCTCCTTCTTCTGGTAAGGCCCCGTCGTCTGCTGCGTCTGATATTGAGGACGACGTATAGGTCCTCCTGCTCTGTGCTGATTCTTGGCCAGGAAGGTTGGATTTGAGCGTCTGGCTCCTCGGCCAATGGCTTCTTGCTCCCTGGCTTCTGTAAGAACCTCGTTGTAGGAGATTCTTGACTGCATTGTTGTGTACCTCTGGAGCTCGTAGTTAAGGTCATGGTGGAATCTTTTAGCCTTCTTCAGCTCGTTCGGAATCAGATCAGCACCGAAACGACTTAGTCTGCTAAACTCCGCGTCGTAGGCATCTACCGTCATGTTTCCCTGTTCTAGGTGCAGGAACTAGGAGTATAGGGCATTCTGGACTGTCGCTGGAAAGTACTTGGCGTTGAAATGCTCCAAGAATTGTTGCCAAGTTTGGTCCTTGCCGACGCTACGCTCTATGGATTCCTACCAGTGATGGGCGTTGCCAAGAAGTTGGCCCCTCACAGCGGTCATCCATAGGTCGGGGGTGAGTTGCGATCCTTCTAGCAGCATTTCGGTGTTGGAGATCCAATCGGAGATCTCCTCAGGAGTCTCGTTGCCTTTGAAATCTCTCGGGCTCATTTGACGGAAGCCTCGAACTGTGCCCGCTGGTTGGACAGGTGCTGGTGTCGGAGTAGTAGTTCTCTCCAAAGCCGTCATTAACGTCTGTCGCAGAGCTTCAGTTTGCTGCCACTGAGACTGTCTCAGGGCCTCAGTTTGTTGCCACTGGTTCTGCAACATAGTCTGGAGAAACTGCAACATTTGAGGTTGACTCTCAAGTTGTGGCATCAGGATAGGCAAGGCTGGAGGTGGTGAAAAAGGTGTCTCCGCCTGTGGTGTTGGTGTCGTCTCCTGGCCAGAATTCTGGTGATTGGACGGAGTTCCTTGGGCACTTGGCGAAGGGTCTGTTGCTTGGTCAGCCCCATTATTCGCAAGTTTCCCGGGTATGTCCATATTTCTGAGGAAAATAGGATAATTAGAAAACACAAAGGAGATAAATAATGATAATCAAGCAAGATGCAATAATAGAAATTGTAAAGATGGTGTCAGTGTGGATGAGACCTAATATTTCTATCCTATTGCAGGCATTGCTGGGCATGTCATCATACCACTAGCAATAAAACTAGACCTGCATGGGCCACCACTAAAACCATATCACGCCCCAGTCCCAAAATGTCAGGAACTAGGCCACGTGTCACTGGCCAGCTGACATGTCACTAAGGGCTTAATCTATTTTGAATAGACCCATAGGGACGTGCTACGCTGTCCTAAGATACTACAAGAACAACACAGGCAAACTATCTCATCCACAACAAAATGTCAGAAAAGCAAGTGCTGAATATATATAAAAACTGAGTCTGATACAGTACACAACTGGTGAGATTACAAGCCTACTACAAAAACTGATAATAGCGCAGAAAAATCAGGTAGACTAAGCAGTGTCTATCTGATCAAAACATCTCCATCTCCAAGTGGCAGGCCTCTAGGGTCAAGCATTCTCTGAGGGTGTCTCCTCGAGCTCCTCCTCGGTAACACATCTAGCCTCCTGATCAGGGCCGTACACAGTGGGGTAGAAAGCCTCGTCTAGATCTGGCAGGGAACCAGGTCCTCAGTGGGACATAACAAGATACAGAAAATGACATTCCAAGTATGTAAATACTGAATAAAGAAAATAAATACATGGTGCTAATCATTCTAAGTGAAATACAAGTAAAGACCTTGTAGTACGCATGGGGATTGTATCGGCTAGACATATGCTGACGTAGTTCACCAATCGTGTGGACTGGCTAGTATATGTGTCATATGCCCCCTGACTCAAGGGAACTCTGCAATCGACCATCATGGTACAAAAGTATAAAACATTTATGGAGGGGGTGTCCCATACGTCTACTAGTTATCTTTCCCATCCCAATGAAACTAAATGTCAAGTCATACTATTCCTGAATTAATCTAATCCGTGATGCGGGTCACACGTACTGGTAGCTAATCAACTACGCAGCTCGCATCCCAATATGCATTGCAACCATGTTGCGTGTTCCCGTGTTAGGGTCTAGGAGAATATTAGAATGCTCTCACAGCAAAGGGTGAGTCTGTAAGACTAAGTTAAACATGCTTTTGTCAACATATCAGTTGACTGTACCCAAGGCAGTCTCGGGTAATCATGGTATATGAAATTTAGGAACAAAGCAGATATCAATAATTGAATTTGAACATTAACTTGGCAAGGTATACTTGCCTACTCCTTGATAGTACTGAAAACCTGATCTCCCAGTCAGGGTTGAGGGTGCTTGTGACTGAGGGTCACTGGCTGTACTGAAGTTGGTTTCTGTTAAAATAGACAGGGTTCGTGAATATCAAAGTTGTGATATAAAGTATATGTATATATACTTATATCTACATATATAATATAGTTATATATATATATAGTATGTATATATATATATATAGAGATATAATATATATAGCAGTATATATAGTATATACAGAACAGAAAAAAATGCAGGTATATATAGAATTTATAATAGTAGCAGGGTATATCCTCTGCCATATATAAATAATATTATGATATCAGGGTGTATCCACTGATGTATATATTTAAAATGAAAAGACAGTACAAAATTTTAATACATAAATAAATGATGTACTATTCAGCAATATTATCAGGGTCTATATGTGACCACTGTTATATATAATAAAGTGCAATAATTGCATATATAGATAGGCTGTAATATCCAGCACAATAATATATAATAAATAATAAATTGAAATGACAGTACAAGAATTAAAAATATATAATATATATTTAAGCTGTATTATCCAGCTGGATATAGATAATATATATATATAGATATATATATATATATAAACATATATAATAGGTGCAGGAAATTAAGTGCAGAAAAATAAAATAAAAGGAAAATGCATAGTATATGATAGTATTTATATAACATATTATACATATATAACATATAGTATACATATTATATATATAGATATATATATACATATAGACAATTTACATATATATGTATAAAATATAGTTATATATATATATACATATATACAAATTTACATATATAAATATATATGTATAAAATATAGTTATATATATATAATATATGTACAGTATAATATATTGTAAATAATAGTATATAACATATATATATATATAAATATACATATATACATATAAATATACCTATATATATACATATATATATATACATATATATACATATACATATACATATACATATACAAATATATATATATATAATTACATATATATAGGGTTTAGGGTTATACCCTCTGACAGGTGGGCCCTAGGGGTTGTCGACGGCGGGTGGACGGCGGCGGAGCTGGCCGGAGGCGGCCGGAGAAGAGAGAACAGCAGCAGTAGCTGTTAGCAGCAGCAGCAGCAGCAGTAGCTGTGCGGGGGTTGCCGGCGGCGGAGAAGCGGCGGGGGTGGCCGGGCAGGTGGTGGGTTCGGCAGAGGGGAGGGTGGCGGTCAGGTTGGTGTTGGTGGTGGTGGCGGAGGTCCACGACGGTGGTGGTGGCGGCTAGGGGCGGCCGGAGTAGAGAGGGTAGGTTAGGGTTGGGGGTGGCCGAGGGTGTTGCGGGGGTTCTGGCCGGCGGAGGAGATGTCGTGGGGCGGTGAGGGTTGGTGGTCCGGTGGAGGGAAGGGTGGCGAGGCGATTGGTGAGGGTGGTGGCGGTGCACGGTGGCAGAGGGTGGCGCAGGGGGTGGCTCGGGTGTTGGTGGGTGCCGTGGGCTGTGAGGGAGAGGGGAGGTTGCGGGGGCTGTGGCCGGCGGAGCAGGGTGGCGCTGGTGGTGGGGCTTGGCCGGAGGGGAGAGGGGGTCAGGGCGAAGGGTTGGCCGGAGTTGGGCGGCCGGCGGTGGTCGGAGGGAGGAGTTGTGGGGATTTGAATGGGAGGGGTATGGGGTTTATATAGGGTTTGGGAATGAGTGGCAATTCTGTAAATATAGGGAAGTTTGAGGGTAATTTGGTAATTTGATATTTTATGATATTTTCACAGGATTTCTCTGGATTCTTATGGTGGGTCCCTCACACCTATGGTCTAGCCAATAGGATTAGGCCACCTAGCATACAATTTTGCATAAAGACCCCTAACTTTTCATTAATTGCATAAATGCATAAATTTGATATTTTGCGTAATTCTGCAATTTACCTGATTTTAAATACTGATTTTCCGAAATTCTAAATTGTACAAAAATGAGGGAAAATAGCTGAGAAAAAATGTTTTGGACAGTGGGGAGAATCTGGGCAGAGGCAGGGTCTGATTTCTTAGGTGATACGGGTCCCCGTATTTATTAATTAATAAATACTGCGCACGGTGTTCACTAATTATTTAGAGGCTATTAGGGTCATAATTTCTCTACGGTGTCAATACACTAATTGTAGTATATTCAGTCTAGAATATTATCGTATTTTTGTTTGGGCAAAACAGGTGCCTACTGGTCCTCAAATCTCTAGGGTACAGAGATAGGTAAAGAGCAGAAAATTAAATAGGGAATAAATACGTACGTTTGTAACGATATTTGTACGACTAAAACGAAGCATCAAACAAGGTTTCTGGAAGTTGCACAAAAATACAGAAAAATAGTCTAACAAGTCTAGGGCAGGTATGTGAAATTTGTTTAGGGTTTAACAGTTAGTGGGATGTCCTAATTAATTGTGTAATGAACAGGTGCACAATCAATAGATTAAATAAATAAAATTTTAAAAAGTTGCTATAATTCTAATTAGTCTAAACTAATCCTAATTTACTGAAATCTGGTCGAGGGAGTTTACAATTAGGTATACCCAGGTAACACGAGTGTAACAGTCAATAAAGGTGACAAACCATTTAAAACCATTAACACCCGTTGTAGGACAATGTTCCCCGACATCTGAGTGTATCATATCAAAAGCCGCTAAACTTCTATTTCCAGAACTCACATAAGAGGTTCTATTAAATAAATAAACCCGTGTCAACGCCCAACATCCACATGAGAGCCAAATTTATTGGACTCCGGAAGCATTTTAAAAGCCCTAGAAACTATTAAATAAATAAACCGAATTAAATCCGTGTCAACGTCCAACATCCACATGAGAGCCGAAGCCAAGCCCAAGGAGCGTTGACCCAGCCCAAAACCTAGGTCAAACCCTAGTCTAATTTCTGTATATATAAATACATAATTCCCTAAGTTTTTCTCCACAAAGAAAAATAAAAAGAAAAAGAAAATTATTAATAAAAGCCCCAAATCCCTAATTTTCTAAACCTAACCCTAACCCTAACCCTAACCGACCGCCGGCCGACCCCTCCGGCGAGTCTCCGATGGAGCACCGCCCAGCCGCCCATCTCCTCAACCCTCTGTCCTAGCCGCCGCCCATCTCCGCCCGTTCCCGCTGAGAATCCTCGCCCCTAGCCCAGCCGCCCAGCCCCTCTTCATCCCTCCGCCACGCCTCGACCACCATCGACCACCGCCCGATCAGCCGCCTCATCTCCGCCCCAAAGCCCCTCCGCTCGACCACCAACCCGCAGTCGGCTCCACCGTCCTCCAGCGCCGACCCCGATTCATCGCATCCCCCGTGGCCGACCTCGTGACTGGCCGAGCCCCCGCTCCGGCCAACTGTGCTGAGCCGCCGCCGCCCTAGCCCGACCTCGCCGACCCCGAGCCCGGCTCCCTCCGGCGAAGCCCCGCCGCTGGCCGCCTGAAACCTAGCACGGATACGGCAGGACACAGTTCGAGTCGGACACAGCAGACACAGGACGCGGACGCGTGAAAATAAGTCTTCACGTAGCCCTGTTCAGGTAACGTTTCCTCTCACCTCGTGATTCCGTTTTCGATTCCGTCAGTTGGTCGCGTAGACTGTATGACCCTCTCGGTGCCCGTGCAACCCGCTCGGGGCATCGCGTCCTGTGGTGATCGCGAACCGCGATCCAAAAACAGGAAAAACAACGCACTGATTCACCCCGGAACTGAGTGCGCTCCGCCAAACGGGACGACTTGGTCGCACGCGGTCTTTATCGAAACGTGCGCGTCATTGATACGGACGTGTGGGATTTCGCAGAAGTCGATTCGGATGTGCGTGCACACCGGAATCAAAGCATATCCGCCGACACCGTCCCGTATCCGTCCTTTCTGGAATACGTCGTAACTTTGTGTACACACGTCGGATCGAGACGAAACTTGTTCCATCGGACTCGTAGCAATACGCTGGTCCTGTGACCCAAGTTTGGTTCGATTCTAAGAACGTTGACAAAATCGCGTATCGTGGGCCCCACAAGCTCCACTTGACAGGCGATTTTGTGACCGGCTCATCGAAATCCAATTCTGGAAGTTCTGTTGGGTTCGTATCATCGTTCCTGACTTGTTGACACTAAGTTTGATGAATTTGGAGACCTTTGTCCCTGACACATTTTTCGGTGCGAAGCGGCCCACATGTGGACCCCGCTTTGGCCCGAAAATGTTATTTTTGTCCTTGTCTCCAAATTGGACTCAAGGACAGGCATTTCTAGCTATTTGATATTTTCTGAATCTAATGGTGATATTTATTTCAGCAACCGGAGTAGTACCAGCAGATCACACTGAGACCAGAGCTACAGTTGGAGCTAGAACCCCAGGCAAGTGTACCTTGCCAACTTTGCAGTCTTGTTACATATTTTCCTTGATTCATTTATATTGCTGTGCATGCTTAACCTAGGACCGTGTGACATACTTAGCGTCCGATTAATAGTCGGGTGCCAACACCGTACGCGGTGTTGTGTATTGTCATCTAGAGTTGGATATTCGTGACACTTTAGCTTCTCGTACTTGTCTTACCAAGTACACTATAACCCAGGACACTTAGCACCATTCATGAGACAGGATCTTCCCGAGATATTTGTGGTGATTCTGTATAGGATACAGGACTTGACAGAGATACTAGATCCATAGATATTTATGACTTGTTGCATTTAGCTATGATCTTGCGTAACATGGACATGGGGCCACATGGATATGAGACATATGAATACATTGGGTGGGGAGAGACACACACGCTACAGGTTGTTTATATATATTATGACGGGGTCTCAGTCTCACTCTGAGCTAGACAGCTGCCGGTGTCTCAGTCTCTCGCTGAGCTAGACAACCACATGATATCACTGCTACCGGCTTCCCGACACTGAGCTTGTAGTGGTTTCAGCCTGAGTTCTAGTGCTGCTCTCATCTTGCATATCACTTAGCTGGTTATTTAGTGCTTCCCTATTATTTTATTTATTGCTGGAGAGACACACAGGCTACAGGTTGATTATATTATGTCGACGTCTCAGTCTCTCGTTGAGCTAGACAACCACATGATATCACCGCTACCGGCTTCCCGACACAGAGCTTGTAGTTGTTTCAGCCTGAGTACTAGTGATACTCTCTCTTGCATTTCACACAGATGGTTGCATATTTTACCTATATTTATTCATTTATTCCCTGCACTGCATTATTTTGGCTTGTTTTATCTGTACCTTGTTATGTCCCATGAGGACCTGGATCCGGATTATGTCTCCAGGATTAGCAGAGGAGATCCATCCAGAGTTTACAGTACAGGAGCATTAGCAGGAGCAGACACTGGAGCAGCACCAGATTCCGTAGACGAGTGATCATCGAGGTTATCTTCTGAGTATATACTGTTCCATACTCAGTATTGGCTGTAGTTATCCTTATTCTTGTATCTTGACATATGTATCAGACTCATTATCGGGTTATTTTCCGAGTTTATATTTTATTGAGATATGATCTTGCTTTATGATTCTGATATTGTGGTATTTATTCTGTGGATGAGATTAGTATATTTGGACCCTTACTGTTATTTTACAGCTTAAGTGCGCCCCGATGGATCCATTAAATTGGGTTTGTCCATCGGTGTGTGCTGTTGGCCATTGCCACGCGTCCGTCCCCCGGTATTTTGGGACTGGGACGTGACATAAACCTTGCTCCGATATAAATTTTTTAATATAAAGATTTGACAATAAATAAAAATCGAAGAAAATAATTAACTTATAAATCTAAAAATTAATAATTATTGACAAATTAGATCACGAAGAGTCATAATCTTCCCAAACTCTAAGAATAAAAAACAACCTACATGTCATTTATTAAAGATAAACCTAAAATTAATTAAAGACTCATAATCTCTTTGCCCTCTTTCTCGAGAGATACCATCATATTCATAACCAAAACTTAAACCTAAAATAAATCATAACCATCTATTTTCTTAAACACCAAGAAAATACTCTAGTCCATTAATCCAAGTTTCCAACATAACTTATTTAAAACCAACAAACCATATAACTTAGATTAAGATATACTATTTTGAAATTTGGGAATTTTATATATAGAATTATATCTTTACCAATTTGGATAAACTAAAATACTTATTCACTTGGAATATTTACTAAGTAAAATTTCTAACAGTCCACTTGGGTCTTATATGTTAGTCCCAAGGCGGATCAAAGAGGGTAGAAGATGGGCCCTAGTAGAGCTACTAGCGAAACCCGAAAGTCCGATCTCTACTGGAATCCAAGTAGTCGTCGAGATCAGAGATTCACACAAGAGTTCCTCATATGATATTTCTCGATTCCAACGAAGCACGAACCAAGAACATGTTTCAAACTGCCTTCGAGAAAAATGAAGATTACAACAAGTATCAAGTAAAATATTCTTCTTTTTACGTTCGCAGATGCTACAATGAGAAAGAACGAAGCAAAAAAATGTGCTGAAGAAAAGCTCCTTGCTAGGGTGGTCGAAACCACCGTTACTCAAAGCAAGATTCGCCGTACAAACGATCTGCCCCCAGGAACCATCAAGTTCACAAATGAACTTCTGGAACGCTCTTGTCACCTTCGAAAACACTCGAAAAGATCAAGAGGGAGGGGGACACTCTGGGCCGCATATGATCTGGTGTTCTCGATTTTCCATCTGTTTTTTGTCTTCTAATGAAAGAGGAGGTCCTCTATATAGAGAAAATTTTAGCACATATGTGGCCTTAGGAAACACCATGCCGCATATGCTCTGACCGACCAGATCCCCCAAAACCGGATGTCAATGCCGCAGGCACCGTCCGCGCCGCATACGCCGTCGGTCACGCTGTATTGCACAAGTTAGACAGCACCGCCAAACGCCGAAAGCAGCCGCTACGCCGCATGCGACGCATATTCCGGAAGACAGAAAATTATGCGCCGCTAAAGCAAACCATGTCTCCTCTACAGGTAACACGCTCATCCAATCCTGCCCGCATAGCCCCTGGCCGCATGCCCCATGAGCTAGCAACCGTGCATGCAACTCGCGCATAAAGGGGCGCACGAGCGCCATGGGACGATGCTGACGTGCAAAGTGCGCCAACAAATCGCCACTTTTCCCCCTTGAGCCCGAGTCGCTAAGCCCCTTCAGGACTTAGCTCCTATGGAAAACTTCCCAAAGGTGGTGACAAAACAAAAATTGTAATAATGGAGTTCACACTTAATCTCTCTAGAAAAGTCAACTCACATGGGCCACCATCCCATGTGCATATACCAATTCTAAGCATAACTATATATTGAGATATACATATCGGTGGTTTTCCACTGTGGGATTAAAACTCCCAAAGCTAAGTGGAAAACACGAAACATTATATATCCAAACTTTTGCCCTTTTTGCTACGAGGTCTCGACTTTGCATATGTGAATAAATATAATTTTTGGTTAAACCCTGTCGATATTACTTTCAATAAAAATCAGAGAAAAATAATTAACTCTTAAATCCAAAATTTAATAATTATGAATAAATTAGGATAAAACCTAAAACTAAAGCCTCATAATCTCTCTGTCCTCTTTTCTCAAAAGACACCATCATATTCATAGACTAAAACCTAACTTAAAATAAATCCAAACCATCTATTTTCTTAAACACCAAGAAACTAATATAGAAAATCAATCCAAGCCCAAAACGCATGTTTAGAGAATATAACTACTTAAAATTATTTTTGCACCTGGGTAAGGAGGTGGCAGCTGGTTCTGCCCATGATTCTCCTTGGTGCTGGTCCTGCTGATTATTCTTCTTACGCTTCTTCTCATAGCTGATCCCCCGGGCCTTGGACTGCACGTCCCGCACCTCGCGCAGGTAGAGGCGGACGGGGAACGAGCCGAAGGGGTTGACCTCGGGGCGGCCTCCGTTGTCGTCGTAGGCGCCGCGTAGTCGGCCGATGAGCGCGTCGAGGCTGCCGACGTGGACCTTGGTCTTGCCGAACTGGTCGAGGTACCGGAGGAACTCGAGGACCTGGGCCCCGCTGCATCTGGCCAGGGAGAGCGGGGGCCGGTGGTTCGTGAGGTACTGGTTGAAGGTGTTCCAGTCCCGGCGCTTCTGCGACTCGTAGCGCAATAGCGACGACGATGACGACGACGACGACGAGGCGGAGGAGCAGGAGCAGGAGGAGAAAGGGTTATTACTTTAGTGGTGGCTAAAGTGGAAGCCCTCCTCCTCCACAGGAGGGCTATCATGAAGGTTGGGCTCTCTGTCCATGATCAAGAACTTCTTAAAAGAAGTCAAATGTTTTCTTTTTTCAAATTCTTGACGGCATCCTAACAAAAAGAAGGGGGTGGAGGTAGGATTGGATTTTTGATATAATGGGCAATGGCGGGGAACGTGGATTCTTTGTTTATTCCGATAGGAGGTGGGGGTAGGATTGGATTCAACGTGGATTCTTTGGTTATTCCGATGTGATGTTTTGTCGCGGTGTCTATGTGCTGCTAATGGCTTCTAATGTAAAATTATTGGCCATTTTGGTACAATTATTTTGAAATACAGACTATGGATTGGTGGTGGATTGTGGAACTTTTTTCCTGATGTTGACAGGGGGAGGGAAAGTTTAGCGAGGGTAGGGGAGATCGTCGGCAAGAATGAAATTTACCAATTGTACCACTCACGTTTTTTTTGTTTTCTTTCGTTTTTTTCATTATTTTCTACCCTTTTCACGTCGACAAGCATACTAGTAGTTTGGTGACAGGTAATAAACCAAAATAGGGATTAAGTCCATATATTGATGTAGGCAAAGTATCCGTACAATTGCCGAAGTGGTCAAAAGGCAGATGGCACCAGCGAAACGTTGCAAGAAAGAGGAATAAGATATTTGAAGTCTGGTGGTATATATGTCAATGTTTAGGCCCAAAATTGTAGGCTTGAGCCTGTTAGCCTTTTGTATTGAGTATGGTGGTATATAAGTCCATATGGCGGACTTTTGTAGAGAAAAAATAATTAATTAATTTACTTTTCAGAGAAAGGGTACATATATATAGGAGAAGACTAGGTTCTTTCTTATTTTCTATCCGATGTGGGACTAAATAAGTCCTTCATAACTCAACACTCCCTCTCAAGATGGACGATAGATATCAATCATATCCATCTTGTTACAAAATGTATCAAACTTTCTAGGACTTAAACCTTTATTTAAACAATCAGCTAACTGCTCCGTTGATTTCACATAACTCAAAGTTAAAACTTTTCTATTCAGCTGCTCCTTGATGAAGAACCGATCAATCTCCACATGTTTGGTGCGATCATGCTGAACTGGGTTGTTTGCAATATCAATTGCTGATTTGTTGTCACACCAAAGTTGCAGGGAGTCTCCTCTAAACAAACGCATCTCAGCCAACAAGCTCTTCACCCATATCACCTCGCACAGGCTAACTGCCATAGCCATGTACTTGGCCTCAGCTGTAGACCTAGCCACTACATCTTGCTTCTTGCTACGTCAAGATACAAGATTGTCTCCAACAAAAATATAGTAACCTGTAGTGAACCTGCGATCGTCCATACAACCCGTCCAATCGGCATCACAGTAGCCTTCAACTCTCAGATGTCCAAAATTTCTGAACCATAACCCCTTTCCTAAACTTCCTTTAATATACTTGAGAATTCTGCGAATTGTCTCCATATGCTACTGTTTGGGATCATGCATATATTTACTCACCACACTCACGACATAAGTAATATCAGGTATCGTATGACATCGATATATGAACGGACCAACTAATCTTTGATATTGCTCCTTACTCACCGGATCATCACCCTCAGCACACAACTTCTGATTATGCTCGATAGTAGTAGGAAAAACCTTGCAACCCAGCATTCATGTTTCTGAAAGAAGGTCCAGAACGTACTTTCGCTAAGAAAGTATTATACCCTTTCGTGACGATGCAATTTTAATTTTGAGGAAGTACTTCAACTGTCCCAGATCCTTAACTTCAAATTTTTCTTCAAGCATTTCTTCAGCCGTAGGATCTCCTCATTATCGTCTCCAGTAATTACCATATCATCAACATAGACTGCAATAACAGTGATACGAGTCTTGGAGTGCCTATAAAATACAGTATGATCTCCATTGCACTTCTTACACCCCATACCACAAACTACAAGCCTGAATCTATCAAACCATGCCCTCGGAGACTGCTTTAGCCCATACAAAGACTTCTTTAATTTGCATACATTTTCTGTTGCTTGTGAATTAGCAAAGCCTGGTAGAATCTCCATATACACCTCCTCCAGGAGATCACCGTGCAAAAATGTGTTCTTGACATCTAGCTGATGTAGTTGTCAATTGAAGTTGGCAGC
This sequence comes from Iris macrosiphon, assembly GCA_036927795.1. Classification (NCBI taxonomy): domain Eukaryota; kingdom Viridiplantae; phylum Streptophyta; class Magnoliopsida; order Asparagales; family Iridaceae; genus Iris; species Iris macrosiphon. The sequence continues at coordinate 157,463,611 of JAYESA010000008.1, read as the reverse complement.
ACATGACACCAACACTCGGACAATGCTCATTTTTGTGACTGGAGCAAAGGTCTCGTCATAGTCGATACCATAAGTTTGGCTATAGCCTTTAGCAACAAATCTGGCCTTGTACCTGTCAATCTTGCCCTCTGGAGTTCTCTTAACAGTATAAACATATTTACATCCAACAACACGCTTTCTAGATGGCAGTAGTACAAGCTCCCATGTGTCGTTCTTCTTCAAGGCCTGAAGTTCCTCCTACATGGCACTCAATCACCTAGGATCTTGCTTAGCTACCTGCCAGTTGTTAGGTACAAACACTAAACCTAATGATGCAAGAAAAGACTTATATGCATGTGGGGTGGATGTATATGAAATGTAATGTACAATATCAATATCCCAACTGCCAAACTTAGCTGAAGATTTTCCAGCATTGACTCTAGAAGTTCTACAAAGCAAGACAGAAGGAATAGAAGTATCAGGAGAGGAATTGTTACCAGGTGACTCTAATAGAAGGGCCGAAGAAGGTCCTGGAGAAGAAGGACTTGGGACATCAATATTTGTGGGTACTAGCATAGGGACATCAGGAGGAAGCTCATGTTGCTCCTGCTACTCTTGTTGTTGCAACTCATGTTGTTCCTGTTATTGCTGCTCATGCTCCCTATATACTCTCAGCTTCCCCTAACCGCCGGCTCTCCTTGATACACCATCACTCCTCGGTGACTCAAAAGGACATGGAATCATACCAACCATGATGCCACTCTCATTCTCCCCCTCCCTACTAGCATCAGTAGAGCCATCCTCGAACAAGAAACTTAACTACGTATTCTCCCCATAAAATGGTTCAAACTCCCAGAAGTTCACGTCCATATTGACAAACAACCTTCTTTCATTAGGACACCAACATTTGTATCCTTTCTGACTTGGTGGGTAGCCCACAAAGATTTATTTAACTGCTTGTGGATCCAGCTTGCTCACCAGCATTCTGTGATCTCGCACAAAATATGTATAACCAAACACTCTGGAAGGAACAATAAAAATATTAGAGCCCAAGAGAATCTCACATGGTGTCTTCATCCCTAATACTCTTGATGGTATTCTGTTTATTAGATAAGCTGTTGTCATAACATCCTTACTCCACAAATTTTTTGGCACATTCATTATTAGCATAAAAGAATGTGCCACTTCTAGTAGATGCTTGTTCTTGCGTTCAGCCACCTCATTCGGAGCAGGAGTATCTGGACAAGTAGTTTGATGAAGAATTCCCTAACTAAAGATAAAATTAGCAAACTCCTTGTTAGTGTACTCGGTCCCATTATCTGTTCGAAGAATCTTCACATGTACTCCAAACTGGGTCTTCACATATGCCGAGAAGTCTTAAAAATATTTGTACACCTCATATTTTTTGCTTCATTATGTAGATCCAGGTCATACGTGAGTAGCAATCAATGAAGGTAACAAACTATCTGAAATCACTTATAGAAATAGTAGGACACGGTCCCCAAACATCAAAATGAACAAGTGCAAATAGCTCAAAACTTCGAAGACCAATAATTTTATAAGTAGAACGTGTATGCTTTTCAAGTTCACAAGCATTACAAAATAACCTTTTTTGTCTACTTTATTCATTATCTCAGTATCACGCCCCAGTCCCAAAATACGTAGGACTAGGAACACGTAAGTAAGCCAGCCGCATGTATATGGAGACTCCAATATATGGAAACCATAACACATATACGCTGTAATATGAATGATAATTCACAAGTGGTGTAAATATATGTCACAAGTCACAGGGCATAATCTAAATCTCATCCACAAAAATCATAAATAGATAAATAACCAATAACTATGTAACTAAATCTCAATATGAAGTATCAAAGGATGATAGTCGGGTGGAAATAAATCCACTACCAAACTAGAATATAAAAGTAAACACAATATAAGTACATCAACTAACAATCACGAGGCTCGAAGAGAAGACCTCCTCAAAATATAAGTAGCTAGTCCGGATCCGCGCTCCTGCTAATACTTATGAACATCTACACCTGAAAAGGGACCAGGTCCTCGAAGGGACATAATAAGATACATAGAAGCATGCCAATAAGTACTGTAAAATAAACATCCAATGGGGTTACCTAACCGTCTAAGTGAATGCAGTTTAAGAACAACTTTTCCAACGCGTGGGCTATCTGGCTAAAATGGGATTGGCATAATTCTCTTGGATATTCAGGGACATACAAAGCATGTTGTCTTTTGAACGACAGAGGCCACCTGATAATATATAATATATAGTGGTCATCATGACCGCACATCTCCGGCAGAGCGTACGGGTTACAAAAGGGAAAGTGCAACGGAGCCCACACGCCTTACTTGTTGTTCCCCCCACCCATGCTCTAAGCATATCATATCCATGATACGATAATACCTCTAATAACTGCCAAGTCTACAAGCATGCAAAGTTTCTAACAGCAGTTATCCCTAACGCACGACCCACATGTACAAGAGGCCAACCTAGTACGCAGTCCGTGATCTATATGAGACTCACAACTCATGTAACAACTGTGTCACGTCCAATGAAACCTAATGATGCCTCATGATAATAGGGTAGTCTCATAAACAAGGTCAATGCATATACATAATAAAAATAAATCACGACGACACCGTCGTTGCACCCAAGTTTTCTTGGACGTGCAGTTTATATAGCAGTTAAAATATATGAACTAATAACAGAAATAAAGATGCATACAATATATAGAATATGAATAATAGTACAATGGCAAGGTATACTTGTCTGGCAAGAAACAAGTATAGTGTAAGCATCTAGATGTCAAGGACATGGGATCAGGGACTAAGGCCTCCGAATAAACGTCTCCGGATGCTGAAATAGATATCACCAACATTTTCAGAATCAGCGAGATAGCTAAAAAATACTACCATTTCGTCTACTTTGGATACAGAGCAAAACGGTAATTTCGGATCAAAGTGGGCTCCATATGTGGGCCACCTTGCACCGAAAAGCGTGCCAAGGGTAAGGTCTCTAAATGAAATAAATTATAGGTCAAATAAGCTCTAAATGTTAGTATGAACTCAACAGTATGTACAATTTTGTATTCAGGTGAGCCGAACACAAATTAGCCCAAAAAGACAACCGTAGGGCCCACAAATAGGCGATTTGGTCAACTATCTCAGAATTGTATGAAAATTGGGTCACAGGACCAGCGTGATACCACAATTCTAGTGGCACAAGTTTTGTCGCATTCTGACGAGCTTACAACAAATGGTGCAAGATTTTACAAAAGTTACGATACGAAAACTTTTCATCGATACGGGTTGATTCCGACGCGCACACGCGTCCGAATCAGTTTTCGTAAAATCTCATACGTCTGGACATACCATACGCGCCTTTTAGTATAATTGGTACGCGATGGGGCAGTCCCGTTTAGCGGAACGCGCTTCATATCCAAATCTTGGAAATTAAAAAAGTAGATTTTTTGGGATTTTTAATCTGATTAAACTCAACATACAGCAATAATTAAAATATTGTAATTGACAGAAATTAATCTCGGTTAGGTGGTATTCGCATAGCAAGAAGAAAAACTAAATTCAGATCTCTGTGGTGGAAGATACGAGTCCTTAAACATGGGTGGTTGCTGTAGAAGCATGAAAAATATGCTAGGAGGATCTACGCAGCCTCTTGATGCAGAGCAGCGTAAACAGAGACCTTCAGAGCCATCAAGCGTGCAACAGAGCTTTTTCTGCTAAACACAGCATGAAGTATAAGCTCAAAGGACCATCCGCGTAAGTGCAGTACGTCCAGGCCGCTCCAGCGTAAGACAGAGTTCTTCATCGCCTCCATGGTGTAAAACTCAGCCGCTCTCAAAGCAGCATTAAAGCGTACGAGGAACGCTTCGTCTTCCCCGAAATGAACCTGTCAAGTCACGCAGTGAACCTGACCTCTGACTCCTAATAAAAAGTGCTGCACGGCTACCCAGACGACGGCTGAAAACGATGGCAGACCCCTCGGGACGCGCCCCGCAGTATGATGACGGATCTCTGCATTTAATGCAGAGGATTTGGTTAAAATATCACCAAACCGTCGTTTACTGAAGTTCTCCCAACGTAAACCGCTCTTTAGCGTACAAGGGAATACGTTGCCTTATTTTACACAGGCAAACATGAGCTGTTTTACGCTCCGCAGTAGACAAACCGCCTGCCACGTCAAAAGCTGCACTTCGTACAGGGCCCGAGGCACGTCTCTACGTCAAATTGCACAGAGCGGTGACAGTTTCCCTCAAAGCACGTCTCTGCGACGGATGCACAGAAGGGCTACAGACCTTCAAAATACGTCTCTGCATTTAATGCACAGGATGGTGGCAAATCTCAGTAAGAGATTTGATTACATCTTCGAAAGCCGTAATTCTGGCGAAGACGTCCACATCAGCACTCTGGCACGGTACGCAGCGGCTTCTACGCCCATTCAGGATCTGTGCTCATTCGGCTTCAAACGCCCACTCAATCTCTACGACTATTCGGCTTCTACGCCTGTTCGGCTTCTATGCCTGTTCGGCTTCTACGCCTGTTCGGCTTCTATGCCTATTTTGGCTTCTACGCCAGGGTGACAGTCATTTGGCTTCTATGCCAACCTCTTCTACACAAGGGATACCTACCTACGTGGCTTCTACGCCGTGATCTTCGCAGCAGATATACGCATTTTGTCCCCTTAGTTGGACACGCATCACATGCTCACTCAAAAGGTCATTTATACGCATGCATTGGTTATTTTAACCGTTGTTTAAAAGGGTGTTGTACTGTCCACTCCTCGATTGTTACACAGACGGAGTGGTCACTGTCACCAAAACTCTATAAATAGAGACCCCTATCAATGGGGAAAAAGGTCAGAAAATTGGTCAAGAAAACCAGTACCAGAACAAGGTCGAAAAACTTCAAAACTTGAAGATCGAACCAGGTCGAGAATTGGTAAAGAGAGAGAGAGAAGGAGAGAAGAGTCCGGAGCTCAGGCAAAGAGTAGGGGTCGACGACTTTGGCATCGTGCATCCACCCTCCTTCGCAACCTTCGAAGCTGCAACCCATCTTCCACGGCACTTCTTCAACATCGTGTAGTCCAAGGGCTAAAGTGATCGACTGCAGATCAGACACCTATAGCAATTTATACCCAGATTAAATAAATTGTACTCCCACATCCTCGTATAGGATCAAATTGTACAAGTTTGTTTGTAAACCAAAGGACAAGTTTGTTTGTAAACCAAAGGGCACGGGTCTCGTATAAACCCTGTCATTGAAATACACTTTCATTCTTTCGTTTAATACCACAAACAAGATGGCGACTCTGCTGGGGACGTCTTTCTCTTCTGACGAGGAAGTAATTGCTCAACACGATGCGGTATCTGTAGGAACCGTGAAGAAGACACTGGTCGTTCATTTCGACCAGTCCGCCTACGAAGACATGATTCGGACTGGGGGTAGCTCTCACTCTCTCTCCGTCCAAGACAACAGGAAGCTGCGCCAAGTGTGGATGCCCAAGACATCCTCTGCCGTTCCTGTGGACTCTCCGATCTCTCCGATCTCTCCGACCAATGAGGTGGTAGCATCGCTCCCTCCGTGCCCCGCACGTAAAATTCAGTCTCCCGCTACGCGCGGTACAGACAAAACTTCGGGCAAAGCCTCAGCGCTAACCCAGGAGTATCTACTGCTCTTTACGCGCAGAAATCAGTCTTCCGCTACGCGCGGTACAGACAAAACTCCGGACAAAGCCTCAGCGCTAACCCAGGAGTATCCACTGCGCTTTACGCGTAGAAATCAGTCTCCCGCTACGCGCGGTACAGACAAAACCTCTGATGGTGCCTCAATGCCAAATCAGAAGTATAGATCACGCTCCACGCGTAAGACAATATCTGACCTCTATGGTGAACTAGATGAGCGCTATGATCTCCGCAAGGGGAAGCAAGCAGGCGAATACTCAACTACTCGGCCTTTACGCCAGCAAGGGAACGATCTGCCTACCCTCCGGATTACGCGAGAAGCCGACGGCCGGCTGAGGGCCTCTCCAGCTTTACGTCAGACTGAGCGGATCCCCAAGTTACGCCAGGCACAGTCCCTCGGCGTAAAACAAGCTCAGATTGCGAAAAGACACCCTCCCAGGGGATTATCCGCCGCCCAGATGGACAACCTGTCGTATACAGGTGGTATAGGGAAAGCTATGGTACCCAGTCTCCGCGTACCCGCTGATGGTAACAAAAGATACAAGCCTCCGTCTTCCTCTTCGGCAAATCCTCCTGACCTGCGCAAATATCTAATCCAGAAGCGTAAAGAAAGGGGACCTTCCAACATGTCTATTACGCCTCCTGGCGAACACTATTGTAATAGTCATAAGGTTGTGATTAATTGCTGCTGCTCCAAAGCAAAACGATCGATTTTCGACCGGTTGAGCTACTCGCTGTCTTTCCGAGAAGAGCAACCTGCGCATGCATCTGTGAAAATGGCTTCACATATACCTAGAGGAGGGTCGAGCTCAAGACGTCATCCTTCCAGACGTCCGAGCCGAAGGAGGTTCAGTAAGCTTCTCAGAGACGTTGAAGCCGGGGTGTTCCAAAACATTCGCGCAAGGTCCCAACAACCAGCTTCGTCCTCTTCCGATTCCGACGTAGGGGGTCGCCAAGCTCCCGAATCAGAAGCAGAAAGTGTAGAGTCGACTTCTACAGCGACCTATACTAATCCCTCGATGACATACAGGGAGATGGAAGCTTACGCCGTTGAAGATGAACGCGAGAGAGCTTCGCCGTCAGGGAATGCGGAACAACGCATCACTATACTAGAGACATCTCTGAGACAAATGCAATCTACGATGGAGAACATACACCAGATGATGCTAGCTCAGCACGCAAACGCCATGGCTCAAGCATCGGTCCCGCTAACTCAGATACGTGTGGGGGTGGACTTACCACCATCCAACCCGAGCCAAGAGCCTGCGCTAGATCAAGAGTCAGCAGTTCCTCCACTTCCTCACTCAGAGAATGCCTTACCTCCCGCTGGAGTTACGATACAACCAACTTCGCACCACTCCGTAGCCCCGCTTTCGACTGAAAATACGATGCAGGCAGTACGGGAATTAAAAGCCCAGTTCGACGCCTTGAAGCACAAAGATCAGCTCAAGAAACTGGGAATCAACCAACCTTACCCAGCTATCTGGGAGGAGGTCCCTTTCCCTCCGAGGTACAAACCTCATACTATGGCTCTGTTCGAGGGAAAAACATCACCAAGTCAGTACATGAACTATTTCAGTATGATGACGGTGTTGCTACAAGGGAACGACGCCCTCCTCACTCGGGTGTTCAAAGGCTGTCTCTCAGGAGTAGCCTATCAGTGGTACCGTAGCTTGGCGGACAACTGCATTACTTCCTTCGAGGACTTCAGAGCTTTATTCTTCATACGATTCTATGAGGGAGGGATGGACATGTCTATATCCTCTCTCATCGAAGTCAAACAGAAGGAAAAGGAAGATGTTCGTATCTTCATCGAATATTTTCGTCAGGCCACCTTACAGATGCCTCCAGGAGTTCCAGACTCTGCGTTGGTAGACATTTGCAGGAAGAACCTCCTCCCTGTGGTCTCGGTGTACACAGGACCATATCAGTTCCATGATTGGCCCCCGTTCATCATTTCGGCAGTAGCCGCCGAAGACAACAGTCGCAAGGCGCGCGACAATGGCATCATGATCTCCGCCTCTGACAGAGGCAAGAGGTCATCTCCTAGCAGCGACCATCCTCATGGTCCCAAAGGAAAAGAAGCCCTGGTAATCAACACGGCCAGACCAAAGATTGCGGCGACTATGCAAGCGAGGCCCGGGACTTCCAGGCCCGCCGAAGTCTACTCTTTCGACGACGACGATATCCCAAGTATATTCGAGTGTCTCATCAAAAGTGGCAAGATCACCCTTCCAGAGCTGAGGCGACCCCAGGAAGTCGGCAATACTAACGACCCCAAATACTGCATCTTCCACAGATACGTACACCACCCGACAAAGGCGTATTACATACTGAAAAGGAAGATCCAAGGGTTAATCGATGCCAAGGACATCACTCTGCATAACACCGAGAAGACGGTCACGGCCAACATGATCTCTCTGTAGTTTGGTGATCTGCCTCCCCAAGAGGTCCCGGATGGTGTTGCACCTATCTCCCGGACAACGATGAACATCGTCAATCTCCCCCCAGCTAGGGGTCAAAATCATAACCTGGTACCCCTAACTACCCGGCAGGGCAAAATTATGTGGGTTCACCCAGATTTGGTGTCAGAGCTCGAGGAAGAGACCAAGGCGACTAAGCCTACATCCAAGAAGAGCCCCAAATACAGACTATGCCACATGGTCGCAACTTCTTCTGCATCAGACGAAGACGAAGTATTTGCCGCAACCCGTTCGGGGAAGGCCTACCTCAACGACAATGGAGCAGGTCAGGAAGGCGCACCGGCTGACGCTCCAGCTGCCAAACCTTCAGAGCAAGGTCCCGCCATGCAAGACATCAGCCCTGCGAAACCTACTCCGGCGGAAAAGGGGAAGCAGAAAGAAGTATGCTTCGATAAACCTGTAAAAAACATTCCAAGCAAAGGTTTAGAGAAGCCGTACAAATTCGACATCCTGGCCCAACTAGCCAATACGCCAGCCAGGTTGTCTATCTTTGAGCTACTCAGGCTCTCCCCAGACACTCGTCTAGCCCTGAGTGAAGCACTGATGCAGGCGGAGGTATACTTGACCCAGCTCAAGTCCCCCGACGAGGAACCAGTGGCGTGTCCTCAATGCCACAGCGTGATGGAGGTGGTCCCAAATATCACTTTCACTCAAGACGACATGTTGTTAAAACATAACAGACATGACAGGCCCCTCTATTACACCGGGTATGTCGGTTCCATGGAGGTCGACCGGATTCACATAGATCCGGGATCGTCGATCAGCATCATCCCTCACAGTCTGCTCAGGCCACTAAGAATTCCTACCAGCGAACTGGCTTACACTACCACTACAATCGTAGGTTTCAACACTGGAAGAAGTAAGCCATTGGGGAAGATTCGCTTGAGAATCCAGATCGGAAACCTTATATCGGTGGCCACATGTTACGTCATCGATTCAGAGGTGTCCTACAACATTTTGCTGGGAAGACCGTGGATCCACGACCACAACATCATTCCTTCAACCCTACATCAATGCCTTAAATATGTAGACGCACAAGGAACCGTACAAACGGAGGTGGCTGACCTAAACCCGTTTAAAGGAATAGAATCCTACTATTCTGATGCCGTGTTGTACTCCCAAGACCACACAGAAGAAGTGCCAGGCAAGGCAGAGAAGGAATCCCACCGGGAGCCAGAAGAGCCCTCTGCCACACTACCGCTGTCGATCAAAGTGAAAGGACGAACCACTCGTCCAAAAGCCATAGAGCCTATGGCTATCCACCTGAGCAAGGCCAAGTCAGGAGAAGGGGGTGATCCTCTAGTGATCACTTTGAACCGGAAGCCTCTACCCTTGGTCATCAACCTTCGGCACTACAGGCAGCCGATTGATGTAAATGCAACCAGGAACGGAGTTCCAGATGATACTAAACATCCTCTTTTCCGGTATATCGGTGCTCAAATTCCTGAACAGGAATCCACTCCCCATGACGAGGTAGAACCAATAGCACACAAATTCTTGAAAGCTATAAACTCCTACCGTCCGTATGTCTGGGAAGTATCATCATCGTCCAACGTCGTCATGACATATGGGCCACATGAGGATTCTATCTTCATCGTCCCGCCTACCTGCAGCAGCCAGCGTTCGATAGTCTTCGGCCGCATGCGCAATCAACCGATTGTCCAGAAAGATCCTTTCGACAACGATACTGGGAAAATACAAGTTCACTGATACAGCCCGCAAGCGCTAAGGATCATGCAAAACATGGGCTACGACTTAAAGCGGAAGCCAGGCCTCAACTACGGAAGAGGCAGACGAACGCCGCCACGCGGAAACACCCGCTATCGACAGACCCATTTTGGATTAGGGTATGCCACCTCCCTTACAACTTCCAAGTCAGATGAGGACATCTTTTCCCAGAACAGCTCGTCGCCCTCCGACTCACCTGATGCTCTTGAACAAACACTATCAGTAAATATGGTGGTGACAAATCCTGCAGAAGCAGATGAACAGGATCCTGAGCCATTCGAGAATGACTCCTGGGCTCAACAAATAGATACACAGTGGGAATTCCGCTTCGAGCAGAGAGAACCTCCCACCAAGGACGAAGTTATCCAAATCAATGTTGGGGGTGAACTTTCGCCAAGACCAATATTTATCAGTAACAACCTTCCCCCAGCTGAAAGGGAAGAAGTTATACAGCTGATAAAGGAATACATCGACATCTTTGCATGGGATTATGAGGATATGCCAGGCCTAGACCCGAAGGTAGCTACTCATAAGCTCAATATATTGACCGATTCGAAGCCAGTGAAGCAGCACCAACGCCGGTTTTGCCCAGATATGATGGACGCCATCGAAGCTGAAGTCAAGAAGTTGATAGCCTGCGGTTTCATCCGGGAAGAACAACATCCCGACTGGGTCGCCAACGTTGTCCCAGTCATGAAGAAAAATAGGAAGGTACGTATCTGCATCGATTACCGAGATCTAAATGCGGCCTGTCCCAAAGTTGAATTCCCTCTTCCCATCACGGACATCATGATCGACAACACCTGCGGCTTTGAACGCATGTCTTTCATGGACGGGTTCTCAGGATATAATCAGATCAAGATGCATCCTGAAGACGAGAAGCACACTGCCTTCCGGACACCATTGGGAGTATATTGCTACACGGTCATGCCCTTCGGATTGAAGAACGCCGGGGCTACATACCAACGGGCTATGAGTAACATATTCCACGAGCATTTACGCAAAACAGTGGAATGTTACGTGGACGACATAGCCGTCAAGAGCCGCCTCAAAGGTGATCACATTCAAGACCTGAGGACGGTATTCGAGTTAATGCGCCAACATTAACTCAAGATGAACCCTACGAAGTCCTTTCTGGGTGTATCTAGTGGCAAATTCCTGGGATTTGTCATTACCGCCAAAGGCATCCAAGTGGACCCTGACAAAGTCCAGGCAATCGTGGAAATGCGACCGCCCCGTAATCTGAGGGAACTAAGGGGATTTCAAGGACGTCTGGCTTACATCCGACGATTCATATCCAACCTCTCGGGGAGATGTCAGCCCTTCTCTCATCTCATGAAGAAAGGTGTATCCTTCATATGGGACGAAACCTGTCAGCAAGCGTTCGGAGATATCAAGCGCTACCTCACCAGTCCGCCAGTTCTGGTGCCTCCCGTCATAGGAAAACCTTTCTTGCTGTACGTTCGAGCAATGGATCATTCGCTAGGAGCTCTCCTCGCACAGAAGAACGATAGGGGCCATGAACAGGCTATCTACTACCTCAGCAGGATGATGGTCGGAGTCGAACACCGGTACAACCCAGTAGAGCAAGAATGCTTGGCTCTGATGTTCGCTATCCAGAAGATGCGGCACTATATCTCTGGCCAGACTATTCATATCATCTCCAGGATCAACCCTCTCCGAGTACTGATGAGCAAGCCAAGTGCCCTCAATTCCCGACTCGCGACTTGGGCAATGCTGCTAACACCATATGACATGGTATACGTCCCACAGAAGTCCATCAAAGGCCAAGCATTGGCCGACTTCCTAGCTGCTCATCCGATCCCGGAGACCTCCAAACTATACGAAGACATCCCTGATGAGGTTGCAGAATATAATTCCGTGAGGGAAAGTGACGTATGGCGACTATACTTATATGGTGCCTCCAGAACCGGTCCTAAGGGAAACATCGTTTCGGGAGTGGGAGTCGTCCTGGTCACCCCTGATCAGCTCATCATCTATCGAGCATATTCTCTTAGCGAGCCCTGCTCCAACAATGTGGCAGAGTACAACGCTCTACTAATAGGGCTCCAAGTTGCTAAAGAGTTGGGGGTAGAGTCCCTGGAAGCTTTCGGTGATTCTCTGCTTATCGTCAATCAAGTCAGGGGGATATATGAAGTCCAGAATCCGGACCTCATCCCCTATCACCAAGCGACGGTCGAGATAGCCATGACATTCAAGGAGTTCTTCCTAGAGCATGTACCCCAATCTCAGAATCTGGAAGCTGATGCCCTAGCCAGTCTAGCTGCGGATTTAGCTACTCCCGTAAGAAGGCAGGATTCGGTAATCCTTCTTAACAGAGATTTATTCTGTGTGAAGAACAGCTGTCACATAGAATGCAGCTACGCTGTAAACATCGATCCTCCTACGAGAGATTGGACAAGTCCCTTCATAGATTTCGTGGCATACGAAATCTTGCCGGAGGACCCCAAAGAAGCAGTATCCGTCAAGAGACGATCATTACGCTTCTACTTCGATGCATCTTCACAATGCCTATATCGCCGGGCCTACGACGGACTGCTATTGAGATGTCTCTCTAACGACGAAGCACAGCAGATTATCCGTGAAGCTTATGGCGGCGTGTGCGGAGCGCATCAACCCGGTCCTAAGCTACAGGATCGCATCAGGAGAATGGGCTATTACTGGCCTACTATGATCGCAGATGCAATATGGTATGCAAGAAATTGCAGAGCCTGTCAGGTTCATGCAGACTTCATACATCAACCGTCTGAACATCTACATCCTACGGTCGCATCCTGGCCTTTCAAAGCATGGGGTATGGATATCATCGATCCTATTTACCCGTCTTCTTCCAGGGGTCACCAGTTCATACTGGCCATCACGGATTACTTCTCCAAATGGGCAGAGGCAATCCCTCTCGCAGAGGTAAAGGCATCTAATGTGATCAGCTTCATCAAGCATCACATCATTTATCGCTGCGGGGTACCCCGGAGGATAATCCACGACAATGGGCCTCAGTTCATCAACCAAGCGTTTCATCGGTTTTGCGATAAAAATCGGATACACAATATTGCCTCTACGGCATACTATCCAGCTGCTAATGGTTTGGCGGAAGCTTTCAACAAAACCATTATCAAACTCTTGAAGAAATTTGTCTCTTCAAACAAGAGAGATTGGAATGAGAAGCTGGGCGAATGTCTCTGGGCATACTGCACAACGGTATGCACGCCAACAGGCTGCACCCCGTTCTCGCTGGTCTACGGGAGCGAAGCAGTTCTCCCCATTGAAATCCAGATCCCGTCGCTCAGGATAGCCGTGACTAATGAGCTGACTCTAGAAAAGAATGACCTGCTAAGGCTCCAAGAGCTAGAGGGATTAGACGAGAAACGCCTCCAAGCTCAACAGCGCATCGCGCTCTACCAAGCACGCATTTCCAGAGCTTTCAATCATAAAGTAAAGAAAAGGGTGTTCAAAGTCGGCTAGCTAGTTTTAGCCATAAGAAGGCCGATGATTCTTACTCACAGAAGTAAAGGCAAATTCCAGCCCAAGTGGGAAGGCCTTTATGTGATCGAGACAACATTCTCAAATGGCGCCTACAGGATAGCCCAACCTAATGGAGACCTGTTAATGGCTCCTATCAACGACAAATTTCTGAAAAGGTACTATTCTTAATCTCCCTTGCTCGGGTGGAATATAGCGAGGATCTCAAATTTTGACAAAACTGCTCCCAAAACAAAACTAGTTGGGTCATATCCTATCATGTCTGTACGACCTCTGAATAGATATATCCTGCTAAGAAGTTTATCGAGAGTCTAATATATCCATACTACCTCTGATATTACTCTCGCCTAAAAACTTTCATTTACATTCCGAAATGACGGGTCCACAAAAGTCAGAAAAGAGTCGCCTTTATTTATTCCCAAAAGGGAGCAGAATTACATCTGGGTAAGCAAAAAGGGAAAGGATACATCATGATGGCAGAGTAGTCAGATCACGAATCAGCCGCTCCAGTACAGTTATCCTCTCATTCCTAAGAACCAAGGCATCGGCGCGAGCCTGCTCCAGCCGTGCCTCGGGGGTGTCCGTAAGGGTCAGATTAGCCCTTGCCCGAAGACAGCCTGCACGAGCAGCTTCTGCACGGTCCAAATCCTGTCGCGTTGTGCTCAGTCGCTACCTCTAGACATGCCGACGACTGAGAAGCCCACTCCTCTGCCCGAGGGAGTTTTTCCCTCAGCTTGGAGGCCCTCGCTGCATTCCCTTCATGCTCGGATCGACACTTCGTCTCAATAGCAAGAGCCTCTTCCACGACAGCTTTTCTCCTATCCATCTCCAGCTTTTGCGTCTGGATGGAGTTGTCTAAGCTTTCCAGCTTTGTAGCGAGCCACGCAGTCATGAGGTCGAATCGAGCCTGGACATCAGCATCAAGGCTGCCCCGAGTCAGCTGCAAGTATTCGGTAATGGGTTGCTCTAACCCATTAACCATCGCCTCCAGGGCGTCAGCTACCCCAGGATCACCGAGCTCCCTGACAGCCCCGATCAAAAACTGAGAAGTTTTCTTCAGGCGCTCGAAGTCCAGATGCTGCGCCAACACCATCGATATCATCGTTTTCAAACCGGTGTAGAAGAGGCTGGTATGCTGCTCGGTCAACGCAGCTAGACCCGGCTGAACGACAGGAGTGGCCGCGATACTAGCGGGTCCCTCTCTAGGAATGATTGCAGACGAGGTGGCGACAACAACAATCGAAGTCATCGACATACTCACTTGAGGCGAGGTCACGATGACAGGTTCGTCCTCTTCTGGAGACGACGAAACCACTCTGGGCGAACTAGCCCCCGAGGACACTTCCTCCTCGAAGTCGGGTACCTCCGTGTCATCACCAGGACCCGGAGCAGAGCCGGAAGGCGCTTCAATGCTGTACTCCCCGTGGACGTCATCCCCTGAAAAGAGGACAAGAAAGCTTATATCAATATAATAATAATCTTTCTAAGGGGAGACATAAAGACGATATTTACCCGGAGCCAACGGCATATACGACACATCTGCACCCGATGTAGCTAAACCATGCCTTAATGATGCAATACGAACCGTCATACCTGGAGAAGGAGGTGGGCCGACCAACATCGCCAAGAGTTCTGTGAAGCCTTCACCAAGATGCGGTCGAGGTTCTTCAGCTGGAACCTCGCCAGGCATGCTCGCTGACACAGCAGGAACTTCACCCGCTGCTGACCTCGGGAAAGATTCTTCCATCTGTCGCGGCCATGCAGGCAATCTCGTTCCGCTACCTGGAGCAGTAGCAGTGACAGCAACCTCTAGCGAAGATTCTCCGGTGCCACCCGCCAGAGCTGAAGAAGGTCCCTCTCGAAAAGGCGATGAACCTCCAGCCAAAGAATCATCCCTGATATGGGGAGATGGAGGCTCAACCTCGGGAGCCTCAATACCAGGAATGCGGAGAGGACGAGCAACCATCTCCTTCCTCCTCTTACGAAGAGAAGCTTCCTTTGGGGCAGAAGCCCGTCGCTTCCCAGAAGAGACTACCAGAGCCCCCGTAGGCGGAGGCACTTCGCACCTCGGCACCAGCACCAGAGGCTCATCCAGAGTACCAGACTCCTCACCCTCGTCAGAAGAAACCGAGGGGACTTCAACTCTTCCCCCAGGCTTGGGAGAAGGCACCCTGAAGCTTCCACGCATGTCAAAATCGTGATGAAAGGGGTTAATCGCCACATAGAACTGGGAGTAAGAATGAAGGATGCGCAGCTCCGTGGAGGTTGTAACGACCGGCACGATAAAGATTGCCCCCGTACAACCCATGATAAAATATTGCCACCCTCTAGCTCCATCAATGAGTCCGCCCCTGGACCTGAAGCTGGTGACGACATTACCTACATGCAACTGATCGTACCCAAACTGCCTGGCGAACCGATTAGGCATGTAGGGCTCGAAGAAGCAGTGATCTTCGCTCCTGTACAGCAGATGGGAGGGTCTAATACAGACCAACCAGTTAAAAGCTTCTGGGGAAAGGTCGGTCTTCTCTCCACCTGAATCCTCAAGCCGCACCCCTGATTGATTGCGATGTACGGAGGGGACAATGCAGAGGATCTTCCAGCCGTGGCTGAGGTTCAACACCAGCCGACAGTCTAAAACTGTGTTCACATTCCAGGAGGAATCCTTGTAATTCAGCAAGAATATACCCCTCGAGCTGCTACCGAAGCCAGGAGACATCACCCGGGGATTGTGGAGAATTAACCATCCCATCAAGTATAGGTATGGCAATTCCACCCTGGGAAAACTCTCACGCCGAGCTTCGTCGACGAGCAACCCATCAGTCATGGCTCTCAGGCCAGCCTGTTTTACAATGAACACCATGGCGGGAAGCAAGCCCAGTTTTACAACGAACACCAGACGCACTGCAGGCCATAGGATGTTCCGGTGAATGCAGTCCGCGGACGCAGTACCGGGCACTACTACTCGACGCAGCCATATAGAGAGAAAACCGGCTAGCTGGGCTTCCTTAGACAGAGGCCTGCGACAGCGCCTCAAGTAACTATGGGCCTTAGTACCTTTGGGGTACTTTCCTACCCCCTCAACGAGAATCTGATCCGGAGCTTTAGCCTCCTCCATAAGATCCTCGATGACCTGGGCACTGAGAACGCCCAAGCAGTTCACAGGCTCATTCTTACTCCCCGAGACTTTCTCCGACTTGGCGGCCCTAGCTCGGTGGAAGAAGAGGTAGGACATCCACTTGGTGGTATGAGCCAAATCAGAAGGCTCGTCATAAAAAGCAGTGCACGCGAAGTATTGACACATCAGCTCCTGATATACTTCCGCCACCCGAGGGTCCAAATCCCCCAGCTTCCGGTTGGTAGGAACATACTCTTCATATGGGGTATCCCCCATCGGCAGTCTCGAGACAACTGCCATCTCATGGAGGGCCAATCCTAGCTCCCCCAGTGGAGTGGCGAAGGTCCCGGTGAGCGGAATGTACCGCTCCATCAGCGCCAGGAACAAGTTAGGGTTAGGAAAAAACCCAACGCTCGTCGCACTCACAGCGGCATATAGCCCAATGCCCTCCAGCTCTCTCCGGAAGTGCTTCAAGGCCCAGCCAACTAGGCATGTCCATCTGGAGTTTGTTGGGGCGATCCACCCATTACACCGAGGATTCTCCTTGGGATATACCCTACCTCGTCCCATGAAGTCATTACAGAAGGTCGGCAATTGGACCGGCTGGATCACTGAGCTGTCTTCACTCGGGACACTGCCCGGGCACAGTCCCCGGAACAACGTCACAACGCCGGAAGGGCGGCTGACAAACGACCCCCGGTAAGCTCCTTTCAGATGAAAGATCTTCCCCGGCTTGCCGTGAAGATCAGGAGTCAGCATCCATGACATCTTCCTGGGATGCGTCGCATGGAAGAAGGCCGAGATAGGATAGTCCCTTGGCATCGTTGGCAAGTATAAGACCAAATTCCCGACAGGGAAAACCCAGGGCTCCCTCTTGGGCTTCGTCTGGGACTGTTTGTCAATCATGTCCCCAAAGAGGAAAGTCGGCTTTATGTACTGCTCCCCGTCTACATATGTCAAGGGCTCGCCATTGATCATACTCAACAACGTCCGCTCGCCCTGAGCCGATATCAAAAATTCCCTTCCCTCAGGATACTGGGGTCCGGAGATGGGAAATGCCACATGGGACAGATCCTCCAGGTAGTTCGAGTGCAGCATCTCGGCAGCGGAGCCCATCACCTCGGCCAGTGGAGACTCACCCAAATCAACTGCAAAAGTGCAAGGAAAATATGTCATTGCAAATCTTGCACAAACATACGGACCAAAGAAACGACAGTCTGTGCTTTACGCCAAGATTGTACACATTTGGTCATCTTACGCCGGAAGTCCCCTCCACAAGCATAAAATTCAAATTTTACGATATACGCCAATTTTCGGTAGCCAGAGCTTTTACGCTCAGAACTACGAAAATATGGAGTTTCTACCCTGGCACATTAGAAATGTGGGCGTAAAAGATGAAAATGCCTCCATGCATCATCTTCCTCAAAAGAGGCTATCAGCACAGAAGACGACCTAGCGCGGTCACGTTCAACGTGTGCGAAGGATTTTTTATCGTTTTTGTCATCCCAAAGGCTCTACCTCTAAGGCCGGGTGCGCTGCTCGTCGGCGGGATACTTTGCTCAGAAGGAAGTTCGCCTTGCCCGACCAGAGACTCCCTCGCTGGGGCAGAAGAATGAGAAGAAGAACCTATGCTCTTTCCCTTAGCGGAGGAGGTTTGTTTCGGCGCCATTTCTGAAGACTCGAAGTGCTCGGAGAAGGAACGAAGAAAACTCGAACAGTCGAAATCTCTCTTTCGCAGAAGACAGATAAAAAGTTTTTCTCTCAAAAGCTTGGGATATATATATAGTCCGGGTCGACTCCTCGAATCCTCGGACGAACTCCTCGAGACCCTAACCAAATCTCGCAATTAATAATTGGTTATGATTGGATGCTACGTCAGCCCACTACCCTTGTGTCACGCCCCAGTCCCAAAATACCGAGGGACCGGACACGTGATAATGGCCAGCAGCACACACCGATGGACCAACCCAATATAATGGATCCATCAGGGCATACTTAAGCTGTAAAACAAGTCTACGACAATCATGGCACAACTAATCTCATCCACACAAGATATAAAATATGATCCACATAATAAATGAGGAATGTAAATCATCAGCAAGTCTCACAAAGCACTTCGGGGAACAACCCGATAAATATCTAGTACAATGGTTCTACAGACCAGAAAAGAAAAGACTGAAATAATAAATAAAAACTGAGCATGAACATGGATGCTCAAGAGAAGTCTTCAGCTAAGACCTCGCCATCAGATAGTGGTACAGCTCCTGGATCGGCTCCTCCTGCTGCAGTCCCGTAAACCTCGGGGTAAACCTGTTCTGCAAAATCTGGGGACAAAATCCATATCCAGGTCCTCAGGGGACATAGCAAGGTACAGGAAATAAAACAAGCCAGAATATAAACAGTGCAGCAATAATGAGATAAGCAGGGTAAGTATGTAACATCTGTATAATGCAAGAGAGAATATCAGTAGTACTCAGGTTGAACAACTACCAGCTCTGTGAAGGGGAGCCGGTAGCAGTGGTATCAGGAGGTGGTCTAGCTCAGCGGGGGACTGAGTAGCCGACATAATAATATCAACCTGTAGCCTGTGAATCTATCCAGCAATAGATGGAACAATAAGGGAATACTAAAATAACCAGCTAAGTGATATGCAAGATAAGAGCAGCACTAGAACTCAGGCTGAAGCATACTACAAGCTCTGTGTAGGGGAGCCGGTAGCAGCAGTAAATATGAGTAATGGGCCAAGCTCGGCTATAGAGTCTTGTGCCTCACGGTAATAGGGGTGTATATATATAATCAGCCTGTAGTCTGTGTGTCTCTCCCCACCCAATGTAACCACACAAATCATGAACATAACGTCTTACGTCCATGTCCGCGGGGTCATAACTAATGCACAAGTCATAATGTATCTAGAATATAGTATCTCTATAAGTCCTGCAACCTATACAGGATCACCACGAATATCTCGGGAAGATCCTGTCTCATGATCAGTGTCCAGTGTCCTGGGTCAAGTGTACTTGGTATGACCAGTACGAGAAGATAAAGTGTCACGTATGTCCATATCTAGATGACATTACCCAACACCGCGTACGATGTTGGCACCCGACTGATAATCGGACGCTAAGTATGTCAAACGGTCCTAGGTTGAGCATGCACAGTAATATATATATATAGCAAGGAAAATAAATAACTAAGCTGCAGAGTTTGGCAAGGTACACTTGCCTGATGTCCGAATATCAACTGTCGTCCTTGGATCTGTGGAACCGGTAGGGGCTACTCCAGATGCTGTAATAAATATCACCAACAGTCTCAGAAGGTATCAAACTGCTAGAAATGCCTGTCCTTACGTCCAATTTGGACACAGGGGCAAAATGGTCTTTTCCGGACCAAAGCGGGTTCCACTTGTGGGCCACTTTGCACCGAAAAGCGTGTCAGGGTCAAAGGTCTCCAAATTAGTCAAACTCAGTGCCTACAAGTCAGGAACGATGATACGAACCCAACGGAACTTCCAGAATTGGATTCCGATGAGCCGATCACAAAATCACCGGTCAAGTGGAGCCTGTGGGGCCCACGATACGTGGTTTTGTCAACGTCCTCAGAATCGAACCAAACTTGGCTCACAGGACCAGCGTATTGCTACGAGTCCGATGGCACAAGTTTCGTCTCGATCCGACGTGTGTACACGAAGTTACAGCGCGTTCCAGAAAGGACGGATACGGTGTGTCGTCGGCGGATACGCGTTGATTCCGGGGTGCACGCACCTCTGAATCGACTTCTGCGAAATCCTACACGACCGTATCAACGTCGCGCACAGTTTGGTAAAGACCGCGTGCGACCAAGTCGTCCCGATTGGCGGGGCGGACTCAGTTCCGGGGTGAAACGGGGTGTTATTTTTCCTGTTTTTGGATCGCGGTGTGCGATCACCACAGGACGCGATGCTCCGAGCGAATTGCACGGGCACCGAGAGGGTTATACAGTCTACGCATAGCAATTTACAGAAACGGAATCGGAGTTGCGATGAGGGTGAAAACAGTACCTGAACAGGGCTCCGTGAATGCTGAAATCTGCGTGTCCGTGAGTACTGTTCGTGTCCTGGTTGATCTCTTGTCTCCTCGCGTCCGGGGTCTGCTGTCCCGGTTCCGAGGTTGACCGAGTCCGCTGAGTCGGGACTAGATCGGCGGGTGGCCGGCCTAGGGATCTGCGGTAGCTGTCGTAGCGAGCGGAGAATCCTCGCGGACGGCGGCGAAGCCGAGAGCAGCGGGGAATCGATTCAGCGGGGTTGTTGAACTGGCGGCATAGTCGGGTGGTGGTGGTCGACAAGGGGCTGTCGTGAGGGGTCGGTGGGCCGGAGACTGAAGAGGGTCGGGGTGTTCGGGATCGGAGTCGGTCGACAGGGTCGAACTCGCCCGGGGGATCAGCTACCCGTGGACGGCGGCGATGAGATGGGCGGTGAGGGGTGATCGAACGGCGGGGTTACAGGCGATGGGAAGCGGCGGCGCCGTTGATCAGCTGCCGGCGGGGTAGCTAGGTGGTCGACGGCTAGCTTGATGGCGGCGGAAGGTTAGGGTTTAGGGGTTGCTCGTCCGTGAGGGATGGATGAAGTCGGCGGCGGGGGATCAAACTAGGGTTTCGGTGGCGGCTGGTAGTTGGGGATGGGGGCAACACGGATGTCGAGGCAGCCCCCTTATAGCTGCTACAGGAACTCCGGTAGCTAGGGTTTCCCTGCGGGTTTCGGGTTGGCTTGGGTCGGATTGGTTTGGTTCGGATTCCGGTTGGGTTCGGTTTACAATCCAATTGCTTTTGGTCCTCGATACGCTGCTCCGGTGTCCGATTAATTCACCGAAAAATGCCATGCGTCCGGTTCTCCATCATACACAATAAATTTTTACTTCCAGAATATTTTAACCCCATCTAGCCACACTTAAAATTATTTCTTTAAATCACACTCATCCTGGTTTTAAGTTTCCAAAAATTCCCAAAACGAAATAACTTCATTTAAAAATTATTCTCAAAAATTTAGGGTGTTTACAATCTTCCCTCCTTAAAAGGATTGCGTCCTCACAATCAAAGAATAAGTTACTAAAGAAGGGTTATGGAAATACAAGGTGACCTAGTTTACAACTGCCTCCTCGAACAAATGGGGATATCGTTGACGCATACTATCTTCTCGTTCCCAAGTCGATTCGCCTGGTGAATGATGTTTCCATGCTACTCGGACCAGTCTGATTGTCTGTCCCCGCAATGTCTTCTCACTGACGTCGAGGATGCCAACTGGTTGTTCCTCATACCTCAAGCTCGGGCCTACTGCGATCTCTGAATGATCGACTACGTGACTTGGGTCGGTCACGTACCTTCGCAGCTGTGAGACGTGGAATACGTCATGCACTCCCTCTAAGGATGGAGGTAATGCAAGACGATAAGCCACCTCACCCACGCGCTCTAGAATGTCAAATGGCCCAATATACCTTGGGCTCAGCTTGCCTCTGCTCCCGAATCTGATAGTACCCCGAGTGGGCGAAATCCTCAAGAATACGTGATCCCCTTCTTTGAACTCTAGGGGACGTCTGTGCGTGTCTGCCCAATGCTTCTGTCGGTCCTGAGCTGCCCGTAGATGATTCTGAATCTGCTTCACCTTCTCCACTGTCTGTGTGACCAATTCTGGTCCCAGTATCTGACGTTCACCGACGTCACTCCAGCATATAGGTGACCTGCACTTCCTTCCGTATAAAGCTTCGAAGGGTGCCATCTGAATGCTGGCCTGATAACTGTTATTGTAGGAGAACTCTACTAAATGCAAATGATCTTCCCAAGATCCTCCAAAGTCTAGCATACATGATCGCAACATGTCCTCCAATATCTGAATGGTGCGTTCCGATTGGCCATCTGTCTGCGGGTGGTATGCCGTGCTGAACTTGAGTCTGGTGCCGAGACTCTCTTGCATGCTTCTCCAGAAATGAGATGTAAATCTCGAATCTCGATCCGATACAATACTAACAGGTACTCCATATAATTTGACGATTTATCGCATATACATGTCAGCTAGTACCTCTGTGGTCTGTCCAACTCTAAATGGCAAGAAGTGTGCCGATTTAGTGAGTCGATCCACGATCACCCATACTGCGTCTCTTCCGCTGGGGCTCTTCGGAAATCCTGTGACAAAGTCCATCGTGATGTGCTCCCACTTCCATTCCGGTATCGGAAGCGGCTGTAACATCCCTGCGGTCCTCTGATGCTCGGCCTTTACCTGCTGGCAGACTAAGCATCTAGCCACAAACCTTGCGATCTCTCTCTTCATTCCATGCCACCAGTAATACTGTCTCAAGTCCCTGTACATCTTAGTTCCTCCCGGGTGAACAGAGTACATAGAGCTATGTGCTTCCGTCATCAACTCCTGTCTCAATTCTCCGTTTGGAACATACAGGCGATTTCCAAACCTCAAGGTCCCGTCTTCGTGGATGCGAAGTCCTGTCTGAATGCCGGCTTCTGTCCTTTCTTTGAGTCTTCGGAATCTAGCATCGGTGGGCAATGCCTCCTTAATCTTCTCCACGAGGGATGACTGAATCTCAAGATTAGCCATCAATCCATTCTGTCCCGGTAAGACGACCTCTATCTGTAACTCCTGCAAATCTCTCAATAACTCGGGCTGCACCGTCAAGAAATAGGCCATAGGCTTCCTGCTCAGTGCGTCTGCAACAACATTCGCCTTCCCCGGATGATACTGCAGATCGATGTCAAAATCTACCATCAGTTCCAGCCAGCGTCTCTGCCTCATGTTTAGCTCCTTCTGAGTATATACATACTTCAGACTCTTGTGATCGGTGAAGATTTCTACCCTCTCTCCATAAAGATAGTGCCTCCATATCTTCAATGCAAATATCACTGCTGCTAATTCCAGATCATGTGTTGGGTAGTTCTTCTCGTGGTCCTTCAACTGTCTCGACGCATAAGCAATGACCTTGCCATGTTGCATCAAAACACATCCTAGTCCACTGCCTGATGCATCACTGTAAACAACAAAACCTCCCGACCCCGAAGGAAGAGTCAAGACAGGTGCTATTGTTAATCTTCTCTTCAGTTCTTCAAAAGCCTTCTGGCAGTCTTCTGTCCATATAAACTCCTGGTCCTTCCGTGTCAGCTTCGTCATTGGTTCTGCAATCCTTGAGAAATTTTCTACGAACCTTCGGTAATATCCCGCAAGTCCGAGAAAACTTCTCACCTCTGCGACTGATGTGGGTGTAGGCCAAGTCTCTATTGCTGCCACCTTCTCTGGATCTACGGAAAGTCCTTCTCCTGATATGATGTATCCCAAGAAAGGTACTTTGTCCATACAGAACTCACACTTACTAAGCTTGGCATATAACTTCTCCTGTCTCAAGGTCTCTAACACGATTCTAAGATGTTCCTCGTGCTCTTCAGGGCTCTTGGAATATATGAGGATGTCGTCAATGAATACCACTACAAATTTATCCAAGAACTGATGAAAGACCCTGTTCATTAAGCTCATAAACACTGCTGGTGCGTTGGTTAAGCCAAACGGCATCACCAAGAACTCATAATGCCCATACTTTGTCCTGAAAGCTGTCTTCGGGATGTCTTCCTTCCTTACCTTGATCTGATGATAGCCGGATCGAAGGTCAATCTTCGAAAATACCCTTGCACCACTCAATTGATCGAATAGATCATCAATGCGGGGTAGGGGATACCTGTTCTTGATGGTTACAGCATTGAGTGCCCGGTAATCAATGCATAATCGTACTGTTCCATCATTCTTCGGCACAAATAATATGGGTGCCCCCCAAGGTGAAACACTGGGCCGAATGAAACCCTTCTCCAAAAGATCATCAACCTGTGCTTTCAACTCAACTAACTCCTTGGGTGCTAGTCGATAAACTGTTGAAGTGATTGGCTCTGCTCCTGGAGTTAAGTCTATTATGAATTCTATTTCCCGATCAGGCGGTAAACCTGGAAGATCATCAGGAAATACATCCACAAATTCTGATATGACTCTCGGGTAACCTGTCTCCCCTTCTACAGATAGTACCCTAAGAGTAGGCTGAACTCCTTGCTCTACTGCTCCTCGAAGAAACTCAAATTCTGGATGTCCAGGCGGTCTAAATATAACCCGCCCAATTCGGCAATCAAGAGTCGCATGGTACTGACTTAACCAGTCCATACCAAGTACGACGTCATAATCCGGCATAGAAAATATCAGAAACTGTGCTCGCATTTTTCGGCCACATACGACTACAGAACATGATCTACAGACATCACTAACTGAAATAATACCGCCTCCCGTAAGAATCCTCTTCATCTTCGGGAGGGGTGCGGTAGCTACTCTATGGGTGGCTACAAAGCTAGCTGCTATAAATGAATGTGATGCTCCAGAATCAAATAATGCTACTGCAGGTAATGAAGCTACTAAAATAGTACCTGCGATGACCTCGCCTGCTGTAGCCTCCTCCTCAACAGCTAAGGTGAATGCCTGTCCTCGGCCCTGGGCTTGGCCTCGCTGCTACTGAGCCTGCTGAAATAAAGCTGCCTGCGGTACTAGGGGTGGTCTCTGCTGATTCCCTCCTGGGGCCGGTGGTCTGACTCCACCAACTCCTGCCTGCTGTGCTCCTACGGCTGGATGCGCTGGTCGTGGTGCAGGCAAAGCTAATCTCGGTGCTCCCTCTCTTCGCTTGGTGCAGTCTCTGGTCTGATGCTGGTTGGACCCGCAAGCTAGGCAGAGTCCCAACTTGCGTCGGCATTCTCTCTCAATGTGTCCTACCTTGCCGCAGTGATGACAAGTAGGAAGGGATATGGCCCTGTGCGCTGCTCTATCTGGCGTACTCCTCTGGAATCGTTTTGCAGAATCTCCATGTGCTGCCTTGGTTGGTGCGGAGGTGTTTGGCCTCTTCAGATTCGATTCTCTTCTAGTGACGCGCTCCATGCGTCGCGCTGCTGCTAGAACATCAGTATAATTTGTAGGTGCCACTGAGCCAATCAATCTTTGGAGTTCGAACTTCAACCCGTCAAAGAACTTTTCCGCTTTCTCCTCCTCTGTCGAAATCAATGTTGGAGCAAAGCGGCTCAGGCGAATAAATTCAGAATTGTATTCTTCTACTGTCATGCTGCCCTGGATGAGGCGGTTGAACTTGTCCCTGAGCTCTGACCTTGCAACTGCCGGGATGTACATCTCTTGGAAGAGTCTGGAGAACTCTTCCCATGTGACTCTGTCCTGTCCAAGTCTCCTTTCTTCTGCTAACCACCAGTGGTGCGCATTATCAGTTAACTGCATTCTGACTGCAGTCATCCATCTCTCTCTTGGAAGTTCAGCGGCTTCCAGCTGATGCTGAATGTTTGTGAGCCACTCATGAACTTCCGTTGGCCCTTCTTTACCAGAAAATGTGCGAGGCTTGAGATGACGGAAGTCGGTGATAGATCCCGTCGATGTTCGCCTCGCTGCTGGATTAGCCTGCTCCAATGCGGATACCAGGCTGGTCCTCAGATACTCGGCCTCCTGCCGATGGGCCTCTTGCTGAATCTGCTGCTGTGCTTGCATCATAGCATACATCATCTGAAACATTTGTTGCCCATCCATGGCTTGTCCTGGTGGGAAAGCTGGCATCTGGGGAGTGAACTGTGGTGGAGGTGGGATGTCATCTCTCCGGAACCTTGGATTAGGCTGACCGGTTTGATCGCTCTGCGATGCTTGTCCTCCACTTCCAGGGGTCACTCCATCTCCATAAGTAATCACAGCGTCGTGTGGTGTCTCCAAAGGAATATCATCTCTGTTCTCGGAATCCATTGCTCTGAAATCAAAAGATAAACTATGAGAACGCTCAGAGGAATCAATACAGGATGCAGTTCAAGTAAAAATTTCGAGTTCGATATAGAGTTCAACAAATGGTTAAATAATGGATGAGATCCTATAGTTTATACTATCCTTAGGGCAGGCTGGTCCGGTCCCTAAGTTGAAACCGAACTATTTAGTCGTAGACCTGCATGGGCCACCACAAAAACCATGTCACGCCCCAGTCCCAAAATACCGAGGGACCGGACACGTGATAATGGCCAGCAGCACACACCGATGGACCAACCCAATATAATGGATCCATCAGGGCATACTTAAGCTGTAAAACAAGTCTACGACAATCATGGCACAACTAATCTCATCCACACAAGATATAAAATATGATCCACATAATAAATGAGGAATGTAAATCATCAGCAAGTCTCACAAAGCACTTCGGGGAACAACCCGATAAATATCTAGTACAATGGTTTTACAGACCAGAAAAGAAAAGACTGAAATAATAAATAAAAACTGAGCATGAACATGGATGCTCAAGAGAAGTCTTCAGCTAAGACCTCGCCATCAGATAGTGGTACAGCTCCTGGATCGGCTCCTCCTGCTGCAGTCCCGTAAACCTCGGGGTAAACCTGTTCTGCAAAATCTGGGGACAAAATCCATATCCAGGTCCTCAGGGGACATAGCAAGGTACAGGAAATAAAACAAGCCAGAATATAAACAGTGCAGCAATAATGAGATAAGCAGGGTAAGTATGTAACATCTGTATAATGCAAGAGAGAATATCAGTAGTACTCAGGTTGAACAACTACCAGCTCTGTGAAGGGGAGCCGGTAGCAGTGGTATCAGGAGGTGGTCTAGCTCAGCGGGGGACTGAGTAGCCGACATAATAATATCAACCTGTAGCCTGTGAATCTATCCAGCAATAGATGGAACAATAAGGGAATACTAAAATAACCAGCTAAGTGATATGCAAGATAAGAGCAGCACTAGAACTCAGGCTGAAGCATACTACAAGCTCTGTGTAGGGGAGCCGGTAGCAGCAGTAAATATGAGTAATGGGCCAAGCTCGGCTATAGAGTCTTGTGCCTCACGGTAATAGGGGTGTATATATATAATCAGCCTGTAGTCTGTGTGTCTCTCCCCACCCAATGTAACCACACAAATCATGAACATAACGTCTTACGTCCATGTCCGCGGGGTCATAACTAATGCACAAGTCATAATGTATCTAGAATATAGTATCTCTATAAGTCCTGCAACCTATACAGGATCACCACGAATATCTCGGGAAGATCCTGTCTCATGATCAGTGTCCAGTGTCCTGGGTCAAGTGTACTTGGTATGACCAGTACGAGAAGATAAAGTGTCACGTATGTCCATATCTAGATGACATTACCCAACACCGCGTACGATGTTGGCACCCGACTGATAATCGGACGCTAAGTATGTCAAACGGTCCTAGGTTGAGCATGCACAGTAATATATATATATAGCAAGGAAAATAAATAACTAAGCTGCAGAGTTTGGCAAGGTACACTTGCCTGATGTCCGAATATTAACTGTCGTCCTGGGATCTGTGGAACCGGTAGGGGCTACTCCAGATGCTGTAATAAATATCACCAACAGTCTCAGAAGGTATCAAACTGCTAGAAATGCCTGTCCTTACGTCCAATTTGGACACAGGGGCAAAATGGTCTTTTCCGGACCAAAGCGGGTTCCACTTGTGGGCCACTTTGCACCGAAAAGCGTGTCAGGGTCAAAGGTCTCCAAATTAGTCAAACTCAGTGCCTACAAGTCAGGAACGATGATACGAACCCAACGGAACTTCCAGAATTGGATTCCGATGAGCCGATCACAAAATCACCGGTCAAGTGGAGCCTGTGGGGCCCACGATACGTGGTTTTGTCAACGTCCTCAGAATCGAACCAAACTTGGCTCACAGGACCAGCGTATTGCTACGAGTCCGATGGCGCAAGTTTCGTCTCGATCCGACGTGTGTACACAAAGTTACAGCACGTTCCAGAAAGGACGGATACGGTGTGTCGTCGGCGGATACGCGTTGATTCCGGGGTGCACGCACCTCTGAATCGACTTCTGCGAAATCCTACACGACCGTATCAACGTCGCGCACAGTTTGGTAAAGACCGCGTGCGACCAAGTCGTCCCGATTGGCGGGGCGGACTCAGTTCCGGGGTGAAACGGGGTATTATTTTTCCTGTTTTTGGATCGCGGTGTGCGATCACCACAGGACGCGATGCTCCGAGCGAATTGCACGGGCACCGAGAGGGTTATACAGTCTACGCATAGCAATTTATAGAAACGGAATCGGAGTTGCGATGAGGGTGAAAACAGTACCTGAACAGGGCTCCGTGAATGCTGAAATCTGCGTGTCCGTGAGTACTGTTCGTGTCCTGGTTGATCTCTTGTCTCCTCGCGTCCGGGGTCTGCTGTCCCGGTTCCGAGGTTGACCGAGTCCGCTGAGTCGGGACTAGATCGGCGGGTGGCCGGCCTAGGGATCTGCGGTAGCTGTCGTAGCGAGCGGAGAATCCTCGCGGACGGCGGCGAAGCCGAGAGCAGCGGGGAATCGATTCAGCGGGGTTGTTGAACTGGCGGCATAGTCGGGTGGTGGTGGTCGACAAGGGGCTGTCGTGAGGGGTCGGTGGGCCGGAGACTGAAGAGGGTCGGGGTGTTCGGGATCGGAGTCGGTCGACAGGGTCGAACTCGCCCGGGGGATCAGCTACCCGTGGACGGCGGCGATGAGATGGGCGGTGAGGGGTGATCGAACGGCGGGGTTACAGGCGATGGGAAGCGGCGGCGCCGTTGATCAGCTGCCGGCGGGGTAGCTAGGTGGTCGACGGCTAGCTTGATGGCGGCGGGAGGTTAGGGTTTAGGGGTTGCTCGTCCGTGAGGGATGGATGAAGTCGGCGGCGGGGGATCAAACTAGGGTTTCGGTGGCGGCTGGTAGTTGGGGATGGGGGCAACACGGATGTCGAGGCAGCCCCCTTATAGCTGCTACAGGAACTCCGGTAGCTAGGGTTTCCCTGCGGGTTTCGGGTTGGCTTGGGTCGGATTGGTTTGGTTCGGATTCCGGTTGGGTTCGGTTTACAATCCAATTGCTTTTGGTCCTCGATACGCTGCTCCGGTGTCCGATTAATTCACCGAAAAATGCCATGCGTCCGGTTCTCCATCATACACAATAAATTTTTACTTCCAGAATATTTTAACCCCATCTAGCCACACTTAAAATTATTTCTTTAAATCACACTCATCCTGGTTTTAAGTTTCCAAAAATTCCCAAAACGAAATAACTTCATTTAAAAATTATTCTCAAAAATTTAGGGTGTTTACACCTTGGAAGACGGACAGTCAGCGAATTCAAAAGATTTTTCGTGCAAGACGGTTCAGCGGATTCTACGCTAAAGGAGCTTTCTACGCTCGACAGCAACGGATCTACGATTTTACGCTCGCAAGCTACAAGTCTATGGTTTTATGCCCGGATGCCTTTGTGCTCGGTAGTTTTATGCTCGAGAGGCCACAAACCTACGACTTTACGCTCAGCAGATACCAAATCGACGATCTCACGCTCGGTGGCGCTCAGTTTACGCTCAAAAGGAACAGATCTGCAAACCTCCCACTCGAAGAAATTTTTTTTCAGGAGATACAGATCAAACAGTTCTACGCTAAAGGAGCTTTCTACGCTCGACAGCTACGAATCTATAGCTTTACGTTCGACAGCTATAAGTCTATGGTTTTATGCCCGGATGCCTTTGTGCTCGGTAGCTTTTATGCTCGAGAGGCAACAAACCTACGACTTCATGCTCAGGAACCAAAAGTCTACGATTTCATGCTCGATGGTATTTTACGCTCACAGGCTACAGATCTACAGTCATACGCTATGGAAGCTTTCTACGCTCGACAGCAATAGATCTACGGCTTTACGTTCGACAGCTATAAGTCTATGGTTTTATGTCCGGATGCCTTTGTGCTCGGTAGCTTTTATGCTCGAGAGGCAACAAACCTACGACTTCACGCTCAGGAACCACAAGTCTACGATTTCACGCTCGATGGTATTTTTACGCTCAGAGGCTACAGATTGATGATTTCATGCTCCACGACTTTCCGCATATCCGAACAGTCCCCAAAGCGGTCAATTGCAAAGAGTTCACACAGAAGATACTCATTCTTGACCCAGAGCATCCCAAGTACCCGAAGCATATAGAGTTCAAACATTGAGAAATTACTCTTCTCGGGTCCAAAATTGGAGGTTCATCCAGACTCCAGTCTGAACATATCATCTATCAAAGTGGCAACTCAGTTTGACAGCCAAAAACCTCGACCCTGTTCCAAGGGAGTTTCGAGAGATCATTCTTGAAGACGAAGTCTAAACAAAACAAAATTTTGCTCATCAGAGAAGCAACAGTTCAGAAATTCTACGCAGTCCCTCAGTCCTAGCAACAGGACAGTTCTAAAATATTCAAAATGCTCAACAATGTTCTTTGGACTATTCGCTATACGTAAAGGACAGGGCCTAATACTCTTTCTATCAGAGTCGGCGTAAAGATTCAGACGTGTCGAAGCTACACATATTCAGACTTCACAGCAACATATGGCAAGACGATCATATGAAGAAGAAGACGATCTTATTAAAAGATTAAAATCATGATTACATATGAGGAAAATCCAACCTACAAGAGTTTTTCTCTATTTTTCATGATTACATATGAGGGAAACTCCGTCTACAAAGGAGATATCCCCTCGTCGTCTGAAGATCGCCCAGAAGCTGTTCTGGCAGCCTCTCGCTGGGCATCAATTCTTCATCCATCTTCTTCAGCAGTTAGTCGGTTACCGCAAACTGACTGACATATTGGTCAACGGCGGGAGGATACAGAACTGGGCCTAGGCCCATACTGTCAACAGAAGAAAATCAGAGTAAAATCTGCTTTCTTACATCCGACCCCCGGAGGCAACGGAAGAAGGCACCGCTTGCAAGCTGTGTGGTCCAATGCGACCCTTCCTCTCTCCTGGGGCAACGCCATACAAAGTTGTTGATTATCCCGAGCAAGGGAGGCTAAGATATCCTTCCATGATCCATCGTTGCAGTGGACATTTGCTCGAAAACGCCATCTTTTTCGGCTTCCTACATGCTGGAAGAACATGATCTCCTTCTTCCTCAGGTCGACCCGACGAACTCTGACGATCATCTTTGCATGGTGATGGGAATGTGGTGAAAACAGGTTCACCCCCCAGCCTTTTTATAGGCAAAAGAGATCACAGCGGTCCCCAATAAATCCGCCATAAAGTCAGCATCGACCGTTTCAACACTCCATTCAGAAATATTTCGAGTTACGAGGGGCCGTTCATGCTTCATTCAAAGCGTTTCAAATTTCGAGGAATTTAAAAGCTTTGAAGGGGGTCTTGTAGAAGCATGAAAAATACGCTAGGAGGATCTACGCAGCCTCTTGATGCAGAGCAGCATAAACAGAGGCCTTCAGAGCCATCAAGCGTGCAACAGAGCTTTTTTCGCTAAACACAGCATGAAGTATAAGCTCAAAGGACCATCCGCATAAGTTCAGTACGTCCAGGCCTCTCCAGCGTAAGACAGAGTTCTTCATCGCCTCCATGGCGTAAAACTCAGCCGCTCTCAAAGCAGCGTTAAAGCGTACGAGGAACGCTTCGTCTTCCCCGAAATGAACCTGTCAAGTCACGCAGTGAACCTGACCTCTGACTCCTGACAAAAAGTGCTGCACGGCTACCCAGACGACGGCTGGAAACGATGGCAGACCCCTCGGGACGCGCCCCGCAGTATGATGACGGATCTCTGCATTTAATGCAGAGGATTTGGTTAAAATATCACCAAACCGTCGTTTACTGAAGTTCTCCCAACGTAAACCGCTCTTTAGCGTACAAGGGAATACGTTGCCTTATTTTACACAGGCAAACATGAGCTGTTTTACGCTCCGCAGTAGACAAACCGCCTGCCACGTCAAAAGCTGCACTTCGTACAGGGCCCGAGGCACGTCTCTACGTCAAATTGCACAGAGCGGTGACAGTTTCCCTCAAAGCACGTCTCTGCGACGGATGCACAGAAGGGCTACAGACCTTCAAAATACGTCTCTGCATTTAATGCACAGGATGGTGGCAAATCTCAGTAAGAGATTTGATTACATCTTCGAAAGCCGTAATTCTGGCGAAGACGTCCACATCAGCACTCTGGCACGGTACGCAGCGGCTTCTACGCCCATTCAGGATCTGTGCTCATTCGGCTTCAAACGCCCACTCAATCTCTACGACCATTCGGCTTCTACGCCTGTTCGGCTTCTATGCCTGTTCGGCTTCTATGTCTGTTCGGCTTCTATGCCTATTTTGGCTTCTACGCCAGGGTGACAGTCATTTGACTTCTACGCCAACCTCTTCTACACAAGGGATACCTACCTACGTGGCTTCTACACCGTGATCTTCGCAGCAGATATACGCGTTTTGTCCCCTTAGTTGGACACGCGTCACATGCTCACTCAAAAGATTATTTATACGCAGGCATTGGTTATTTTAACCGTTGTGTAAAAGGGTGCTGTACTGTCCACTCCTCGGTTGTTACACCGACGGAGTGGTCACTGTCACCAAAACTCTATAAATAGAGACCCCTATCTATGGGGAAAAAGGTCGGAAAATTGGTCAAAAAAAACCAGTACCAGAACAAGGTCGAAAAACTTCAAAACTTGAAGATCGAACAAGGTCGGGAATTGGTAAAGAGAGAGAGAGAGAGAAGGAGAGAAGAGTCCGGAGCTCAGGCAAAGAGTAGGGGTCGACGACTTTGGCATCGTGCATCCACCCTCCTTTGCAACCTTCGAAGCTGCAACCCGTCTTCCACGACACTTCTTCAACATCGTGTAGTCCAAGGGCTAAAGTGATCGACTGCAGATCAGACACCTATAGCAATTTATACCCAGATTAAATAAATTTTACTCCCACATCCTCGTATAGGATCAAATTATACAAGTTTGTTTGTAAACCAAAGGGCACGGGTCTCGTTTAAACTTTGTCATTGAAATACACTTTCATTCTTTCGTTTAATACCACAAACAGTTGCAACAGTTTTCTGTGATTGAAAGTTGTCATTTTTTGCCAACTTTGCCTCGGTTTTCGCCTAGGGTTACGCACTGTTCGAAGTAAACTAATACACAAAGATGGAAGATGGATAGGTCGTGAACATACCGGTGAAGACGGGGTTGAGTTTGGTCAAGCGATGGCGCAGGAAATGAGGCTTGAACAAGGCTAAGTTGTTGGTCAATCTCTGTCGTATGTGCACGGTTGACGCTCGAACGGCGACGTGGCGGTGGTCGCGGCGGTGGGCTCTGACGGCGACGGCGGCTCTGGTGGTGGTGGCGGTGGTGTCGAGGTGGAGTATAAATTAGAGTTTTGGGTTAGGGTTTTAGAAGTAAAGTATATATATATATAGATATAGGAGCGGCGGGGGATATCGTTCGCGCGGGTCTGGGCAAATAGGCTGCTGCTGCTGATGAATATCGGGCCGGGTAGGTAAGGGTTGCGGGTAGGGTTTTATAGTAATGGGTTTAGGGTTTAGGTATTTCTAATTCTTTTTATTTTTCCTTTATTCTTTCTTTTTCTTTTATTCTCTTTCTTTCTTTTCTATTTCTTTTTTTTTCTATTTCTTATAATAAATTCTCTCTCTCTCTCTCTCTCTCTCTCTATATATATATATATATATATATATATATATAATTCTAGAAATTTATATTAGTACATACAATAAATCTATCAACTGTCCACAAGGTCTCCTACATGAAAATAATTAAGGAAAAATTACGGTTGCTCCCTAAAACCTCTAAATGCATAATTACCTAAAAATAAAATCCAATAAATTCTTATTTCTTTTAGTTTGCTGATAATTATTAAATAATTATTTAAATAATTAATACGGTTTATTAAAATTAGGGGTTTTACACTCAGGTTCTAACTTATTCAAACTACCAAAAGATAAATGCCCTAATCTGCAGTGTTGGAGCATTACTTTTGTCTCTGGACCTCCACTAGTAGTAGCATCAAGCATTGCAGTCTCTCGGTTCAGGTACCAAAGACCGTCACTCCTGATGCTAGTCCTAAGCCTCTTTTCCGTGGCCTTCCCTTGGAAAGAACACATATCCTGATAAAAAAGAACAGTACAATTCAATTGATCAATGAGAGAGCTACCAGAAAGTAAGTTGACCGAAAATGAAGGAACATACAATACAGATGACAGGGTAACAAATGAAGTACAATGACCAAGCCAGTACCCCTTATGGCTTGGGATGTCCCATCAGCAGTCTTAACTGTCTCGGGATGCATATGCTTGCTCGGATAATATAATGCAAACTCATTAGATGCACATGTGATATGCCTAGATGCACTTGAGGCTATGATCCAACAAGTAAGAGATTTAGTAGATGCAAGGGCCTGAACCGGAATACCTTTGCCCATATGAGCAGCATAACCAATAAAGTTACCAAAGTAGGTAGTGTTATCCAGATCCGGAGTGGGCAGTCCCTTGCCCTTAGAACTCTCAACCTGAAGCTTGAACTAACGTAGTTCCTCCAGCTCTATCATCTCAGCTCCAGTCATTTTGGTAGTGGTCTCCTCTGTCACGACCCGCACCCTGATATTCGGGCACGAGTACGTGGTTACGCCCAGCCTACGCCGCAGAATCGACGGTAGAACGCTGTCTGGGTCATTTTTAACTATCTAACATCTCAATAATATAATATGGTACCTGTCAATCACCTAAACTCCAATCGGAGGAGCAATATGGTATCTCATAAATATATCAATCTCAATCACGAAACAAACTAAGGAGGAAATAAAGCACGAATGGAAATACCGAAGGAAAGAAGATACAATCCACAATATGAAATAATAGTACATCTGTGAATCTCCACAAAAATAGTCTAATACAACATCTAAACAAAACTAGACCTCCTCGGTCACTACTACTAAGTCCTCTGGCTCTAGGGGAGTGTCCTCTAAAGTCTCACCCTCCTGAGGTCCGTAATGTGTGGGACACAGCTCCTCTAGCCAATCATCTGGAAAAAATATATCCAGTCAGGATTGGAGCGAAGTACATACCTCTGAAAGCAGTTCCAATAACATAACCGAGCATATATAACAAGCAATAGAAAAATGATACAAGATGCACAAGTAGAAAGAATAAACTGTACAAGTGAACAGGCAATAGGCACAATAAAGCTGGAAGTAAATACAAGAAGAACTGCAAGTAGAGAACAAGAAATACTAACTATGTGTTTTAGAGTGAGAGTTCGTTATGTGATCGGTTTAGGTTGCACATGAGGTATATAGGTAACTCCATTATACATGAGGTGTATAATCGACATGCACATGAGATCAAGAGGGCTTTGATCACATAACCAACTCCTACTCCCCCTCCCCAACCAATACTCATGGATCCAATCACGACACGTTACGTACATGATCACGATAGTCACACTAGCACACGAAATAGTGGATGCACAAGAAGCACATGAAAGTCAATACCCGATGCACACGATGAAATACATGTCATTGGGTATCCGTTGCACACGGTAGGGGATAACACCTCCAGACGGGATCCATATAGCACCAGTCCGTGAAATCACTGTGTCGGGAATCAATGTATACTAATCTAGAATATGCATATATACAACATTATAAATTGAAAACAATCAGAGAAATGTACTCGCCTGAAGTCCTGAACAAAGTGTGTCTCTCGATGCCCAAGCTGGTGTCTCACAACCTATATATGGTATGTTGTATCAATACAAGGTTCCATAATGAAAATAAATGAAGTTGAAGAAGTTCTAGGTCAATACGCCGTTTCTAAGTCAAACCAATGCATTTCTAGGTTGTAAAAGTCTAAAGCTAGTCACTAAGTTAATACACTATGAAGCTATGCTATACTAGCTAAGCTAACACACAATAATGCATTCAAAGAGCCGTATCTTACGATACGCAAGTTTTCTAATATAAAAATAGGTTTTTATATATATACATAAGTCACATATAGCAACAATATCTCAAAACAATATAAATGGGATACCTTGGCCTTGTGTCAAAGCGTATCACAATTACCCTTGATACCCAATCTCAATACCTTGGGTGTCGGCCCGATACCTTAGGAATACCCAGGTATCCCAAGGCAAATCAACTCCTAGTATGACTAATACAAAATATAACTACTACTATGATATCTAGTTACTAACGAACAACAATTTCAAGTATATATATACCTATACTTATGCTAACTACTTACTAGTACCATAACACATATCAACTACCTATCCTTAATAGCAATATCATACTTAGATATAGCTTAACTAATATATATATATATATAGATCCTAAGTGTTCCATCTAACTGATACTACTAATATATATATATATCACTGCTAACAATAGAACAATACTATATAATCTATCTACTGTAAACTTCTAACCCAAGGTCAAGTTAAACCAATACCCCACCTTAAATACCCAATACCTTGACATAATCTAGCTAGCTAACACCTACTCTCATAAATAACTTACTAAACTACTACCCAAAACACAACTGAAAACTGGTCTGAACTGTGCATACTTGCACAGAGAATCTGTAGAGTCTTCTGGTTGATGAGGTCCTCAGTAGAGTATCTGTACAGTGGGTCTCAGTTCTTCAGTTTGCTGTGCCTGCAGGTAGCAGTGTTCAAGCCCCCTTGCTGTGTTCAGTCCTACTGTGCAGTCTTCATTAGTCTCAAGTTCTCTGGTCTTCAGCTCACGGGTATCAGTCCTCACTGCAGAATGCAGTTCAGTGAGTACCTCACTGAGTCTTAACTGTGCTGATACACAGTCCCAGTTATCCAGATCTCAGGTAAAAGTCTGCAGTCAGTAGGTAGAGTCTTCAGTGATCAAGTATCTGCACTGCAATCGAGTCCCTGCAGTCCTCTTCATACAACTGCATTCGACACAGTGACTTATCCTTCACTGTGTCAATGTGCCACTAGTCCTTAACTGTGTCGAGTTGTTTCAGTCTTCAGGGAAGTTGCTGTAAACTTCAGTCCTTCAATCTCAGCTAGGTGTTCAAGTAAGTATCTGTTCAGTCAGTCTTCTTGATGTGAACTTCAGTCCTTCAATCTCAGCTAGGTGTTCAGGTAAGTATCTGTTCAGTCAGTCTCCTTGCTGTGAACTGCTACTGCACCTTGCTGATTGAGTTTGCACAGCCTTCACTGGCTGAATGCCCCTACTGCTTCCTCTGTTCTTTATACTGTGCAATGTACACAGGAACATTGCTGCAGGAGCTGGTTCTTAATGCTGTGTGCAATGCACACAGAGATATTGCTGCAGGTTGCTCTAACTGTGAATGCTATTCGCTGCTGCTCGGTTGCACAGTGGCTGCTCCACACTTCTGCTCGGTTGCACTCACTCAAACACACACAGACACACAATGCACAGCCACTAAAATCTCTAAATATATAACTATATATATGTACACACATATAGATATCTAACCAAACATAAATATATATCTATATAGATGTAAACTAACACATGTATATAAACATATACCAAATATCTAAACGCATATAAACACAACAAATGTGTAGCTATCCCCGTATATATATATATATATATATATATATATATATATATATATATATATATATATATATATATATATATATATATATATATCATATAAGCCAAATACATATATATATATACCTATAGATATTAATACATATAGCTATATACACCAATATATATATATATACACACACATATAGATTTATGTAGGTACTCTATTATATACACATAAACACACATAAACACAAAATCCCAAATTACACTATAGTACTCTAATTAATATATAGATAGTATATACAAATATATTTACATATGTATGTATAGTACAAAAAGCCAAAACACAAACACATGGAGTGCACCGCACCCGTATCACACTTTTCTATGATACGCTTGCGACACGGCCCCCAACTCACAACCAAACGTATTCCGGAGGACACGTACAAGTCCAATACATAATTTATGATCAATACATATATAAATTAGAGTGTCTACGTGTCCGTGTCACCATATGATATGCACATGGCCCCGTGTCGGAGGAAAACCCTCAAAATCGACTATTTCGTCAAATCGACGAGATATGGCCCACACGTATCCAATTATGGACACGACACAAGCTACAAACAAACAATCTATGGTCAAATAGATCTACTAGATCCATTGACAAGTACTACATGTGCCAATTTCGAAATTTCCCCAAAATTGGCACCAAAATGGACATAACTTCCACCGTAGGTCTCCAAATGATACCAAATCAAATCCTATGGGTAACCTATGTATGTGGGGTGGTTTCTCATGGTAAAATCTTATATCTATAGTCTATAGGAAGGGGAAAAACTAATTTGTACCTATTGGGAGATGGATTCCCAATAAAAAGGTCCCAAATGACAAGTTGCTCCTCTCCTTGTAGATCTTGGCCTCCTCCTCCTTGTTCCTTGCTCCTTGCTTGTAGATCCTTGATGTAGAGGCTTCAATGTTAAATTTAGAAGGAGATTTGAAGAGAATTGATGGTGAATTGATGGGGAATTGGAAGGGGGAAAACTAGATCTAGAATTTTGGGGAAGAACTAAAATGAGAGCACTCTCTCTCCTCTCAATTATGGCTGGACATAAACCCTTCCCCAAGCAATGTACAAAGTCAAAAATACCTCTTGGGGCCTCTCATGAAGAAATAATTAGGGAGAGAAGGTTCTAGTCTAATGGTTTCACTAATTAAGCATGTTTCTTAATCCATGGGCCTAATTCATGGGCTCAACTTAGACTAGTCCAAAAGTTTGTTCATGTCCCCTAATTAAAAGGTTAAGTCCACTACACAAGTCCAAAATAATTCTACACTAGCAATAATTAAAATAAATAAATTAGTCATGCACGATTATTAATTATAATAATCCTAAAATAATTAATACCCATGATAATTACCAATCTACCCTTAGATGGAAATGTGAGGGTGACAAACCTACACACCTTAGAAAAATTTTGTCCTTGAAATTAAGGAAGAAACTATCTACCAAAACAAACAATATAATGCATTAAGGAATTATACCTCACGGCTCGAACAGATACGGATATCGCTCGTGCATCTCGGCCTCTCGCTCCCAGGTACTCTCTCCTGGCGAGTGATGCCTCCACGCGACGTGCACCAAAGGAATCGTCTGGTTCCTCAGCACCTTCTCTCTCCGATCCAGAATCTCCACTGGCTGCTCTGGATAACTGAGAGTAGGGTCCACCTCTATCTCCGAATGATCCAACACATGACTGGGATCTGCCACGTATCGTCTCAACTGCGATACGTGAAACACGTTGTGCACTCCCTCCAGTGCAGGTGGTAAGTCTAGTCTGTAGGCGACTGCACCGACCCTCTCAAGAATGCTGAAAGGACCGATGAATCGTGGACTAAGCTTGCCGCCTCCACCGAAACGAATCGTGCCACGTGTCAGAGAAATCCTCAAGAAAACCAGACCGCCAACCTAGCACGAAATACAAACTTAGCACTCTAACAAGCAAAAATCAAACACAAACAAGACAAAACTAAAGCTATACCTCAAACTCCAGAGGTCTCCGGTGGCTATCGGCCCAATGTCGTTGCCTGTCCTGCGCCACTCGAAGTCTGTCCCTGATAAGTTTCACCTTCTCTGCTGCATCCACTACCATCTCTGGTCCCAATAAAGCCCTGTCACCAACATCATACCAGGACAACGAAGTACGGCATCTCCGTCCATACAATGCCTCGAATGGTGATATCTCAATGCTGGCTTGGTAGCTGTTATTGTATGAAAACTCTACCAAGTGAAGGTGATCCTCCCAAGAACCTCCAAGATCCAAAACACAGGTGCGTAGCATGTCCTCGAGAGTCTGGATAGTCCTCTCCGACTGTCCGTCCGTCTGAGGGTGATAAGCGGTACTGAACTTGAGCTGAGTGCCCAAGCTAGCCTGCAAACTCCTCCAGAAATGGGACGTGAAGCGGCTATCCCGATCCGAGACATGCTCACTGGAACACCGTGCAATCTGACAATCTGGCGCACATACATCTCCGCAAGTCTCTCCGTAGATGTACCCACTTTAAATGGCAGAAAGTGGGTTGATTTGGTCAACCTGTCCACGATGACCCAAATCGCATCCTTGCCTCCTGGAGAACGCGGAAGCCCCGATACAAAATCCATAGTAACATGCTCCCATTTCCACTCCGGAATGGGCAGAGGCTGAAGCAATCCTCCTGGTCTCTGTCTCTCCGCCTTGACCTGCTGGCAAACTAAGCATCTGGACACGAAGCTAGCTACCTCTCGCTTCATGCCATACCACCATACATGCTCCCTCATGTCTCTATACATCTTGTTGGCACCGGGATGCATAGAGTATTGAGAACGATACGCCTCCTGCATAATCTCCTCGCGCAATGCTCCCTTCGGTACGCACAACCTGGTACCGTGTCGCAATGATCCATCATCTGCGACGGTAAAGTCCTCTGCCAGCCTGACCTGAACCTGTGCTCTGATGTTCCTTAGAGACTCATCCTCATACTGTCCGGCTCTGACTCGGTCCATCAGCTCCGACTGGACCTGAAGTCCCCACATCTGCGCTGCGACTCCCGGAACCAATACCTCAATGCCCAAACTATCGAGGTCTGCCAATAGATGCCTGTCCCTAGTCAAGCACATAGCCACGGGATACCTGCTCAAAGCATCCGCGACTACGTTGGCCTTCCCTGGATGGTACTGCAAAGATATGTCGAAGTCCTTCATCAGCTCCAACCATCGCCGCTGCCTCATGTTGAGCTCCTTCTGTGTAAACACATACTTTAAGCTCTTATGGTCTGTGAAGATCTCTACTCTCTCTCCATATAGATAGTGTTTTCATAATTTGAGAGCAAAGATAACTGCTGCAAGCTCCAAATCATGGGTAGGGTAGTTCTTCTCATGCGGGCATAATTGCCTGGAAGCATAGGCAATTACCTTCCCGTGCTGCTGTAGTACACAACCCAAACCCTTCCCTGATGCATCACTGTAAATGGAAAATCCTCCTGCTCTTGATGGTAGTGTCAAGATGGGAGCTGTAGTCAATCTCCTCTTCAGCTCCTCAAATGCTGACTGACAATCCTCAGTCCAGACGAATTCCACGTCCTTTCTGGTCAGCCTAGTCATCGGCTCTGCTAGTCTGGAGAAGTCCTGAACAAACTTCCGGTAGTAGCCTGCTAATCCAAGGAAGCTCCTGATCTCTGCTACTGAACTCGGGGTAGACCACGATTCAACTGCTGAGATCTTCTTCGGGTCCACCGAGACTCCATCTCCTATAATGACATGCCCAAGAAATTCAACCTTATCAAGGAAGAATTCACACTTCGACAACTTGCCATACAACTTCTCCTTCCTGAGGATCTCCAGAACTATCCTCAAGTGCTGCTCATGCTCCTCCGGGGTCTTCGAATATATCAAAATATCATCTATAAAGACTACAACAAACTGATCCAGGTACTGATGAAATACCTTGTTCATTAGGTTCATGAACTCTGCCGGGGCATTGGTCAACCCAAACGGCATCACCAAGAACTCGAACTGTCCATAACAAGTCCTAAAAGTCGTCTTCGGGATGTCTTTCCTCTTCACCTTCACCTGGTGGTACCCTGACCTCAAGTCTATCTTCGAGAATACCTTCGCTCCGCTCAGCTGGTCGAACAAGTCATCAATCCGCGGCAACGGGTATTTGTTCTTGATAGTGAGGTTATTAAGTGCCCTGTAGTCGATACACATACGTACCGACCCATCCTTCTTGGGTACAAACAGTACCGGAGCACCCCATGGTGACGAACTGGAACGGATAAAGCCTTTGTCTTGCAACTCATCCACCTGCTTCTTCAACTCCGGCAGTTCACTGTTGTTCACTCTATAGACGTGCTGAGAGATTGGC
The DNA here is from genome assembly GCA_036927795.1 of Iris macrosiphon. Lineage (NCBI taxonomy): Eukaryota > Viridiplantae > Streptophyta > Magnoliopsida > Asparagales > Iridaceae > Iris > Iris macrosiphon. The sequence goes on along the minus strand of JAYESA010000008.1, from coordinate 157,421,285 downwards.
TCTACTCCTGGCACTAAGTCTATAGAGAACTCCACATCTCTGTCCGGCGGCAACCCCGGCAAATCCTCTGGAAAGACATCCAAGAACTCTGCAATCAAGGATGTGGCAGCTCCCGCTCTTCTACCAAAGCTCCACAGAAGTTGCCCTCGCTCTGCTCTGCTCCTCGGACGAACTCGAACTCAAGCTCTCCTGGCGTCTGAAATAAAACTCTGCCTCCACGATAATCGATACTAGCGTGATGTCTACTCAACCAATCCATCCCGAGTACTATATCGTAACTCGAAAGTGGCATTACAAGTAAATATACACTCAGCTCACGGCCTCCCACATAAACTCTCTGGTTCTTGCAAACATCACTGACCAGGATGATGCCACCCCCGGTCGTGATCTTGCAAGTCCGCGCCAAAGGTTCAGACTCAAGACGATGTCTCAAAGCAAAAGATACAGATACAAAGCTATGAAATGCACCAGAATCAAATAAGGCATGAGCTGGAAAAGAATTGAGTAAGACTGGACCTGATATAACGTCTCCGACTGGCTCTGACTCCTCCACGGTCAGGGCAAAAGCTTGCCCCTGATGTGCACCCCTCTGCTGGTGCTGGTGCTACACGAACTTCTGCTGTTGGGGCTGTAAAGGAGGTCCTCTCGGCTGTCCCACTGGGTGTCTCGCGGGTATCCTTTGGATAGGAGCTACGTCCTGAACTGTCCGAGCTAAGGTCTTGGGGCAATCCCTCAGCTGGTGATCTGATGAACCGCAAAACAAACACTGACCGAGCCTCTTCCTGCAAATGTCCCATCCGTGCCCTGCCTTCTTACAGAAGGGGCAAGCATGAGCTGTCTGGGCTGGTCTCTACATCTGGTACGTCTGCTGTACAGGTGCTCGGTTAAGCGTATTGGACTGCTGCCTATGCTGCTGGAAATATGGCTTCTTCGCTGGACCTGTGCTGCTGCTGCCACCATAAACATCTCGGTCCTTCTTGTGCCTCACACTCAGGTCTCTCTCGACCTTGCGAGCCTCCCTCAAGATGTCGGTATATGTCTCGTGGCTCGAAGAAATGAGAGCCTTCACTTCCCAGTTCAGACCCTCTCTGAACCTACTAGCCCGGTTCTCTAGGTCTCTCACCATATAATCGGCATATCTGCTCAACCTACCAAACTCGGCAGCATACTCCTCCACCGACATGTTCCCCTGATAGAGGTTCTGGAACTGTCGCTCCAGGTCAAGCCTCTCAGTAGGCGGGAAGAACTTCCTTCTGAACAGGTCCCTGAACTCTCCCCATGTCAATCCTGGATCGGCGATCCGTGGCTCATTCCAGAACCACGTGCTGGTGATGTCCATCATCTGTAATCCTGCTGCCTCCACCATCAGGTCCTCCGCAAGGCGGGATAAGCGCATGACGCGCTCCATGCTCTCCAACCAATCATCGGCATAGATGATGCTCTCTGTCCCCTTGAAAGGCCGGGGATCCAACTTCTTGAAGTCCTGAATAGTGCCGGGCCTGGGTTGTACCTCCCGTGGCTGTGGTGGTGCGGTCCTCTCTACGACGGTGATGGCCACCTGGTGAGCACTCTCGATGCCCTATCTCAACACCTCGGTCTTTCGGTGCTGCGCCTCGGCCTGGGCCCTCTGGGCCTCCATCATCATCTGGAAAAGTGCAAACAGCTGTGTAGCATCAGCTGGTACTGGCGGTAGTGGCGGAAGATCCTCAGGAACAACTGGAGCAACCCTCGGAACCGGGGGAGGAGCACCCCCAAAAGCGGCTGCTGAGACTCCCACCTGGACTGGTGAGGCGATCCTCTCGACGGAAGCTGTAACAGTAGCAGCTGCTACTCTATCCGCAGCAGGCGGGGAAGTAGCTGAGGAAGCTGCCGCTGCTCCTGAGCGATAGAATCTGACCTTCGGAGGCATCCTGAAGTCAGATTGAAAATACGGAATCAATTATTGAATATAATGCGATATCATCAAAGAAGGACAGAACTAAATTCAAAATGAAAGACAATATCAAATAGATAAAAATGTAGAACAGATATTGGAGTTTTTCCTAGTTGTGATTGAGTAACTCTCAGCCTAAATCTTGTATCCTAAAGCAGGCTCGTAGCAATACTCTAGTCGAGCACAACTACGATGTCTATCTAGACCTGTATGGGCCACCACTAAAACGTGTCACGACCCGCACCCTGATATTCGGGCACGAGTACGTGGTTACGCCCAGCCTACGCCGCAGAATCGGTGGTAGAACGCTGTCTGGGTCATTTCTAACTATCTAACATCTCAACAATATAATATGGTACCTGTCAATCACCTCAACTCCAATCGGAGGAGCAATATGGTATCTCACAAATATATCAATCTCAATCACGAAACAAACTAAGGAGGAAATAAAGCACGAATGGAAATAGCGAAGGAAAGAAGATACAATCCACAATATGAAATAATAGTACATCTGTGAATCTCCACAAAAATAGTCTAATACAACATCTAAACAAAACTAGACCTCCTCGGTCACTGCTACTAAGTCCTCTGGCTCTAGGGGAGTGTCCTCTAAAGTCTCACCCTCCTGAGGTCCGTAATGTGTGGGACAGCTCCTCTAGCCAATCATCTGGAAAAAATATATCCAGTCAGGATTGGAGCAAAGTACATACCTCTGAAAGCAGTTCCAATAACATAACCGAGCATATATAACAAGCAATAGAAAAATGATACAAGATGCACAAGTAGAAAGAATAAACTGTACAAGTGAACAGGCAATAGGCACAATAAAGCTGGAAGTAAATACAAGAAGAACTGCAAGTAGAGAACAAGAAATACTAACTATGTGTTTTAGAGTGAGAGTTCGTTATGTGATCGGTTTAGGTTGCACATGAGGTATATAGGTAACTCCATTATACGTGAGGTTTATAATCGACATGCACATGAGATCAAGAGGGCTTTAAAGCCATAACCAACTCCTACTCCCCCTCCCCAACCAATACTCATGGATCCAATCACGACACGTTACGTACATGATCACGATAGTCACACTAGCACACGAAATAGTGGATACACAAGAAGCACATGAAATTCAATACCCGATGCACACGATAAAATACATGTCATTGGGTACCCGTTGCACACGGTAGGGGATAATACCTCCTGACGGAATCCATATAGCACCAGTCCGTGAAATCACTGTGTCGGGAATCAATGTATACTAATCTAGAACATGCATATATACAACATTATGAATTAAAAATAATCAGAGAAATGTACTCGCCTGAAGTTCGGAGCAAAGTGTCTCTCGATGCCCAAGCTGGTGTCTCACAACCTATATATGGTATGTTGTATCAATACAAGGTTCCATGATGAAAATAAATGAAGTTGAAGAAGTTCTAGGTCAATACGCCGTTTCTAAGTCAAACCAATGCATTTCTAGGTTGTAAAAGTCTAAACCTAGTCACTAAGTCAATACACTATGAAGCTATGCTATACTAGCTAAGCTAACACACAATAATGCATTCAAAGAGCCGTATCTTACGATACGCAAGTTTTCTAATATAAAAATAGGTTTTTATATATATACATAAGTCACATATAGCAACAATATCTCAAAACAATATAAATGGGATACCTTGGCCTTGTGTCAAAGCGTATCGCAATTACCCTTGATACCCAATCTCAATACCTTGGGTATCGGCCCGATACCTTGGGAATACCCTGGTATCCCAAGGCAACTCAACTCCTAGTATGACTAATACAAAATATAACTACTACTATGATATCTAGTTACTAACGAACAACAATTTCAAGTATATATATTAATTATGCTAACTACTTACTAGTACCATAACACATATCAACTACCTATCCTTAATAGCAATATCATACTTAGATATAGCTTAACCAATATATATATATATATAGATCCTAAGTGTTCCATCTAACTGATACTACTAATATATATATATATCACTGCTAACAATAGAACAATACTATATAATCTATCTACTGTAAACTTCTAACCCAAGGTCAAGTTAAACCAATACCCCACCTTAAATACCCAATACCTTGACATAATCTAGCTAGCTAACACCTACTCTCATAAATAACTTACTGAACTACTACCCAAAACACAACTGAAAACTGGTCTGAACTGTGCATACTTGCACAGAGAATCTGCAGAGTCTTCTGGTTGATGAGGTCCTCAGTAGAGTATCTGTACAGTGAGTCTCAGTTCTTCAGTTTGCTGTGCCTACAGGTAGCAGTGTTCAAGCCCCCTTGCTGTGTTCAGTCCTACTGTGCAGTCTTCATTAGTCTCAAGTTCTCCAGTCTTCAGCTCACGGGTATCAGTCCTCACTGCAAAATGCAGTTCAGTGAGTACCTCACTGAGTCTTAACTGTGCTGATACAGAGTCACAGTTATCCAGATCTCAGGTAAAAGTCTGTAGTCAGCAGGTAGAGTCTTCAGTGATCAAGTATCTGCATTGCAGTCGAGTCCCTACAGTCCTCTTCATACAACTGCATTGGACACAGTGACTTATCCTTCACTATGTCAATGTGCCACTAGTCCTTAACTGTGTCGAGTTGTTTCAGTCTTCAGGGAAGTTGCTGTGAACTTCAGTCCTTCAATCTCAGCTAGGTGTTCAGGTAAGTATCTGTTCAGTCAGTCTCCTTGCTGTGAACTTCAGTCCTTCAATCTCAGCTAGGTGTTCAGGTAAGTATCTGTTCAGTCAGTCTCCTTGCTGTGAACTGCTACTGCACCTTGCTGATTGAGTTTGCACAGCCTTCACTGGCTGAATGCCCCTACTGCTTCCTCTGTTCTTTATACTGTGCAATGTACACAGGAACATTGCTGCAGGAGCTGGTTCTCAATTCTGTGTGTAATGCACACAGAGACATTGCTGCAGGTTGCTCTAACTGTGAATGCTATTTGCTGCTGCTCGGTTGCACAGTGGCTGCTCCACACTTCTGCTCGGTTCCACTCACTCAAACACACACAGACACACAATGCACAGCCACTAAAATCTCTAAGTATATAACTATATATATGTACACACATATAGATATCTAACCAAACATAAATATATATCTATATAGATGTAAACTAACACATGTATATAGACATATACCAAATATCTAAAAGCACATAAACACAACCAATGTGTAGCTATCCCCGTATATATATATATATATATATATATATATATATCATATAAGCCAAATACATATATATATACCTATAGATATTAATACATATAGCTATATACACCAATATATATATATACACACACATATAGATTTATGTAGGTACTCTATTATATACACATAGACACACATAAACACAAAATCCCAAATTACACTATTGTACTCCAATTAATATATAGATAGTATATACAAATATATTTACATATGTATGTATAGTACAAAAAGCCAAAACACAAACACATGGAGTGCACCGCACCCGTATCACACTTTTCTATGATACGCTTGCGACACGGCCCCCAACTCACAACCAAACGTATCCCGGAGGACACGTACAAGTCCAATACATAATTTATGAGCAATACATATATAAATTAGAGTGTCTACGTGTCCGTGTCACCATATGATATGCACATGGCCCCGTGTCGGAGGAAAACCCTCAAAATCGACCGTTTCGTCAAATCGACGAGATACGGCCCACACGTATCCAATTGTGGACACGACACAAGCTACAAACAAATAATCTATGGTCAAATAGATCTACTAGATCCATTGACAAGCACTATATGTGCCAATTTCGGAATTTCCCCAAAATTGGCACCAAAATGGACATAACTTCCACCGTAGGTCTCCAAATGATACCAAATTAAATCCTATGGGTAACCTATGCATGTGGGGTAGTTTCTCATGGTAAAATCTCAGATCTATAGCCTATAGGAAGGGGAAAAACGGATTTGTACCTATTGGGAGATGGATTCCCAATGAAAAGGTCCCAAATGACAAGTTGCTCCTCTCCTTGTAGATCTTGGCCTCCTCCTCCTTGTTCCTTGCTCCTTGCTTGTAGATCCTTGATGTAGAGGCTTCAATATTGAATTTAGAAGGAGATTTGAAGAGAATTGATGGTGAATTGATGGAGAATTGGTAGGGGGAAAACTAGATCTAGAATTTTGGGGAAGAACTAAAATGAGAACACTCTCTCTCCTCTCAATTATGGCTGGACATAAACCCTTTCCCAAGCAATGTACAAAGTCAAAAATACCCCTTGAGGCCTCTCATGAAGAAATAATTAGGGAGGGAAGGTTCTAGTCTAATGGTTTCACTAATTAAGCATGTTTCTTAATCCATGGGCCTAATTCATGGGCTCAACTTAGACTAGTCCAAAAGTTTGTTCATGTCCCCTAATTAAAAGGTTAAGTCCACTACACAAGTCCAAAATAATTCTACACTAGCAATAATTAAAATAAATAAATTAGTCATGCACAATTATTAATTATAATAATCCTAAAATAATTAATACCCATGATAATTATCAAACTACCCTTAGATGCAAATGTGAGGGTGACATCCTCCGTCACATCTAGGTGAGAAACTCCTCGGCCTCCTCGTCCCCTGCCTTCTTAACCTGCACGTCCACCTCTCTGTCCTCTACCTCCTTGTCCACGACCAGAATTAAGGGGTTGAGGGTAGTTGTAGCTGAGGTGCCCTTTCTTCCTACAATTGTATCACTCCATATCATCGCTACTGGTAGCACTAGGAACCACCAATGCAGAACGGATAACTGGTGAGGTCTCACCTTTCATCACCTTCTGTCAGATCTTCTCTTGCTCTATCGATGCAACATCCTCATCCAGGGACAAAAAAGATGGCAGATGACACATTGCTGCCCTCTTAGCCTTAAACTGCAGGTTCAGATCCTTGAGAAAATGAGCCACAAGTGTACACTCAAGGTACTATTTTCTAAGGAGAGCATCTGTCGAATTTTACAATGATAGCGGATCATAGTAGTCCAATTCTACCCATAAGCGACGTAGCTCCGCTGCATACTGGGGTACTATCTTCTCCCCTGTGTAGTAGCATTAATCTTCTCCTCAACTTCCATCATCATCATGACACTCCCAGCTCCAGAGTATATCCCAGCAAATGTTATCCAGATATTAGATACACTGCAGATCGACTCCACCATCCTAGTTATGGATGGAGACACAGAAGTTAGCAGCCAACAAACCACAAGGTGACTCCAGGTGCTCCACTCAGCACTTGTCTTATCCTTTGGCTCAGTGCACTCTCACTTTAAATATTTTTCAAGCCCCTTGGTCCAAAGGTTCAATAGCACCCTCCAATACCAACTTATGTAGTTTTTTCTCCTATCAAGTTTGATGTCATTGGACAACACCTCTATATTCTTTATCACCTGCGACAGTTCTGGTGTGGGCACGAATGCCATACTAGATGAGGCCTCCTCTAATTTGGCCTGAAATACCCTGGCCATCCCCTCTAGTATCTCTTTCAACTCCTGACTAGTCACATGTATTCTCATCTCCACAGTTGCACACAAGGACGAGATCAAACGCAACTCAAACACGTATCGTGCACCTACATGCGACCACGACTTTCTTCATCTATCTATACACTCCCAAACTCATGCGGCATGAGAAATGCACGATGGATAGAACTTGCCAGAACAAGGGCTAGAAATAAAGATTTGTGCAAAACTTTCCAGGAAGTATGCTCTCTAATCTCAGAACCAACGTTGAGATCAAAATTAGAAGATCACACAAGAGTTCCTATCTGATTATCAATGATCCAACGTTGGGTTTGATGACACCTTGAGGCAACCCGAAGGAAACGTCGATGACACCCGATGGTAGAGGGGTTTCAACACACAGAGAAAGGCGGGGAAAGGGGTGGGTCGGGTGAGAGACAGGGGGAAGGGAATTCTCCTTATTTTTTTGGATTTTTTTTGGAAAAAAGATTCAGAGCTTTGGCTTTGATACCATTTAAAGAAAAATAATTGATTGATTTACTTCCAAGAGAGGGGGTACATATATATAAGAGGAGGCTATCCTCCACCTTATTTTCTATGCAATATGAGACTAAAAAATTCCCCCATAACTCAACACTTTTGTACTGAGTATGAATTTGAACTTTGTCCAAATCAGAATCCATTAAAAATATGAGTAATACTATTCTTTCTTCCAAAGTGTTCCTCCAAATCAGCTCTTCATATGCGGGAGCTGACATGACATGTTAAATAGCATTATAATATAACATCTAATATGACATATGACATGACAAATTTTAACACAAAAAATTAAAGGTTATATACACTAACTACCCCTAAGTTTTTGATTTATAACACTGGGTACCCCTACTTTTAAACTATTTACACTGTCCAACCTTATATTTTATGTTTATTACATGAGATACCCCAACTTTAAGATAAAAATAAATTTTTTTAACACTAACTACCCCTATTTTAATTTTATTTTTCTAAAGGGAGGGATGGTCAGTGTAATTAGTTTAAAAGTAGGGGTACCCATGTTATAAATCCAAAACTTAGGGGTGGTGAGTGTAAATAACCCAAAAATTTATCACCAATTTTTTTTATCTTAATTTAATTGTTAATATTAATATGGACTATTTACGTTAATTATTACTATGTTTTATATTTATTACACGAGCTATCCCTAATTTGAAACTAATTCCCCTCTCCTTTAGAAAAATAAATTTTAAACATAGGGGTAGTTAGTGTTATAACTTTCTATAGAAAATATAAAACAAATGGGTGATTTGTGTAATTAGTTTTAAAGTAGGGGTACCCCGTATAATAAATATAAAACATTGTGATAGTTAATATAACTAAACCTATTAATGTTAATGTTAATGTTAATGTTAATGTTAATTTGAATTTGAATTTGAGTTTGAATTTGAATTTGAATTTTGATTTTAATTTTAAATTTGTCAAGTCAGCTGCCACATTAACCGCCACGTTTGCTGCCATATAAGGAGAGATGGTTTGGAGGGACACTTTGAAGGGATAAATAATATTATTCTTAATAAATCAATTGGGTGTAATATAATTGCAACGACAAAGATTTATGGGAGATTATACAACTTTGTAGTGCCCCGTTCCTCATTCGGGGGCACTGTTTTGGAACATTGTTGGTATCGCTTGATCAGGACAGATTGAATTAAGACTCTTCCTCTATTTGGTTTGTCTTTCGAAATCAGGTCTCATATTCAGTGGATCGTGTCTCGAGAAAAAAACTTTTGAAAAGAGTCACCTCCTTGGGCCATTTTACTGCTTGTTTTCATTTACCGTTTTTGTTGCCGTTTTGCTGATACTAATTTTATTGTTGGTTTTATGAATACATTTTCGTGAATTTTTTTGATGGTTTTAATTGCTTGTGTTCTTCGACTTACACACTCTTATCGTATTTTAGGAGAAAGAGAAGAGAGGATATTGATCATATGTTGCTGCAAATGCAGGTAATCACACAAGTAAAGTTTGAGAGTGGCGTTGGAGCTATCTTTCTCTCGACAATTCTCCAATAGTGAGTGGAATTTATCCTTCTCTCATTATCTTCATACTTAACAAAATGACTTTCTTGTTACATCTCTGGATCAACAATACCTCAATAAAAAAAAGAATCCAAATAAAAGAGAGTAGGCTTGAATAATTATTGTTTATCACATAGAACATGGTATGGTCGTACTGTTGTGTTCTTGTCCACTATAAATATATATCGTGTTTCTGTTGTATCTAGAATTGATTCATCTTTAATTGTGCAGCTACTAGTGTGGTTTTACAAGCGATAGCTCGTGACAAATAGACTATACAATGAGAATATGCTGCATAGTTATGTTGTCTTGTATGCTTGTTTATTAAGTTTGTTTTTAGACATGCATGGTTATGGAGAACTTATGCATAAGGTTTGGTTCCTTGACCGGTTGTGTCACACCCCACTCCCAGAATACCGGGTAAATACGAGGACTGACATGGCCAACCACACATTACAGAATATCGAAGTAAGCTGCAATGTGCTAAGGTTATCTAGAAGACATATGGGTGGACTATAGCATGCTATGACGTCAGTCATAAAGGCCGACATATCCTAGTATCTCAATCCATCAACATCAAGTATAAGAGTATATCATATATAAAAGTAAAAAGATATCCCAAATTATATACCATATATGATCTTTAAGCTAATTAATACAAAATACTGCACTAACAGAGTATAATCATACATGATCAAATATACCAACCATGGGCTAATACATACATTATGTTGACCGAAGTCAGAGAAGTGATCTCAAAATAAGGGGCTAACACTGCCTCTTGCTAAAATACCACAGAAAAGAAATAACACTACGAGGGGTGGAGGAAGGAAACCTACTCACGAGCTTCGGCCGTAGTCCTACGAATGCGATCCATCTTGGCTGGAAGTGCGGTGGACCCTGGTTCTCCTCGGGGTAATCTATCCATACAAAACTAGTGGGGTCAGAACCCCAAGCAACAAGTACTACAAAGGAGCTCAAGGTGATAAACCGAACACATCACAACATAAAGCAGAAAAGAGATATATAAATAAATACAGATCGAGACTTGTACGGTACCAATGTACTTGTCTCAAGAATATAACTAGAAGAACTAATAACAAGTGCTATAAAGAAAAGTAAGGCGACAAGCAGCAAGAGAGCATAGGAATTACTCTGGATCGGGACAACAACCCTTAAACCAAATAAAGACCGGGGTTGCAAACTTTCATCCGAGCAGAACTTAGCACCCTAACCACATGCCGGAAGAACGAATTAAAATGGCAAGCTTAACGAATAGACAAACATTCATTGCACGACCAACCATGCCTACGGCTTGCTATAATTAACTAACTAGGGTTATCACAAACCTAGTTACTAACAAATGCATGCTTTGAAGAATAATGCTACTACCGGCACTGCAGTCAACCCGGATGGCCAAGGGTACGCTTCTTGAGTAAACTTAAATGCACATTAACATCACTACAACATAACTTGTTACTTTGTCATAACAAAAATTTGAACTTATAAGCATAAACTTAAACTTATCATAAACTTGCTTTATAAATATAAACTTGTCATGTAACAAAAACTTGTATAAACTTGTCTTGTAAGTGTCACAGCACGCGTAAACTTGGTCAGTCATGGAGCCCTTGCCTAGCATGGTTGTTCCAAGCTGCATGGGGCCCTTACGATCGGGATAGCCAGTAGCGCAGTATTTTTTTCTACCAATGATCTAGGTAAATCTAATCTTATTTAATCATTAATAAATTATTTCAAGTTCTCAAGTCATGGACACTTAAGAACTTTTCTAGAATGACGCGTCACGAGTACGAGCTTCTCACGAGTTATCGTATTCGTGACACGCGACATATTGGACATTACTCAAACTCAATTGCCTGACGCCAAATAAAATAGATTTTTATACACAAATATTTGCACTGTGTGGTGAGGATTTTGAACTTTCACATAAACTTGTCTCGTGAACTACAAGCAAAACTTGTCTGATAACATAAACTTGTATCAACATAAGAAATCACACAACAATAATCACTAAAAGGAGTTATTAAATGGACATAATTAAAAGGAACACAAAATACGCACAAGGATTCCTGGCTGCTGTAGAAGCATGAAAAATACGCTACAAGATTATACCCAATATGCATGAAGCCCGCGTAAAGCAGTATTTCAGTATTGTGCGACGTATAGCATGACTTCAGAGCCATTGGCGTACAGCAGAGCTTTAACGCTATTTCAGCGTAAAATATAGCTCCAGAACAACCCGCGTAATGTAGTATCTTCAGACTATTCTAGCGTAAAAGGATTGCTACATCACTACCAGAAAAAGTCAAATTAGCGACGTCTAAAAACGTCGCTAAAAAACTAAATGACTTCGCTAATTTGGTTTAGCGACGTAATTAGCGAAGTTATAAAGTTGTCGAAAAAAACCACGTCGCAAAAAAAACGTCGCTAAACGTCGCTATAACGACGTTTTTAGCGACTTTAATGTGTCGCAAAATTTAGCGACGTTTAGCGACGCCGAGTCACTAAATAGCGACGTTTATTAAAGTCGCTAAACGTCGCTGATTAGCGACTTATATAGCGACGTTACACCGACGTCTTTAATGACCTGGCTATTCTGCCATGTCAGCAATTGGCGACGTATAGCGACGTTTTTAGCGACGTCATTAGCGACGTATTTAGCGACGTCATTAGCGACGTATTTAGCGACTTGTCCCAGCATCGCTAATTAGCGACGTATTTAACGACGTAACTTAACGTCGCTAAACGTCGCTAAAAACGTCGCTAATTTAAAAAAAAAATTAGTGTCCAGAAGGAATTGAACTTGGGGCTACTTAGATTAATCTACTAGTTGAACCGATTTGGTCCGATCCAGTGTCTTGTCCAGATCAATCTTCGATTAGCTTTTTAAAACCCTGGTTTGAAGATTATATACAATTATTTGTTTTCTCTCCACTTGCTATTTATTACATCATGCCTATTATAACATGTATGAGATTAAGTTCTTCCAAACATTTTAATGCTCTCAAGGCCATGGTTTCTTTCTCTCCTAAAATGCATATAATTAATATGTATTTTCCAATGTTTCGTTATAATGTTCAACATCAGTCAGGTCGATATATTAATATTTTGGGAACTATATATATTAGACATTGTATTGTGCCTTGTGGGGACATATCAAGTATTCAATGTTGGAATTTAGTATTCAATGCTGGAATTGTAGATGTAGCCAAAGTTTAACAATATTTAAGATGAACAGTACAAATACGAGATAAGTATCCAATACCAAGGACTATTGTTGAAGTATCAATAATACATAATATAGAAATCGAACTCGAGTGACCATTGTGTTTACCGAAGAGAGGTATAAGTTCCTGACTAGGTGGCGGAAGATCAATGGATCAAGCCATGGAGGCGTATTATTCCTTCCATTTATTAATGGTGGGAGTTGAGGGGGACAGTGGGCACACAAGACGTGCAACGAAGTATGCGCAAAGTCCCGTACGAAATGTCGGGCCACATAAAAAAAATTATTATAGTATAGGACAAATATGGATATGTAAAATAACTATATAATCCAATTAAATTAACTAAAAAATTAAAGACCACATGAAGCATCATACATCATGCCAATTGTTGAAGTATCAATAATTCATAATATACAATCGCATCCTAAATAATAATAAAAATAACTATACTATTGCGGATCTGCAGGAGGCTGACCACCGGCGCGCTTGAAGGATAAGAACTCCTCATACTCGTCCCGTGGAATCGACACCGATGTCGATGGAGAAGGCAGTGATGTCGATGGAGGCCGTGCCCGCTCCAAGTCTGCGAGTCGCTGGTTGTAAGAATCCAGGGTAGATAACAGCCTCGTACTGCTATGACCCATTGAATCCTGCATCCTCGTCAGCTTCTCGTCCATCGATAGCTGTGACGCCTGCAGCTCCATGATGTTGCGATCATTGGAGGCTCTAATATCATTTGTCAATTCCCGTAGCTCCGTCATGTTGCGGTCGAGCATATCCAATCGTGCGATGAGCATCGGATCGTCCACCTGCGACTGGAACCGTGGCTGCTCCTCCATACTTCGCAATAACTCGTCACGGAGAGACACAATCTGACGGTCAACGGCCTCCTAGACGGCCTCCTAAACTCTGGCCGACGACTGCGAGGGGGGTGTGGAATGCGCAGCTGTCTGGGAGGCCCTAGATGACTGCGTCGCAACCAGGGCACCATAGGAGCCCGTACCGTAGTACGTACCCCTCCGGAGACCACCAGCTGCGGTCACCCACAGGTCATCCGTCGACGGAGATGGAGCGGGCTGCGACAAAGTACCAGCCTCTCCAGGTGTAGGTGCACTAGCAGTCGCCCGCTCATGCAGCCTAAGATACTCGGCCTAGAAAAGGTTTGAAAACTCGATAATTGCCTAAGTTATATTAAAATTAACACAAAGTAAAGTAATACTTACATAGGTCTGTGTAGCCCTCTCATCAATGAGATTTCCGTCCTTGCGATGGGTGGCCAAGAAGACGGTCACCATGTTTGCATCCTCACCCCTCTGTACCTGTTAAAAATATATTATTTATTACTAAACTTAAATATTTTTTCCAAGTACCATTTTTTGGTACTTATATTAAAATAATATATTTTAAAAGAAAAAATATACCAAACGACGAAAATGTTTCGTCATCGGAATCGAGCCACCACACCACTTGGCAGCATTCTGTCTAGCCGCCTTGGCCTTCTTAGACCTTTCATTGTAGCTCGGATCATCGAATCTAGCCCTCATCGCAGTCCACTACTCAGGTGTGATCCAACCTTGGATCGGTTTTCCAGCACGATCATGAGCCTTCTGGTCATCTAGAGCATCTCGGTTAAGCTTGGCGGCAACGGTAGGAAAGAGCCACTCGATCAACTCGGCCCGGTGTGGAGGATAAAAATACGTTTGCTACAATAAATAATTCATTAAGTTAGCATCACGAATAAGTTATATAATATGCATAAATTAGAGGATTTATTTAATATACTTTTACCTGGAAGTGCGCAAACCAGAACGCCTTCCTCTCCTCCGGAGCCTCAGAGTAGTTGATCCAAGGGCTACCGTAGTTGTTCCTCAGAAATTGGCCCGGGCATCTCTGAACCGACGATGGACGATATCTATACAGAGATAATAATTTAGATTACTGAAAAAGTCAATATACGATGAATAAAGAGAAACACAAATATATACTAAACCATCTAATTGACTTACTTTGTACCGTCGACCCAAATCTCTGTCCTCGTCTCCTCCGGAGGTACGCCTGGAGGATCTTGCTGATGCTGGGACAACGTGGGCACGACCTCCTCGACATGCTCATCTGTCCCCATTGTTCCGTCAGCAAGAGGAACGCTGGACGAGGGTGTACTATCACGCCAGGAACTACTCGTCCCAACAATTAGAGATATGAGTGATCGATATACTGGAGTACTGGGCGACGATGATCCGGAACCAACAGTAGGCAGTACCGGAGTGGCACTCTGTCTACCTTGGGGCCTGACGAATCCTCTGCGTCGTCCTGTCATATCTGATAACAACATATGATGAATATACTGATAACAACATATGATGAATATAGAGAAACACAATTATATACTACATTCTACAGTCGAATAGTGATGCATATCTCAAAGCATTCTACAGTCAAAATATAATACATATATTCGTTAATGGGTACATCTACTTCGTCAATTTTCCAACCTTGATCTATATTCTACAGTCAAAATATAGTTACATTCTACATGCAATATTTTTTATTTTCAATCATCTTCAGAAAATTTATCTTCTTCGCCTTCGTCGTCCTGCTCTTCCTCTTCCTCGTCTTCACTTTCATCTACTTCGTCGTCCTCTTCGGATAATTATATATCTTCTACATTATTACTCGTGTAATGAGTAACTTCCGTTGAGTCCACATCTATAATATTTGTTACAAGAGGTAGATCATCCTCCTGATAAGCTATTTCGTCAATGTCAAAGGTATTTGTAGCTTTAGTCTTGCATACTGCCCACCAATCCGACCTCGCTGTCCCCCGTCTAGGATAAGTTATGAAGTACACGAGCTGAGCCTGACTTGATAGGACAAATGGTTCGTAGCCTTGATATCTACGCTTGTAGTTTATATCCACAAGGCCATGCTTGTCAATTTTTCAATATTGATCTTGAATCGGATCGAACCATTCACACCTGAATAACACGATATTAGCAGGTTCTGTGCCAAAATTATATGTCAACTCCACAATATCTCGTAAGATGCCAAAAAAATCATTGCCCGGATTGACGTCTTTGTAGTTTGAAGATTTGATACACAAACCACTATTTTTTCGTGGAATCAAGATCCAGAAAGCTGTCTCTGATAGGAGCATTTGTTGACTTGAACCTGAACCCATTCACACAGAAACTTGGCCATATTTTTACGGCAGTAATTGGTCCCTTGGCTAGAGTTACAATAGATTCAGTCTCGGGTGATATTATACGATCGACCTAAATAACAAAGTAGCGATAGTAAGTTATTTGTTTTGCAAGTGCAGAAATAAAAAGTAATTACCAAGCATCTTACATATGCGCTCAACCAAGAAGGAAAATGGCATCTCATATCTTGTTCTACTTCTTCGTCTGTTTTTAGGGTCTAATCGACCTTAACTCATCATTATATGTACTGAAAAACAATAAAGCAACTGCTGATTAGTAGCATAATAGTATCTTATACTATTACATTGAGATGATGTAAACGTGGACGTATTAATTACTTACCCCTCTAGCTTCTCCACTTCATCCTCTTCACAATTGAGTAATATATACAATTGAGCAGCCCTTAGCTCATTGTCATTCAAATATCTCTTCTTTATTTTTCCCGAAGGCTTTCCGGACGCATTGAATACTTTGAGTATTGTATCATTAGATTCCTGATATGCGTTATCGTTTCTGGGAGCTTTCGTCCTATTAGTAGCAACATATGGTTTGAAATACGTCGAACAAAAGTTTATAATCTCCTCGAGAACATAAGCTTCACAAATAGAGCCTTCAACCCGTGCCTTATTTTTCACCTTTCTCTTTAGGTGATTCAGATGCCGCTCGAAGGGGTACATCCACCGATAACCGACATGACCACCAACACGTACCTCATAGGAAAGATGAATTGGCAAATGCTCCATAGAGTCGAAGAATCCAGGAGGAAACACCTTCTCGAGCTTACATAGTGTTACCGCAATGTCCCTTTCTTGCTTTTCTAGACGATCGATGAGCAACTTAGTACAACAAAGATCTCTGAAGAATATGCTCAGCTCTGTCAATGGGTCCCAAACGACCTGTGGTAAGAACTCCCAAAATGTAATCGGAATTAACCTCTCCATGAATACGTGACAATCGTGGCTCTTCATACCCACCAGTTTGTTCTTCTTGAGGTCGACGCATCTTCTCAAGTTCGACACGTACCCGTCTGGAAACTTTAGACCCTGAATCCACCTACAAAGTCTACCTTTATCCTCTTTATCCAGTGAGAAAACTGACTTAGGTTGCTTTAACTTTCCATTCCCCTCCTCTATCAAATGCAATGTAGGACGTCTACATATTTCTTCTAAGTCCAACCTAGCCTTCGAATTATCTTTCGTCTTCCCCTTTACCTCCATTACAGTATTAATTATGTTATCAAACACATTCTTCTCGATACGCATGACATCAAGGTTATGTCTGATCAGATTGGTGCTCCAATATGGCAGATCCCAGAATATACTCCTCTTCGTCCAGTTATGGGTGTGACCAAATCCGTCACACTTGTACCCCTTAGCAGGATCTTCGATAGCACTTGGTAAATCTTTTACCTCTTTCCATATCGTGCATCCGGGCCACCTTGGCGGTGGATTGGCCTTCTCCACAACTCCCGCACGAAAAGCATTCCGGTTCCTCCGGTACGGATGATCCTTGGGCAAAAATTGTCGATGACAATCGAAGAAGCACGGATTGCCTCCATGTTTCAAATGGAAAGCCTGAGAACGGTCCATGCAATACGGACATGAGAGACGACCATGGGTGCTCCATCCCGATAAAATTCCATAGGCCGAAAAGTCGTTGATGGTCCACATAAGTGTTGCCCTCATCTGAAAATTCTGCTTTCTAGAAATATCGTACGTGTTGGCACCTACTTTCCACAGCTGATTCAACTCATCTATCAAAGGCTGTAAATACATATCGATGTTCCTCTTCGGATTGTTCGGACCCGGGATAATAACGGTTAGGAACATATACGGAGTCTTCATGCACATCCAAGGCGGTAGATTGTACGGAGTGACGATCACAGGACAACACGAATATTGGGAGCCCGAAAGTCCGAATGGGGTAAAACCGTCAGAGGAGAGCCCCAATATGACATTACGCGCTTCCTCGGCAAAATGTGGATACTCTCGATCAAAGTGCTTCCATGCTTCTCCATCGGATGAATGATCCAATACTCCTTCGATCTGTTTTCGCCTGTGCCAACTCATATTTTCTGCAGTCTCCTTAACCATAAACAACCGCTGCAACCGCGACGTCAAAGGCAAGTAGTGCATCGAATCGGTAGGCTTCCTTACACCGACAGACTTTCCTCTAACAGTGGCCTTGTAGCGATCAGCAACACAGAATCTGCACGCATCTTCATCCTTGTCGTCTTTGTAGTACAACATGTACCCGTTGCGACATGCATCAATTTTCTCGTATCCCATCCAAAGCGATCTCACCATCCTCTTAGATCAATAGAAGTCTTTAGGCAACTTTGTACCCTCGTGCAAGATCTCTATAATTAAATCGAGCAGTCGATTATAGCATTCCTGCGACATGTTAAAATCGGACTTGATGCTCAATAATCTTGTAACTACCTCCAACGGTGAATGATCCTCATAACCAGGATATAGTGGAGTCCTTGCATTCTCCAGCAACTCCATAAACTTTGCATCATCAGCATTCAGTGCCTCCTCAGCTGCATCATAATTGTCCGGATTAAAACTAGGTCCCGCCACATCATAATTGTCCGGATTGAAACTAGGCCCCGCCGCATCATAAACCATGTTCACCAACCCGTCGTCGTAAGCATCGTGGTCTTAGACATCCATATACGACTCCACATAGGGCTCCGACTCTGATGCTAGAGATACAAGTTCTTCGTGCGCGGTCCACTGATAGTAATTCGATGTGAAGCCCTTCGAGTATAAATGATATGTAACTTCCACTTCTGAATGATATTTTCTGTTGCGACATCTCACACACGAACACTTAATTTTGGTACCGTCCATGTACTGAGGGAAAGCCTTGGCGAACTGCAGGAACTGCTGTACACCCTCAATGAATTCATCCTGCACACCGCACATGTCATCAGGATGACGGTTGTACATCCATGAACGATGACGCATATAGTAACTCATATCCATTTCTAGATACTTCTACAAAAATGACAGTATGTATCATATAAATTATTACATACAGTGGTTTATCACCTAACTTCATAACTTAACCGTACTATAAAAATTATAACTGATATAATACATACTTTCATTTATCAAAGTCTAAAATAAGCAATATTCAAAACAACTGAAAAGAGGCCAAGTCTCTTAGTTTTTTAATAATTTATACTATTGGTAAAAGCAAACAATAGTTTTTTTACTACTTGAAAAGAGGCCAAGTCTCTTAGTATTTTAATATTTTTTCTATGCGTAATTACTTAACTTCCCATATTAAATTGAATGAACAATTTTAAGCCTAGGCTTACAAGAGTTGCCAAAGGCCTCTTTTGCTACATAGTGCATCCCTCGAAGCCCAGGCCCACATACACAAACATAAAATGGATTAGATCTTATGTTAAGCCTTGGCTTACAAGAGTTGCCAATGGCGTCTTTTGCTACATAGTGCATCCCTCCAAGCCCAGGCCCAAAGCTCATATAGAGCAACTAGTTATCAATATAGTTGTTGTATTTACTAGTTATCAATATAGTTGTTCTATAAATACAGAGGCATCATCTAGACAGGAGAATTCAGGAATTGAGGTATCATAAGCTAAATCTAGAATTTCCACAACTAATTCCTGCTGCATTGTTTTATAAATATACAGAGGCACCATCTAGACCGAAGAATTCAGGAATTGAGGAATCATAAGCTAAATCTAGAATAATTCTTGAATTTCACAACTAATTCCTGCTGCACCCATTGCTAAAGTAGGAACTATGCAAACTCTAATGGTTTCTTCTCCTTGATCCCTTGAAGAACCTGATAATTGAATCAGGATCCAGATCTCCAGAAGCAGATAATTCTTGCAATTCAATAAAGCTAGGCTGTACTGTAGGGAATTTACAAGGTACTAAAGTAACTGTACATCACGAAGGGTCTCTACTTCTTATAGAGGCAGAAGGGGATCATCATAGTAAGTAAAATATGGAGGACATAGTAGCAAGGCCTGCGGGGGGAGAGAGACATGGATGCTCAGTGCATACAAGTGCAATGCTCCTCTGCACAAGACAAACTAGGAAGAAACATCCATAGTGAAGATAGAATATTGTATGTGTTTCAGTGTGTGTATGTGTCAGTGTGTGTGTGTGTGTGTGTCATGCCTGTGTCAGTGTTTGTGTGAGTGTGTGTGTGTGTGTATCTGCGTCTGTGTGTGTGTGTCGTGTGTATTTGTCAGTGTCTGTCTGCGTGTGTCATGTCTGTGTGTGTGTGTCGTGTCTGTGTGCGTGTGTCGTGTCTGTCCAGTCATCAGTTGTGTCAGTGTCACATGAGAGAGAGAGAGAGAGATTACCTAGAGCTCGAGAAGGAGGAGGGGGGTGTCGGGGATAGCCGGTCGCCGGAGAGGGGGGCGGGGGAAATCAAAAACTTTCAAAATTTTCGACAGATGGGGGAAAAGAATCTGAGCCCTAATTAACCAAAAATTAGCAACGTTTAGCGAAGTCTAATAAAAACGTCGCTAAATTAAAATTTAGCGACGTCAAAGACGTCGCTAAACTCGTTGCTAAATATTTTTGACATATACGTCGCTAATTACGACGCTAAACGTGGCTAAATCAGATATATTAGCGACGTTTCGCGACCTTAATTGAACTTATAGCGACTCATCTTTTAAAATCTTAACAAAAGTCGCTAAACGTCGCTAAAAGTCGCCATTTAGCGACGTTTAGCGACGTTTTTAATGGAGTCGCTGATTTAGCGACGTTTATACCAGGAGTCGCTAAAATATATCGCTAATCCCGCTTTTTCTAGTAGTGCATCACCATTTGGGTGTAAAACCTATCCGCTTTTAATGCAGCATGAAAGTGTACGAGGAATGCTTCGTATTCCTCGAATGAACCTGTCAGACAGTACAATGAACCTGACTCCTGACAAAGAGTACTGCACGGTGATCGAGCAGACGGCTGTAATGATGATTCTACACAGAGTCCCAGATTATCGTTTAATGACAAAACCTTGATTTAAGTCATCATTTATGCAGTCAAGGAATACGCTGCTAGTTTTACACAGGCAGACATGAGTTTTTACGCTCAGGATGAGACAAAGCGGACCTCCACGTCAAAAGCTGCTCTTTGTACATAACTCGAGGCACGTCTCTGCAGTTAATGCACGAGATGGGGGCAGATCTCTGCATTAAATGCATGAGATTTGGTTCTACTTTCAACGACTGGGCGAGCTATGATTAGAGCTAATACGTCCACATCACCATCCCTACACATTACGCCATCAGGCTATTTTCAGCTATAGGAGTACGCCGTATGATATCTCCTTGAAATACACCAATTTCGGCTATGTTTGCAAAGACACGTGAACAGGCTATCCGGTCCAGAATACGCTCAAGACCACAGTCAACATCAAGTTATACATGCTATTTGGCTTCTACGCCAGTATGACAGCTATTTTGGCTTCTAAGCCAATATGACAGCTACTTGGGCTTCTATGCCCATTGGGCTTCTATGCCTATTTTGGCTTCTACTCTAACATGATAGATGCTTGGCTTCTACGCCAATATCTCAGCTATTGGGCTTCTACGCCTATTTGGCTTCTACGCCAACTTGACAACTATTTGGCTTCTACGCCATCAGAACTGCTATTTGGCTTTTACGCCAAGGAGACAGTTATTTGGCTTTTACGCCAATCATCTCTACGCGAGGGGAAGTTACCTACGTGGCTTGCATTCCGTGATCTTCGTATCATTTATATGCATTACCTATTAATGGGACATGCGTTACACGCTCATTCAGAAGATATTTATACGTGGGTGACAGTTATTATAATCGCCGCATAAAAGATGCAGCTTTCTCCGTTGTTCGGTTTCTACGCCGACCTCGGTTAAACCCTATAAATGGAGACCTCCATCCACGGAGGTCAGAGGTCGGAGGGGTGGAAGATTTTCAAGAAGGGGTCGAAGACTTTGAGCTTGAGAACTAATAGTCAGAAAATTGAGAGAAAAGAGTCTAGAGCATAGACAGAGAGTAGTGACGACTTTGGCATCAAGCGTCCAATCCCTTTTGCGATCTTTGAAGCTTCTTCTTCTACAGCACTTCTTCGTCATCGTGTGGTCCAAGGGACTAGGTGATCGACTGCAGATCAGACTCCTTTAGCAATATTTACCCAGATTTAAATTTTGTACTTAACATCCTCGTATAGGATTAATAGTACTTCTTGTTTGTAAACCTAAGAAAGGGTTTTGTATAAAGCTATTTTTTATTTCTTTCGTCTATTATCAAACACAAGATGGCGACTCTACTGGGGAACACTTTCTCTTCTGAGGAGAAGGTTATTGCTCAACACGATGCTGTATCTGTGGGATCATCGAAGAAGACTCTGATCGTCCAATTCGACCAATCTGCTTATGAAGATATGCTTCGTACAGGGGGTAGCTCTCATTCCCTCTCTGTTCAGGATGGCAGAAAGTTACGTAAAGTATGGATGCCCCAGACATCCTCTACGCTTCCTGAAAGCTCTCTCTCTCCAATCAACAAGGTTGTGGCATCCTAACCTATACGCTCTGTGCGTAAAAACCTGTCTCCCGTCGCTGATGTGGCTGACAAAGTTTCTGGCAAGGCCTTAGCGCCAATCCAGAAGTCTACTCCGCGCTCTGAGCGTAAAAACTCGTCTCCCGTCGCTGACGTGGCTGACAAAGTTTCTGGCAAGGCCTTAGATCCAATCCAGAAATCTACTCCGCGCTCTGCACATAAAAACTCGTCTCCCATCGCTGATGGGGCAGACGCAGTTGCTGATAAGACCTTAGCATCAAGTCAGAAAATTCAAACGCGCCTTGCGCATAAAAATACATCTCCTGCTTGTAAGAGGGCAGATGGTTATTGCAATCTCCGCAAGGGAAAACAAGTGGCGGATTTCTCGACCTCTCGGCTTTTACACTATCAAGAAAAGAAGCTGGCCGCTCTTCAGATTACGCGGAATGCTGATGGCAGTTTGAAGACTTCCTCAGTTTTACGCCAACCTAAGCAAAATTCCAGATTACGCCAGGAGAAGCTCCTCGACGTAAAGAAGGCTCAGCTTGTGGATAGATACGCTCATCATGGATCATGTGCTACTTATATGGCTGAACTGCTGTATTCCTACGGCAGAGAGAGTTGGGTTTCCCAATATCCGCGTTCCGTTGAATGTAAAAAAGCAGAATGTGCCTTCTTCTTCTTCTGTTAATTCCCCTGATCTGCGCAATTTCTTGATCCAGAAACGCAAAGACAAAGGATTTTCTGATATGTCTATTACATCCCCTAGGGAGCATTATTGTAATAGTCATAAAGTTGTAGTTAATTACTGCCGTTCTAAGGCAAAACGGTTAGTTTTTGACCCGTTGAACTACTCTTTGTCCTTACAGGAAGAAGAAAAGACATTCGCATCGGTAAACATGGCATCACACATTCCTAGAGGAAGATCAAATTCAAGACGTCATCCCTCTAGAACTCTGAGCCAAAGGAGATTCAACCGACTCCTTGAAAACATTGAAGCAGGCATTTTTTGAAACACTCGCTCGAGGTCGCGACAATCAGCTTCATATTCTTCCGACTCCGACAATGGGGGTCGACAATTTCCTGAATGTGGTGATGATAGTATGGACTCAATATTCACAGAGGTATATACTAATCCCTCGGTAGCACCCAGGAAAATGGGAGTATATGCAATCGGAGATGAATTGAAGAAGCTTCCCCATCAGGAAGTACAGAACAACGTATCGCTGTTTTGGAAGAATCATTCAAAAAGATGCATACCCTGATGCAGAGTATGCACCAAATATTGGTTACTCAACACACAGCTTTACCTGATCCTCCAACTCAACTACGGGTAGGGGTTGATATACCATCAAGTCAGGAGCCTATTCAAGATCAAGAATCGGCTGCTCCTCGACCTCTCAATCCGAAAAATGTATCACCTCCTGTGGGGGTCACCATACAGCCGATCTCTCACCCCTATGAGGTTCCTTTCCCAGCTGAAGATCCGATGCAAGCAGTGCAGGAATTAAAAGCCCAATTTGACACCCTGAAGCACAAGGATCAGCTCAAGAAATTGGGCATCAACCAGCCTTACCCAGCTATCTGGGACGGGGTCCCTTTCCCTCCAAAGTACAAACCACATGCTATGGTTTTGTTTGAGGGAAAAACGTCACTAAGTCAATACATGAACTACTTCAGTATGATGACGGTGTTGCTACAAGGAAATGACGCCCTTCTCACTCAAGTATTTAAGGGATGTCTGTCTGGTGTAGCCTATCAATGGTACCGTAGCTTGGCGGACAATTGCATTACTTCCTTCGAAGATTTTAAGACTCTTTTCTTTGCTCGATTATATGAAGGAGGGATGTACATGTCTATGTCCTCACTCATCGAAGTAAAGCAAAAGGAGAAGGAGAACGTTCGTACTTTCATTGAACGTTTTCGTCAGGCCACGTTGTAGATGCCTCCTGGAGTTCTAGATTCCGCATTAGTAGACATTTGCCGGAAGAACCTTCTCCCATTGATCTCGGTGTTCACGGGACCATATCAGTTCCATAATTGGCCCTCGTTTATCATCTTAGCGGTGACCGCTGAGGACAAAAGTCGGAAGACGCGTGACAATGGAATCATGATCTCCATCTCTGACAAAGGGAAACGATCATCTTCCAATAGTGACCATCCTCGTGGTTCCAAAGGAAAGGAAGCTCTAGCGATTAACACATCCAGGCAACCGACTTCTGCAACTACGCAGACGAAACCTGGGACTTCTAGACCCATAGAAGAATATTCTTTTGATGATGATGATATTTCGAGCATATTCGAATGTCTAGTCAAAAGTGGCAAGCTCACTATCCCCGAAGTAAAGCGGCCAAATGAAGTCGGTAATACCAACAACCCTAAGTACTGTATTTTCCATAGGTATATACATCACCCTACCAAGGCATGTTATATACTAAAAAGAAAAATCCAGGAGCTGATCGATGCCAAGGCTATCACTCTGCACAATAGCGAGAAGACGGTCACCGACAACATGATCTCTCTCCAATTCGGCGATCTGCCCCCTCAAGAAGTCTCGGATGGTATAGTACCTATTCCCCGAACGACGATGAACATTGTTAATCTCCCTCCGGCCAGGGGTCAAAACCATGACTTGGCACCCCTAACTACCCAGCATGGTGAGATTATGTTGGTTCATCCTGATCTGGTGTCAGAGATTGAGGAAGAGACTGGAGCTGCTAAGGCTAAGTCTCGAAGGAACTCAAGGCACAAATCATGCCATATGGTTGCAATATCTCCGACATCAGATGAAGAGACTTTGGCTACCGGAACTCGGTCAGGGAAGGCCTACCTCAACGACTACGAAGGAAATTATGAAGAAACAACGGCAGATACTTCAGCTGCCAAGCCTTCAGAGCCTGAACCTGTCATACTAGAAGCAGGTCCTTCTAGACCAACTCCGACGGACAAGGGCAAACAGAAAGAAGTTCGCTTTGATAAACCTTTAAAAAATATTCAAAATAAAAGTTTAGAGAGGTCATATAACTTCGACATCCTCGCCCAATTAGCTAATACTCCAGCCAGATTGTCCATTTTTGAGCTGCTTAGGCTATCCAAAGACACTCGTCAAGCCTTGAGCGAAGCTTTGATGCAGGAGGACGCATGCATGACCCAGCTCAAGTCCCCCGACAAAGAACCTGTGGCATGTCCTCAATGTCATAGCGTAATGGAAGTGGTTCCTAACATCACTTTCACTCAAGATGACATGCTATTGAAATATAACAGGCATGACAGACTCCTCTATTACACCGGATACGTCGGTTCCATGGAGGTAGACCGATTTTATATAGATCCGGGATTGTCGATCAGCATCATCCCCCATAGTCTTCTCAGGCCACTGAGGATTCCTACCAGCGAACTGGTTTACACCACCACTACAATCGTAGGCTTCAACGCCAGGAAAAGTAAGCCGTTGGGAAAGATTCGTCTGAGGATCCAGATTGGTGACCTTAGATCAGTGGCTACTTATTATGTCATTGATTCAGAGGTTTCCTACAATATTCTGATGGGCAGACCATGGATCCACGATCACACTATTGTTCCTTCCACGCTACATCAATGCTTCAAATATGTAGACTCCCAAGGAATAGTAAAGACAGAGTTTGCTGATCTCAACCCGTTCAAGGGAGTTGAGTCCTACTAATCATATGCTATGTTGTTTACCCAAGACTACATGCAGGAAGTATCAGGTAAGACGAAAGAGGAATCTTCGGGAGCCAGGAGAATCGTCTGCCGAGCAACCTCTGTCAATCCAAGTAAAAGGACGGACTATCCGTCCTAAAAGTATGGAACCCATGGCTATCCACTTAGACAGAACCAAATCAGGAGAAGGAAGTGATCCCCTAGTGATTACTTTGAACCAGAAACCTCCACCTTTGGTCATCAACCTCAGGCACATCATGCAGCCGACTGATGTAAATACAACTGGGAACGTGGTTTCTGACGATAATAAATATTCTCTTTTCCAGTATACTAATGCTCAAATTCCTGATCAGGAATTATCCCTCCATAACGATATAGAGCCTATAGCACAAAAATTCTTGAAAGCCATAGAACTCTATCAACAGTATGTATGGGAAGTGACACCAACTTCCAATGTCATCACGACATACGGGGCACATGAAGATTCTATCTTTATTGTCCCACCTACCCATAAAGATCAGCATCCAATAGTCTTCGGTCACATGTGGAGTAGACCAATTGTAGAAGAAGATTCTCACGAGTCTGATGCAAGCAAAATGCAAGTTCACAGATATAGCCCACAAGCTTTGAAGATTATGCAAAGCATGGGTTATGACCTGAAGGCAGAACCAGGCCTCAACTTTGGAAAAGGCAGGCGAATGCTGTTGCATGGTAATCCCTACTATCAACGAATGCACTTCGGGTTGGGGTATACTACGGCTCTTACAACTTCTGAGTCAAGTGAGGATATCATTCCCTCTTCTCAGAATGGTTCGTCGTCCTCCAATCCAGATAATGAACTCCAACGGGTATCGTCAGCAAATACGGTATTGACACATTCTTTCGAAGCCGATGAACAGAAATCTGAACCGTTTGAAAATGACTCCTGGGCATATCAAATGGATACACAATGGGAACTCCGGTTCGAGCAGAGAGAGCCGCTCACTGAAGATAAAGTTAACCAAATCGATGTTGGGGATGAAATTTCACCAAAGCCAATATTTATCAGTAACAATCTTTTCCCAGCAGAAAGGGAAGAGATGATCCTGCTGATAAAAGAGTATATCGACGTCTTTGCGTGGAATTATGAGGATATGCCAGGTCTTGATCCAAAAGTGGCTACTCATAAGCTCAACATACTGCCCAATTCGAAGCTTGTAAAGCAGCACCAACGCCGATTCCGCCGGATATAATGGATGCCATTGAAGCTGAAATCAAGAAGTTAATAGCCTGCGGGTTCATCCGGGAAGAAAAATATCCTGATTGGGTCGCTAATGTAGTCCCGGTCATGAAGAAAAGCAGAAAAGTTCGTATTTGTATCGACTTCTGAGATCTTAATGCGGCTTGCCCCAAGGATGAGTTCCCTCTTCCCATCACATACGTCATGATTGACAACACCTGCAGTTTTTAACGCATGTCTTTCATGGACGGATTTTCAGGGTACAATCAAATTAAGATGGATCCTGAAGACAAAAAGCATACTGCCTTCCGTACACCGCTGGGGGTATATTGCTACACAATTATGCCCTTCGGATTGACGAATATCGAGGCTACATATCAGCGAGCTATGAATAACATATTCCATGAACATCTACACAAAATAGTGGAATGTTACGTAGACGATATCGCTGTCAAAAGCCGTCTCAAGGTTAATCACATCCAAGACTTGAAGACAGTGTTCGAGTTGATGTGCCAACATCAACTCAAAATGAACCTACAAAGTCATTTCTCGGGGTATCCAACGGCAAATTCCTAGGATTTGTCATTACCGCTAAAGGCATTCAAGTCGATCCTGATAAAGTAAAAGCCATCCTAGAGATGCGACCGCCACGTAATCTGAAGGAACTCAGGGGATTTCAAGGTCGTATAGCTTATATCATGAGATTCATTTCCAACCTTTTTGTGAGATGTCAACCATTTTCCCACCTTATAAAGAAAGGTGTATCCTTTGTATGGGACGAAGCCTGTCAGCAAGCGTTTGATGATGTCAAATGCTACCTCACTAATCCTCCAGTTCTGGTGCCTCCCGTCATGGGAAGACCATTTTTGCTATATGTTCGAGCAATGGATCATTCTCTAGGGGCTCTTCTCGCACAGAAGAACGATGAAGGTCATGAACAGGCTATCTACTACCTCAGCAAGATGATGGTCGGAGCTGAACGCCGGTACAATCCAGTAGAAAAAGAAGGCTTGGCCCTAATGTTCGCCATTCAGAAGATGCGACATTATGTCACAGGCCAAACTATTCATATCATCTCCAGGATCAATCCTCTTCGGGTATTAATGAGTAAGCCGAGTGTTCTTAATTCCCAACTCACGACTTGGGCAATGTTAATAACACCATATGATATGGTGTACGTCCCTCAGAAGTCCATAAAGGGTCAGGCCTTGGCTGATTTCTTAGCTGCTCATCCGATTTTGGAAACCTCCAAACTGTACGAGGACATTCCCGACGAAGTTACAGAATGCAACTCTGTAATGGAAGGGGATATATGGCAGCTATTCTTCGATAGCGCCTCCAGGACTGCTCCCAAGGGAAACTTGGTTTCAGGAGTAGGAATCGTTCTGGTGACTCCTGATAAACTCGTCATCTATTGAGCTTATTCTCTTAGCGAACCCTGCTCTAACAATATGGAAGAATATAATGCTCTACTAATCGGGCTTCAAGTCGCTAAAGAATTGGAGGTCAAATATTTGAAAGCTTTTGGTGATTCCCAACTGATTGTCAATCAGGTCAGAGGAGTTTATGAAGTTCATAATCCAGACCTCATTCCTTATCACCAAGCAACGATCGAGATAGCCATGTCCTTTAAAGGATTCTTCCTAGAACATGTGCCTCGATCTCAAAATTTGGAAGCTGATGCTCTGGCCAGTTTAGCTGCAGATCTAGCTATTCCTATAAGGAGGCAGAATTCGGTGATTCTTCTCAACAGAGATCTTTTCTGTGTGAAAAATAACTTTCACCTGAACGCAGCTATACCATAAATACGGTTTCTCCTAAGAGAGATTGGAGAAATCCCTTTATAGACTTCACAGCTTATAGAATCTTACCAGAGGATCTCAAAGAAGCAGTATCGGTTAAAAGACGATCACTATGCTTCTATTTTGATGCTTCTTCACAAAGTCTATATCGTCGAACATATGATGGACTATTGCTACGATGTCTCTCCGATGATGATGCAAAGCAGGTTATCCGTGAAGCTCACGACGGCATATATGGATCACATCAACCCGGACCTAAGCTACAGGATCGTATCAGGAGGATGGGCAACTACTGGCCTACTATGATTGCAGATGCAGTGAAATATGCAAGACAGTGCAAAGCCTGTCAAGTTCATACATATTTTATACATCAACCTTCTGAGTATCTACATCCCACCATTGCATCATGGCCTTTTGAAGCATGGGATATGGACATCATTGGTCTGATTCACCCATCGTCTTCCAGAGGACATCGGTTCATATTGGCTATCACCGATTATTTCTCTAAATGGGCGGAGGCGGTCCCTCTTGCTGAGGTAAAGACATCCAACATGATCAGATTTATCAAGCATCATGTCATTTATCGCTTTGGGATACCCCGAAGGATAATCCATGACAATGGGCCTCAATTCATCAGCCAAGCGTTTTACTGGTTTTGCGATAAGAAGCAGATACAAAATATGGCCTCTACGGCATATAATCCTGCTGCTAATGGTTTGGCGGAAGCCTTCAGCAAAACCATCATCAAACTCTTGATGAAGTTTGTTTCTTCGAACAAAATAGATTGGAATGAGAAACTAGGAGAATGTCTCTGGGCATACCGTACAACTGTACGAGCACCGACGGTTTATACCCCATTCTCATTGGTTTACGGGAGTAAAGCAGTTATCCCTATTGAAATCCAAATCCCCTAACTCAGAATAGCGGTGGCTAATGAGTTGACCCAGGAAAAGAATGATCATTTAAGACTTCAAGAGCTAGAAGGATTAGACGAGAAATGCCTTCAAGCTCAACAACGCATTGCGTTCTACCAAGCACGCATTTTCAGAACTTTTAATCAAAAAATAAACAAAAGAGTGTTCAAAGTTGGCAAGCTAGTTTTAGTTGTGAAAAGGCCAATGATCATTACTCACAAGAGTAAGGGTACATTTTAGCCCAAATGGGAAGGCCCTTATGTGATCGAGACGACATTCTCAAATGGCGCTTACAGATTAGCC
Organism: Iris macrosiphon; assembly: GCA_036927795.1. Taxonomy (NCBI): domain Eukaryota; kingdom Viridiplantae; phylum Streptophyta; class Magnoliopsida; order Asparagales; family Iridaceae; genus Iris; species Iris macrosiphon. The sequence continues at coordinate 157,390,863 of JAYESA010000008.1, read as the reverse complement.
AAGCCTAATGGAGACTTGTTAATGGCTCCTATCAACGGCAAATTCCTAAAAAAGTACTATGCTTAATCTTTCTTGTCTAAGCGGAGTATGGTGAAGATCTCATTCTGACGATAATACGTCCAAAGACTAGTTGGATCATATTCTATCATGTCCATATAACCTCTGAATAGATATGTTCAACTAATTTGGAACTTCAAAACCTATCATGTCCATATTACCTCTGATAGTGTTTTGCATACAAATTTAGTTGGAGCATATTCTATCATGTCCATATAACCTCTGAATAGATATGTCCAGCTGAAGCTTACCGAAAGTATATCACGTCCATATTACCTCTGATATTACTTTCATCCTAGCCTATCGTTTATATTCAAAAATGATGGGTACACAAAGTCGGATAAAGTCTCTTTATTACCTCCAGAAAGAGCAAGTTACAAAAAATAAGAAGAAAGTACATCATTGGGGAGGAGCTGTCAAATCACGAAGCTGCTGCGCTAGAGCAGCCATCCTCTCATTCCTGGAGTCCAAGACATTAGCGCGAGCCCGCTCCAGTCATGCCTCATCATCATTCAGGAGGGATAGTTCAGACTGAGCTTGTACAAAACCCGCGTGAAGGACAACCACACGTGCCAGGTTCTGCTGAGCTTCTTCCATTCGGTCCTTCAGTACATTTATAGATGCCGCTGAAGCACAAGCCCACTCCTTTGCATTGATGAGCTTAGCCTCTAATTTGTGGACCCTCTCTTCATTTCCCTCATGTTCAGCCTCGCACTTAGCCAGCTGGGGAATGACATACCCCAAGATGGCCTGCTCCTCATTCATCTCTTGATGCTGTGCCTCGATGGATTTGCTCAGATTTTCCCTCTGTTCAGCAAGTCTCGCAGTCAAGGAGTCATACTGGGCCTGAACCATGTCATCGACGCTGGTTCAAGATAGCTGAAAATATTCGTTAATGGGTTGTTCTAGACCATTAACTATTTGCTCCAGAGCATCGGCTCGTCTAGTGCTATCAAAATTTCTAATCTGCGCTATGGTGAGATTGGAAGACATCTTCAGAGCATCAAAGCCCAGATTCTTCTCCAGCACCATGGATATCATCGATTTCAAAGCGACATAGAATATGCTAGTAAATTGCTCAACTAGCATGTTAAAATGCTAATGAACGCTGGGAGTGGCCACGATATCAGCAAGCCCCCTTTGGGAAATGTTGGCAGAGGATGTTGCCACAATTGCCGCTTCAGTAGACGGCGTGACAAAAGAAGAGACGCCAACAACAGTTGAAGTTGCTGGCACACTCGACGAAGGAGGCGCAGTCGCGATGATAGGCTCATCCTCCTCTGAAGATATCGGGACTGTATTGGGCGAGGTTACACCCAAAAAAGTTGCGGAAGAAGGATTGACAACTTCAAAGCTTGCTCCCTCAACGTCGGACACTGCCACTTCATAGGTTGGATCCGTAACAAAATCAAAAGTTGCATCCATTCCGCCCTCCTCTGAGACTTCTTCCCCTGAAAAGAAGACAAGAGAAAGTTAATATCAATTTGATGTTAATTTTCTTAAAAAAGATGCGTATGGACAACATTTACCCATGGCTGATGGTATATATGTCGCGTCCGCAGCCAGTACAGCTAAATTATTTCTTAATGATGCTAAGCAAGCTGTCATACCTGGAGAGGAGGGGGCACCAAATGACGACTGAGGAAAGTCATCCAAGTCTTCACCCAGATCCAATCTAGGTTCATCAGGTGGAATCTCTCCAGAGATACTTACAGATGAAGAAGGGGCTGGACCCATTATTGATCTGGATAAAGATATCCTAAAATTGCTCGGTCTCGAAGGTGGCCTCACTGCACTACCAGTAGCGGTAGTAGCAACGGCAGTCTCGAGCAAAGAATCTTCGGCACTATCAGCCAGAACTGTGGAGGTTCCCTCTTTAAAAGTCGAAGGACCTTCGATCAAAGAATCACCCTCAATAGGGGAAATAGCAGGCTCATTCCTAGGAGCCTCATGGCTGGAAGTCCTGGACGGACCACTGACAGTCTTCTCTTTCTTGCGAGGGGAAGTCTCTTTCAGAGTAGGAGCCCTTCGCTTACTGGGGATAACGAGAGGCTCTGCAGGCGAAGGTATTATGCCTCTCGGTACTGTCAATAAAAGCTCATCTGGTCCGATAGGATCTTCACCTTCATCAGAGGAGACTGATGGAACCTCCTCTCTTCCTGTGGACTTATGAGAGGGCATCCTAAAACTTCCATGCATATCAAAATTGCGATGGAGGGTATTGATGGCCACATAAAATTGTGCGTATGAATGGAGGATGCACAACTCCATGGAGAAAGAAGTCGCAGGTACAGTAAAGGTTGCTCTAGTATAACCCATCATAAAGTACCGCCACCCTCTGGCTCCATCAATAAGTCCACCTCTGGACTTGAAGCTGGTGATGGCATTTCCTACGTGCAATTGGTCATAACCAAACTGCCTGGAGAACCGACTGGGCAGATAGGGCTCCAAGAAGCAATGGTCCTCACTTCTATACAGTAAGTGGGAAGGTCTAATGCAGACCAACCAGTAGAAGGCTTCAGGAGAAATAATGGTTCTCCCATGACCTTCATCCTTGAGTCTCGTCCCCTGTTGATTGATATGTACAGTGGGGACGGTACAGAAAAGCTTCCAGCTATGAGAAAAATTTAATGCTCGCCGGCAATCTGTGACGGTCGTCACGTTCCAAGAGGAATTCTTGTAAATCAACAAGAAGTTATTTCCTGAACTACTGGAAGAGCCGGGAGACATCACCCTGGGGTTATGAAGAATTAACCATCCCATCAGATATATGAATGGTAACTCTACCCTGGGAAAATTTTCACACTGTGACTCATCAGCGAGAAGCCTATCGGTAAGAGCACTCAGGCCAGCTTGTATCCGACATACCATAGCAGGGAGCAGGCCCAGCCTTGCCCCAAATACCAAACGCACTGCAGACCATAAAGTATTGCGATGAATGCGATCTTCAGATGCGATGCCAGGCACTACCCATCGACGTAGCCATACAAAGAGGAAGCCAGCCAGTTGAGCTTCCCTTGATAGAGGCTTGCGGTAATGCCTTATATAATTATAGGCTTCAGTGCCTGCAGGATAACCCTCGATCCCCTCGTCGAGAATTTGATCTGAAGCTCCAGCGTCTTCAATAAGATCATCGACTATTCTAGCATTGAGCACGCTCAGAAGATTCAAGGGCTTATCTCTGCTATCCACAACTTTGTCTGGCTTAGCAGCTCTGGCTTGATGAAAGAAGAGATAGGACGCCCATTTGTTAGTATGAGCCAAATCAGAGGGCTCATTATAGAAGGTGATCAGGCAAGATAGTGGCACATTAGCTCCTGGTACACTGCCACCACCCGAGGATTTGCATCCTTCAGCTCCTTGTTTGTGGGAACATACTCTTCATAAGGAGTATCCCCCATTGGCAGCTTTGAAATCTCTGCCATCTCATGAAGGGCCAAGCCCAACTCCCCTAGTGGAGTGGCGAAAGTCCCAGTGAGCGAAATATACCGCTCCATTAAAGCCAAAAATAGGTTGGGGTTGAGAGGAAACCCTACACTGGTGGCAACAGCCGAGAACAGACCAATGCTCTCCAGCTCCGTCTGAAATTGCTTCAGGGTCCAGGCAGTTGAACGAGCCTATCGAAGATTTCCAGGGCTAACCCATCCGCTGGTCCGAGGATTAACCTAAGGGTATACTCCTTCCCGCCCCATGAAGTCATTGCAAAAAGTCGCATATTGAAACGGCTGGAGCAGTGCAGTGTCTTCACTTGGGACACTATCCGGAAATAATCTCCTGAAATGCATCACAGGACCTGAAGGACGGCTCACAAATAATCCTCGGTCTGATCCTTTCTGATAAAATATCTTCCCCGGCTGGCCGTGAAGATCAGGAGTCAGGGTCCATGACATCCTCCTGGGATGCGTGGCATAGAAAAATACTGAGATAGGGTAATCTTTAAACATCCTTGGCAGGTACATGACCATGCCCTCAGCAGTAAAAACCCAGTTTTTCTTTTTGGGCTTCGTCTGGGATTGTTCATCAATCATATCTCCGAACAGGAAAGCTGGTTTTATATAGTTGTCCCCATCTATATACGTCAGGGGCTCCCCGCTGATCATGCTCAACAGCATTCGTTCTCCTTGAGACGATATCAGAATTCCCCTTCCTTCAGGATACTGTGTCCCAGAAATTGGGAATGTCACATGGGACAAATCCTCCAGATAATTGGAGTTCAGCATCCCAGCAGCAGAATCCATCACATCAGCCATCAGAGGGGTCTGCAAGTCCACTAAAAAATGCAAGAAGAATAAGTCAGTTTCTACACTAGACATTACAGTCTTGCAGGTTACGCCAAAGATCGACAGTCTGTGATTTTACGCCAAGACTTCAAAAACTTGAGCTCTGATGCCGGAATCTATTTCCGAGGCGTAAAATTCAAGATTTGCAGTATACAAAAAAATTTGACAGTCTGTATTTTTATGCCAGACTGCCAAAATTTGAGTTATTACCCCAAAATTTTCATCCAGAGCGTAACACTCAAAGTTTGTAGCATACGCCAAATTTCGACAGTCAAAGATTTTACGCCATACTGCGAAAATATGGAGGTTTTACGCTGACACATTAGGAATATGGGCGTAAATGATAAAACATCTATATGCATCATCTTCCTCGAAGAAGTTCTCAGCACAGAAGATGACCTAGCGCATTCACGTACAACTTGTGCGAAAGGTTTTCTTCGTTTTCTCGTCCAAAAGCTTTACCTATGATGCCCGGAGCACAGCTCGACGGTGGAGCACTGCATTCCGATCGAGGCTCGTTCAGTCTAATGGATGTTGTTCGTGCTGGGGTAGCAGAGCGAGAAAAGGAAGAGACCTTCTTTCCTTTTGTGGTGGAAGATTGTTTCGGGGCAATTACGATTCTGAGTTCTCAAGAAAGAGACAAAGAAGAAGATTTCTTGAAAAGCTAGAGATTTCTGAAGACAGATAAAAGTTTTCTCTCTCAAGGCCTTGGGGTATTTATAGAGTTCAGATAACTCTTCGAATTCCTAACCAAATCCGATATTTAATATTCGGTTATGATTTGGGGACTACGTCAGCCTATCATTTGAAAAGAAGAAGACAGACGGTCAGTGGATCCAAAATTTACGCGCATAATAGATCTATGATTTTACGCTCAGGAGTTTTTACGCTCAAGAGACTACAAATCTACGGTTTTACGCTCAGAGGTTATAAGTCCATGATTTTACGCTCGAAAGCTTTTATGCTCAGTAGCTTTTACGCTCAAGAGGCTACAAACCTATGACTTTACGCTCAGAAGCTACAAATCTATGATTTCACGCTCAGAAGTTTTTACACTCAGAAGCTACAAATCTATGGTTTTATGCCCGGATGCTTTTATGCTCAGCAACTTTTACTCTCGAGAGGCTATAAACCTACGATTTTACGCTCAAGGAGCTATAAATCTACGATTCTACGCTCAACAGCTACAGATGGCCAACCGCATTGATTTACGCAGAAATACTCCTTCTTGGCTACAAAATATTCCAAGTACCCAAAACATATAGAGTTCAACATTGAAGACGACTCTTCTTCTTGGGTCGGTTGGAAGTTCATCCGAAGTCCAGCCGGAATCTTTCTCAAAAGTTCAAGTATGGCCTGTTTGACGGCCATTTCTCGCCCTATTTTCTAAGGGATTTTCGGGAAAATCATTCTTGAAGACGACGATCTGAACAGCAAAGTCTTCGCATTAGAGAAGTTACAGTGCAGAATTCTACGCGACTTCTCATTCAAAATAGCATGACAGTTTGGACATTCAACTTAAATGCTAAGAAGATTGCTACGCGTCTCCTGTTACACGTAAAAAGACGTTACATATACTCTTTTAATTAGAGTCATCACAAAGTTATTTCAGACGTGCTGAAGCTGCACATATTCAGACTTCCTCACGGCAAATATGGCAAAAAATTATCAGATGCGTAAAAGAAGACAAATCTTATTAATCATGATTACATATGATGGAAATCCAGTTACAAAGGGTTTTTCATCTTCATGATTACATATGATGGAAATCCTTGTTCTACCAAGGGTTTCTTATTTTTATTTAAAAGATTAACACCAAGAATCTGCTACGCTAGGTTATCATATTGGTGGAGATCTTTTTCCGTCTTCTTCAGCAGTTAATCGACTTCCGTGGCCGATTAACAATAAAATAATTAATGGTGGGAGGATACAGAACTGGGCCTGCGTAAATTATTTAGAGCCCATCCTCCATACGTCATGACAGATTGAGTAAGGATTCAGACCCAACTCAATACTGGAAGCTAGGGTCAGACTGTCTACCCTCATCAACCGTCATAATGAGAGAAAATACAGCTTGCAAGCTGTGTGGTCGAATGAGACCCTTCCTTTCTCCTGGACGAATTGCCATATGAAATTGCTGATCATCCCGAGCAAAGGAAGCTATGATATCCTTCCATGATCCATCGTTGCAGAGGACATTTGCTCGAAGATGCCTCTTTTTACGGCTCCTTATAAACAGGAAGAACATGATCTTCTTCATCTTCCTCAAGTCAGCATGACGAAACTCGGCAACCATTTCTGTGTGGTGAAGGATGTGTGGGAAGAAAAAGGTTAAACTCAGTCGCCTTTTTATAGGCAGAGGAGATCACGCCAAACCCCAACAAATTCCTGAAAATTTGTCGAGAAATCAGCCTCGTGGAACGAGTCAAACTTGATCATTTCATCCTTCATTCAAAATATTTCAAATTACGAAAAATTTGAAAACTTTGAAGGGGGTCTTGTAGAAGCATGAAAAATACGCTACAAGATTATACGCAATATGCATGAAGCCCGCGTAAAGCAGTGTTTCAGTATTGTGCAGCGTAAAGCATGACTTCAGAGCCATTGGCGTACAGCAAAGCTTTAACGCTATTTCAGCGTAAAATATAGCTCCAGAACAACCCGCGTAATGCAATATCTTCAGACTGTTCCTGCGTAAAAGGATTGCTACATCGCCATTTGGGCGTAAAACCTATCCGCTTTTAATGCAGCATGGAAGTGTACGAGGAACGCTTCGTATTCCTCAAATGAACCTATCAGACAGTACAATGAACCTGGCTCCTGACAAAAAGTACTGCACGATGATCGAGCAGACGGCTGTAATAATGATTCTACACAAAGTTCCAGATTGTCGTTTAGTGACAAAACCTTGATTTAAGTCGTCGTTTATGCAGTCAAGGAATACGCTGCCTAGTTTTACACAGGCAGACATGAGATTTTATGTGTAGGATGAGACAAAACGGACCGCCACGTCAAAAGCTGCTCTTCGTACAGAACTCGAGGCACGTCTCTGCAGTTAATGCATGAGACGGGGGCAGATCTCTGCATTAAATGCACGTGATTTGGTTCTACTTTCAATGACTGGGCGAGCTATAATTAGGGCTAATACGTCTACATCACCATCACTGCACATTACGCCATCAGGCTATTTTCAGCTATAGGAGTACGCCGTATGCTATCTCCTTGAAATATGCCAATTCCGTCTATATTTGCAAAGACACGTGAATGGGCTATCCGGTCTAGAATACGCTCAAGACCCCAGTCAACATCAAGTTCTACATGCTATTTGGCTTCTACGCCAGTATGACAGCTATTTTGGCTTCTAAGCCAATATGACAGCTACTTGGGCTTCTATGCTCATTAGGCTTCTATGCCTATTTTGGCTTCTACGCCAACATGACAGCTGCTTGGCTTCTATGCCAATATCTCAGCTATTGGGCTTCTACACCTATTTGGCTTCTACGCCAACTTGACAACTATTTGGCTTCTATGCCAACTTGACAACTATTTGGCTTCTACGCCATCAGAACCGCTATTTGGCTTTTATGCCAAGGAGACAGTTATTTGGCTTTTATGCCAATCATCTCTACGCGAGGGGCAATTACCTACGTGGCTTGCATGCCGTGATCTTCGTAGCAGTTATACGCATTACCTTTTAATGGGACACGCGTTACACGCTCATTCAGAAGATTATTTATACGTGGGTGACAGTTATTATAACCGCCACGTAAAAGATGCAGCTTTCTCCGTTGTTCGGTTTCTATGCCGACCGCGGTTAAACCCTATAAATGGATACCTTCGTCCACGGAGGTCAGAGGTCGGAGGGGTGGAAGATTTTCAAGAAGGGGTCGAAGACTTTGAGCTTGAGAACTAATAGTCAGAAAATTGAGAGAAAGGAGTCTAGAGCATAAACAGAGAGTAGTGACGACTTTGGCATCAAGCGTCCAATCCCTCTTGTGATCTTTGAAGCTTCTTCTTCTACAACACTTCTTCGTCATCGTGTGGTCCAAGGGACAAAGTGATCGACTGTAGATCAGACTTCTATAGCAATATTTATCCAGATTTAAATTTTGTACTTAACATCCTCGTATAGGATTAATAGTACTTCTTGTTTGTAAACCTAAGAAAGGGTTTTGTATAAACCTATTTTTTATTTCTTTCATTTATTATCAAACAGCTGCATGCACCCACTTGCCGCATGGAATCATCGGTCGCATGCACCCACTAGTCGCATGGACTCACTGGCCGCATGCACCCACTGGCCTTATGAGAACTTCGTCTTCTCCAAACAACAGGTTCAACCATGGCGGAAACTCCAAAAAAATCAAAAAAATATTTTCTTCATAAAGACTTTATTTTAACTGCGAATCAAGTGAATCAAAAGCCAAAATACTCGAAATAAAGTGCTCCATCCACCACAAATATTATTATTTTTTCTAAAATACCATGATTTAGTACATCAAAACCACAAAAAAATATGAAACCCATACAAACCCTAAACTTTAAATTCAGATATACTTAAATATACTCATAAAAATTCAAAACTCTAAGAACTAAATATGATCAGCAACTCAATAAGAACATTTTCCATCAAATTTTCTTTTTAAAACAACAAATATAAAAAAATAAAAAATCAAGGCCTCACCATTGAGCAAGATGTACTTGCCTTGGGTGGCTCCTAGTCTCTACCTCTCACGGTCCAAGTCATAGTAACTTCTCCTTAGGGCTAGAGTTGGCTAGTTGGAGCTTGAAGGAGCGGAGGAAGATGGAAGCAAGAAGAGTAAAAATAAGAAAAATTAGTGAGGAGAGAGAAAATACTCATATATATATATATATATATATATATATATATATATATATATATATATATATATATATATATATATATATATACACACACACACACACACAAAGAGGTGAGGAATATGGTTTCATCATGGGTTCAATCAAATGAACCGAACCAACTGTCTATTTTACATGCGAATCCTCTATGGGTCTTTGGCAATACCAATGGGTATTCTACTAGTCTTAAGTAGCCTCTCTCAATAACAGAAATACATTATCAGAAAAAATTTAATTCAAAAATTTTAAAAATACCAAATCTGGAATCGGATATGACAGGTTGCCAAGGCACCAGAACCGATTCGACCTAGGGAAAGCTGTGCTGATGTACAAGCACGGGCTGAGTACGAGACTCCAGTGATGCTAGATACCTGAACTAGAAGGATTGCCATCTCACTAGAAGTCCAAGATGACTATTGGTGCCAGTAACCTTAACCTATATGAAATGTTCATCTAAATATGTCTTATCCATAGGGAAGAACATGGCTCGACCTCGAAGGGTTCAAGTGGGTCCTCATCGTCTTCCTCAGGTTATGGTGATATCATATTGACAGATAGCATCTTTAAAACATGTCTCCTATGCTTTTACTGGAGTCCCAAGCGGAGGATTATGAAGAGTGAGAATACACTTCGTCTTCTTTTCTTCGAGTCTTTGGGAGTAGATGGAGGTGTAAGGGACCCTAGACCATGTCGAGTCTTATGGTAGTAATCCTCAGTTTTTTTTGCAGGAGTAAGAAGACACAGAGGCAGTCGTCGTCCTTTGCCATAATTCAGGCCTCGGCCGCTTTTAAGATCATAACCTATCTTCTGGATAAGGTACTTGGCTTGTGAGATATAGCGGTATGTTTGCATCCTTCCACAAATGCTTGTCAAAATGAGTATGCTTTTATTTGTCTGTTGCAGAAGGTTGGGATGGGCCAGGATCTGATGCGCCAAGTGTGACGGTTGGTAGTATAACGTCTTTAGGAGCATTATAGTGGCGTTGGTTGGCCAGTCCCTACCTTTTCGCTCTGCCATGTCTTCCTCGGTGGAAGAAGAAACCTGTGGCAAGCATTCAACTTCTTTCCTCGGGATATAGCAGCAAAGGGCACTGCTTATTGTATCACGTCCTGGACAAGATCAGGGTGAACCTACATGACCTCACCCCAAGGTGTGCTAAGAGGTACTAGCCCGACTGCTTGGTTGTGAGCTGGAGGAAGATTAACAACCTCCATTATTTCCCTCTGGATCGGGATGACCCCATCTTGGGTCTCCGCTACTGGGAAGTCTCCGAACTGAAGAGATATCATATTGGCGGTGACTGTCTTGTCCTCAAAGTCTAAGGTGAGAGCTTTGGACTCAAGAAGATGCTAGATGTATCATTTCAACTTATAGCAATCCCATGTTGGGTGGTTGATAAACCGATGGTAGTGGCAGTACGTGGGGTTATCGACCTGATCCTCCTCATCGGGGCGTTTGATGTCGGAGAGCCAGAGATTATTTCCCTTCATCAGCACGTCAAAGATTACCATTACATCATCGTCGTTGAAAGAGTAAGTCTCTTTCGGTTTGGGTGCCTCAGCCGACTTCGGATCCGGCAAAGAGAATTTTTTGGACAGGTTGACGGTAAGGGCATGTTCCCCTTTGCCTTCACAAGCACGGTTTTCCTGATTATTATTGTTGTTGTTGTAAGGACGCTTTTTTCTATCATCGGCGATGGGGATCAATATTCCCAGCAGTCGATCGTCCTTCAGATTATTCTCGGTGACGATGACACTTATGATAAATATCGTCCAGACTTTGAACTGAGCGACGCTCGTCCAAAGCCTTGCTACTGGGAACAAATTCTTTTGGCGTATGTCCATTAGTGTGGACTTCGAATTCCTGGGGGTAGTCTGAGCTTAGCTTGCCTGAATCGTTCTATGTATTCTTATACTGGCTCTTTTTCTCTCTGAGAGATGTCCATCAGAGAGGACATTGTCTTATTATTTCCCCCAACATAGAATCGGGCCAGAAAGACGTGCTTAAGGTCTTCAAAGGAGCAGATGCAATTATCTTGAAGACTGTAGAACCAATCGAAGGCTACCTCAAACAATGCCCCAACGAAGAGCTTGATTAGAAGGGCATCACTGCGAGGTAGATGCCCTATTGCCGTCTCAAAGTAGCTCATGTATTGACAGGAGTATGTCTTTCCTTCAAATGGAGTCATGTAGAAGGGCTTGTACTTTGGCGGGTATGCCACATCTTTCCACTCGAGAGGATATGGTTATCGTATCCCCAGCTCGTGCAGTGTTTCCCGATTGCCCATTAAGTCCAGATGGGCTTGAAGTTCTTGTATTTCCTGCATGGCCTCCCAGGCTTTATCTGCTGCAAGCGGAGCATATGATCATGGTAGAGTATGATTGGTCCCACACTACCAGAAAAAGTCAAATTAGCGACGTCTAAAAACGTCGCTAAATAACCAAAAATCGTCGCTAATTAGGTTTAGCGACGTAATTAGCGACGTTTCAAAGCAGTCGGAAAACACCAAGTCGCTAAAACAAAAAACGTCGCTAAACGTCGCTATGCAGACGTCGGTTTTTTAGCCAAGTCACTAAAAAGCTCGCTAAACGTCGCTGATTAGCGACATCTATCGCGACGTTACACCGACGTCTTTAATGACCTGGCTATACTGCCATGTCAGCAATTGGCGACGTTTAGCGACATAATTAGTTACGTCATTAGCGACGTCCTTAGCGACGTTTTATAGCGTCGCTAAGTAGCGACGTAATTAGCGACGTAAATTAATGTCGCTAAACGTCGCTAAACGTCGCTAATAACGTCGCTAATTTTTAAAAAAAAAATAAAAAAAATAATGTGCAGAAGCAAACATTGGTGATTCCGTGCAGTTTTACATCATCTTCATCATACACACCAACATGATTCAATCTAGTTAACTATATAATCCAATTAAATTAAAGACCACAAGAAGTATCAATCCAATTAAATGTGGATAACTATATAATCCAATTAAATTAACTAAAAAATTAAAGACCACAAGAAGCATCATACATCATGTCTATTGTTGAAGTATCAATAATTCATAAATAATAATAAAAATAACTATACTACTACGGATCTGCAGGAGGCTAACCAGCGGCGCGCTTGAAGGATAACAACTCCTCATACTCGTCCCGTGGAATCGACACCGATGTCGATGGAGAATGCAGTGACGTCGGTGGAGGCCGTGCCCGCTCCAAGTCTGCGAGTCGCTGGTTGTAAGAATCCAGGGTAGATAACAGCCTCGTACTGCTATCACCCATTGAATCCTGCATCCTCGTCAGGTTCTCGCCCATCGATAGCTGTGACGCCTGCAGCTCCATGATGTTGCGATCATTGGAGGCTCTAATATTATTTGTCAATTCTCGTAGCTCCGTCATGCTGCGGTCGAGCATATCCAATCGTGCGATGAGCATCGGATCGTCCGCCTGCGGTTGGGACCGGGACTGGTCCTCCATACTTCGCAGCAAGTCATCACGGAGAGACGCAATCTGACGGTCAACGGCCTCCTGGACGGCCTCCTGGACTCTGGCCGACGACTGCGAGGGCTGCGACTGCGAGGGGTGTGTGGAATGCACAGCTGTCGGGGAGGCCCTAGATGACTGCGTCGCAACCAGGGCGCCATAGGAGCCCGTACCGTAGTACGTACCCCTCTGGAGACCACCAGCTGCGGTCACCCACAGGTCGTCCGCCGATGGAGATGGACCGGGCTGCGACGAAGCACCAGCCTCTCCAGGTGTAGGTGCACTAGCAGTCGCCCGCTCACGAAGCCTAAGATACTCGGCCTAGAAAAGGTTTGGAAACTCAATAATTGCCTAAGTTATATTAAAATAAACACAAAGTAAAGTAATACTTACATAGGTCTGTGAGGCCCTCTCATCAATGAGATTTCCGTCCTTGCGATGGGTGGCCAAGAAGACGGTCACCATGTTTGCATCCTCACCCCTCTGTACCTGTTAAAAATATTTTTTTTATTACTAAACTTAAATATTTTTTCCAAGTACCATTTTATGGTACTTATATTAAAATAATATATTTTAAAAGAAAAAACATACCAAACGACGGAAATGTTTCGTCATCGGAATCGAGCCACCACACCACTTGGCAGCATTCTGCCTAGCCGCCTTGGCCTTCTTAGACCTTTCCTTGTAGCTCGGATCGTCGAATCTAGCCCTCATCGCAGTCCACTGCTCAGGCGTGATCCAACCTTGGATCGGTTTTCCAGCACGATCATGAGCCTTCTGGTCATCTAGAGCATCTCGGATAAGCTTGGCGGCAATGGTAGGAAAGAGCCGCTCGATCAACTCGGCCCGGTGCGGAGGATAAAAATACGTTTGCTACAATAAATAATTCATTAAGTTAGCATCACGAATATGCATAAATTAGAGGATTTATTTAATATACTTTTACCTGGAAGTGCGCAAACCATAACGCCTTCCTCTCCTCCGGAGCCTCAGAGTAGTTGATCCAAGGGCCACCGTAGTTGTTCCTTAGAAATTGGCCCAGGCGTCTCTGAACCGACGATGGACGATATCTATACAGAAATAATAATTTAGATTACTGAAAAAGTCAATATACGATGAATAAAGAGAAACACAAATATATACTAAACCATCTAATTGACTTACTTTGTACCGTCGGCCCAAATCTCTGTCCTCGTCTCCTCCGGTGGTGCGCATGGAGGATCTTGCTGATGCTGGGACAACGTCGACACGACCTCCTCTACATGCTCATCTGTCTCCATGGTTCCGTCAGCAGGAGGAACGCTGGACGAGGGAGTACTATCACGCCTGGAACTACTCGTCCCAGGAGTGATGCCACGCAACGTCGTCGCAGTCGGAGATGTGACTGATCGATGTACTGGAGTACTGGGCGACGATGATCCGGAACCAACAGTAGGCAGTACCGGAGTGGCACTCTGTCTACCTCGGGACCTGCCGAATCCTCCGCGTCGTCCTGTCATATCTGATAACAACATATGATGAATATAGAGAAACACAAATATATACTACATTCTACAGTCGAAATGTGATACATATCTCAAAGCATTATACAGTCAAAATATAATACATATATTCGTTAATGTCAACATCTACTTCTACATGCAATATTTACAGTCCAAATACAGTTACATTCTACATGGAATATTTTATATTTTCAATCATCTTCAGAAAATTCATCTTGTTCGCCTTCCTCGTCCTGCTCTTCCTCTTCCTCGTCTTCACTTTCATCTATTTCGTCGTCCTCTTCGGATAATTCTACATCTTCTACATTATTACTCGTGTAATGAGTAACTTCCGTTGAGTCCACATCTACAATATTTGTTACAAGAGGTAGATCGTCCTCCTGATAAGCTATTTCGTCAATGTCAAAGGTATTTCTAGCTTTAGTCTTGCATACTGCCCACCAATCCGACCTCGCTGTCCCCCGTCTAGGATAAGTTGTGAAGTACACGAGCTGAGCCTGACTTGATAGGACAAATGGTTCGTAGCCTTGATATCTACGCTTGTAGTTTATATCCACAAGGCCATGCTTGTCAATTTTCCAACCTTGATCTTGAATCAGATCGAACCATTCACACCTGAATAGCACGATATTAGCAGGTTCTGGGCCATAATTATATGTCAACTCCACAATCTCTCGTAAGATGCCAAAAAAATCATTGCCCGGATTGACGTCTTTGTAGTTTGTAGATTTGATACACAAACCACTATTTTTCGTGGAATCAAGATCCAGAAAGCTGTCTCTGATAGGAGCATTTGTTGACTTGAACCTGAACCCATTCACACAGAAACTTGGCCATATTTTTACGGCAGTAATTGGTCCCTTGGCTAGAGTCCTAATAGATTCAGTCTCGGATGATATTGGACGATCGACCTAAATACCAAAGTAGCGATAGTAAGTTATTTGTTTTGCAAGTGCAGAAATAAAAAGTAATTACCAAGCATCTTACATATGCGCTCAACCAAGAAGAAAAATGGCATCTCATATCTTGTTCTACTTCTTCGTCTGTTATGTAGGGTCTAACCGACCTCAACTCATCATTATATGTGCTGAAAAACAATAAAGCAACTGCTGATTAGTAGCATAATAGTATCTTATACTATTACATTGAGATGATATAAACGTGGACGTATTAATTACTTACCCCTCTAGCTTCTCCACTTCATCCTCGTCGCAATTGAGTAATATATACAATTGAGCAGCCCTTAGCTCATCGTCATTCAAATATCTCTTCTTCATTTTTCCCGAGAGCTTTCCGGATGCATTGAATACTTTGAGTATTGCATCATTAGATTCCTGATATGCGTCGTCGTTTCTGGGAGCTTTCGTCCTATTAGTAGCAACATGCGGTTTGAAATACGTCGAGCAAAATTTGTAATCTCCTCGAGAACATAAGCTTCACAAATAGAGCCTTCAACCCGTGCCTTATTTTTCACCTTTCTCTTTAGGTGATTCAGATGGCGCTCGAAGGGGTATATCCACCGATAACCGACAGGACCACCAACACGTGCCTCATAGGAAAGATGAATTGGCAAATGCTCCATAGAGTCGAAGAATCCAGAAGGAAACACCTTCTCGAGCTTACATAGTATTACCGCAATGTCCCTCTCTTGCTTTTCTAGACGATCGACGAGCAACTTAGTACAACAAAGATCTCTGAAGAATATGCTCATCTCTGTCAATGGGTCCCAAACGACCTGCGGTAAGAATTCCCGAAATGCAATCGGAATTAACCTCTCCATGAATACGTGACAATCGTGGCTCTTCATACCTACTAGTTTGTTCTCCTTAAGGTCGACGCATCTTTTCAAGTTCGACACGTACCCGTCTGGAAACTTTAGACCCTGAATCCACCTACAAAGTCTACCTTTATCCTCTTTATCTAGTGAAAAAACTGACTTAGGTTGCTTTAACTTTCCATTCCCCTCCTCTATCAAATGCAATGCAGGACGTCTACATATGTCTTCTAAGTCCAACCTCGCCTTCGGATTATCTTTCGTCTTCCCCTTTACATCTATTACAGTATTAATTATGTTATCAAACACATTCTTCTCGATATGCATGACATCAAGGTTATGTCTGATCAGATTGGTGCTCCAATATGGCAGATCCCAGAATATACTCCTCTTTATCCAGTTATGGGTGCGACCAAATCCGTCACACTTGTACCCCTTAGCAGGCTCTTGGATAGCACTTGGTAAATCTTTTACCTCTTTCCATATCGTGCATCCGGGCCACCTTGGCGGTGGATTGGCCTTCTCCACAACTCCCGCACGAAAAACATTCCGATTCCTCTGGTACGGATGATCCTTCGGCAAAAATTATCGATGACAATCGAAGAAGCACGGTTTGCCTCCGTGTTTCAAACGGAAAGCCTGAGAACGGTCCATACAATACGAACATGAGAGACGACCATGGGTGCTCCATCCCGATAACATTCCATAGGCCGGAAAGTCGTTGATGGTCCACATAAGTGCTGCCCTCATCTGAAAATTCTGCTTTCTAGAAACATCGTACGTGTTGGCACCGACTTCCAACAGCTGATTCAACTCATCTATCAAAGGCTGTAAATACACATCGATGTTCCTCTTCGGATTGTTCGGACCCGGGATAATAACGGTTAGGAACATATACGGAGTCTTCATGCACATCCAAGGCGGTAGATTGTACGGAGTGACGATCACAGGCCAACACAAATACTGGGAGCCCGAAAGTCCGAATGGGGTAAAACCGTCAGAGCAGAGCCCCAATCTGACATTACGTGCTTCCTCGGCAAAATATGGATACTCTCGATCAAAGTGCTTCCATGCTTCTCCATCGGATGGATGATCCAATACTCCTTCGATCTGTTTTCGCCTGTGCCAACTCATGTTTTCTGCAGTCTCCTTAACCATAAACAACCGCTGCAACCGCGGCGTCAAAGGCAAGTAGTGCATCGAATCGGTAGGCTTCCTTGCACCGACAGACTTTCCTCTAACAGTGGCCTTGTAGCGATCAGCACCACAGAATCTGCACGCATCTTCATCCTTGTCGTCTTTGTAGTACAACATGCACCCGTTGTGACATGTATCGATTTTCTCGTATCCCATCCAAAGCGATCTCACCATCCTCTTAGATCGATAGAAGTCTTTAGGTAACTTTGCACCCTCGGGCAAGATCTCTATAATCAAATCGAGCAGTCGATTATAGCATTCTTGCGACATGTTAAAATCGGACTTGATGCTCAATAATCTTGTAACCACCTCCAACGGTGAATGATCCTCACAACCAGGATATAGTGGAGTCCTTGCATTCTCAAGCAACTCCATAAACTTTGCAGCATCGGCATTCGGTGCCTCCTCAGCTGCATCATAATTGTCCGGATTGAAACTAGGTCCCGCCGCATCATAATTGTCAGGATTGAAACTAGGCCCCGCCGCATCATAAACCATGTTCACCAACCCGTCGTCATAAGCATCGTGGTCTTGGACATCCATATACGGCTCCACATAGGGCTCCGACTCTGATGCTAGAGATACAAGTTCTCCGTGCGCGATCCACTGATAGTAATTCGGCGTAAAGCCCTTCGAGTATAAATGATATGTAACTTCCACTTCAGGATGATATTTCCTGTTGCGACATCTCACACACGGACACTTAATTTTGGTACCGTCCATGTATTGAGGGAACGCCTTTGCGAACTGCAGGAACTGCTGTACACCCTCAATGAATTTATCCCGCACACCGCACATGTCATCAGGATGACGGTTGTACATCCACGAACGATGACGCAGATAGTAATTCATATCCATTTCTAAAAACTTCTGCAAAATTGACAGTATGTATCATATAAATCATTACATGCAAAATTAACCGTACTATAAAAATCATAACTGATATAATACATATTTTTATTTATCAAAACTGCAGCTGCCCCCAACCTCATAGTACTATGAACTGCACTATAAGTGTGCAGTCAACACTACAAATAGTGTGTCATACTATAGAACTGCAGCTGCCCCCAACCACACTCCTAGGTTAGTGTCCGTTATGGGAAAAGCAGTCATGGCATTGCACTAAGGCACCTGGTGCTTGAACAATTTTTGCATCAAAAGTTTTCCAAGTACACGGGCTATTGCTCTATGAAATGGATAACCCCATGCATTGTGGCTGTACTCACTCACATTTACCAGCAGATTACTGCACTCCCTTTAGTAAAAAAACCTAACCCCCCAAACTGGCACACTAATACACACATACACTCTTAAGAATTCTGTAATCAAAACTCACCTGGTACCAACAACACCTATTAAGTACTCTAAATTCTATACTTCATATAAACACTCCATCTATACTCATATAAACACTCCATCTATACTCCCAGATCTGGGATACACCAATATGAATGCTCAACCTTCACACCTATTACTTATTCTCTTCAACACATATATTCACTCAAACACCTGACTAATACACCTCTTTAAATCAGTCACCCACTGCTACTGCTTAACTTCTTCCTCAATATTTGATTACCCCTTATCCCGAGCCACACACTCATGTGTGCACTATAGTATCACTATGAATACCCAATCTTCTCTCAGATGTTGGTGTTATATCTGACACTTGCCCTCATGTCCTTCAAATCATACAAGTTCAAACCCCATCTCAAACACATCCAAATCCTGCCTTGCACTAGTTGCTGACTGGCTCAGTAAGTTGCTGCACAAGGATGCGGTGTTTACACTGTATTAGGACCCCCTCACACCTGCCTGCAGAAGCTAACAACCAACTACAATGCACCTAAACCTTAATGCATACTATGTTCAGCTGTGCAGTGCCTCCCCAAGTTGCCTGTTGCACATTGGGCTGATGTGCCTCAAGTCTCCCTCTGCTCACTGCTAGTAAGCAGTGCTCACTGCTGCTGTTACCTCTCTCGTCGACTTGGGCCAGTCGGCCCTAACCCTAACCCTAACCCTAACCCCATGTCAACAAACCTAACCCTAACCCTAACCCTAGGTCCTGATCAGTGTCTGTGTCAGTGTGTGTGTGTGCCGTGTCTGTGTCTGTGTCAGTGTCTGTGTGTGTGTCGTATTTGTGTCAATGTCACATGTGTCCTGTGAGAGAGAGAGAGAGAGAGAGAGAGAGAGAGAGAGAGTAGGGTTTACCGGAGTAGTCGCGGTAGAGAGCGGGTCGACGGAGCGCGGGGGGGGGGGAGGAATTTTTTTTCTTTTCGAAATTTCAGCAGATGGGGAAAAATGAAACCGATCCCTAATTAACCAAATTTTAGCGACGTTTAGCGACGTCGAAGAAAAAACATCTCTAATTTAAATTTTAGCGACGTCAATGCGTCGCTAAACACGTTGCTAAATATTTTCAATATTAAGGTCGCTATATACGTCGCTAAAGGTCGCTAAATTAGACATATTAGCGACGTTTAGCGACCTAAACTGAACTTATAGCGACTTATCTTTTAAAATCTTAATAAAAGTTGCTAAACGTCGCTAAATGTCGCCATTTAGCGACGTCTAGCAACGTTTTAATAAGGAGTCGCTAATTTTTATATTATTAGCGACGTTTTTTTTGACGTCGCTAAAATACGTCGCTAAGACCGCTTTTTCTAGTAGTGCCAGTTCTTGGCGCGCTTGCGCAGAGGTCCTCTACGTTTGTGAGACCATGCTTTCCTTGATCTCTAACATTGTCTGGGTCAAGGACTACATTGAGGCACTCACGATGTGCATTATTTGTTTTAAGGAGTCGAGGCGTTGGCGGTCGCTGGTATCATCAACGTCCTCCCCAGCCATGTATACTGTTCTGACATTGGGAGAGACAGACAGGACAGTAGATCTCTCACTTTCTACCTCGAATTCTTACATTGAATATTCCCCAGGAAAAGTTGACAATATTGCATCTTCTTCGGATTCAGGGGGAGTACTACCCCCGGTGTCAGAAGTTGGTTTATTTGGATAAGGGTGACTATCACCAGGAATCTCGACATTTGTTCCTTGAGAATCACTATCTTCGTGGAACGACGGGTTGTTATAAAGTTCTAGAGGATTGCTACCCCCGGCTTGCGGGGTTATCTTGGATTTTGAGGTAGTATTACCCCCAGTTGTTGATAGTTTGACCTTCGAGCGGGTGTAACGACCCGTTCCGCTCAAGCGGATTGCCGATTCAAAAGACAAAACGGTAATGTCCCGACCCACTTTGCTTCAGTGAGAATACTCGTTTGAGGCAAAGGATTTCTAGAATTTGCCCTTTAGGAGTTCTGGCATAAGCTTTCAGAGGATCGCTCGGAGTATCGCTTGACCGAGGCGAATCATCGCTAAGGTGAATGGCTACGATGAACTTGTCTTTACTTAGCCAGCACACTTAAAATATAGATGTTTCATGCTAGTCGCTAGGTGAATCACCCCCTGCATGCTAATAAAAATACAACACACCTAGCTAAGGAGATAATCCTAACTTGTATTACTTGTGTTAGAACATGGAAATAAAATATTGCTTATAATTAGACCCTCACATGCTACCTTTGCCTTGTGCAAATAGACCCTGCTATGCCTCGAGTAGAACGATATAAACATTATACTCTTCGTAGTGCACTTTTTTACTGCTACACTGTACGATCCTAGATCATGTCGCTCGGTAAGCCCCTTTATGATTTTACTCCTTGGCTTACCTTCGGGCCCAAGACAAACCATATCGCGTCCCAGTCCCAAAACACCGAGGAACTAGCCATGTGGAAATGGCCAGTAGCACACTCCAATGGGCAAACCTAATTTAATAGACCCATTAGGGTGTACTTAATATGTAAAACAACAGTAAAGGTCTACGGTACTAATCTCATCCACAGAAGATAAATACACTCAATATCAGAATAATTAAGATGAAATAATAATCAACAAGTCTCAATAAAAGTCTCGGGGAACAACCCGATAATGAGTTTGATACAACAGTTTAATAAACAGAAAATAAGAGTCTAACAATAGAAATAACTGAGTATAATAACCAGATACTCAGGAGAAATCCTCGGCCATCACCTCGTCCTCGGGTATCGGTATTTATCCTACTTATGCTTCTGCTCCTGTCTCGTATACCTTGAGATAAATCTCCTCTGTTAAACCTGGGAACATAATCCGAATCCAGGTCCTCAGGGGACATAGCAAGGTAAAAGAATAACTTAAGCCAAAATAATTGTACTACAATAATAAATGAATAGGGTAAACTATATAACCAGCTATGTAATATGCAAGTGAGAGAATTAATCATACTCAGGCTGAAACTACTATAGGCTCTGTGTCGGGGAAACCCATAGCAACATTTATCTCGAAGGGCAAGTACATGTGCCAAAGCTCTGTGTCAGAGTCTAAGGCACTTCCAGAATAACTATATATATATAATATAATCAGTTTTTAATATGGTAAGACTCTCTCCACCTAATGTAATCACACGTCTCATGTCCACGACGTCTCATGTCAATAATACGCAAGATCATATCTAATGCAGCCAGTCATAATGATAGCTATGTATATATATAAAGTCAATGTCACGAATCCTGTAAGCCTATACAGAATCACCATGAATAACCCAGGAAGATTTTGTCTCATGAATAGTGTCAGGTGTCCTATGGTATGACATACTTGATAATGCAAGCACGAAAATGTATAGGGTCGCGATATCAATCTTTAGGTGACGTTACACAACTCCGCGTACGGCGTTGACACCCGAATCTTATTCGATTGCTAAGCAATGTCACACGGTCCTAGGTTGAACATTTATATCATATAATTAATTCAAGAGAATAATACAAAGCATGTACTACAAGATTGGCAATGTACTCTTGCCTGGGGTTTGGATTCCAACAATTGCTCCTGTAACAGCAAGATCTTCAAGTATTCCTCTGGTTGTTGAAATAAACATTATCATCATGCTTAGAAGATATTAAATAGCTAAAATTTCCTATCCATAAATCCAATTTGGACACAGGGGTAAAATTGATAGTTTCTGGACAAAGCGGGGTCTACATGTGGCCCACTTCGCACCGAAAAATGTGCCAGAGATAAAGTCCTCCAAATTCGTCAAACTTAGTGTCTACAAGTCCAGAACGATGATACAAACCCAACAGAATATGCAGAACTGGATTTCGATGAGCCGATCACAAAATCGCCCGTCAAGTGGAGTCGTAGGGCCCACGATATGGGATTTTGTCAACGTTCTCAGAATCGAACCAAACTTGGGTCATAGGACCTACGTATCGCTACGAGTCCGATGGAGTAATTTTTGTTGCAAAACGATGAGCACACACGAAGTTACAACAAGTTTCAGAATATGGCTGATATGGGGTGATTTCGACGGATACACGTTGATTCTGGTGTACACGCACATCCCAATCAACTTCCGCGAAATTCTACACTTCCGAATTGACGGTGCGCACCTTTCGGTAAAATTTTCACACGACCAAGTCGTCTCGTTTAGGGACACACCCAGTTCCGAAAAAATTCAGGATTTTTAAAGACTAAGTTTTTGGTATATTTTACCCTCGAATAAAATACAATCCACAACACATTAAATTAAACTAAATACAGGGTTTGAAACTCGGTTATATTATCTAAATTACTGTTCAAGTAAATTTTGAAATTATTAAACAGGTTGCACGCAAAACTGTCATGAACTGGAGAGTTTGGGACAATTTCTGATTTTCAGAAATAGGGAGTTTTTTTTTCTGTTTTTGCGTTGCAGTTTACGATCGACACAAGACACGATACCCCAGTCTAATTGCATGAGTTTCGAGAGGGTCACGTAGCGAACATATCACAATAGTCTATTCGAATATCGACGCAACGAGGAGAGAGAAATTCTTACCTGAACATGGGTCGGTATCGACTGAAATGAGCTCACAGGATGGCGCGGTGCGGCGGTGCTTGGCTGGCGGCGACGGCGCTGTGTTGTCTACTGGTAGTCGACACTGGCGACGGCGGAGGTCATCAGCGGGTCACCGGAGGAGATGTGGCGGTCGGTGGGGCTGCCCGATCTTGGGTCGTAGTCGGTGGCGGCCGGAGTGGCGGAGGCAGTGGAGATTGATGGTGATGGCAGCGGTTGGTCTGCTGGGTAGTGGTCGGCAGGGGAGTTCAAGGTCTCCATCGTCGAGGTCCCGGTGGAGGGGAGATCGGGTCGTCGCAGCGGAGGGGTCGGGATCGATGGAGGGGCTATGGATGTGAGGGCGGTCAGGGTTTAAATAGGGGGAGCGGGGAGGAGAACGGTCAGCCGTGGGGAGGCAGAGAGGTTGGCGGTTGCGGGAGGCGAAGGGGCGGCTGCTGTTGAACGACCGCGGGGGAGGCGGAGCGCCACGGCGGTGGAAACGGCCGGGGAAGAGGAACGGCCGACGGGGGTTATGGGAATTGGGGAAACACTATAGCGGGGTCCTAACGGGTCGGGTCGGGTTTTTGATCCGTGTCCAGATCCGACCCGATCCAATAAGTTTTTGGTCGAGTACGGGTTAGCGGATACGGGTCAGGTTCAAATCCGACCCGTTAGGGTTGGTTTAGGGGTTCGATTTATTTAGGCTTGGTTTGGTTCGGTTCAATCCGGTTCAGGTTGGTTTATTTTGGGTTTAATTAAAAACTAAGTTTTTAGGTATAGTATGTCTAATTCTTTATTTTGCACTCAAAAATATTATTTTTATAATATTTAATTTAATACTAAAAAATAGTATTCCTTTGAAGAATATTTATTTTAATTAGTTAAAAATTCCAGAAAAATTCTGAAAATTAATTTTTAATTTCTAAAAAATTCGGATGTTAACAATCTACCCTCCTTAAAAGAATTGCGTCCTCACAATTAAGAAAACATAACCGGTCAGAAAAGATGACACGGTTGCAAGACATGTTCGAGGCACGACACAAACAAAGAATCGTGATCAATGAGAAATCGAAGGATGAGGGTTAAGCAGAATACATAGGGAAGAAATAAAGTATTTTCCTAGACAATAAAAGTTAGGTAATTCAAGAGTAAAGGAATCGGGTTAGGGCTAAAAACTACAACTTAGGAAAACTAGGGTATCAATTACTAACAAGTTCAAAATACTAGGTTTGGGCTAGAAAATGGAATTAACAGGTACGCGCTAAAGCATTACTTGTAATAGATAACTATGATAAAACTTAAATCTTACGCGCATTTGCTACTCCACTAGTCTGTGCGTCCTCCATTGTCATCGCAAAAGCTTGTCCGTGTCCTTGTGGTGGGGTCCTCTGCTGTTGTTGGGCCTGCTGAAAGAGTACTGCCTAAGGTGTTAAGGGTCTTCTCGGATGATATCCTCCCGTTATTTGATGCCCCTATTATTAAAGAGCTTATATGCCTACAACCCCCTTAGAGCATCTCCAATCCTGTTGTGAGTTGGAAAAAATGGTTGCCACATAGCAATCATAACTTCTTATATGGAAATTTCTTCTCCAATGCAAATGTGAAATAAATTGTGAAGTTTGACATGGCAAGTCAATATAAAATTGGTTGTTTAGATCTAGACAATA
This sequence comes from Iris macrosiphon, assembly GCA_036927795.1. Classification (NCBI taxonomy): domain Eukaryota; kingdom Viridiplantae; phylum Streptophyta; class Magnoliopsida; order Asparagales; family Iridaceae; genus Iris; species Iris macrosiphon. The sequence goes on along the minus strand of JAYESA010000008.1, from coordinate 157,366,121 downwards.
TACTTCGCAATATTTTATTTCCATATCATCAACTATGAATAAAAATATTTATAAAAAAAAAGTGGAAAAATTGTCTTAGAAGTTGGAAAAAAGTAATTTTTATTGTCTTCTCAATACTTTTGCATTGGATGACACTTATTCTACTTCATTGTCTTGTGTGAATATAATTTTGCCATATAGAAAAGACATTGTCTTGTTCCTCATGTCACATAGGAATCATAATACAAAATAAGACAATAGGATTGGAGATGCTCTCAACTAAGGAGGTTACAACCGCCACGTGACCGACCTTCATTGGAGGAGAGAGATGGGGTCAGATGGGACCCATATAGCTGGGTGGAGAGAGAGAGTTGTAGGCATTTGGTTGTAAACTTAGCATTATTGATTATAAAATAGAACAATCAATAAATTTATTTATCTTTTTCGTAATTTTGAATCTCTACGATTACTTAATTTGTGTATGAAATCGGTAGAGATTAGTCGAGTGTGACGAGCTAAATTTTGACTATAGCTCTTGCTTGTCAGCCTCTCTACCTTAAGTTAATTTAAACCTATGCATGCGAGCTCTATTATTTCGAGCTTGCCTTCAGATTTTAGGCTTGCCCAAGTTTTAGCTCGTGAACAATTTACCTTTATCAACACTAGCGGAGCAGAGCAGTGAGCTGTTACAGCATCACCAACCCACTGTTGTTAGTTTGGAGGAAAAAAATAGAAGGGTTGTCACATAGTAATCACAATTTCTTATTTCAATTTTTTTAATCACTTCTTATTTCATTTTTTTTTTCAATACAAATGTAATATAAATTGTAAAAATGATATGTCAAAGACAATGTGAATTTGGTTGTCTAGATCTAGACAATAGATTTCACAATGTTTTACTTCCATATCATCAATTATGAATACAAAATTTATTAAAAAAGGAAGACATGAAAAAGTTGTTTTGAAAGTTGGAAAAAAATAGTTTTTATTGTCTTTTCAATACTTTTGCATTGGAGAACACTTCTGTGTGAATATAATCTTGCTATATAGGAAAGATATTTTTTGTACCTCATGTCATATAGGAATCACAACACAAACCAAGACAATAGGATTTAAGATGCTTTTAGACCCAGATGTTAACAATAAATGCCTGCTCGCCACCATATATAAATATAACAAGAATTGAACCTCAACCTTTTCACCAATAAGCATTCTTCAACATTAATTAAATTATCGATTCCTACTAAACGGAGATCCATGGCTTCAAGATCTCAGTTTATTCGGAGGATTTTGTGCTAAATGTACACCTTAAGTCGCTACATGGGATTCAATTGATTGAATTGAATTCCTATTCTTCTACTCAGAAGGTATTATTAAGAAATGAATAAACAACCAGAGTTATATATGATAATGTACTATATGGACATATAATAATACATTGATAAATATGTATTTTACATGAATACTCTCGTTAGAAGGGACATAACTAGCATCTAAAATTAGGGTTTTTTTTTAACTTAATTTAGATATAGCTTGAGTGACATACTACACAAACCAAGAGAATACTAGTATCGCACCGTCTAAAATAATAATTTTTTTGAGAATTTATTCAGCACTTAATTGTTGCATAATTCAAATCCAAACAAGAGAACAAAACATAACTAAAAAAAAAATATTTCAAAAAATTATTATTTTTTTCCAAAACTTTTACCATATTACAGTGTGGTAGTTACCATGGGTAGCTCCGTCTCTGTCCATCAGCACATTGATAAATATACACATTGATAAATATACATTTTACATTGATAAATGTATATTTCTTTAAAAAGTTACTTTATTTAATATGTTAGTAGAAACGCTCTTATAGAATACACATTTATCAATGTATTATCATGTTCTTAGTACACATGTTAACATAATCCAAACAATAAAATTACCTTGTCTCTCACAATACCGTTGTTCACCGTGAAAGAGAACAAGCAATTAAGCATGGCCAGCCGCCAGCTACTTGCTCATAACTTTCAGACATGTTCATTGGGAGAGCAAGTATCTATCTCCAAAAACCAAAGAAACCAGCTAATTAATAATGCAAATTAAGAAGTAGAAACACAAAAATCTTATAAATAGCCAAGAACAATAGAGAACAACGAACTTAAGAAAAGATAGACACTAGGGAAACCACAAAGATTGATATCGCAGCAATTAGATCTTATAGAACTATACCTAATATCACCATATATCCAAATTAAACAACCAATGAATTCCAAAGGAATAAATTTAGTTTGAATAAATTATGATTTTGCATGAAAATTCACAACAATCACCACCTTATCAAAGCATGTAACCTGTCTTAAATCCTTTAAACTTTCAACCAACAATCTCAATCACTCAGAACCATCCCCTTTCTCAGGGCACTAGCTGACTTAACCAGAACGAATCTGTAACTCAATATGAGCTTAAATGTGTGCTTCAGCCAATATGTACATCCTAAACTCATGAGATATCTCACAAATTAATCAAACAATAATCTGACTAATTAGAGAGAAACAATGATCAGACTAATTAGAGAAATAAACTGCACACAAAGTTCTAAATGATAAACATACAGAAGGATTAACACTTCTTGAGATGAGATCACTGCTAAAACAAGCAACAAAGACTATTCAAGACCCAATACAAGAGAAAGCACACAAGAGCATCCAAGAAAGACCTAGAGATTAGACTTAATATTCACACTTCTTATCTCAAGTTCTCTCTTTCTTAATGTGCTACATAATGATTATCCAAATTGCAGTGAGCTTACTAGCGTGGTCATCCTAGTTTGCAGTCAGATGTGCTAAACCGAGCGACAGTTGTGGGAGAAAGCAGGATGATTGATGCCCAAGTTTATAGGCGACCACAGGCGAAGATTGGCATCTGGAGGTGGCAAAATTTTAGGTAATCAAATAATGTTCTAGTTGTCCTCTGTTGCCTCTTCGACATAATGATTTTCTTTCTTTTATTGTTTCTCTTCGCTGGCATCAGCCGCATTGTTAATTGTCTCACTACTATTGGCTTATCTACAATGCAGGTATTCTTATAGAATACCTTAGTTAAACAACATAGAAAGTTATCCAAGCAACAATCTAGTAAAGTTCTAGCCACTCATGTTGTTGAAGCAAAAGCCTAATAGCTCTCCTATATGCCAAAGGTGATTAATTTAGACTTTATATCCAAAGGCTTTACACAGCATCCCGTTGCTGACTTTGGTAATATATATTTCAACCTCACAGCGCAAAATGCTACTGTTAATCTGGTTCTCACAAATCCCGTTTATCAACATTTTACCATCCACTGATCGATGCCCATAAAGCCTACCTAGGCTCCAGAATGCTTGATGAACAATTCTATAGGAATGCAAACACCACAAAACAATATATGGCCTAAGAAAGAACCTTGTGTCTAGAACTAGTTCTGGTAGTTAAATAGTCTTCTTAATGCATGCTTGCTAGTTTTCAGTACATTATCAATGCTATATCTATCTTCGCCTATTGATAGGAAGCCTTCATCTTATATAGAGACAACAATATTATAGCAAACCTGCAGTTATACTTTCCATGGCAATCTAGACTTCCTTTTCCATGCCACATGCAGTCTCTTCACTTTTTCCTTCGTATATCAACTTCACTAGTTTCGCTTGTCATCATACCTCTCAATACAAATATGTATTTTTTTGCACCAACAATATATATACCTTTTAGATTTTTGGCTATGAATCTCCTACGAGTATGACAATGGCTCAACTAATTAACATATGGATGTCGTTGTACTTTGTCCTAACTTGTGTGATACGTTTTATGAAATTAGTTTTAATGTGAAATCATATGTGATCCAATGACCACTCATCTTCTAAGGCTACCAAGCATATTTTGCTAGCACTACAACTTGTTAGAGTTAATCCTGTTGAGGAGTTTGAAGCGGTTGTTATTTGGATTTCAATGAATCCCTAGTCTTTAGGAATTTTGTTTGTTCTATGCCGTTAATTTGTTTTGATTTGTTAGTTAGAATATGGTTAGAGGGTGCTACTTTTATGCATTCTGTTAGAGTTGTAAATGGCTATTTAAAGACCAAGTTGAGGTTGAACATAATACAAAATTATTCATTCCAAGAATCAAATACTCCTCTCATCTTACATTTGACGGCTAAAAGACGACCGGTAAGCTCTTCAATTGACAGCGTCTTGAGATACGCTAAAGTCTCAATGGCGATGACGACTTGCGTGTACTTGGATGGAACGACTCGAAGGAATTTTTTAACTACCTTCTCGTCGTCCATTTCGTCGTCGAGTAGTTGCAGGTCGCTGACGAGTCCCATGATCCGCATGGCGAAGTCCTCGACGGACTCGCCGTCCTTGAACTTTATTGATTCGAAGTCAGCGTGCAATTTCTGCGCCTTGGCCTCGCGCATGTGCTCGACCCCCATCCGCATCATCTTCACAGCGTCCCATGCTTCCTTGGCAGTGTCTTTCACTACCAGTGTCCGCAGCAACTTTGGCGGTACGGCACGGAGTATGACAGACAGGGCCATCCCGTCGTCGCGGTAGTCGGCTTTCCCGGGTTCGATCGCCTCCCGAGTTGATATTCAAGATAAGTGTCGCTAGTGATTCAAATTATTGATATTCAAGATAAGTTAGGCATAACGAGTTGGATTGTTGCTTGGAAGATGTGTGTCGCTAGTGATGCAAAAATTTGAATTTGGTGAGATTGGAGTAGATGATAACTAAAATAAATCAGAGTTCGGTTATTCGTGTAGCAAAGCGATCGGCGACTCAAAAGATTTTTATGAGTAGCTTGTCCAACTTAGCTGTCACTAAGCTTGGTTGAAATACACATATTTGGGGGATGCCTTGAATATGAGTACGATCCAGACTTAGCGATATGCATAACTCGAATGCAGCTGCAAATAAAAAAAATCGGATTCGCATGGAGGAGTATGGCAACTGAAATAAGTTAGCCTCAACCTAAACTTTCATAAAGAAAAGATTGTAACGTTCTTCGTGCTACTGAGATAGTTCTGTGCTAAGGCACAGTAAGAGACTGAGTTTGGAAATGCAATAGTTGAACGATATAATCATTCGATAAAAATGATTAAGCACTCATGAAAAATAGAGCGAGTAAACGAATAGGAAGTTAAATTCTATTGAACCAAAGACGCGAAGAATTAGAATGTACCCCCAAGTGGGCAATTTAGCTCTGCACCAAGGCACAATAAAGACTGAGTCAGAAAAATATAGGCAATTTAATGCGACGACCTTGGCTGACAGTAGATTTACTTAGCGAGATTGGATGGTGACCCAGAGAGATATTGATGCAAATGAGATTGAAAAGTTAGCTGAGATTCAAGATTTTAGATTTAGGCATAACGATGGGTTTCTATAGGCGACGTCAAATAATTGGTCGGATATGTTGGGTTCATATGGACAGAATATAATACTTTGGGCAAGTCCACCCAAAGTTGAAGTTTTCTAGGGCGCATTAGGTTATAGAATACCCCATGCTTGAGTAATACAGCCCTACGCCAAGCATAGCAGATTTTGAGTCAAGAGTGCAATGACTAAGTTGAGTATAGTTTGATAGCATTGAACGATAGAGTCGTTCGATGAGAATTGGCTAAACATGTGCGTATCGTGTGGTGAGGAAATAAATGAATGTAGTATTGAGACAATCCTTGGAAGTTAGGCAAGATTTATAGAGTTTGGTTTAGAAGTTGTGCAATAATATAATTTTCGCTCAGGAAGTCTCGAGGACGAGACTTTTTTCTGAGTGGTGTATAATGTAACGACCCACTCCGCTCAACCTGGAGGGCCGATTCAAATGGCACAAGTGTAGCGAACCGACCTGCCTTGCTCAGCAAGATAGCTCATTCGATGCGAAGGCATCCATACTTGGATCTTCAAATAGAGTCAGATTTAGACTTTCAGAGGTGCGCTCGGAGTCTCGCTCGACCGATGTGATTCATCGCTAAGGTGGGTGGCCCCGATGAACCTATCTCTACTTAGCTGCACACTAAAAAAATGAATGATATATGCTAGTTTTCATGCTATAGCCTTTGCATGCTAATAAAAGAGATGAACGCACATAGCTAAGGCGATAACCCTGCCTCATCATTGTATAAAACATGGAGATATTACTTGCTATTTGTGTAGTCGGGCTTATTGAGTTGAAATGTAGTAGTTTCTCATATATGCCACAAAAGTAGTTTGAGTTCATACTGAGGCGTTGCACCTCATGGAATATGACACGGGATATAGTAGAATCATGTTGCATACATTAAGGAGGAAGGCTATCAAGTAGTCGTTCTAAGTCAGGAGAAGGAAAGAAAAGAAAGTACTCGGGATATCCAGATCACCGAGGCAGTCTCTAATCAGGGAACTACGTAAAGAAGAAAGATCCGAGTGTAGTCTTTGGCAAGATTGAACCAAATTGTTTCTCGGCTAGAAGACTGGAAGTGGGGGAGTAGTTGCACGATCACGGATAACTGGTTGCGCACAAAGAGATGAGTCGTCGACACGATTGCTAAGACATCCGAATCGTGTTGGCCCGGGAGGACAGTGCCAGTGTAGTCCTGGTAATACGCTAGCTGATGACTAGAGGGCGAGAGCGGGAAATCCAGCAAGGCTTGCTACCAACCTGGATGGGCGCTGACATGTTAGACAATTTGGGAGGCCCAACAAAGCTAGTCACCGAGCTGGGAAGACAGTCATCCATCGCAGATCACGTCTACTATAGCTAACAAAGCCAGTGACCTTCATATAAATAAGTCATATTTGTATAAAGGCTATCCACATTCAGAAGAGGAGTAATGGGAAGGAGTATATTTGTACGATATTCTGCATAATTAGAATGGATGCACGATAACAAACATTCTTCGAGTAGAATGGGTTTGAGTTAGAGACACGACATAACACTTGGAACTTCATAAATGTTCTTTGTTATTCAGTAGATCATTGTTTATATTGCTGCAAATGACAGGGAAGGCCGAATGGTAAGGAATGGTAAGACGAACTCAGTTGTTCATTATTATGACACTCTTGAGCCGACACGAATATTACTTTTATTATATTGCTATGTAACTGATCCTAAGGCAAAAGACTAGAAAGACAACAAAATCAGTTGGTGCACATAACTAAATAACGTGCTTATTTTGTGTTGTGGGCGAGAGGCCTCCCCACCAGTGCATTCAATGTACTGACACCCAACCAGTCTGCATGCAGGGTACAGGGGGAACTCGTATGGATTCGGAGATCGCTTAATGCAATGAGGTGTCGGACCGCACTTGGCATCTTGGAGCGTGGCACGCGGACCTGGAGCTCACATATAGGAGACATAATATATGGGAACATCATCATCCATATCGTTTGAATTAGTTCTAAGCCTAAGGGCATATTCATAGTAGAGAGAGAGCATGAGAGACTTGTAATCTCGGCCTAGCGCCGCTTGTAATATTTACTTCATACCAATAAAGAGCTTAATTTGGATTCAATACTCGTGTTTATTCTATGTTTCCGTTATGACGACTCTGTGAACTAGTTATCAACGGCCGTTTCGGTACTAGTCTCGTACGGGCGCAACTCCAGGATCATGCAGCATCGCGTCCGGATGGAAATGATCGTCCCGCGGGAGTGCCGGTGCAGTGATTCGTACCTAGCGGGGACGGCCGATTCCGGCGGGAGATCGGGGCATGACAAATAATGTCAACACCATCAACAACATAACCTTGTTGGGTATTTCTAACTTGGCTTTGGAAACTTTAGTCATACATTGGAAAACCACCAAAGTGAATATCCTAATATATAGTTATGCTTTGTATTGGCATATGCACATAGGGTTTGATGGCCTATGTGAGATGATTTTTCAAGAGGGATTAAGTTTAAACCTCAAAGGAACAATCTTTGCTTTTGTCACACTTTTTGAAAAAAAAACAATATGAGCTAAACCCCGTAGGGACTTAGCGACTCGGACTCGGGTGAAAGGCGAAGGGCACAATGTGGCACTTTGATGGCGCACTTTGCACTTCGCACGTATGCATGTTTCTTGTGCACATATGTTGCGCTCGTTTTATGCGCAGGTGCATGCGCTTACACTGTGTAGGCTATACGCTGCTACGAATATGCGCGCATGAGCTTCTGCCCATGCGAGTATACTCGTATGCGTATGCTGCACAGATTGTGCGCATATCTGCATATTGCGGGATTTGGATTATTAATCCTGATTTTTGGAAGTTGGTATTTTAGTCCTACATAGGCCAGAACTAGAGATGAGGACTAACAATCTCAAAGCAAGATTCGTTTAAGATGGAGAACTTTCGTACAATCCTTCTCGATACACGTTTTAACAATCTTGAGAAGATTGACGGACAACACTTCAAACATTTGAATGAGGAAGTTTTTGTCAGATGTTGGATGTATGTTGTTATATCATGGGCCAACTTATCCAGAACTGATGTTGCACAGAAGATGGCAGACGTTGTAATCAAGGATCAATAGTGGATCGAGATATCAACTTGTGTAAGTTGCTGCATGGAAGATGTCTAAGGCAGTTGCAAATCGGCTGTATACGCGAGCAATCTCTGGACATGGCAGGTCTTGATGCATGGTAGTCTCTATGCATGGTAGATCTCTGCGCATGACGCTCTCTGCCTATGGAAGATCATTGCGCATAACCCAGGTCTCTGCATTTGGTAGGTTTTTATGCATGGCAGTACATATACGATAGTTTCTAAGCATGGTTTATGCTAGATCAGTATATGTAAGTGGGGTTCTGTGTGTTTTTGCATGTGTCTTCAATTTCTCCAGCAATGTAACCATCCAGGGTGAAGTTAGCTTCATTTAAAGCCTAAGCTTGACGGAATTTGTTACAAATGTGCTATGAAGGACCATTTGAAGGAGGATTGTAGATCCAATTCTAAACCAAAATAGCAAGGTAAAGCAAGACTTGGTTGCTCCTGTCAGCCCCCCGGCCCGGCAGGGCCGAAATCTTCATCGCTTGGGCATGATGTCGCGCAAGCCTGAGTTACGCCCACACAAGGCTAGGTCCGAACTGATGTTTGATAACTAGTTTGCAATGTTGTCATAACAGAACCATTGAATAGACACAAGTATGGAAGTAAAATAATCTTTTTATTGATAATTAAGAAATATTACAAGAGACGCTAAGCCGCTCAAGCTCGCTCTCTCGAAACAAAAAAATGTGTCAAGTGGTTTACAACTATGGAATGATAACATAAGCGATGTTCCAATACATAACATTTTATATATGTGCTTCAACTCCAGATGCAACACTCCAAGGATCCATAGCGAACTCTACACCTTAGCGTGCACGAGAGAATAATCTGCACCGAACGAGGTTCTTCCGTACCCTGCACACAATCTGGTGGGTTATCAATACATTAAATGCACTAGTGGGAAGGCTTCTCATCTGCTCAACAAATCCAAACATGTCATATTAGTTCCGTGCACCAACTGTTAAGTTGTCTTTCTGGTCTTGCCTTAGGATCAGTCTCATAGAATAAGATATAAGCCTAACTCATGTGACACTGTGTCGTGCGATATAAGAGTAACACGGCGGAACTTACCAACTTGACATTCGTCTTTCCTGTTCATGGTAAACTATGTTATATATATATATATATATATATATATATATATATATATATATATATATATAACAAAATCCATGGATCACCAAGCAAACACAAGTGTTACGAGCGTGTTTCTGATACAGGTGCACGAGTTGCTCAAAATACTCAGGTGTGTATAATAGAATATTCAGGTGTTCAAATTACTTGATTCGATGCAATGACTAGCATGCGGATTGTCCCTAAGCAAGATGACTTAATCTATATGAACATGTCAGTTGTAGTCTCTGAACGGTTATTGGATGCTAGGCCCCGCGCTCAAAGTACTTGAGACTACTATGACATAAAACGGTCACTGGCATAGCCTTAAAGTGTGGTGCCCCATTCTCCCTGATCGGGAAGCACAGCTAAAAAATACTAATCGGTATCGTTCGATCGGGATAGATCGAATCAAGATCTTATCCTCGTTATGGATTTGCTTCTTCGGAATCGATTCCCATATTCAGTGGACCGTGCCCCAAGGATGGACTTAGCGGCAGAGTCAAGAAGGACCTCTCCGCTGCAAATTTTCTTGCCTAGTTTTCGATATCGTCTTGTTGCTTTCATGCTTTTGAGTTGGTTTTTGGATTTACATTTTCTTGAAAGGTTTTGATGGATTTTATTGCTTTCATTCGTTGAACTGCATTTTATTCCAAGTTTGGAAAGAGTAGAATAGGTATTGATCATATGTTCATGGCAATGCAGGTGATCGTGCAGTAGACGTCGTGCGAACGGAGTCTTGAAGCACCTCTTTCCTTTCCTCTCTCCAACCAACTTGTGAGTGTCTATAATTCGATTTAGTTGACCTTTTTCTAAGTCTTCACATCTAAAATCTTGCATTCTTGATTGTTTGGATCAAACGATACCATAATAACTAAAAGATGTCAAGATAAAAAAGAATAGACTTGGATTACTTGTGCTTGTCAACCAACTTGGAAATGGTTACCTTGTTGCTTGCTAGTTCACTTAAATGTTCTTTCATTTCAAGTTAGAATGTATGCTTCTTCTATAAATTGTGTTATGTATAGAATACACCTTGCTATGCAATAAACAGATCAGGGGGACTATGCAAAATAGATCATGCCATGTTACTTGTCTTGTACTCGTGTTGTCTTAAACTGCATAAACTGATAACTTACTATAGACGTCGTTTGATCACGGATAACTTATGCACAAGGTCATAGTTCCTGTGGACGGTCGCTGGGCACTGGCACCGATCTCATCCGGACGAAATTTCATGTTTAGTCTTATGTGCTGGATGGGATGGCTTGTAGCGTCTCATGTGCTTTCGTTGCATACTATCCTCGTCAACGAATATTTTGTCTATTATGGCATCATGCCAGTGATTCTCTCGTATATTTAAACTGTACAAGCTAACTATGTCTTTATTGCAGGGAAGGTCATGGTAACTATTTGTGCAGGTGATTCAAACGGGAAGGTAAAAGTCACCGAACGATGGCAATATTTATTTTAGTACATTTTCATATTAATGTCTGCTTGTAAAATGAACTAAGACAAGATAGAAAGACTATAAAATAACTAACATGCTTCATATAAACAATGTGTTGATTTGTATAGTTGGGTTAACTCGCCTTTATCGGTGTATTTTGATGTACTGACCCTCGTTGAAACAAGTTTCCCATACCAAGGAGATCCTGCGAGGAGCTAAAGTAACTTTCCTACTCAGTCCACCTACCGGCACGCCCTGATCGTGCCTTAAAAGAAGCGTTTGAAGATCCTTGAGCTCGTGTATATAACTTATGCAGCTCCGTGGAAAGGCGATAGCTTCGCCTGAAGGTATCTTTTCTTTCAAAGTTTTAGTAAAATGATGTAATGTATAGGACGGTTATCTCATTTTGTGTCCACTTTTGTAAGCCCGTACGATAATTATCTCACTCGTTCAAGAGTTTATAAAAGATGTTCATTATCAATAAAAAAACTTTTCTATGTTTCAACTTTGTGTTTCAATTATCTGCGTACTCTGAATATGTGCTCGTTATGTAAAAATACCTTAGCCTTGTGCGATGCGCAACCTAGGCACGTACGGTGCCACACCTGGGGGACGACTATCGATTCTACGGAATCGGGACGTGACATATTGGTATCAGAGCAGAGCTTCAAGTTCCTTTGACCCTAGTTTCGAAAAAGTTTCTTTAACGATCTATTTCATATGTGAACTCCTTGAACTCGTTTGGCCAAAATGAGATATGTTCCGTACAGTGAGTCCATAATACATTATGAGCCTGATATAAGTTTCCTTCTTTTGAAGGAATGACTCAAGCGCAAGCATCAGCACTAGCACAGGGTGAGGTACAAGCCCAAGAAAGTAGTTTCGGCACCTCGGGAAGTTCCAGAAGCTAGCGAGCCATGCTCTATTTTGACTCGATTGAGCAAATGATGCGGATGCTTGATGCAAGCCAACAGAGGGATGAGGATCGTTATGAGCAAGCTGAGAAGCGGGGGAAAGAACGACAGAGCAAGTTTGAAGGCAATCTAGAAGCCCGATTTATAGTCCAACAGAAGCTGGTAGATGCCCTGCAACAGATCGTTCAGACCTTGGCCTCCAACCATTTTATGGCAAAAACAGCGATACCGGTGAACCGACCCACGCCAGAAGTCAAAATGCCTCAAACTCCAAAGAAGAAGGAAGTGACTACCTTCGACTTTGCCGACTTCAAGAAGGTCTGCAACACGCCATTCAAAGGGACTGAAGATCCGGTCGTGGCTCTAGATTGGTTGGCAGAGCTTGAGGATCACTTTAAACTTCTAGAGGTACCTGAGGAGAAGCGTGTTGCGTGTGCCCAACTGCAGCTCCGTTTGAATGCACACGATTGGTGGGACGTGCATCGAAGATCTCTCTCAGTAGGCGATAAAGAAGAGACGATCGCGTGGCCTACCTTCCGGGGCATATTTGAAGAGGAGTTCATACCCCCTCCCGTTTCACAAAAGGAGAACGATTTCGTGCAGCTCAGCCAAGGCAATATGACAGTGAAGTAGTACTCCACCGAGTTCAACCGGCTCGTCGAATTTGTAAGCTCATATTTACCTGATGCGGCGAGTCGTGCGAGACGATTCGAAGGCCGCCTGCGACCTGCCTTCCATACGTACGTGGTCGTTCCCTAATACCTGACTATGCAAGAAGTTCTCAACTATGCCCTTTCTCTTAAACCGCAGTATCCTCCAGTTGTTGTCGGCGATGTGCATACTTTCAATCACAAGCGGCATAGCAACACGGAAGGAAACACCGCTCCAATACATCCAAATAACGGCGGTCAGCAGAAAGAAAATTTAAGCCAAACATGTTTCTTCTATAAGAAGCCAGGACACATGGCAGACAATTGTCGTAAAAAGCTCGGATTATGCCTTATTTGTGGTGATCCAAACCACAGAATTCGTGACTGCCCGCGCTACTCTGAACGCCACCCTCAACATCCAAATTCTGCCTCAGCATCTCAAGCCAACCGAGTTGCGCCGCAGCAAGAGCGTCGTCCAGCTAAAGGCTGGGTGTACACTATGACACGGGAAGAGGCCCTAGCATCGGACACTGTTGTATCAGATATATTGCTTTTTAATAACATACCTGCTCGTGTGCTATTTGATTCTGGTGCAACGCATAGTTTTATATCCACAAATTTTGACGTAGAAAATATAATAGAAATAACACCACTATATCTAGACCTTAGTGTTAGCACCCTATCGTGCACAAAGATACTTGTTTGTTCAGTATGCCAGGGTGGTCATGTCTGTATTGGGGGAAGGATACTCTCGCTCGATGTGTTGGTCCTAGATGTTCAGTATTACGACATCATTTTAGGGATGGATTATCTCGGCGCTTGCTCGACAACTATCGAATATGCAGAGAAACAGGTCGTCTTTCGTCTACTTGGAGAGGCCAAATTCTGCTATACAAGTGGTCCAGCAACAGAAGCGTCAAGGACCTACATGGTAATTTCTGTGATGTAGGCTCGACGGATGCTACAATCTGGATGTGAGGAATACTTAGCATCGGTTCGGGATTGCTCAAACATTGAGTCTTCTTCCATTATGGCGGAGTTCCCTAATGTGTTTCCGAGCGAGCTACTTGGCATGCCACCCGACCGAGAAATCGAGTCACCATCGACACATTCTCAAATACTCAACCAATTTCTAAAGTCCCGTACCGAATGGCCCCTGCTGAACTAAAGAAGTTAAAGTACCAACTACAAGAACTGCTTGACCGTGGGTATATTCGCCTGAGCCTGTCTCCTTGGGGCATACCAGTACTCTTTATAAAGAAGAAGGATAGAATATTGTGACTCTGCATAGAGTATCAGGAGCTAAATAAGGTCACTATTCGAAACAAGTATCTCTTGCCCCGGATCGACGACCTCTTTGATCAGTTGCAAAGAGCGTCAGTAATTTCGAATATAGACCTTCGCTCTGGCTACTACTAATTGAATATCAAGCCAGAGGACATGCCGTAGTCAGCATTTCGAACCCGCTATAGCCATTATGAGTTTTCTGTTATGTCGTTTGGACTGATGAATGTCCCTGTCGCATTCATGGATTTGATGAACCGTGTGTTCCGACCATTCCTCGATAAGTTTATGGTAGTATTCTTAGAATACATCTTAGTGTACTCAAAGAATAAGGATGAACATGTAGGACACCTATGGATAGTGCTTCAAACTCTTTGAGACAATAAGCTGTTCGTGAAGATAAGCAAGTGCGAGTTCTGGTTGGACAACATATCTTTTCTTGGGCACATCATTTCCGCGGAGGGCATCTCAGTCGACCCGAAGAAAGTTGAAGCAATCGTGAAGTAGAAAAGACCTGAGTCTGCTAGTGAAATTCGAAGCTTCCTTGGTCTAGCAGGCTACCACAGGAGATTCATAAAAGATTTTTCATGAATCGCCTCGCCTCTGACTCATCTCACTCAAAAATGAGTAACGTTCGCGTGGACGGACGACTATGAAGCTTCATTTATGGAGTTAAAGAAACGACTCGTCTCAGCACCGATTCTTACCCTTCCGAATGGACCCGATGATTTTAAGATCTATAGCGACGCTTCAGGAAAGGGCTTGGAATGTGTCCTTATGCAGAGAGACAAAGTAATATCCTTTGAGTCGAGGCAGTTAAAGTATCACGAAAGAAATTATCCAATGCACGACCTGGAACTGGTAGCGGTGGTGTTCGCGCTGAAGTTATGGCAGCATTACCTCTATGACATACCGTGTAAAATCTTTACGGATCACAAAAGCCTCAAATATCTCTATACTCAAAAGGATTTGAATCTACGACAATGACGTTGGCTTGAACTCCTTAGCGACTTTGACTTGATGATCAAATATACACCGGGCATGGGCAATGTTGTAGCTGATGCACTTTGTCGAGTGTTTGTTGGAAGCTTAGCTATCGACGACAGGCTATGAAGGAATCTCAAAATTTTAGGCATTACACTCCAAATCAGATACAAAAATTGGGCACAGGTGGTACGGCTGCGCCTCGAACCAGACTTGTTAGAGAAAGTTAAGTCCATTAAGAAAGGCAACATGTTCCTAGAGAAGATGGAAAATCTTTATCTTGACGGAAAATGCGACCAACTTTGTGGTAGGCACGGATGGAATGATACCGGTAAAGGAAAGATTGTGTATTCCTAACGATGCAAACCTCATAAAGGAGATACTCACTGAAGCCCACTATGCGAGTTATACTTCACATCCACGAAGCACGAAGATGTATCGAGAACTCCGCACGATATTTTGGTGGCACGGCATGAAAAAGAATGTGGCATTGTTCGTGTCGTAATGCATGGCTTGTCAGAGAGTAAAGACCGTGCACCAGAAGTTGAGCGGAGAGATGGAGAACATTGTTATACCGGAGTGAAAATGGGAACACATAACGATGAATTTTATTGTTGGTTTTCTAAAGACGCAATGGGGGAATGGTGTTGTCTGGGTCATCGTCGATTGACTCACCAAGTCAGCTCACTTTTTGCCTATCAAAGTTAATTGGAGTGTCGACCGTCTGGTGCAGATCTACCTCAACGAGATCGTTCGACTCCATTGTGTTCCCGTATCCATTATCCCTGATCGAGATGGACGTTTATTATCATGCTTCTGTGAGAGCCTACAGTCAACAATAGGGACAAAATTAAATCTCAGCTCCGCCTACCATCCTCAGACAGACGACCAGACAGAACGGGTAAACCAAATCCTCGAAGATATGCTACGACTTTGTGCCTTGGATTTGAAAACAAGTTGGGACATGCATCTACCATTAGCCGAATTTGCATACAATAATAGCGCTATCAATCCAGCATTAAAATGGTTCCATATTAGGCATTGTATGGGCAAAAGTGTAAATCCCCTATCTATTGGGATGGAGTTGGCGAACGACAAATTCTTGGCCCGGAACTTGTAGAACAAACCGTCCAAAAGATCTGCTTGATCCGCGATAGGCTGAAGGTAGCACAGAGTCGTTAGAAAAGTTACTCAGACACACACCGTCGATCTCTTGAGTTCTTAGAAGGCGATCTAGTATTTCTTAAAGTCTCGTCCATGCGAGGATTTACCAGATTTGGAATAAAGGGGAAGCTAAGTCCAAGATTCGTCGGCCCGTTCGAGATACTAAAGCGAGTCACCCCAGTCGCATATTAGATTGCCCTGTCACCATCACTATCTGAATTGCATGTTATCTTCCATATTTTACAGCTTAGGAAGTACGTGTACGACCCGTGTCATGTGGTGGATCTTGATCAACTGGACTTGAAAGCGGACTTGACGTATGTTAAGCATCCTGTGCGGATCTTGGATCATAAAGAGAAGATGCTTCAAAGTCGTTCGGTTCCTCTCGTGCGCGTGCTTTGGAAAAATTATTCGGTCGAAGAATCGACTTAAGAGCTTGAATCTGAGATAAAGAAAAAGTTTCCTTCATTGTTTCATAGTGGTAGGTTCTATTCCTAAGTTTCATGGATGAAACTTTCTATTAGTTGGTTAGGATGTGGTGTTCCGTTCCCCTTGATCGGGGAGCGCAGCTAAGAAATACTAATCGGTATCATTCGATCGGGATAGATTGAATCAAGATTTTATCCTCGTTATGGATTTGCTTCTTCGGAATTGATTCCCATATTCAGTGGACCGTGCCCCAAGGATGGACTTAGCGGCAGAGTCAAGTGGGATCTCTCCGCTGCAAGTTTTCTTGCCTACTTTTCGTTGTTGCCTTATTGCTTTCATATTTTAAAGTTAGTTTTGATGGATTTTATTACTTTCATTCGTTGAACTGTATTTTATTTTGAGCTTGAAAAGAGTAGAAGAGGTATTGATCATTTATTCATGGCAATGTAGGTGATCGTATAGTAGACGTCGTGTGAGCGGAGTGATCGTGTAGTAGACGTCATGTGAGCGGAGTCTTAAAGAACCTCTTTTCTTTTCTCTCTCTAACCAACTTGTGAGTGGATATAATTCGATTTAGTTGACGCTTCTTCCAAGTATTCACAT
The DNA here is from genome assembly GCA_036927795.1 of Iris macrosiphon. Lineage (NCBI taxonomy): Eukaryota > Viridiplantae > Streptophyta > Magnoliopsida > Asparagales > Iridaceae > Iris > Iris macrosiphon. The sequence continues at coordinate 157,349,010 of JAYESA010000008.1, read as the reverse complement.
CTAAAATCTTGCCTTCTTGATTGTTCCGATCAAACGATACCAAAATAACAAGAAGATGTCAAGATAAAAAGGAATAAACTTGGATTACTTGTGCTTGTCAACCAACTTGGAAACGGTTACCTTGTTGCATGCTAGTTCACTTAAGTATTCTTTCATAGTGTTTCAATTCAAGTTAGAATGTATGCTTCTTCTATAAATTTTGCTATGCATAGAACACACCTTGCTATACAATAAACCGATCAGGGAGACCATACAAAATAGATCATGTCATGTTACTTATCTTGTACTCGTGTTGCCTTAAATTGCATAAATTGATAACTTACTATAATCGTCGTTTGATCATGGACAATTTGTGCACAAGGTTATAGTTCATGCGGATAGTCGCTGGGGCACTGGCACCGATCTGATCCGGATAGAACTTCATGTTTAGTCTCATGTGCTGGACGGGATGGCTTGTAGTACCTCATATGCTTTCGTTGCATACCATCCTCGTCAACGTCTATTTCGTCCATTATGGCAAAATGTCAGTGATCCCCTCGTATATTTAAAAAGTGTAAGCTAACTATGTCTTCGTAGCAGGGAATGTCATGGTAAGTGCAGGTAGTTCAAATGGAAAGGTAAAAGTCACTGAACAGTGGAAATATTTATTTCAATAAATTTATATATCAATGTTTGCTTGTAAAATGAACTAAGGCAAGATAGAAAGACTACAAAATAACTTGCATGTTTCGTATAAACAACGTATTGATTGGTATAGTTGGGTTAGCTCGCCTTCACCAGTGCATTTCGATGTACTGACCTCGTTAAAACAGGTTACCCGCACCAAGGAGATCCTGCGAGGAGCTAAAGTGACTTCCCTACTCAGTCCACCTACCGCACGCCCTATCGTGCCTTAGAAGAAGCGTTTTGAAGATCAAGGAGCTCGTGCACATAACTTATACAGCTTCGTGGAAAGGCGATAGCTTCACCTGAAGGTCTCTTCTTTTGAAGTTTTAGTAAAAGGATGTAATGTACAAGACGGTTATCTTATTTTGCGTCCACTTTTGTAAGCCCGTGCGGCAATTATCTGACTCATTCCAGAGTTTGTAAAAGATGTTCATTATCAATAAAGAGAACTTTTTCATGTTTTAACTTTGTGTTTCAATTATCTGCGTACTCTAAATATGTGCTCGTTATGTAAAAATATCTTGGCCTTGTGTAATGCGCAACCTAGGCACTTACGACGTTACTCCCGAGGGACAACTATCGATTCTACGAAATCGGGGCATGACATAAAAGATACAGGTTCTAGTCTCTAACGAAATAGGGCACAACGCTAGATATAGGAGAGTCATTGCACACAAATATGGAAGACCCATTGTACGCCATTTCGCCAATTCAGTCAACTATCAGAAGGTAGACAGGTGATCCACGTGTAGTATGCCCTACCAAGACATGAATATTGTATATTGTGCCATCCCAAAACGGGTTCGCATACCATAGTCATTTTGGTCGTGCAATACCCATATAATTTCTCCCAGGCCGGTACGATCTTGTTGCCCCGGTGATCGTCTAAGGAATCCCAGCATATACCTCGTACACGAGTTATCTGTGACCATGCAAGTCTCTAGTCATAGATCTATTGTCAGGTACATATTCAAGTTAGATTCATGTTCAAGTTCAATTTCAAGTTCAAGTCAGGATTGATCACAAAAATATCGACTCCCCGAGTCGTCAAATTTAGTACAGAATGAGTGTTGCTTAACTTATCATAATGTAGTCCCCTAGTTCGGGAACTGCCGTGACGACCTAATGGTCGCAGATACTTTTGGGTTCAGGCTTGCACAGAATGACTCTTCGATAGTCTTTCCGTGAAACTAGATGATGGAATACATGAATTATGTTACTTGATCGTGGCATGAATCAATGTGACAAGCATTGAAATGAGACGAGCGAGTACTAGTTAGCACGTAAAGTAGGCAAGCATTGAAACAATAGAAACATAAGCCTTTACACTAGCGCGAGTCTAAAAAGTTAGTACGAGTATTGAAATTGTATAAGGGCATATAGAGCGACGCATAAGAAAATCTATCAAGTTACTTATTTTTCCATGTTCTAGACAAGCAATACAAGATTGGATTATTCCCTAGCTAGGTGCGTTGTATTCTTTTTTAGCATACAAGAGGTAATTTTTCTAGTGACTAGCGTGTATCGTCAGTATTTTTAAGTGTGCAGGCTAAGCAAAAGACAGGTTCATCATAGCCACCCACCTTAGCGATAATTCGCCTCAGCCGAGCGATACTCCGAGCGCGTATTTGAAAGTCTAAGTATGAATTTCTTTGTGTCAAGTGAGTAATCTCATTGCGGAAGGCAAGATGGTTTGTTGCACTGCACTATTTAAATCGACCCTCCGCATTGACGCGGAGCGGGTCATTACAACTATACTTAACTTGGTTGCGATTATTGCGCAGTTAAGTCATCTAGCGTGGTTGCTGACTGGTGGATGGACACTGGTGCATCTGGCTACGTGTGTTCTAAGAAGGGGTTGTTCACCAAAGATGCGCCTACCTTTAAAGGAGGTCTCGATGGCGAACAAGTCTTAAGTAGAAAATTTAGAGATGGGGACAATGGTTCTGGACTTCCGAAAAGTCATTGAAACTAGAGTACATGTAGCATATACCAATGATTTTCGAGTACTTGATCTCAGAAAGTCTGTTGTCCTATGCAGTCTTGAGGATGGACATCCATGCTGGACAGATGGTGATGTCATGGCAAGAAACAAGCTTTGAAAAGACTTTCAATATCGAAGGGATGTTCAAACTTCTGCTTATAAATGTAAATTCAATATTGAGTTGTGGTACACTATACCAGGATATTTGCTCTATAAAAGGATTAACAAAAATGTCTAGTATAGATCTTATCCCCAAATGTGGGGTAAGGAGAAGAAGAAATGTGAAACTAGTGCAAAGATCGATAAAGATTGTCAAGAAGATGTTCAGACGAATGAACCGAAGAACAAATCCTCTGGAGTTGGTACATATATATAACTGCGACTTCAAACAATTATCCAGAAAGGTCGGGATGAAGTACTTTATTACTTTCAACGACGACTTCTCAAATTACGCATTCGTGTATCTTCTAAAGTCGAAGTATGAAACGTTCGAGAAGTTCAAGGACTTTAAAGCTGAAGCTGAGACATCAAACCAGTCAACAACTCAAGAGACTCAGAATGATCGTGAGAGTATCGTTCACTTGAATTTGTATCATTCTGCAAAGAACGCAAAATTGCCAATGATACGACTGCTACGTATTCTCCCCAATACCAATGGAGTTCCATGAAGGAAAAATATGACATTGACATAGATGATGAACTCTATCCACTGACAGTCGGTCTTCCAAAATTCTTTTGGGGAGAAGCTGCGCTTACGGCTACTTTTATTCTCAATAGAGTGTCGTACACAACTTTTGACATTATTCCTCATGAACTCTGATTCAAGATCAGACCCATCTTGAATGGCATTCGAGTGTGGGGGTGTTTGACATATGTGAAGCTTCCGGATATCAAGATTCAAGGACTACGAATATTATATTTATGGTATTTGTTAATAAAAGCGATGCTCGGAGATTCCTTGATATTGAAACATATCATATCATCGAATCTCATGATGTAGAGTTCTTTGAAGACAAGTTTGCTAGAGACCAGAATATTGTTCTCGCGGATGTTCCGGAGAACATTGTTAGCTTCGGAGATGCAATTCCAAAGAAGATGTGGTCCTGGAGGAGGTTGTCGTTAATAAGACAATACTTGAACCATTACTCGCTGAGCCGTCAGTAAAACGAGTGAGGACGCCAAAAGATTTTGGAGATAAGTTTATCACCTATATGTGGAGGTTGAGATGCTGGCCTCTGATGAGGCGATAAAATCCAGAAATGTAATGTTCGAATAGGATGTAATGCATGACGAGGTTGACTCCAATAAAACTTGAGTATTGGTAAATCTTCTTGAATGAGCTAAATACATCAGATGTAAGTGAGTCTTCAAAAAAAAAGAGTTGACAGAACAGTTGATAAGTTTAAAGGTAGGCTGGTAGCAAAGAAATTTTCTCAGAAGAAGAGGATTGACTAATTTGACACATGCCCCCGCAGCGAGGATGTCAACTATCATGATACTAATTATCGTGGATGTTATTCATAAGCTTATTATTCATCAGATGGATGTCAAAATAGTTTTTCTGAATAGGAATTGAAAGAAGAGATTTACTTACAGCAGCCAGAAGGATTTGTCTCTTAGGGACTTAAAGACAAAGTCTGCAGGTTGATAAAATCTATGTACAGTCTGAAGTAAGCTTCCAAACTGTGGCAAAAGAAGTTTGATTAAGTTATCATGTCAAACTGCCACAGGGTCAGCGAGACGGACATGTGTGTTTACACTACTTCACTGATGATAGATGAGTCATCGTGTCTCTATGTGGACGACATGCTAATTATGGGTACAGATTTAGCATGTTTCACAGAGACAAAGATGTTCCTCTCGTCCAAATTCAGTATGAAGGATATGGAAGATGCGGATGTCATCCTTTGGATTAAGGTAATCCGGAACAAAGCTGGACTTGCTCTGTCACAAGCTCACTACATGAAAAAGATGTTCACACACTATGGATATTAGGATCTTTCAGGGATCAATACTCCTTACAGGTGTGACAAGAAGCTGAAGCCAAATCAAGAATAAAGTGTTAGATAGATGAAGTACTCTAGTGTCATTGGAATCTTGTTGTATGCGATGATTGCTACCAGATATAACATAACTTCTGCCGTGGATATACTGAGTCGGTTCACGAGCAATCCAGGTATTAAGTACTGGAAAACTGTGAAAAAAATCATGAGATATCTCAAGAGGACTTAGAGGGTTGCGATGTACTACAACAGGAAATCGGCATTAGTGGAAGGCTTTAGTGATGCCAGTCGATGCAAAGAAGAGAAGAGAGTAAGGTCCACATGAGGATATGTCTTCTCTATGGGTGGTACTGCTATATCGTGAAAGTCAAAAAAATCGAATTTTCTCTCTTACTCTTCTATGGAGTTTGATTTCTATGTACTATCAACTGCAACGGATGAAGCAAAATGACTTCGAATGCTCATGTATGATCTTTCTGTGGTTAGTTCACAGATCTCTATGATACCAGTGTATTGTGACAACCAGGCGGTTACAGTAGTGACATCGAATGATCTCTTCAATGGTAAGAAGTGGACTATGCAACTACGGCACAGGGCACTGAATCAGAGTAGAAAGAATGGAATCATTACATTGGTTGATGTTCGAAGAAAGTAGAATTTGGCGAATGCATTCACAAAAGACCTTAAGCACTAGTTGGTAGAAGACATAGTAAAAAAATGGGCTTAATTGACCACGAATATTGTCTCTACAATCCTACCATTGAGTTTATGCTATTAGTTCAAAGAAAAATCTACTGGACATCTAGCTTTTTGTTCAAGGAAGGACCATTGACTCAGAAACTATCAAGACATAGGTTAGTCCTTGGGGACATTGATGGAACCCGTTCCCGAAACTTCGGTAGTATATTATATGCTCTTCTTATAGAGCAGGTCATGTAGGAGGATGACTTCGACACCTTAATGAGTTCTCGGACATTTACAATGTCCGACGTGCTCTACAGGAAGCACAAGTAACAATCACTACAAAGGGGCTAAGTACCCCATGTTATAGTGACGTAACACAATAATGAGGTAAAAAAATATAGAGCCTCAGCTTTGGGCCATATTACAGCGACATAGCACCGAATATAGGCAGCTAGCCAAATGCTATAGAATGGGAAGTGGTAGGCAGCACTATAAAGAGGAATGTGACCTCATGCTAAAGTGGTGTTATATCATAAAGAGGTAAAAGATATGTAAAGCCCGGCTTTGGGCCATGTTACAATGACGTAGCACCGCAAAAAAGTACAAGACTTCATGCTGGATAGTACGGCACTACAAAGAGGCTTGTGACCTCGTGTTACAGTGGTATGACACGATGATGAGGTATAGCTCAGTTTTATGCCATGTTATAGCAGTGTAGCACTACATGAAAGTACAAGGCTTCATGATAGGACTCTTTACAAAGAACTCACCTAGAGTGTATGGAAAGAGATGTATGTCGTCTTTTAAGGAAAAACTTGTAAATTTTCAAGATACATACACCAAAACCAGGTCAGCATAGGGCTATTAATGTGCAATCAGAAGACACAACTGATGTTATTGTGTGAGTGGGAAGAATAGCAGGTATGGTACATAATTCAAGGCTTAGTCCATTCTTGTATCGTACTGTTGTTTGACCCATGCGAGAAGATTCAAGTCATCAATGACATCTATCCTAATGCATGATGGACAGTCACAATAAGGAATACGCAACCATATATTATGATATATGTGGAGGATTGTTGGAGTTTTCTAACTTGTCTTTGGAAACTTTAGTCCCACATTGGAAAACCACCAAAGTGTATATTCCAATATATAGCTACGCTTTGTATTGGCTTATGCATATGTGTATGGTGTCCCATGTGGGGTAATTTTTCTAGAGTGTTTAAGTTTAAAACTCAAAGGAACAATCTTTGTTTTTGTCACTCTCTTTGGGAAAATTCACATAGGAGATAATCCCCGTATGGACTTAACGACTCGGACTCGAGCTCGGACGAAAGGCGCAAAGTGGTGCTTTGATGGCGTACCTTGCACTTCGCACATACGCATCAGGCGCTAGTGCGCATATGTTGTGCTCGTTTTATGCGCGAGTTGCTAACGCGGTTGCATGCAAGAGTTGAAGAGTTGCTAACGCGGTTGCATGCACGAGTTGAATGCGTAGTTGCTAGCACGGGCTATGTGCACTTGCGCTGCTACGCTTATGTGCGCATGAGGTTCTGCGATGTTGTGCTTCTGCGCATATGTGCACATGCTAGTATACTCATATGCGCGTATGTGCAGGCTGCGCAGATTGAGCCAATATGCACAATTTATGGGATTTAGATTATCAATCCTGATTTTTGAGAGTTGGTATTTTAGTCCTACATCGGTCAGAACTAGAGATGGGGATTTGCAAACCTTCATAATTCATAATCACTAGTAGCAAAAAAATAATCCATTCATAGCAACAACATCCAAAAGATGATTTTATGTTCCGAAGCAAGGTTGTGAAAAGCGTTAGGTGCTAGTCGGGTAGGTACCCGCCGCCTAGCGCCTAGTCCTCCTAGGCGGCTTCGTAGGTGCCGCCTAGATGTAAGTGATTCAAAAGATATAAAAAATTCAAAAACCCTAATAAAATTGTATAAAAGTCCATAAAACTCCATAACAACCATAGTCGGGCGTCGGGGATACTAGGTGGATGCCTAGGCGGGCATCGGGTGGAATCGAACTGCCTAGCGTCTAGGCGCCGCCTAGGCAATGCCTAGACTCTAGGCTGCGGCGGCCGCCTTTTAGAAAAGTGTTCGAAAGTCGTGGTCACTTTCTCCACCATCTATTTTGGAAAAAATTTATTCATCATTGTTGCAAGATCATTAAATTAAACCTTGCCCCAATATAATTTTTTTTAATATAAAGATTTGACAATTAATAAAAATCGAGGAAAAGAATTAACTCATAAATCTAAAAATTTATAATTATTGACAAATTAGATCACGAAGAGTCATAATCTTCCCCAAACTCTAAGAACCAAAAATAACCTACATGTCATTTATTAAAGATAAACCTAAAACTAATTAAAGACTCATAATCTCTTTGCCCTCTTTTCTCGACAGATACCATCATGATAATAACCAAAAACCTAAACCTAAAATAAATCATAACCATCTATTTTCTTAAACACCAAGAAATTACTCAAGTCCATCTATCCAAGTTTCCAACATAACTTATACAAAACCAACAAACAATATAAAAGAGATTAAGATACTATTTTGAATTTTGGGAATTTGACATCTAGAATTATATCTTTACCAATTTGATAAACTAAAATATTATTCACTTGGAATATTTACTAACTAAATTTTCTAACGGTCCACTTGGGTCTTATATCTCCACACTTTTTTTCCTTTGTGCTACGAGGTATCGACTTTGCATATGTGAATAAATAAATTTTTTGGTTAAACCCTGTCGATATCATTTTGTTAAGATAAATATGTGACAATAAATAAAAATCAGAGGAAAATAATTAACTCTTAAATCCAAAAATTAATAATTATGAATAAATTAGGATAAAAACTTAAAACTAAAGCCTCATAATCTCTCTGTCCTCTTTTCCCAAAAGACACCATCATATTCAAAGCCTAAAACCTAATTTAAAATAAATCCTAACCATCTATTTCTTAAACCCCAAGAAACTAATATAGAAAATCAATCCAAGCCCAAAATACATGTTTAGAGAATATAACTATTTAAAATTATTTTCTTGGGATAATTAGTTACTATACAGTGAATACTTTTGCCGTATATATATACATAGATTAAGATAGACTACATTCAATTATGGGAATTTAAAATTCTATCATACCAATTATGATAAACTAAGGGTCTGCTTGGATTGAGGGTGAAGAGAGTTGAGGGGGAGCTGAGTTTGAGGAAAAAAAATCCTACTTGGTTTAAGGGTGGAGGTTTAGGAGGGGAAGTCATAGAGGGTTAAGTGAGAAAGTTTAACATTTTTTGTTCATTTTTTTAACCCTCCAAATCAAAGAATTAACATGGAGAAGTGAGGGCTTGTTGTTTGAAAAATCATAAATATTCCTTATTTTGATAAGTTTTAATTAAATCCAATTGAATAAAATTTAATATACCACAAGTAATAAGAGTATTTTGATAAATTTTGTATTTTTATGAGTGCTCCTCCCATCAAAAACTCCAATCCAAGCAAGAGTTATTAACACACCATACTTAACTCTCCCTCTAATCCAAGTAAGATTTTATGTAATAACTCTCCACCCTCTCACTTAAGTTTCCTTCATTTATCCCCACTTCGCTTATTATTTTCCTCTCGATCCAACTAGAGCCTAAAAGTTATGTGAAAGTAACTTTTCTAGTTATAGTAAGTTTGTATATATATATATATATATATATATATATATATATATATATATATATATATATATATATATATATATAACTTAAAATTTTGAAATTTATATTTTGAATAAGCTTAATATTTTAAAATCTAAATTTTGAAAAGATTAAAGTAGAAAAAAATATACTATAAAAAAAAACAATTAACAAAGTTTATTTGGATATGATTAAATTCGATATATCTTGTTAAATTGTAATTTAACTTTTTCGCAACTTAACGACATAGACACCATGGATGAGGTGACACAATTTGTTGAGGGAATACCTCCAAAGATTCTCTATATTCTAAAAAAATTAAAAATTATGGAAACACTATGACTACTTGTAGTTATAAATATAAGATAAACTTTCCAATTTAAAACTTAAATGTAAAATGGCACCATATGGTGAGAGAAATACCTCCAAAACTTTCTCTAAATTCAAGAAAAACAAACCCCATAATTTATGGAAACTCTACGACAACTTGTCGGTATAAATATATACTTTCCAATTTAAAACTTAAATTTAAAACTTAAATGTAAATGAGGAATACCTCCAAAAAAATTTCAAAATTTAAGAAAACCCCCAAAAATTATGGAAACACTGTCACTACTTGCCCTTATATATACAAAGTAAAAAAAAAAAAATTTAATTTTAAACTTAAATTTAAAATCCATAAATTTAAGCTGGAGTATCAAAATTAGTAAATTAAATATACGTAAATCTATAAATTAAAACTGGGTCGATTGATGACCTTAGACAGATTGCTACAGTTTGGAGTGCAGATAGAGAGGCATGGATGTGTGATATGTCAGCATAATATGGAATCCATGACACATTTTTTTTCGCTTGTGCCTGCTCAGAGCATATCATACAAGCTCAGGGGAGGTTTCTAAAGTTGCAAATGGGCGGGGGCTCGATACCTGGATGGCATGTACGATGTGATTGATCGGAGCGGCGAGGAGTCGAGGACAAGAGTAGTTCAGAGAGGCGCATATCAAACTTAGTGCGGCGATGTGGCATATTTGGAGGAAACGAAATAAACGTATTTTGAGGGTCTGGTTTCCCCTATAGTAGGAATTCTAAACAATATTGAGAATGATGTATTGGGAATGATGGCAAAAACGACGGGCTCCAAAAATAGAGTGGGATGTAATCTACATTAATTCAATACAATTATATTTTTTCAATATATATATATATATATATATATATATATATATATATATATATATAGTGGCTAAGGTTGAGTCATCCCCCCCATGAGGTATTTAGTTCAAGCCTTGGGGAAAGTACTTTCCGTTGGTTGAAAATTAAAATGAGCAGTCGATGGGAGCCGCGGGCCGGACATGCTCAAGGGTGGAGCAGCGGGCCTATGGGCGGAGTTGTGGCATACGTACGCAGCATTGTGTGAGTTATAAGTCCTTCAGAACCGAGTAGTGAGTAGTGTGAGTCATGAGCCTTCGGACCTGGGTTTTGGGGCATTATGTGGCCAAAATTATACCAATTATCATTCTTTTAAAGTAAAGTTCATTTCTTATTAAGAATAAATTTAGTCTAGTAATGCATTTTATTAGGTTGTATTCTTGCATAAGTTATATGTAGTCAAAAGGTGATGAGTTATAAAGTCTAAATTCATGTAATCGTAGTTTAATATACTAAATTCATGTACTAGTAGTTTTCGAGGTTGTTTGGTAACTAGTATTTGGGACTGGATTTGGGATTTCAACAGGAAGTGATCAAAAATTCACAAATTCCTGTGTTTGGTAATCAGTATTTGGGGCTGGATTTGGGGAAGAAATTATGACATGCAATTCCTGTCCCCTCCTTTGTCCCTCCCCCCCCCCCCCCCCCCCCCCCTCCTCTCAAAAACCTAATTCCACTTTCTCCCTTTTCATCTGGATATGGGAGGAAAATGTTGGTTAATGTATTTTTTTTCTTTTTTATTAAAAGCTAACCTAGAGAGAGAGAGAGAGAGAGAGAGAGAGAGAGAGAGAGTTTATCCGACGACGACGCTAGGTGGTGGTCGACGTTAAGGGAGAAGAGGCGGAGAAGTGGAGGCGTGAGGTATGGTTGGGCCGGAGAGGAGGCATTAGGTAGTGGTTGGCATTAGGGGAGGAAGAGAAGATGAAAGGATGTGTTTGGTAGTAGATTTCTCTCTCTCTCTCTCTCTCTCTCTCTCTCTTCCTCTCTCTCTTTATATATATATATATATATATATATATATATATATGGTAAACGGGATATAAGCCATAGTACTCATTTTTCTACATGGATCATGAACATGTGGACCAATATGATTATAGTATACTAATGACACATAGGTGCACATGGGATGTGGAAGTCTATTCCTATTGGTCCACATGTGCATGACTTATGTAGAAAAATGAGCACTATGACTCATATCCCGTTTATATATATATATATATATATATATATATATATATATATATATATATATATATATATATATATATATATATATGAGCCATAGGCTCATATTCCTACATGAGTCAATTGCACATGTAGACCAATAAGAATGAAGTGTACTAGTGTACATGGGATGTAAGAATCCATTCTTATTGGTCCACGTGTGCATGGCTCATTTAGAAATATGAGCATATTGCTCATATCCCGTTTATATATATATATATATATATATATATATATATATATATATATATAATTTGGGGAGAATAGGGCCAGGTGTATTTGTTTATGTTGTGATGAAGGTGCATCGGGCTAATTTTATGTCAAGTAACTCATCCATGCTCTAATACTTATTATTTAATAATTTTTTTATGTAACAAATTATTTTTAAGTAACTATTTTTTTAAGTGGGATTAATTTTTTAAAAGTTTAATCCTTACTTAGTTATTAATTATTTAATTTATTAGTTTAATATGTGAATTAATTATAATTTGTTATTATTATAATATACCCTTCCACTTTTTACTTCTTACTTCATATTCCAACCAAACACATTTGTCTATTTTTTTACTTCCCACTTTTCACTTTCCTATCATAACCAAATACATTTATCCCCTACTAGGGGGACAAAGAAGGCACGGGTTCCTCTCTTTCTTTCATACTTGAAAGTCCAATTCCAAATATTTCAACAATTACGGTTTACCTAACAGGCCCTAAATGTGTGTTCTTCACTCTGGCGTTCTTAGGCTAGTGTGTATCTCCACTACTAGATAAAATGAAATTCATATCTCAGGAGATTTCTTCATATGGTATGAGAAGGACAAGGGAGGTGATCAACATTCATGTCATTTTCCTTAGTGAAAAAGAGTAAATTTTTCGTTATAGAGAAAGAAGATAATATTTGTATAAGATTTGACGGACTTGTTTGGAGTCATAACTTGTTAGCCAAGAACTTTGAAAGTTTGTTGATGGAAACTTTGAAAGAATGAAGAGGATTTGAAAAAAATGGAGAACGTCAAATGCTAATGCGGAGTATATCTTGAAGAAAACCATTTCATATGTTTCATCAATTCAATTTAAGAGTTGGATCAACAACCATGGATCAACAACCATCGTTACTAAGAAAGCCTACTATACACATCATGTACCGAAAGCGAAAAAATCAGTTTGATAAGGTGAGAAATGGAACAATTAACATTTTATAACATATTGAATATGACATAAATATTTAAATCCATATTTCCGCAAAGGAAAATTGAATACAAGAAGATAAATGCACATATTATAATATTTGTAATAATGGATAAATGTCTTTGTTTGATTTCAGAACACTTGTTTTTATCAGACTGAATATAGTTTGAAAATTTTCAGGTTATGTCTACTTGCTAGTGAATTTAATTAGGTAGATGTAAGAAGGATATGTAACTTAGAGGGAATATCTCTTTATCTAGTTAGATACATCTTCAACTATATATCATCAAAATCCCCAGTTAACCCGTTGTCATATCATAGATGAACATTTAAAATGCACACTCAACAAAACCAACATAGGTATTAGAGAAAAAGTCATTGAATTCCATAAACAATTGAACTCATCAAATTAATAACCCTTTGTCATATCATAGAGGATCATTTAAAATGCACACTCAACAAAACTAGCATAGGATATCAGAGAAAAAAAAATCATTGAAATCTATAAACAATTGAACTCATTTAATCTTCAAAATATTTATCAACAAATGTACGTTACTTTGGATTTAAAAAATTTAAATGCAAAGTAACGTATATCTATCTACTGTTTGAAAAGATAAATACTTTGAAGATTAAATGAGTTCAATTGCTTATGGAATTCAATGACATTTGCAGATACCTATTTTAGTTTTGTTGAATGCATATTTTAAATGTTCCTCTATTATAGGAGTCAAATATCATGAAGAAAAAGACTAGGCTTACTTCATTTAACAACAATCTTTACCATGAAGATAGTCATATATCTATTATAATATTAGTAGGTGAATACTACTTGACCCCTATAATATTAGTAGGTGAACGTGATCATCCTATAACACTAATATCAGTTTACCAAGGATTGAGAAATAACTTGAACTGGTGAGAGCGGGTGATTGTGGAATCATGGATCCTTCCCACCTGATTCCATCACGATTGAGATCCCAGTCCTTCGATTTTACATGGCATATATACGGGGAACATGAAGGCATGTGTAATGACAATGAGAGAGTAAAGTTTATATATAAAAAGGAATTTTCACAAGCACCCTTATTGCTTAAGTGAGTGATGATTCAATCAATGGCTTTGTTTTAATATGTTCTGAAGTTCTAGAATCAAACAAGAGCAACAAGACACTGATTGGTACTATTATCTGGCAAGGACACTCAGAGAGTCCACTAGTGTCCTGGATGAATCTAGAGAGAAGGCACCAAATAGGAAAGAATAAAAGGAAAATAAATCAACCAAAATTGGAAGGAAAAAAAAAAAAAACTGTGTAGTGGTACCTGATATGAAGTGACTAGACTTGCATACCATCATTAACATGTGGAAGCAGAAAATTCTAACATTTCCTCCAATGCCATAAAAAGAACGGATTTTTTCATTTAAAGTAATAATTTATTAAATAATTATACAAAACGGGAAAAATTTTGGGAATTTGCGGAGGAGGGGACCACTCGCCAACTCAGTTGGCGAGGTGCTGAATTGGCGAGCATCTCGCCAACTGAGTTGGCGGGGCGCACTCCTCGAGGGGTCGCTCGCCAACTCAGTTGGCGGGCCACATGCTGAGTTGGCTTAGACCCGTTGCACAACGCTCGTTTGCTTGCCAACTGAGTTGGCGAGTAAGGATCCGTTTCACATCGCCTATCAACCACAACGGCTATTACAATCTCCCTCGATAAACTACCTATCTCAACCCATTCATCTCACACTCAATCTACTTCCTCTATTTTCTCTCTTCCCTCTAGCAAAGTCTCCAACACTCTCTCTGTCTCTCTGCCAGCAGCTAAAGTTCATTTGAGTTTTCTGTAGCCAAAGTTCTCAACCGTCATGGATCGTAGCGTAAGAATTGTATGCTAGCACGGCGGTATAGTAAATGGGTTAAATTATGAAGGAGGAGAAAGTATAATTTTTTCAACTTATCCGAATATTAGTTTTAAAAATATACGTAATCATATTATTGAACGTTGTTCTATTCATTATGATTTTATTCTGAAGTCTATTTTTGGTTCTAATTATTTTTTGATAGATAGTGAAGATGCATGGAATTATATTCTTGAGATTAATTCACAATCACGGTATATAAAAATATATGTTATTAAAGTAGCAGCAAGCTTAGATAGTAGAAATAATGAATATTTTTCTGAATATCAGCATGTTAGTTCAGGTGCTAGTTCTTCTCAACAAATAGTTTCATTTATCCAAGAAGGTCATTCATCAGATGAATCTAACCATGATGATGATAGTGACAACGACGATGAAAATAGTGATGATTTAGTTGAAAATGTAGATTATACGGTAGATGATGATGTTGTAAAAGCTATCACTGATGAATTATTTAAGGGACAATCATTTCCTAGTCGTTCTCACTTTAGAAGCTTTATAAGTAATTTAGCAATTAAATATAATTTTAGTTGTTCAGCTAGTGATATGAATAATGCTCGTGGAATTATATATAGTTGTGATCAACCGAATTGTAATTGGAGAGTATATGTCAAATCTATTGGAAATGGCGATATAGTTAAAGTTAGTACATTAGAAAATCGTCATTCTTGTTTAGGAAGACTTAGTACAGGACGTCATCGACTAGCTACCGCTTCATGGATTAAGACCATGATAATTGACATTATTAGAGATAACCAGTCATACAGTCCATCACAAATTGTTAAAGATATATATAGGGAGCACCGTATACAAGTTAGTTATTCCAAAGCATGGAGAGCCCGAGAGACAGCATTAGCTGAAATTAATGGTGTTATGATGAGGCATACGCTAGTCTTGAGGAGTATTATTATAGAATTATGGAGACAAATCCAGGTAGTACATGTTTTATTAAAACTACCGAAAACAATAGCTTCCAACGAATTTTTATTTGTTTTAAAGCATGTATTGATGGATTTTTAAGTGGATGTTTACCAATTATTAGTAATGATGCTACATTTCTTTCGTCTAAATATCAAGGTATCTTATTTATTGCTTGTGCTCACGATCCTAACTATCAATTATATCCTATAGCTTATGCTGTTGCTGAAGGTGAGAATAGTGATTCTTGGTCTTGGTTTTTAAATTCTCTTAAAATATCTTTGAAAGTTGTTTTAATGATTGGAGTTCAATTTCATTTATATCTGACAAGCAAAAGGGATTAATAAATGCTGTTCGTGCTATTTTTCCTGCATCTCCTTATTTTTTTTGTATTCAACATTTTAAACAGCCATTACAAATCATACAAAAATTTTAATGATACAATGTTTCAAATTTACTACTAATCCTCATCCTCGTCTTGTTGAGTTTGGGTAGCCAGCGGTGTTGATGGAGTCGAAAAAAATTGTGTGAATATCTGGTAGCTTTCATCTCCAGCAGTTTGGTAACTCGGATCCGTTCCTGCAGACTGGTAACTAGGGCCCGCTCCAGCATACTGGTTACTCGGGCCCGCTCCAGCATACTGGTCACTAGGCCCCGCTTCAGCATACTGGTCACTCGGGCCCGAGTCAGCAGTATCCCGCCGCCGACGACGACGAGAGTGTCTCTGTCGTACTAAGCCGGTCGGATAGTCCGGTGGAAGACGGGATTGTACTGGAGGCATTTCCGGTTCCCGTCCAATACCCAGCTGCTCAACACGAGTCACAAGTTCCTCCATAAGAAGTCGACCTTGTGGGTGAAGGTTTATCTCAGGTTGTTGCAAAAATTGTTGGTATACACCACTCTGAAATTTGAAGAACACGTAAATTAATATATTTATCATATCTATGTATATGTATTTTTGGAAGTATAATGAAGTCATACCAAATCATGTATTCCCTCGGCAAAAGCACGCAGAGTAGAATCGTCTACAGATCTAGTTTTGAACCTGGGCTCCTCGTAGTGGTATACTCGGTTGCTCATAAGAGGGCATCCCCACCATTGCCTGTAGTCGAGGCTACCTATGTCTGCAAAATGTAAACAAACTTTTAGCAAACTATTTACACTAAATCAATAGGATTAATGAGTAACTTATAACTTACATTCATCAGCAGAATTTAGTATGGGAGACATGCCCCTAACACTATAATTCTCGAACCGATTATTCCAGTCAGCAACTAGACCAATGATTCGTTGGAATGCATTTGATGTCTGATAACCGACTGTCGGTGGATCATCGAGAATTATTGGAGCCATTCCGAATTGCCGAAGAATACGGTCTGCCGGATGGTACATGGTGAACCGATCATATATAATATGACATCTGTGTAAACTATATGCATAGGATGTCATCTTGATTTCTGGAGCATCAGGTTCATATGAGTACGGTAACCAGGTTACCTATTTAAAGATATTGTATCAATTAGATGTGATGTTTATCTACGATCAAAACTTATATAATTTAAAGATATTTATTGCATATTTAAAAATTACCTGATTATACCGCAGTGTATCAAATTGGCTACGATATAGTGATACAGTCCTGTATTGGTAGTGTTGATAATCCACTACGTCTGTAGGCCAGCGCATAGCAACTGGAAATACTCCAACATCACTGAGAATGCTGGTAACAAGCCTACCAATATAAAAGTGCTCGTAGGACCAGAACTATAAAACAATAAAATGACATTAGTACAAACATAATTTGTGTATAAAATTACTCAAACTTAAGGTCTTTAATTCATACCTGTATCAGTGAAATACATCCACAAATACTCTTGCGATTGCATCTGACAAATTCTGTCAGCTGGGCGTACAAAAATGCAAGAGTAGCAGCTTTCCACGCATGCTCGGTAGGTTTTGTCAGATCATCCAAGAATGGTAAAAGCTGCACATTTACCATATTTTTCGATGCATCGGGAAATAGAATTGCACCACATAAACAGAGCAGATACGCTCTAGTGCAACGAATGACCTGGATTTATTAAGTGTTATATAGAATTGCACCACTAAATTAAGTAATAAACAAATTTACTAAAAAAAATACATACCCGATTTTTATCTACATCAACAACCCCATCAATAGTTTGATGTAGGTCTATAAAGTTGCCACGGAGCCATGAAAATTTTACATAATTGCCGTCTTTTAGACCTGGAGGAGGGCTAACACCAAGATAACTCCGGATCAGATCAGATCCCTTTAAGTGCGGATCAAAATATATAGCATTACCTTTAATAGGTAACCCTGGTATATTCGCCACATCATAAAGGGTGATCGTCATCTCGCCGAATGGGAGTTGAAAAGTGTTGCATTCTGGCCACCAACGCTCCGCAAGGCTTACAACTAAATGAAGATCGTGAATTAAATATCTAACACGATCTATATAGTGGAATCCAAAGGATTCCACCAAAGCCTTTTGAGCTGAATTAAGCTCCCACGTACGATAATTCCTTTCAGACCGCCAATGTACGTGGATCCGGGTTCGTAAAGCATTATCATGGTCGTATAACTATAAAAATTCTATGCATTAATAAAGTAAACATAGGCATTATAAAAAACATATACATTAATAAAGTTGGCAACTTGTAATTTAAAAAATTACCTCGCCAGTAAAAATCTAACTAGAAATGTGCTCTTCACGTTGCTTAATAATAAGCGCGGTTGTCGATCCGCCAGGAATACGACCGTCATTGCGGGTAGCCATCGCCAGTAAATATCAACAGGAGGAGAATGGGGTGTCAGGAGTGTTTGGGGTAGGAGGAGAATGTGGTGTGAGGAGTGTTGGGTGGGGGGGGGGGAGGGGGGTGTTTATAGGAATTGGGGAGGAGAACGTTGGAATAGAGCCGTTGGCCAACGGCTATAAAGCCAACGGTCCATGGCTCGCCAACTGAGTTGGCGAGCGGCCCCTCGAGTAGGGCGCCCCGCCAACTCAGTTGGCGAGCTGCTCGCCAACTCAGCAAACTCGCCAACTGAGTTGGCGAGTGGTCCCCCCATCCGCAATTCCACAAAAGTTTTCCCGTTTTATATAAATATATAATATTTTATTACTTTATATGAAAAAATCCGTAAAAAGAAAGCAACACAAAAGTAGTAGTAGTTGACATCTTTATTTGAGCACATTTTCTACACCTTCCCATATATGTCATGACCGTCTCTCTCACATAGAAAATTAGAAATTACTACTGTTACTGCTAGTACTTTTACTCTCCAAAAGGTGCCAATAATCATAAATGCTTTTGATTCCACATTTAATCAACAAACAGCAAGCCACTATAATAATCTAGGAACTTCAACATGAAATAGCAACAGTTCCAAATATTGAATTTTAGTACACATGTGGCAATCCTAAACTCATCAACAAGAGCAACTCACATAAAATAGCAACAGTAACAAATAGAGGAAATCAAGTATATATACTACTAGTTAAAGAAATTGTATGTTACTAGCTAGCATGAAATAGTAGCTAATTAACAGTATCAAATAGAGGAGACTAAAAATTAAAGAGCGAGTGCAAAGACCCAAAAATCCAACTGCTTGATTTTCCAATCAGATGAGTAGGAAACATTCAATATAAACTAGAAATTAAACTAGAGTAGTTCTCTAGTCCTAAGATTTCATAATCAGTACTGAATTAAACTACTAATAGCAAGAACAGTAGAGGAAGGAAAAAAAAAAAAAAGGGGTTCTGAAGTCCACATGCAATTCCAAACCTTGACTATCAATCAATAAAACTGATTACCAATGAGTATTAATTTGGTTCATGTTTGCACCTGGGTAAGGAGGTGGTGGCAGCTGGTTCTGCCCATGTCTGTTGGATTCTCCTTGGTGCTGGTCCTGCTGATTGTTCTTCTTACGCTTCTTCTTCTCATAGCTGATCCCCCTGGCCTTGGACTGCACGTCCCGTACCTCGCCCAGGTAGAAACGGACAGGGCGCGAGCCGAAGGGGTTGACCTCGGGGCGGCCTCCGTTCTCGTCGTAGGCGCCGCGGAGTCGGCCGATGAGCGCGTCGAGGCTGCCCCAGGCCTGGCGCAGCGGGCAGGGGCAGGGGGAAGGGGGCTCCGGTTGCCCGTAGAACGGGCACACGCCGACGTGGACCTTGGTCTTGCCGAACTGGTCGAGGTACCGGAGGAACTCGAGGACGTGGGCCCCGCTGCATCGGGCCAGGGAGAGCGGGGGCCGGTGGTTCTTGAGGTACTGGTTGAAGGTGTTCCAGTCCCGGCGCTTCTGCGACTCGTAGCGCGATAGCGACGGCGGCGATGACGACGATGAGGCGGAGGAGAAAGGGTTATTACTGTAGTGGTGGCTAAAGTGGAAGCCCTCCTCCTCCACAGGAGGGCTATCAGGAAGGTTGGGCTCTATGTCCATGATCAAGAACTTCTTGAAAGAAGTCAAATGCTTTCTTTTTCAAATTCTTGAGAGCAATGCTAACAAAAGAAGGGGTGGGTGTTAGGATTGGATTCTTGATATGATGGGCAATGGCGGGGAACGTGGATTCTTTAGTTATTCCGATGTGATGTTTTGTCGCCAGTGATGGTGGCTATGTGCTGCTAATGGCTTCTAGTGTAAAATTATTGGGCATTTATGTACAATTATTTTGAAATACAGACTATGGTTTAGTGGTGGGATGTGGAAATTTCTTTTCCCTGATGTTGACAGGTTAGCATAAAATAAAGTGGGAGGGAAAGTTGAGCGAGGGGAGGGGAGGGCGTCGGTAACAATGAAATTTACCACTTGTACCATTCCCGTCTTGTTGTTTTCTTCCGCTTTTTCATTATTTTCTTCCTTTTTTCACGTGGACAAGCTTACTACTGATGATGCACTAGTTTGGTGACAGGTAATAAACCAAAATAGGGCTAAAGCTTGAATGAGACCCATAAGAATTGACTCCAATTTTTTCCCAGGTCGTTCCTACTCCCCCTGATTATGATTTTTCTTACGGCTTCATAAGTCCATATATTGATGTAGGCGAGATATCCGTACAATTGCCGAAATGGTAAAAAGGCGGATGGCAGAAGCGAAACGTTGCAAGAAAGAGGGAGAAGATATTTTTTAAATCTGGTGGTATATATGTCAATATTTAGGCCCAAAATTGTAGGCTTGAGCCTGTTAGACTTTTGTACTGAGTATGAATCCGAACTTTGTCCAAATCAGAAATAATTGACAATATAAGTAATATTATTCATCCCTCCAAAGTGATTATTCAAATCAGTTCTTCGTATGCGGGAGCTGACATGACATGTTAAATAACATTATAATATAACATATAACATGACATCTGATATGACAAATTTTAACAAAAAAAAAAAAGGGTTATTTACACTAACTACTCCTAAGTTTTGGATTTATAACACTGGGTATCCCTACTTTTAAAATAATTATACTGACCACCCACATATTTTATGTTTATTACACGAGATACACCTACTTAAGATAAAAAAAAAAAATTATAACACTAACTACCTCTGTTTTTATTTTTTTTTTCTAAAGGAAGGGGTGGTCAGTGTAATTAGTTTAAAAGTAGGTATACAACGTGTTATAGACCCAAAACTTAGGAATAATTAGTGTAAATAACCCAAAAATTAATCACCAAAATTTTTTCAATGTTAAATAATTGTTAATATTAATTTGGGTTATTTACGTTAAGTTTTACTATATTTTATGTTTATTAGACGAGGTACCCCTAATTTGAAACTAATTACACAAGGTACCCCTCTCCTTTAGAAAAATAAAATTTAAATATAGGGGTAGTTAGTGTTATAACTTTCTATAGAAAATATAAAATATATAGGTGGTTTGTGTAATTGGTTTCAAAGTAGGAATACCTGTGTTATAAATATAAAACATTGGGATAGTTAACATAAATAACCCTATTAATGTTAATGTTAAAATTGGTTTGTGTAATTGGTTTCAAATTTATTTTTAAAATTTGTCATGTCAGCTGCTACATTAACCGTCACGTTTGCTGCCATACACTACCAAAATACTGTTAAATAGCGACGAAAACTAATCTGTCGCTGAGTTAGCGACGGAAATACGATGGAATAACGACTAAATTATTTACGTAAACCAAATATATTATATTTTGTCAATATTCCGTCGCTAATCCGTCATTGTTACTTCATCGACGGATTAGCGATGGAATTATCCGTCCCTGCGAAAACTTAAATTTTTCGAGCCCGTTTTATTTTTCCCATTCTCTCTCTCTCTCTCTCTCTCTCTCTCTCTCTCGACCCCCCCCCCCCCGACCCCCCGACCCCCTACCCCTCTCCGGCGACCTCCTCCTCTACCGACCCCTCTCCGGCAGCCCCTCCCCCTCTCCTTCTCCTCCTCCTCCTCCTCCACCAACCTCCAACCCCTCTCCGGTGACCTCCTCCTCAACCGACCGCGACCCCTCTCTGGCAGCCCCTTCCCCTCACTCGCCCTCTCCTCCTCCTCCCCCCCCCCCTCCCCCTCTCCGGCGACAAGCAGCCCCTCCCCCTGACATCCTCCCGAGCCCTCCTCCTACTCATCGACTCGAGTGACGGAGACATCCCCCCAAGCCCCTCCTCCGACCTCAGGAATCTGAGTCAGGCCCTCCACCGGCCTCAGGCATCCGCCTCCGCTCTCTGTCAGATCGTCTCCTCCGTTCTGAAGGTAAAACATAACCCTCCACATATCTATTTGGGAAAAGCCTATACACATTGTCGAATATATTTGAATTTTGTGGGAAGACACATGACACAAGACGCTAGAAGACACATATAAACATTATGTGTATGAACACATGTTTGCTTTGGATCTTGTTGGAAAGCTACTAATTTTTCATATGGATACTAGTTATGGGTTTTCTTAAAAAAATTAAAAATTAAAAATTAAAAATATTTACTATGAGTATCGGGATCGAACCATTACTATGAGTATAAACATTAGGTGTATAAACATATGTCATATGGATACTAGTTATGTTGTACATACATGAACAAGTATCGGTATCGGACCATTACTATGAGTATCGGGATCGGTGATATCGGTAATATCGGCGGTATTGGACCAGAGTATCTGATTTTTTGGTATTGGAAACAAATAACTATTAGTAAATTATTAACATTTTATAATATATAAATTTTATACTTTATGCATAATCTTAAGTATTTTTAGTGTTGTTTCTTAGTTTTTTTTTGTATCAGACCATTACTATGAGCATTGGGATCGACGATATTGGTAATATCGGCGGTATCAGACCGGAGTATCATATTTTTTGGTATCAGAAAGAAAAAAAATATTATATGCGATAGATAAGTTTTTCTCTTACATTTGCTTTTAGCAAGTATCCTAACTAGTTACTCATAGTTCTTTATATTTTTTCTTTTGACATGGTACATGTATAATCATTCAAGCCTATAAGAAAGCAATGAGTCGATACTTAGTTGACCGATCGTGTATGTACAATCGACGACATGAGAGTATGATAGGTTTGACAAATAATTTCAGGATAGGCGTTGAGGAATTTATCAAATACGCCAGTAGTCAACCTTATTTCATGGATGGGAGTCTCACCAAGTGCCATTGTGTCAAATATCATAATATACCATTCAAAGTGGTGGATCTCGTGAGGGAGCATCTCTACAAGAAGGATTTCTTACCGAACTACAAGGAGTGGACGACTCAAGGAGAACCTTTGACTCCTCAATATCATTTTTCCGACAATATGGAGGTAGAAGAGTCCACTCTCGGAGATAACATTGAATATCAGTCGTAAAACTGGGCGCGTGAGTTGGTATTTGATCCGGCCGGTCCAAGTTTTGATCCGGAGGATCCGAATCCTGATGCGGAGAAATTCTATGATATGTTCAAGAATGCCGATACTTCGTTATATCCGGGTTGTGATTCTCATTATGTCCTGTCGGTGGTGATGCGGATGTTGAACCTCAAATCTGATTTTAACTTGCCGCAGGAATGCTACGACCAGATAATTTAGTTTGTTAGAGAGTTGTTGCCAAAAGGATAAAATGAGTTGACTGAAAACTTCTACAAGTCAAAGATGATGACATGAAAACTCGGATAAGGCTACGAAAAGATAGATTGTTGTCAAAACGGTTGCATGTTGTACTACTAGGAGAACAATAATAAAGATAGATGCATTTTCTGTCATGTAGATCGGTACAAGCCAATTCGGGGCAAAGGAAAGTCAACTGGCCGAGCAAGGTTGCGTCCCTACAAGTACAAGCAGTTTTTGTCGATCACAAAGAGGATGCAGAGAAAGTATATGTGATCAAAAATAGCAGAACACATGACAAGGCATAGCAAGGAACAAAATATGGATGATGAAGAATTATCTCATCCTTCCGATGGAGAGGCATGGAAGCATTTTTATCGGTGTCATCCTGAATTTTCTACGGAGCCAAGGAATATCCGGTTGGGTTTATGTTCTGATGGATTCACTCCTTTCGGACAGTCAGGATCTCAGTACTCTTGTTGGCCGGTGATTTTGACTCCTTATAATCTACCACCGTGGATGTGCATGAAGACTCCTTACATGTTCTTGACACTTATCATACCCTATCCGAAAAATCCAAAGAAGAACATCGATATCTACTTGCAGCCGTTAGTGGATGAGTTGAAACAATTGTGACAGTTCGGCGTTCAGACATATGATATATCGAAGGAGCATAATTTTTAAATAAGAGCGTCACTCATATGGACCATCAATGATTTTTCAGCATATGGGATGTTATCGGGGTGGAGTACTCATGGTACTTTGTCTTATCCGATATATATGGGAAATAGTAAGGCATTCCATCTCCAGAATGGTGGAAAATTATGCTTTTTTATTGTCACCGTCAGTTCCTTCCTGCGTCGCATCCGTGGAGAAGGAACAGAGATGGCTTTAGAGAAGGTAAACATGAACTATCTTCGCCCCCGTTGAGATTGACAGGAGACCAAGTTTGGAAAGAGATAGATGGATTGCCGACTGTGATGGAAGATCCGATATCGGCCCTTTACTTGAAGGGTTCGGACATAGACATAATTGGACGAAGCGGAGTATCTTTTGAGACTTAACTTATTAGAAGGACAATCTCATAAGATACAATCTTGATGTTATGAATATAAAAAAAAATATTCGACAACATCTTCAATACGGTGATGGATATCAAGGAAAAAAAAAAGAAAGATAATTTTAAAGCAAGAAATGACTTGGAAATGATTTGCAAGCATTCAAATT
Organism: Iris macrosiphon; assembly: GCA_036927795.1. Lineage (NCBI taxonomy): Eukaryota > Viridiplantae > Streptophyta > Magnoliopsida > Asparagales > Iridaceae > Iris > Iris macrosiphon. The sequence goes on along the minus strand of JAYESA010000008.1, from coordinate 157,324,198 downwards.
TGCACCTAAAACGAATTACAAACGGTAATTGGGTCAAGCCTCCAGTGCCATTTACATTGAGTAGGGAGAAAAAATTGATGATATGCAACTGAATTTCAAAGTTGAGATTTTCTGACGGCTATGTGTCAAATCTGGCAAGATGTGTCGATCTCAACGAACGCAAGCTGACAGGGATGAAGACTCATGATTGTCATATGTTTATGGAGATGTTACTACCTATTGATCTGTAAACCCACTCACCCAAAATAGGTATTTTGTGTATATTTTATATTATTATATTTATTATAGATGTTGAATTTCTTTAGAGTATTCTCTTAGTTAATTAGAAAATAATTTTTTTGATATATTTACTTATATAAATATTAATTTAGAATTATTTTAGGTTATTTTAGATTTTGGAGACTTTCTAGAATTTTTGGTAATTAAAACGTAGAAAACATAAATTTTTAGGACTTTCATGATTTACTATGAGACTATACTTGAATATTGTTACTACCAAACATTTATTTTAGAGTTAAAATATTTAAGTATATTTTTCTATAATTTATTTAGAATTTTAAGTAATTATTGGATTTTTGAAATTATTGAGAATTTATTTGGATATATAAAGTCTTAATATTATATAGATGCTAATTTAGTGTTAATAGATATTAATAAGATTATATATAAATTATTTGTATTATCTTTAATTCTATTTAAGATTATAAATTATTGAGATGAACTCAAACTCTATTTTAAATTAATTCAAATCCTGAGCCTACTAGGAAAACAACTTCATGCATATCAAATCCTTATTTAAATTGATCCTAATCATATCCAAATTAGCCAATCCTAGTCTTATTTAATTAAACAATCTTCACCATTATAAATACCTATTAGACTTATGGAATAAACTCATCTTTCATATTTTTTATCCCCAAACTCCTCTCTTTTTCGTCCAAAAATAGTCAAAATTCATCATAAATTCAGCCTCATTTTCTAGTAGTTATGACGACTTAAAAAGACGATATCTCCTAGCTCCGGACTCCAAACACGCTCCAGTTTTTTTTTGTTATAATCATATGAAGGTTAGTTTTCTGAATATAAATTATTTCAGTAATTTCAGAACCTATTTTCCAGAATATTCCGAAAGTGCCAGTTGTCCAAAATCAGACGCATTTTCGTATTTTCGAGATTTTGGGGGATACCGAACTCAGAATTATGAACCGTTTGAAGTTACGGAAAGCTGACATGATGAACTTTCAGAAAAGTATTTTTTCAGAATTTAAAATATAATTTTATTCTACTATAAAATTCGTGCACCGTAGACGTAAATAGGAAACTACCAAAAATTGTCATTTGTGCGTCATTGTGGCCTTAACTCTTTACCGACTTATGATTTTATGAAACTGTCGATTCCAGTGTTCATGTAGCATTAAAATCTATAGGATTCCACACATAAATCTCAGATTTGAGTTGGTTGACTTTTGGTCAACGGATTGCCTCGATTTGCGTACCATGGATCACAAATCTGTAAAGTTGACTTTCTTTGGACCAAAATTAGGGTTTAACAATAAAATCAGTTTATAAAAAGATTAAAATACTATTTTAGGTTATTTATTCAGAAATAAAAAATTAATTAAAATGGAGGAACCTATTCTCCCACTTTTGTAACCAAACTTGTTTAATTTATGTAACGGGTAGATCGGACGACGCCTTGAGTTGTGACTTCATCCTTTTTTAGAGCAGGCAAGTATACCTTGTATTGTACTATTATTTATATTCCATACGTTGCATGCATCTTTATTTTCTGTCTTTAGTTCATATATTTTAACTGTTATATAAAATGCGCGCGACGGTGTCGTCGCGATATGTTTTTAGTTATGTATTTGCATTGACCTTGTTTATGAGACTGCCCCCTTTTCACGTAGCATCATTAGGTTTTATTTGACTGTGACACATTTTTACACGAGTTGTGAGTCTCATATAGATCACGGACGTACGTATTGACTGATCATCGGTATGTGTGGGCCGTGCGTTAGGGATAACTGCTGATAGAAACTTTGTATGCTAGAAGACTTGGCGGTTATTAGAGGTCCATGGACATAGCCTATTGTAGTACGGTGGTCCAATCATTGTCCTTGTTTGGTTGCAGGATTGGGCTAGGGTACTAAGAATAGGCTATGAACCAAATTATGTCATGAATGTGACATGCTTAGAGCATGGGGTGGAGAGAACAACGAGTACTGTATTTGGGCTCCTTTGCACTTTTTCTTTTGTAATCCGGAAGCTCCGTTGGAGATATGGGCGGTGATGACTCCTATACTACTTGGCGGCCTCTGCCGTTCAAAAGATAACATGCTTTGAGGCCCCTGATTCTCCGAGAGAGTCATGCCAATCCTATTTATAGCCAGATAGCCCACTTGTTAGAAAGTTGTTCTCAATCTGCATTCACCTAGATGGTTAGGCGACCCCATTGGATATTTATTTCAGTACTTTATTGGCATGTATTTTATGTATCTTGTTACATCCCTCTGAGGATCTGGCCCCTTCCAGGTGTATCTGTTCATGAGTATTCACAGGAGCGCAGATTCGGATGGTTACATAATTTCGAGGATGTCTTCTCTTCGAACCCGTGATTGTTAGCTGGTATTCTTATATCATGTTTATTGTATTGTACTTTTCCATTCGAGTTGGTAGTGGATTTATTTCATCCAACTAGTATCTTTAGATACTTTGTATTGAGATCTAAATTCATAGATATTGGTTATTTATTTATATTTGATTTTCGTGGATGAGATTTAGATCATATCCTGTGACTTGTGATATATTTATACCACTTATGGATTTGATATTCATATTACAGCGTACGTATGGGTTTTGGTTTCCATATATTGGAGTTGCCATATCCATGCGGCTGGCATGCTTATGTGTCCTAGTCCTACGTATTTTGGGACTGTGACGTAACATATTTTTAGTGGTATCCCATGCAGATCGAGAGCATATTATCTCGGTTATGTTATTGTACTGAGCAAGCCTGTACCTATGACTAGAGTATAGGTTCTCATCCACATTGACTACGACTCATCCTCCTTTCAATCTATTCCATTTGAATAATTTGCATCCTGCTTGATTCATGTGCTTCCCTATTAGTTTCTTGAGTATAGCCTCTCCTAGAATATAGAAGTCACTGTTGTTAGATGATAAGTAGGGTAACATTCCTATTAAGAGTACAACTAGAGTGTTGACACACCACTAAGTTTAGAATATCTAGTGAACCCTAGAATTCCTTATCTATAGATTGGCTTACCATTATCCCTTGATGTATTATGAGGACTTGAGAGTAGTATAAACACTACTACGATTAGTTAAAAGTTTGACCATATTGTTTGACCCTAGTATTGAGGAACTAATAGAAATCCAAGGTTGAATATTAAGACTGAACCTAACTTCATAGTAAGGTAGTATTAGAGAACTGTAAAGTTAGATTCTTAATATTAACAGAACAGTACCTTAGAAAGCCTAGAGGAATGTAATCAACGCTTTTTCCTTGATCATACCTTCAACACAGAGACTAGCATAGCATCTTTCCTTAGAAAACCATGACATTATCAATAGCCTCTCTATTTTAATTTCATATATAGTTCCTCTGAAACCTTAGCGTTCGCTAATTGCGCGACGACTAAATTATGTTCTTCTTTTCTTTATCTTTCAACTCGTGCCACCTGACACCTTTGATTATAGACCAAGTGATTTTATTCTACGTTAGGATATATAGCTTGCTAGGATTTTGGTTGTTACTCTTGAATTTTGAATTATGTGATTGGTAATTAGAACTTGACAGTTTAAGTTATTCTTGTAGATTATAACCTGATGATTATCCCTTAGTTTTCAAATTGCGTAACATGTACCCTCACCTCGATACGAGTTATATCCCCTTTCCCCTTGAAGGCTAGTAACCTTCCATTCTTACTATTGACGCTTGCTCTATAAGCGCTATGACTAAGACTTAAGACGACCATGACCTATGTAATATAAGAGGATACCCTAATGAGTACCAAGATATTTTCTCATAAACCCCAATAAGAGCTTCTGCTTTAATTACAAGTGCAAGGTTATTTTGTAGATTTTCCGTAAGACTATCACAGTATTAGTTTATTCTTTTAAGTTGGATAGTATGCCTCACAACCTAGTATCACATAGTCTTTTGACCTATTATTGAAGTATAACTGAACGACATTAACTGTATGCTAGCTTAAGACGAAAATATTTATTCAGACTGTAGAACTTAGAGGCTATACCTCTACTTTGTCGACTATCGACTTAGACAAGGAATTAGTATGACAATTGTAGAGATTATAGAGTCTTATCTTTTTGTGAACTTGAATTGTTATGTACCTTCTTTCATCATAATCCAGCGTATTTATATTTGCTGTGCTACCTTGACTTATGCTGCTATTATAGCCTACTTTTTGTAAGATTATTCTTTATCGAGCTTGTTCATGACATATGTATTATTGGGGGGCCCACAATAATACATTTCAAAATCAGTGTATTAGGGTCTAGCTAACCTTAGTGTGCTTGGTTCGTCCTTCGCATAACTACTTTACGTGGATTAAGATATATAGTGATTAGTAGACGAATGTACTTGCCCTCTAGACATGTCTGAGCGTATCGTATCGGTTATATAACTGTACTAATACGAGCATGCAAACAAAGAATTACCAAAATAGAATTTCAATCCACAACTGCTATGACAATTCCCATTTGAATTCTTTAAACGCCTTGATCCCCATACTTCTATTTCCATTACCCTTCCCTTGAACTCTTCATCATTGTTTTTCGTCTTCCCTTATTTCGGAAAGAAGAAACCTCGTGCTTGGTATAAGTTTGATATACAGATAGTACTAGAGGTACCCATAGGCCAATCGCATTATTTGGTGACTGTCTTTTATAATTGATTAAGGGCCTATCATATAGGATATAATCGGTGTTAAAGTTTTGAGGATTGAATGACATGAGTAAATAAATTAAGGAATATTTTATTAAAGTGTATAGCCTTATATGATAGATGGGTAAATTCTAAGTTGGGTAGAAGTCGTATTGTTAATTTGAGGTTAAATTCTTTCAGATTGTGATCAAGTAGGAATAGATGGAGAGATTAAGTCATTTTTTTAAAATATAGAGAATTCTAGAATAAGGAGTTAGATGATGAGTACTTAATAAATTTTGAAACCTTGATGCGTCGGACCAAATATTTATACTTTAAGTATATGATTTAAATTTTGAATATTGAAGGTAAATCATCAATTTGAATTTTGAGGATAAATATAGAATTTCAGACTTGAACATTGGTGGATTGAAATTAATTTTTTTTTTTACAATTTGATGATTTCAATTAAGAGTTAAAATTTGATTGCTGGATTACGTATTTGAAATATTGAGGATGAGAATTGAATTTAAAAATTTGAAGAGTACAAAAATTATAAGTGAAAATAGGAATAATATTGGACTAGAATTATTTTTTAGAGGAGATTATGATAGTTGGAGATCGTGAGGTAAAATTTATATGTGTATTTAAATCTTGAAGATGTTATATGGATTTTATTTAAATTTGGATGTTGATGATTTAAAAATCGAGAATAGATTACGACTGGTTGAATTTTGATTTAAATAATGGTTAATTTAATTTTGAAAGTGATTGCGATGGATTTGAATAGATTTTAAATTTTTGGAAGAAATTGCGATTGACTTGCCTTATGTATGAATGTGAATGACTTATCAAACCATGCCTTATTTTTAATTTCGAGTACGAAATTCTTTTAAGTTGGATAGATTGTAAATCCTCTCACCCAAAATAGGTATTTTGTGTGTATTTTATATTATTATATTTATTATAGATGTTTAATTTCTTTAGAGTATTCTCTTAGTTAATTAAAAAATAAACTTTTTGATATATTTACTTATATAAATGTTAATTTAGAATTATTTTAGGTTATTTTAGATTTTGGAGACTTTCTAGAATTTTTGGTAATTAAAACGTAGGAAACATAAATTTTTAGAACTTTCATGATTTACTATGAGACTATACTTGAATATTGTTACTACCAAACATTTATTTTAGAGTTAAAATTTTAAATATATTTTTCTCTAATTTGTTTAGAATTTTAAGTAATTATTGGATTTTTGGAATTATTGAGGATTTATTTGGATATATAAAGTCTTAATATTAGATAGATGCTAATTTAGTGTTAATAGATATTAATAAGATTATATATAAATTATTTGTATTATCTTTAATTCTATTTAAGATTATAAATTATTGAGATGAACTCAAACTCTATTTTAAATTAATTCAAATCCTGAGCCTACTAGGAAAACAACTTCATGCATATCAAATCCTTATTTAAACTGATCCTAATCATATCCAAATTAGCCAATCCTATTCTTATTTAATTAAACAATCTTCACCATTATAAATACCTATTAGACTTATGGAATAAAATCATCTTTCATATTTTTTATCCCCAAACTCCTCTCTTTTTCGTCCAAAAATAGTCAAAATTTGTCATAAATTCAGCCTCATTTTATAGTAGTTATGACGACTTAAAAAGACGATATCTCCTAGCTCCGGACTCCAAACGCGCTCCAGTTTTTTTGTTAGAATTATATCAAGGTTAGTTTTCTGAATATATAAATTATTTCAGTAATTTCAGAACCTATTTTTCCAGAATATTCCGAAAGTGCCAGTTGTCCGAAATCAGACGTATTTTCGTATTTTTGAGATTTTGGGAGATCCCGAACTCGGAATTATGAACCATTTAAAGTTACAGAAAGATGACATGATGAACTTCCAGAAAAGTATTTTTCCAGAATTTAAAATATAATTTTATTCTACTGTAAAATTCGTGCAACGTAGACGTAAATAGGAAACTACCGAAAACTGTCATCTGTGCGCCCTTGTGGCCATAACTCTTTACCGACTTATGATTTTATGAAACTGTCAATTCCAGCGTTCATATAGCGTTGAAATCTATAGGATTCCACACACAAATCCTGGATTTGAGTTGGTTGACTTTTGGTCAACGGATTGCCTAGATTTGCGTCCCATGGATCACAAATCTGTAAAGTTGACTTTCTTTGGACCAAAATTAGGGTTTAACAATAAAATCATATTATAAAAAGATTAAAATACTATTTTAGGTTATTTATTAAGAATTAAAAATTAATTAAAATGGAGGAACCTATTCACCCACTTTTGTAACCTAACTTATTTAATTTATGTAACGGGTAGATCGGACGACTCCTTGAGCTGTGACTTCATCCTTTTTCAGAACAGACAAGTATACCTTGCCATTGTACTATTATTTATATTCCATATGTTGCATGCATCTTTATTTTCTGTCTTTAGTTCATATATTTTAACTGTTATATAAAATGCGCGCGACGGTGTCGTCGCGATATATTTTTAGTTATGTATTTGCATTGACCTTGTTTATGAGACTGCCCCATTTTCACGTAGCATCATTAGGTTTTATTTGACTGTGACCCATTTTTACACGAGTTGTGAGTCTCATATAGATCATGGACATACGTATTGACTGATCATCGGTACGTGTGGGCCGTGCGTTAGGGATAACTGCTGATAGAAACTTTGTATGCTAGAAGACTTAGCAGTTATTAGAGGTCCATGGACATAGCCTATTGTAGTACGGTGGTCCAATCATTGTCCTTGTTTGGTTGCAGGATTGGACTAGGGTACTAAGAATAGGCTATGAACCAAATTGTGTCATGGATGTGACATGCTTAGAGCATGGGGTGAGGAGAACAACAAGTACCGCATTTGGGCACCTTTGCACTTTTTCCTTTGTAACCCGGAAGCTCCGCTGGAGATACGGGCTGTGATGACCCCTAATCTACTTGGCGGCCTCTGACGTTCAAAAGACGACATACTTTGAGGCCCCTGATTCTCCGAGAGAGTCATGCCAATCCCATTTATGGCCAGATAGCCCACTTGTTAGAAAGTTATTCTCAAACTGCATTCACTTAGATGGTTAGGCGACCCCATTGGATATTTATTTCAGTACTTTATTGGCATGTGTTTTATGTATCTTGTTACATCTCTTTGAGGATCTGGCCCCTTCCAGGTGTATCTGTTCATGAGTATTCGCAGGAGCACAGATTCGGATGGTTACATAATTTCGAGGATGTCTTCTCTTCGAACCAGTGATTGTTAGCTGGTATTCTTATATTGTGTTTATTGTGTTGTACTTTTCCATTCGAGTTGGTAGTGGATTTGTTTCCATCCAACTAGTATCTTTAGATACTTTGTATTGAGATCTAGATTCATAGATATTGGTTATTTATTTATATTTGATTTTCGTAGATGAGATTTAGATCATACCCTGTGACTTGTGATATATTTATACCACTTATGGATTTGATATTCATATTACAGCGTACGTATGGGTTTTGGTTTCCATATATTGGAGTTGCCATATCCATGCAGCTGGCATGCTTACGTGTCCTAGTCCTACGTATTTTGGGACTGGAGCATGACAGCTCTGGGAGAGATGTTGCATCATCAAGTATGGACTCCGTTGGCCGAATTATCTATATTCTTTAGAGATTTGTGTTTAAGCAAGTTGACGATGCAACATTCAATAGAACTTGAGGAGAAGATTGTATTGACATTGTGCAAGTTAGAAAGTGTGCTACCCCCCCTCCCATTTTTTTAATAGTTTGGAGCATATGTCGATTCATCTTGCATACAAAGCACGTGTCAGTGCTCCCGTCCATTATCGATGGATGCATCCATTTGAGAGGTATAAATTGATTAGTTTGTACTATTAATTTCTTTACTCAAATAATTCTAATATTTAATATATTATCTATAGATATCTATATCACCTAAAGAAGAAAGTGGACAATAAGGCTCATGTAGAATCTTCGATTTGCAAAGCATATATCATTGAGGAGGTTTTAAACTTCTTCTCCATCTACTTTGATACTCATGTCAGAACAAATCGTAATAGAGCTCCAAGGAATGATGAAGGTGGGTTGATAAACTGAATAGTGTAATCCGCACTATCTTCAATGTGGGAGGCAAGCCTACAAGTGTTGCTAAAGTACGGTGGTTGGAAGATGATGAGTTTGAAGCAGCTCATCGGTATATATTGTTAAATAGTGGTCTTGAGGAGATGCTAGATATTGAGAAGTAAGCGACACATCTTTGCTACATATTTCAATTATGTATATGCTTGAAAAAAAAGTTTTCTAACTATTATCCTTACTATGATAGTACTTTTAGAGCTGAGGTAAAAATGGAGAGACCTACTATTAATGATGATGATCTTGCGAGAGTGGTTGATACAAAATTTCCATCGTTGTTCCAAAATTATATACAGATCTAAAACATTAAGCATTCTAAATTTAGCATTCTGACCAATCTTTGTCTAATGTCTATATGATACGTAATGTTTCAGGTTTTCCATCCTGGTACAAAGTTACAGAACGAACGACTTCGAGCATTAGTTAGCGGACCAAGCAAGAGGGCGAAGTGTTGGGATGGATATACCATCAATGGCTTCAAATTTAGAACCACTAAGCCTATTAATCAATCATTTATCGATGATGAGGCTAATTATACAAAGAATTCTGGAGTATGTGTGAGCGGTTCAGTCTACGATGATGATCCATAATTCGACTAATTTGGTGTACTAAGAGATGTCGTGGAGCTGGAATACTCTTATGAGATAAAAATTGTGTTGTTTAAATGTGATTGATTCGACATAACACCCAAGCAAGGATGAAAAATTGACAACTAGTTTGAGTTTGTTAATATAAATTATGGAAAAAAGATATGTCGATTTCGAACCATTTGTGTTGGCTAGTCAAACGGTTCAAGTGTATTATACGAGCTATCCTAGTCGATGATGCAATAATAGGGGTTGGTGGGCTGTATACAAAACTAAAGCTAGAAACACATATAATGTTGGAGATCTAGCATACCAGGAGAATGATATGGTCATGCCTCAACCTACATATATGAGTTTGGCCAGTTTTGATGTTATGGAGGTTAATGTTAACGTAGAGGATGATAGAGTTAATGAAGAGATTGACATAGAAGATTTACCTCATATAGAGGAGAACTCTGATATTGAGGTATCGAACGAGAAACAAGAATTGGAAGATAAAGGTGATAGTGAAAGTGAAAATAAAAATAAAGAAGATGAAGATGAAGACGATTCAAAAAATAATTCAGAAGACGATTCGAAAGATGAAAAAGATTAGTACGTACACAAATATACATTAGCTTAGATTATTTATTTATTTAATGACACAATTATTATTTATTTTATCATCACACTAGTATTTATTTGTTTTACCACACCATCTAATTACTTTATGATGTCTTAATGTCACTATTTTTATTTTTTCATAACACCATTTATTATTTACTGTCAGATTACCTATGGCGGGACGAGGGCGAGGACGATTACGACGACATGTTCATAGAGGATCTTCTTCCCAGCATCCTCCAGCTAGTCCGAATGCAGGTCGCACACGACCATCAGAGGACGAGTTCATAGATGTCGAGGATGGATTATCCCCGCCATGTACTTATTCATCGGTAGGGGGAGCTACTCCATCTCCCGGGCTTCCCTCAGCTTCTACCCCTGCCACTACTCCTACGACTACTGCGACTACTAGTACACCGGCTACTCCACTAGTTGCTCCTACCTAAGCAAATCAATATCCAGGATTCCTGGTGGAGTACGGAGTATATGTCCGTCGTCCAGAATTTACAGACCCCCCTACTCTACCAGAGCGGCCAGCCAATATCGATCATCCAGAGCTGTGGTCTGATGGAGCGACGTAAGTACTTATTGTCATTTCACACATTTATTTATTTATTCTTTTTTATTCTAATTGAATATTGTTGACTAATTTCAAGTTCTTCCCGACCAATGCTGGCAATGATCTGGGGACGTCATGCGGAAGAACTTTCATGGCCCATATATCAACTTTAGTGACATCCTACTGGATCGACGCTTCATTTGGCTAGATATGCTGCGGGTATGTATAAGATTTTTATTTATAATAATATATAATTTTATGATTAAAATGCTAAAAGATATTTTTTGAATTTGCAGAGGAAATACTGGTGGCCGGATCATAGAGAATTTGCGATCCGAAAGTGCTACAAGACCATCGTCAGCAAAAGGTTCAGGGATATGATCAATGAAAAGAAGGCGCTGGCATCACATTCAGGGGATCTTTCGCAAGGAGTGGCTCAAGGAGGAGTTCTGGGAGAAGATGGAGGCCCCGACCTATATTGCCAAGTGCGAGAAGGCAAGAGCGTCCCGTGCTAAGGGTGGTATCTACACGGGTGGATCCATTCCGACCGTCGAGCATTTTCGACGGATGATCAGTATTATAATTTTTGCTAGATCAATTTTTAATAATTCTAATTTTCCTTATTAATTAATTACTTTATTTTACAGTGCGAGGAGGCCATCAGAGCCGGGGGAGACCCAAACACCATCGACCTTCCCGTAATATTCCAGTGGACGCACAAAAGGAAGAAGGATGGGAAGCTCGTAGATGACCGGGCAGCAAAAGCATACGTAAGTTGTGTTTATAAAGGTTTGTCAACGAAATTTAATTACATTCTTTTTATAATTTGACTATATTTTTTACCCAAAAAATCTAACCTTAACTTTAATATTGTTACCTATGATATCCAGAAACCTTAACTCTAAACCTAACCTACGATATCTAAACTTAACTCTAAACCTAAGTAGTCAATAAAAAGATTAATCCTAACCTAATATATCTAAACCTTTTTACATAAATAATTATAAAAGACGTATGAGACGTTGGAGGGTGGGGCTGAGAGTAACGATCGGTGGATAAAAGCTGTCGGGAGAGGAAAATACGATAGCCTGTACAGGACTGGATTGTTGGCATTCCAGCCGTCGGTTCTTTCAAGAGCTCCTCCGACGGCTCCTCCAGCTCCATCAGAACCCATTCCTCCTGGTGCTATGAGTTTGGAGCAGATCACGACGACTATGTTAGAGGTGCAGAGGCAGGTTAGACAACTGACAGAGTCTCGTGATCCTGCAACTCCTGCTCCTCCTGCTACTCCAGCTCCTCTGATGGCTCCACTGGCTCCTTCTGCTGCTCCACCTGTCATTCCTGAGGATCTATAACAGATCATTGCTGCGGTTATCACACAGTATATGGCTACTCGACAGCCACCGCTGCCTCCGCCTCCACCGTCGACTTGATGTGTATTTTTATTTTCTTCATAATTTGACAGTTTGTTGGATATATTTGTGTATAACTATATATGTTTAGATTATGGTAGTGTGTGATAACTTATGGATATGCACTTATATTTAGGTTCTATTGTATTTGATGTGTTTCATTGTATTTGGTGTGTTTTGATGTATTTGTGTATAAGTGATTTGATTTTGTATAATGGCACAAAAGCCGAAAGTAAGTGATTCTATTATGTAACAAAATATTTATGTTTAACGACGAAATATCAACGGATTTGCGACAAAAAACTAGAAAATTCCAGGTCAGCGACGGATCTGCGACGCTTTAGCGACGGATTAGCGACGAAAAATCCGTCGCTAAATTTGTCTGGTACCAAAAATATAGAATTTATTGTATCCGACATAGTCGCTTTGTCCATCGTCTTTAGCGATGGATTAGCGACAAAAATTTTGTTGGTGAACTTCTAAAAAATTTGGTAAAAATAGGCTCATACTTTTTGTCTTCAATCCGTCGCTAATCTGTCACCAAATAAAGTGACGTAAATATTCTGTTACTAATCCGTCGCTGTAGTTTTGTCGCTAAGTTCATCACGAATATGTCGCCATGTTGACAGATTAGCGAAGAAAATATAGCAGCGATACTTTAATTAGTGACGCCATATTTTCATCGCTAACCCGTCGCTATATTAAAATAGCGACGAAAATAGTCATTTTAGCGACGAAAAATTATGTCGCTAAAACTCTGTATTTTTGTAGTGATATAAGGAGAGATGGTTTGGAGGAACACATTGGAGGGATAAATAACAGTATTCCTAATATATAAACTAGGTATAATAGGATTGAGATAAGACAAAGATTTGTGGGAGATTATACAACTTTGTAGTGCCTGGTTCCTCATTTGGGGGCCTTATTATGGAACACTGTCGATATCGCTTGATCGAGACAGATTGAATTAAGATCCTTCTTCTATTTGGATTGTCTCTTCGAAATCAGGTCTCATATTCAGTGGATCGTGTCTCAAGGAAAAACTTTAGAAAAGAGTCACCTCCTTGGGCCTTTTTACTGCTTGTTTTCATTTGCCGTTTACGTTGACGTTTTGTTGATACTAATTTTATTGTTGGTTTTATGAATATATTTTCATGAATGATTTCAATGGTTTTAATTACTTATGTTCTTCGACTTACGTATTCATATCGTATTTTGAGAGAAAGAGAAGATATTGATCATCTGTTGGTGCAAATACAAGTAATCGCATAAGTGAAGTTTGAGCGTGGCGTTGAAGCTCTCTTTCTCTCGATAATTCTCCAATAGTGAGTGGCTTTTACCCTTCTCTCCTTGTCTTCACACTTTACAAAATGACTCTTGTTACGTCTCTTGATCAACAATACCTCAATAAAAAAAAGAATCCAAATAAAAGAGAGTAGGCTTGAATACTTATAGCTTGTCAAATAAATACATGGGATGGTCGTACTGTTGTGTTCTTTTCCACTATAAATGTATATCATGTTTCTGTTGTAGCTAGAATTGATTCATCTTTAATTGTACAGCTACTAGTGTGGTTTTGCAAGCGATAGATCGGGACAGATAGACTATACAATGAGAATATGCTGCGTAGTTATCTTGTCTTGTATGCTTGTTTATTAAGTTTGTTTTTAGAAATGCATGGTCATGGAGAACTTATGCAGAAAGTTTGGTTTCTTGACCGGTTGCCAGGGAACCAGAACTGATTCGACCTAGGGGGAGATGTTCTGACGTACAAGCTTGGGATGAGTACGAGACTCCAGTGAGGCTAGATACCCGGACTAGAAGGATCACCATCTTACTAGAAGTCCAAGTTGACTCGTGGTGCCAGTGACCTTAACCTGTGTGAAATGCTCACCTAAAAATGTCTTATCCACAGAGAAGAACATGGTAAGTTCTGTTTTAGGGAAGAGAATCACCGTAGGTAAGAATCGCAGTTAGGTGGTGCGCATATATGTTATATTTTTTGTCTTTCAAATCTATAAAATTGGAATATGAAAAAGATAGCAAGATCACTATAATAATGTATGATCGTATTAATTTTGGTGATTTGGTTCAATTTTCCGTCACCAGCACATTATGTTTTAGTTGTGTCACTACCACATCCTGAAAATAGGGGTAGTTTTGTTATTTTATATATTATAGGTATTATGTGTATTTATTTTAAATAATTGCATGATATGTGTATATATATGTGTGTATTATATATAGTGTTCATTAATGCATGAGTTAGTAGACTAGACCTAGATGCCCACTAAATGGAGCCCTGACCGAAATATAGTGTTATGGATTTAATTTGTAATTTTTGGGATTTATTATTTAGGGTTATAATTAATTACCATAATTTTATTTAATTGTTGTGCCTTACCGTTGCTTCAATATTTGGAGTGCTATCCTAGCTTTTGCTTTCCAATCAATTTCACAACCTTGTCCTATTCGTGTCCGTCTTTCATTCTGACCTTTGTGTAACTCATAATTATGCTCTCTTGTACTTTATTTTAGTCGCACAATATTCGTCGCAGACGTTTATATTTAATTTCAAATAAATTCATCTTTCTTTCCATGTGCGTTCCAATCGAAATTGGAGACACAATCTCGACCAATTTTGAGCAACCCAAATTAGGATAATATTCTATTCTGAGTCTTCTTCATTCTTGACACTTGTGTCCCACTTAATTTTAGCCCCATGTACTTCTAATTAATTTTAGAACACCAATTGTATTGATTTTAATTAAATAAAATCTAAACCCAACTTTGTGCAATTTTCCAATTATTGGAAACTTTTGTTCAAAAGTGCATTAAGGTGTCCACCCCGTTGAACACACGTGAAGAAACCCATTTCTCCTTCATGTGAATTTTTCCATAATTTTTGGGAGTGTGTAACTCAACATCAACCTCCTTAAACCATAGCCCTCCAAACTTTGAACCAAATGCAATCCTAGCCATCCATTTTGAATCTAGGGAATCATAGCCCTTGGAATACCTACATGCGAACCCTTTTTTCAAATGTTGACCAAGTCAAACTTTTCTAGGTCAAACCAACCCCCCTACATGTGTGTGTGTGTGTGTATATATATATATATATATATATATATATATATATATATATATATATATATATATATATTATTTTCCTTTATTTTTTTCATCACCCAAATACTCAGCCGACTCCCTATTCATCTCCCCTTTCCTTCAACCCCTCGATCGCCGGACGAACCCCTCGCCGAGCCGCTCCGACAACCCGCTGCCCAACCCTCCAGACCCGACCGCCGTTCTCCTCCACACGCGACCTTTCCCGTCCGTCCTTGTCGCCTCCACACGACGCTGCACCCTCCGCCATCGTCGACCGGATCATGACCGTTGACCCCGCCTCTCCTTCCTCCTCCTCCTTGTCGATCAGAGGTTGTTGTCCACCTAAACACGCTGGAGACTCGCCTCGATCCAGACCCGCTGCCCAACGCCAAGCCGAACGAAGCCAACCCGTCGAACTCGCCTGAAGTCGACGCCACGATCGCCTGGCCCCGCCTGCCCGACCTCCAGCGTTCGCCTGGACCCGTCGGTGCACGACTGAACGCCGGAGAAGCCGACTGCACCACAACTCGACCGCTGCCAGTCACCCCGTTCCTTCATCCCTTCCCTGCCTGTACTTGACCGGAGCCCCGACCTCGCCGATCGCCTGAAACTCGACCCCCTCCGCCTGAACCGACTTTTCCTTCCACTGTGCACCGCCTACACCTCGCCGGAGACACCTTCCTCCCTTACTTCTTCTCCTCCTCCCTGCATCCCGATCACCACCACTCTACACCACCACTACACCTCTTCCTCTCTGGCCATCCCCGGAGCCCGATCATTCCTCCACCACCTCTTCCAGTCCGACCTCCCTGAGCCCCCTCCTTCGTCCTCCTCGCATGTGACTCGACCACCACCACCATCACGACTTCGTCCTCTTCATCCCTAATCACCATTATCATCACCTCCATCATCATCGTCGTCATCAACGTCATCATCAACATTGTTGACATCATCATCATAATTACCTCCGTTATCGTCGTCTTCGTCATCATCGACGATCTCGTGCACATGCACGCCGAGGCTAAGGTGAGGAGTATGTTCTCTTGTGATTTGTTGTGTACATATACGTGAATGATGATAGGACGTTAGTGTGTCGTGTTTGACAACTCATTAGATGCTGATTAAAAAAGACCCTGCTAATAACCCGAACTCGTATGCATATACGTACGCGTATGCGTATATTGTTCAATTTAGTATACAGATATATATATTTAGTATATATATATATATATATATATATATATATTGTGTAGGAACTTAATGCAATACCAGTTAGTGACTGAGGACCCTGTGTCGGTGAACCTAGTGACTAGTGTGCTCATACGTATGTGTGCGTATGCATATAATATTAGTTAATATATTTAATATATAGATATATATTTAGTATGTGTATACATATTATAAGTAATTAAATATATTGTTAATTATGACTGCAATATGTACATGCTGTATGACCCCTAGGTATAGCTGCGGATATCCCGTAGTTACACATGACCCTGTGACCCTGTGAATTGTTAGCAGACTGCCTTATGTACACTGACGTACTGGCGAGACCCGTATTATTTTGACTATTTGATCTTGCACAGCAATTGCAGATGTGACACCGTGCAGCTAAATGCATGCTTGACCCTGTTATATGACTAGGATCACCCCTAGAGTACCCCTGAGTTCAGTATAATTATGGTTGTGTATGTACTAGTATTTTGGCTGATATTGTATTGTATTATATTATATGCATATAGGACCATTGGATTGTTCTACGAGACTTCAAGAGTAGGACATTGGTATTGCCAGCTAAGGACCCCAAGCGAGTACATTCTCTGATAAATTTTGTTATTTGATAATTTCTATAATTCAAGTATTTAGAAATGTTACATCTGATTCTTCACACTGTGCTACACAAACTAGTATATAGATTGGATCTACAGTCATGAGATGTTACATTGGTTATCGTATTGACATTGTACACGATATTGATATTAGACATTGATATTAGATATTGTACATGATATATTGGACATTGATCGTGTATCGTGACGTGTCATGGTTGGATCCACAGTACTAGTTGGGGGCGGAGAAATTGCTAGTGAGAGATGTGATCAAATACCTATCGTACAAGTGTATATATCGTTAAGGGTTAATCATACACCTCACGTATGATTAGCCAGGCCATGTAGCTATCGAACAAGTTCCTAAGCCGATCACATTTTGAAACTACTATCAAACACTTAGAATAGTTACAGTTCTCTAATTTAGTTCATTTATTACATCACTCGTATATGATATTGTACCTCTTTCTTTTCATTTCATATATGTACTGATTGTACCATATTGCCTATATTGCCTATCTCTTTATTTTTGCCATTATGTTTATTCATTGTCTTCTCTCAATATATAGCATCATCTATGTATTGTCTTATAATCCTTATCAATTAACTGGAACTGTTATTTGGGTTGTACTTCGCTCCATCCTGACTGGAAATATTTTTTCAGACTGCGCCTTAGAGGACTGGTGTTCGACATTTTATGGACCAAAGGGAGAGTAGCTGCAGCCTTGGACTTTGTAGCAGGTGTGATTCCCGGGAGGTTTAGCCGGGATTACTAGTTATTTAGTTAGTTTCTTTTAGTAGATTTTTGGTACCGGATTTGTCTCCGGCATATTTTGTTGAGACTTGGATATTATTGTTTGAGTTGATTATTTCTATTTTAGACTTGTGTTACATTTTGATTTATTTATTTCTTTGATATCTTATCTTGCTTTAACTATGTGATTGAGTATTGTTCATATTATATTATGATATCTGTGTCTCCTCATGGAGTTGGATACTCGTGAGAGATTGTTTAGATAGTATATTGACTTAGACAGTGTTCTACAGCCGATGCTGTGGCGTAGGCTGGACGTATCCACGTACTCGTGCCCTAAATTCTGGGTGCGGGTCGTGACAAGTTGACCAACGTCTCTACAAGTTCTGCGAATCAAGGAGGGTTCGTCGATCGACGAAAGCATGTGCATACCTCTTTTGAAGCTTGAAGTTGCGATTCGATGACTTTTGGCGAAGGTGTTTTTTTTCTAGTAAAGGAATGTGATATATAGAACGATACAATCTTATTTTTTTAAGTTGTAAGCCCGGACGACACCCCTTACCCTGCTATGTATCCAAATGTGAATTATCAATAAAAAGAGTTATCTTACTCTATGTTATGTGTTATTTAATTTCTCTGTGTAACTCTATCGCACATACATGGACACGCCTTGTACAAGTAAAATTTAGACTTGTATGACATTATCCCGATGGCGACTTAGCGATTCTTCAGAATCGGGACGTGACATTTTGGTATCAGCGTATAGCTTCACTTCCTTGGGTCTAGTTTTCTTGAATTGTAACCTTGCTCTCGTATTTCAAAATAAGATAGTTCTATATAGTAAGTCCATAATACTTAATGAGACTTATGTGAGTTATCCTCTTTTACATAAATGATTGATGGGAGCATCTCGGACACTTCGGGCAGCTCAGGGGGCGCTCGGGGAGTAGCCTCTACCAATACGTTCGAGTGAATGATGCGTATGATGGAAGCATAACAGGAACTAGCTATGGCTCAACAGGAGCAAGTTGAGGCACGTGAAAGTCAGTTTGAGGCCAGAATAGAAGATTAATTTCAGACGCAGCGAAAGCAAGCTGAGGCACATCAGAAGAAAATGAATACCCTATAATAGATTGTTCAGACAGTAGTTACCAATAATTACTATGCATCTACGGTCCTCGCGATTGTGCTAGTTGTATTCAAAACGAAAGAACCCCAACCAACAAGGGAAAAGAGCTCTACCTTAGATATTTTAGAATTTAAGAAGGTGTGCAATGCAACATTGAAGGGGACTGAAGATACTTCCTAGATTGTCTGACTGTCACGCCCCAGTACCAAAATACGGAGACAGACATGGCCAGCTCCCCCATACAAGGTATAGAACATTGTACGACGGTCATGACTGTAACTAGGCAATGGAGTGCATACTATAAGCAAGTCACTTAGGGTCACACATCACATCTATTGTCTCAATCAGTCAAGTAAGAATAGTAAATATAGAACATATATGACAAGGAAGTAAGGCATCCCAAACGCCTTGCCACAATATTCTGGAAACCAGTTGTACAAAAATAAGAAAGCTGAGAGAGTATAAAAAGTACATGACCATGATCAGCTGTACTCTGATTAATTACATTAAGGTAAGGAAACTAAATGTCCAGATTTACGGCTAACAAGTACGGTAGCTAAACGCCCAAAATAAGTAAAATATGAAATTACGAGCAGGAAAGAAGAAACCTACTCATTTCCTTCAACGGCCATCCGTCTGGTGCACACCATTTTTCAGGGGAAAGTACGCTTGATCCTCGGGTATTGGCGCTAAAACTGGTCATCAAAACCTGTGGGGTTAGACCCCAAATAACAAGTACCACAAAGGAAGCATGAATGGAGAAATAAACCAGGTTATGAAATATATATATATATATATATATATATATATATATATAGTTCTGTCTCTTAGTTTTGGTTTGTAGCCTACCGTGATACAACAATCTAACCCTACAACCAAACAAGGACAAGGGTTAGACCATCGCACCATGATAGCCCACGTCCCTAAACTATTTAATAGAAGGTACAATCACAATCAAGCTCAGTTACGAAATTGGCCAAACACTTGTTCAGCTTACTAGGTGGATTCTGGGTTATCCGAGAGGTATTATGCATATAATAGAAATTCTCAGATCGAACCATGCTTTAACAGGGGCTAGCCGAGCCATGAATCACCGTATAGCACATACTAGTATGCACCGATCCCTCGTAAGGCCACCATGCTAAGATCGCATAGAAAACATAGTATAATATAATAGTCGGATATTGTTATCCACTAATGAGGATTTAAATAATATCCACGGGGGCCAGTTTTCACTCCCCATATAATGATTGAGGGTGGCTAGTTAAGCACAATCTCGGAATTCCGTCCCTCTTAATGTTCTATATGTTTTAGTTGCCTAGTTAACCCTAAGGTTAGCTGGATTCACATAGCGTGGTTACATGTTACTCCCCTTATATATCGTACCGTAGTACGGGCATGTTAGATACGAATCTGCTTTGCAACTTTGTAGTTCAATTTGGATTCACCCAGCGTGATGCAACAGTCAAGCAAATTCTATCCACGCTTGGTTATTGACCAACTATCATGTCCATGCTGGAGAAATTTATTACATCAAATATGTAACATAATCACGTAAAAACACATAGCACGTAGGAACACATAGCACGTAGTAAGTGTATCAGCACAGATACCATTAGTCGAGTCAAGTTACCGATCATTGGTAAATCACATTAGTTCTAGCACATAGCAATACATAGGTAGAGTCAGGCACATAGGAAGTCATAGTCACTTGGCCTCATGGTCTATCTCTATTCATAGTTGGGTTAAGCATAATGTTAGGTTCAACACATTGTAACTCAATTCTCATGCATTCCAATCCTCAATCTCACACTTAGAATCACAAAATCCAATAAAACATCAAACCAAAAAAATTAATAAATCATGCACATAGGGCCACATAGGGTCAGGGACGTATAGAGTCAGTGCCGCATAGGTCGGGCTGCATGAGCTCAGTGCTGCATGGGTCAGGCCGCATGAGCTCAGTACCGCATGGGGAGTCTCAGCCGCATATGGGACAGGGCAAAGTCCACTCCTTGGGATAACTGTTTATTGACGGGCATAAATATAAAGTGTCTGTGAAGTGACAATAAAGTGATTGAAATGACTGATATGACATTGCAATAAAGTGTCACCGAGAGAAAAGACAATATCAGAAAAAGACAAGATTACAAAATTATGTGCCAAGAATTCAGAGTCATGCATCCAAGAAAAAATGACCGCATGCTCTGCTTGCCGCATAGGTCTGCTTGCCGCATATGGGACAAGGCCACATAGACGTTCTGGGACTTAGCGAATTTCTCAATCGTTCAGCGAGTGAGACACAAGGAGTTCAAGGATTATCTCCAGAACACTTGTGTAATAATCAGTCATGCTTCCAACAAGATGGACGCATGTTGGTCGGATATGTGGCAAGTGTCCAGGCCGCATAAGGATCATGCCGCATGGAACTCTCGGCCGCATATGGCGCTGGCCACATGAGAACTTCGTCTTCTCCAAATAGCAAGTTCAGCCATGGCGAGAACTCCAAAACATAAAAAATATTTTCTTCATAACAACTTTATTTTAATTCCAAATCAAGTGAACCAAAACCAAAACTCCTAAAATGGAATGCTCAATCACCCACAAAAATTGGTTTTCTAAAATACAATGTTCTAATAGATCAAAACTAAGAAAAACTTTTGGAACCCATGAAAATCCTAAACTTCAAATGTAGATCTACTCAAATCCACTTGTTAAAACCGAAAACTCCAAGTACTAAAAGTGTTTAGAATTGTCATGAGCACATAATAGACTAATAAAATACAAAAAAGAGTAAGAATAAAAAATCAAGAGATTTTTCCATGTAGTGCAAGATGTACTTGCCTAAATGAAGGATGGGGGAAAATAAGAGAATTAGGGAAGAGAGAGAAAATAGTTAACTTATATAGTTAGGATTTGAGATTTAGACCATGGGTTCAACTCATGACCAAACTAACCCAACAATTAAACCATGAGTCTAATTGAAGCAAAGAATGGGTCTAGTCTCCATGACATGCAACCTAATTACCATGCAAGCAACAATTAATATAAGCAAAAAAACTAATATGTTCCAAATACGTATATCGGGTATGGAGAGTGACACTGACCGAGTTGGAGGACCATTTCGAGCTACTAGACATGGACAGGTCGATGCGGCTATGTATAGATTATCGAGAGTTGAACAAGATCACTATCCGAAACAAGTACCTTCTGCCTAGAATTGATGACCTCTTCGATCAATTATAAGGTGCATCAGTATTTTCAAAGACAGATCTTCGTTCGGGTTATCACCAGCTCAAAATCAAGTCAGAAGACGTATCGAAGTCAGAGTTTTGCACCAGATATGGCAATTATGAGTTCTTGGTAATATCGTTTGGTTTAAGGAACGCCCCAACCACCTTCATAGATATTATGAATTGGGTATTTAAATAGTTCCTCAATTAGTTTATGGTAGTGTTCATTAACTATATTCTTGTCTACTCAAAGAGCAAGCAGGAACACACAAAATATCTGTGAACCTTGCTTCAGACCCTTCGGGAGAACCAGTTATACGCAAAGCTAAGTAATTATGAATTTTGGATGAGTAGTATATCGTTTCTTAGGCATGTTATTTCTACAAAAAAGCTTCATTGTCGATCCAAAGAAAATAGAAGCCATTGTTGATTGGTGGCGACCCACGTCATCCGGAGAGATTCGAAGTTTTCTCTGTTTGGCAAGATACTACTGACAGTTTATAAAGATTTTTTGCCTCTAACTCGCCTCACCTTGAAGGGGGTCGCGTTTGAGTGGACGAACGAATATGAGGCTTGCTTTTATGAGTTAATGTAGCGGCTTATGTCGGCCCTAATACTTGCGCTTCCAGATGGGACTGAAGGATTCCATATCTAAAATAATGCATCAGGAGATGGTCTCGGTTGTGTGCTGATGTAGAAGGGAAAGGTGATTGTGTATGCCTCGAGACAATTAAAGACACACTAGTGGAATTACCCCACTCATGACCTGGAACTGGCATCAATTGTCTTTATACTTAAGTTATGGGGGCACAATCTATACGGTTGTCATACAACATCATTACGGACCACAAGATCCTCAAGTATATATTCATACAAAAGGAATTAAACTTGAGACAGAGGCGAAGGCTAGATCTCATCAAAGATTATGACTTAACCATCCCATACACACAGGGTAAGGCGAATATTATAGCGGATGTATTGAGGCATCAACTTTTTGGCGCAGTGTCTATAGCACCAAAATTATTGAAGGACTTAAAGGATATTGGGATTGAACTTAGGATTCTTATTCAGAACATTCAGTTAGCTCAACTTTAGCTTGAACCTAGTCTGCTCGAGAGAATCAAAACAACACAACAGAGGTCCGATGAGTTCATGCAAAAAATTCGTGGGCAGATAGCGGAGAGAAAGGTATCTAAGTTTTCAGAATCAGAAGATGGGGCTTTATGACAGAAAGGAAGTGTGTCCCAAAAGATGAGGCACTATGGAAGAAAATTCTTACAGACGCTCATTATGTAGGATATGTGTTGCATCCTGGTAGCACAAAAATGTATAAGGATCTTCGTACAACTTTTTGGTGGTATGACATGAAGAGAGATATGACACTCTTTGTATTTCAATGTTTGGCTTGTCAGAGAGTGAAAGTCGAGTATCAAAGGCCGGACAGGGATATGTAAAATCTTACCATCCCAGACTAGAAGTGAGAATACATCAACATAAACTTATTGTTGGCTTGCTGAAGACACAACGGGAAAATGATGCCATCTGGGTCATGTTGATTGATTAACTGATTGATTAACCAAGTCAGCACATCTCATCGCCATCAAAGTTTCTTGGAGCGTTGTTCATCTGGCTCAAATTTATTTTGACGAGATAGTTCCTTTGCATGGAATACCAATATCTATTATCTCAGATTGGGATATGTGACTCTTGTCATGTTTCCGAAATAGTCTTCACTATGCTATGGGAACAAGTTGAAGTTTATCTCAGCCTATCATCCTCAAACTGATGACCAAACAAAATGGGTGAATCATATTATGGAAGACTTGCTACGGTTATATGCAATAAAATTAAGTCAAGTTAGGATCACCTACCATTGGAAGAATTTGCATACAACAATAGTTATCAGTCTAGTATACAGATGGCTCCGTATGAAGCAATGTACAAAAAAAGTGTAGGTCATCCATTTGCTGGAATAAAGTTTGGGAACGACAGATACTTGGCCCATAATTGGTGGAACAAACGGTTCAAAATTTTTGCTTAATCAGATAAAGATCGAAAGTGACACAAAGTCAGTAGAAAAGCTACACACACATACGGCCTCTTGACTTTATGGAAGATGACCATGTATTTCTTAAGGTAACGGCTATGTGACGAGTCACAAGATTCGGAGCAAAAAGGTGCTTTGGAGTCATGCGGTTCCTCTTGTTCCCATGCTTTCGAGAAAGTATTCTATTGAGGAGTCGACTTAAGAGCTAGAATCCGAGACCAAAGTTTTCTTCATTATTTTCTTTCCAGCATGTTTTGTTCCTATGTTTTGAGGATGTAACATTTTCTTAGTTGCTTATGGTGTAGTTCCCCACTCCTTATTCAGGGACACTGTTATGAAACAATGTCGGTATCGGTTGATCGAGACAGATTAAATTAAGATACTTACTTTATTTGAATTTGCTCTTTGGAATCAGGTCCCATATTCAGTGGATCTTGTCTCGAGGAAGAATTCTAGATAAGAGTCACCTCTTTGGGCCTTTTCACTACTTATTTTCGTTTGTTATTTTAGTTTCTATTTTTTTGATGCTTTCGCTGTTAATTTTATGAATGCATTTTTGTGAATATTTTTGATTATTTTTATTGCTTGTATTATTCGACTTACGTATTCATATCGAATTCTGGGAGAAAGAAGAGAAGGTATTGATCATCTATTGGTGCAAATGCAAGTCGTCACGTAAATAAAGCTTGAGCGTAGCATTGGAGTTCTCTTTCTCTCGATAATTCTCCAACAGTGAGTGCTTTAACCCTTCCCTCCTTGTCTTCACACTTAACAAAATGACTCTCTTGTTATGTCTCTCGATTAATGATACCTTAATAAAAAAGAATCCCGATAAAAGAGAGTAGACTTGAATACTTATTGCTTATTACATAGAAACATTGAATGATCGTACTGTTACATGCTTGTCCACTATAAATGTATCTCATGTTTTCGTTGTAACTAGAATTGATTCATCTTTAATTGTGCAGCTGCTAGTATGGTCTTACGAGAGATAGCTCAGGGAAGATAGACTATCCAATCAGAATATGCTGCATAGTTATGTTCAGCTTATGTTGTCTTGTATGCTTGTTTATTAACTTAGATTTTGGATATGCATGGTCATGAACAACTCATTGACAAGCTTTGGTTCCTCGAATAGTTGTCGGTGCACCGGAACCGATTTGGCCTAGAGGAAGCTGTTCTGACATACTAACACATGAGCTACCTAGACTGGAAGGATCGCCTTCTTACAAGAAGTCCAATATGGCTTGTGGTGCCAGTGACCTTGACCTATATGAAATGCTCATCTAACAATGTCTTCTATACAGGGAAGTACATGATAAGTTCTTTCCAGGGAAGGGAATTGACCATGGGTAAGAATCACAGTTAGGTGATTCGCATATATGTTATATTTTCTATCTTTTAACTCTATAAAATTGGACAATGAAAAAGATAACAAGATCATTGTAATAATGTCTGCTTCACAAGATTACCGTATTAATTTTGGATAGTTGGTTTAATTCATCCTTACTAGTGTATTTTTATGTGCTTGCCCACTTCTTCGAAGGTTCTATGAATCAAGGAGGCGATGTGAGGAGCTGAAGGCCCATCTCATCCATTGATAGAAGCATGTGCATGGCCCCTTTTGAAGCTTTAAGTTGCGATTCGAAGACTTCTGCCGAAGGAGTTTTATATATGTTGTTTCTAGTAAAGGGATATGGAAAGATGTAATCTCATTTTGTTTTTCAAGTTGCAATCCTTATGGCATCTCTTAATTTGCTATGTATCCAAATGTGAATTATCAATATAAAGTTATCTTCCTGTATGTCATGTGTTATTCAATTTCTCTGCATAACCCTGTCGCACACATATGAACACGCCTTATACAAGTATAATTTAGACTTATACGAAATTAAGTCCGGTGGCGACTTAGCGATTCTTTGGAATCGGGGCTTGACAACTATTTCACTGACTCTTTAAAGTCTTAACTTGACAAGTAAGAAAACAATTCAGAATCCATTATGGAATATATAATATTCATAAGTACACATATTTCTATCCTAAAAAAATTATGCAAAAAATTACTTTGATCCACAATCTAATTTAAGCGTTAGAGTGGTATTAGAGGATTATCCAAAATCCCTCTCATTTGTGTTCGTCTATGTAGGTAATGGAGAAGAAGTTATCATAGAATTAAGGAATCCATTGATCTAGGATAAGAACAAGATCAGAGACTCCTGGAAGTGGAAAAATATTATAAGATTGGCGTCCACTGTGGGTCCAAACTTTTATGACCTCAAAATTGAAATTCTTGTCCTCTACCAGAAAAGACGTATAACGATTCTTTTAGCAATAGGATTTCTCCACAATATCTCAACACCTCTGTTTTAACCATTATCATTGGATCGAGTGACCAAGGAACAACTATAACACAAACCCTGACGATGATTAATTTTGATCCATCTTACCCCATCCATGCGGCCACCATACCTGCTCATGGTATGATCGAGAATTAGCCTCAACAACACCCACTCATTATATATCCCAACATCCCTATAATAATAACTAGTGCTCCAACCCACACCACCTGTACCAAATTTTAATACCCCATACATTGCTCCTCAGATTCCTAGTGGACAACGAGCTTGGTTACCTAAGTCACGACTGATCACTAAACAAGGGTTGGTTCAGAGTTTTCAGGCATTGAGTATCTTGACCCGGTTCTATAGAACCGAAAAGTATCCACTGGGAGTGAGGTCGTACAAGTCTAGATTGAACTTATACAAGGCAAGAAGATAAAACAGTAAATGATGTATCTTAAAACAACGACATTGCAGTGGAAGATACATAGTCATAAATTAAGTCACACAGAATATACGAAATGAATCTCTTTTACTGATAAAGCAAACGATTACAAAGGCTCCCAATGGCCCACTGAATATGCCAAATTGGATTACAACACTCATGATCTCTCTTGTTCATAAAGGATTTTGAAGTTCCATACATCACGTTTTCTATATCCAAGCATGAATCCTCAGCCGAACATCTTCATGTTGCCAATCCGAGCTTCAAACGCCTTGGTACGACTGATCAGATCTCCGTACCTAGGGGGTTGGCCATCAGTACACATCTTATAATGGTGAGTTAGTTAACCCACTCGCCCCCAACACTAAGTAATCATATAAATCATACAGTTTATATAGTGATCTTGCTATTAGAATTAGATTGATACAGTTCATATCCATGGCATATACTAAAAGCAGCAAAGCATGTAGTCTGTAAGCATATAAATATGTTATACTGATCGTGTAAGTAAAACAGGAAAAATATTGAACCGCGTCACTTAATAATGATTTTTTACTACAACCGATGCACACACTCTTGCACAAGGCAAGGTAAATGCTCACCGATGCGTCCATTATCATGCCCTAGTCCCAAAATATGAAGGACTAGGAATACGTAATATGCCAGCTACACATTCGACCAGACTCTGGTCCGACTCGAATACGTATAAGCTGTACTATAATAGTCACTATCTAGATAAAATAGTAAATATATCTATGTCCAAATTCATAATAAAACGAACACAAGAATTAGCTACATGTGCTAAAGTCGGTCGCCTAGTAACACACAAGGTCGGATAGACTTGAGAAAAAATATGAGTTTATAAAACTAGGCTATAATAGTAGAAATAAGTAACGAGAAATGATAAACATAACAGCGGTAGAAATGATAACAGTATCTAAGTCCAATGCCTGAATGACGAGGCAATAAACATCAACAGATCTATAAAACTACACCATCATCTATGCTGCAAAACTGGCAAGGGACCAGGTCCTCAAAGGGACGTAACAAGGTACAAGAAACAGCATGTCAAAAGTAAAATAGTAATATAATATAGAGGTCAGGGGGTAAACTACTATAAGCATCTAAGAGCTATACAAGGGAGAGAATCACTCATACTTAGGCAGGAGACTCTAAAGGCTCTGTATGTGTGAACCCCAAGCAGTCTAATAATAATAATAATAATAATAATAATAATAATAGTCATCATCACTCAGGACTCGGTGTCACGAACCCAAAGTAGGCAAGTATATCACTCAAGGATCTTGATCAGGGAACCTAGGGTACGCACGTAAATATCATCGAAGCTATACTAAAAAGACTAAGGTACGCATGTATATAAATTTCTTCCCAAAGTACAGTGTAGACTCTCCCCTCCCATGTAATCTCACGTATCATGTCACAAGCTGGTGAGATCAAGAGCTCTAACTATACAACAAGTCATAGTACTACATAAATAAGTATCCTAGGACGAGTCCTAGAATCATTTTACAAAATCCATACACCATAAATATATTATGAAAGATTTTGTTACATGAGGTTGTGTCAAATGTCCTACGGTCTATCATGAAAGGATTACCTTCACGTATCATGGGTTTGAGGTAAAGACTCTATCTACGATAGTCGGCTCTACTGATGGATGTCGGCACCCGAATCTGGTTCGGACATAAAGTACTGTATATCGGCCTTAGGGTAACCACATATACATCATAAATAACAAGTAACAATAATAAATAAATAAATAAACAATGAACTGTGATACATCATGGCAAGGTACACTTGTATGCTGCCTGACAAATATCCTCGACTGGAGCGGATCTAAGTTGACCTATATAACATATTCTAATCATTACTAACACAACTAATCTACTTATTATAAAAGGGTAAGATCGTCGCACTACGTCAACTGTTATTGTGACGTTCGTTCCAACAATCCAGCAGTCACATAGAATAGGATAACGTGCCAAATAAACACGTACCATGCTACTGTCATTTATGTCATGAGGGTCTCGTACATCATGTTATCATACGTATAATTAGGCAATTATATGAGTTCAAAATGTGTATTCCTATATGTATGTAGATATGATACAATGTTGTAAAACTCACAACAACGCTAAATTAAACTTCGGACATGCATGTAGCCTCTCAAACACGCATGTCGACATCAAATAAAACTTAAATAAATGAATTAAATTCTGTAATTATTATTAATTAGTAAAAAAATACTAAAAATAATTATCGTTGCATGCACAAAGTTTCGTTGCACGTCGACTAGGTGTCCTAGCAACTGGACGACTAGTTTGTTCATGCAAAATTGCCAACTTGTGTAAAAAATCATTTAATATATGAAAATATAATAATTAATATTCTGGAATTTTTTTTTCTGAAAAATTAGTTCTTAAAAATAAATAGCAACATGCATCAAAACTAGGTTTAATATGGTTACCATGTTGCTGTGCCTTGGTTTCGTATCATCTAAGACTAGTTTTGCATATAAAATTAGGCTTTTTCATGGATGGGGGTTTCATATTTTTTCATCTAACATGTTTATGTGCTCATAAAAGGTTTCTTACATGGGAAAAATAATTATTAAAAGAAATGGAACTTACATGATTGCGATTACGACAGAGGCTTTTCTTGCGACACAAACCTTTTGGAGTGCCAAACGGACTCCAAAATTCACGAAAATTGAGGGTGTGGTTGAGAGATTCAAGTAGGATGTAAAATTAAAGTTTTGAATGGTTTTTGATGGCTTTGATGGTGCCGGGCAATAGCTGAAATAGCAGTAAGTATTCTGCCATAATAGGGGGTCCGAACTATTCTACCAGGGTGGATGGCCACTTGGACTTGTGTAGACGAGATGGGAAGGTGAAAATATAAATTAGAGAGGGAAAAAAACTGAGTTAGGGGTCGTGGGAAGGGAGGAGGAGGAGGCCAAAGATGGGGGAAGTAGATTAGTGTTAGGGTTTGTGACAGGTTGTTTGATATGTATAGTTGTTGGCACATGGTTGGGCCCTAATGGTCTTTTGAGCTTGTGTTCAGATCTAAGGGTTTTGGTTGGGCCCTTAGTAAGGGTTTGGGTTCACTTGAATCAAGTTGTTTGGGTCTTGGTTGGGTTTGAGTGCAAGTGCACAAGAAAGTTTCCTACCGGTGTCACAATTAGGACTTTTGTCATGCTATTGGCTTGTTGTGCATGTGCAAGAGTTTGAATGTGAAAAATATATATTTTTGGATAGGGGAAGAGTATGGGGGTAGTGTACGTGTCTCATAGGAATTGGTTTGAGAGTCCGAGTTGGGTGTTTGGGCTCGATTGGGTGCAACTAGCCAAATGATGGTAGTTTTAAGGTAACAATAGTTATAAATGTTTGTTAATATTTTTGGATCGTGGTGGAGATCAAAAAAATACAACATCAATGTTACAAGCGTAGTAGGTCCAGTAAATATCATTAATATGAATTTTTTTGGAAGAAAAAATGTTGTGCAACGGTCAAAATGTCCAAGCCATGTCAAAGTGTCTTTAATATATAAAAGGATTTTAGAAATTAATATTTTATCTTATTTAATTAAATAAAATAATCAAAATAATCAAAAATACCAAAATAATCCTATTCTAAAATGAGGGGGATTACAATCTACCCAACTTATAAGAATTTTGTCCTCGAAATTAAATAAGCATGATAAAAAAGAATTTAATTAGGTCAATGTCACACTTGATTCTCAAAGGATGGGGGATAAAGTTACCAATGGGATCCTAGTTTGAAATCTCGTTCTAAGAGTAAGTATTCACTTAGTTCAAGTCCCTATCCAACTTAAAAGAAATTAAGTTTGTATAAAAACCAAAGTCATGGTCCAGCTAACAAGATTTCTGGCAAGGGTTATTTTCTAATAAGGATACAAGAATTCTAGGGTTTGCTAGCCGTAATCAAAGATTCTCTAAGGGAGCCCATATACTATCAGGGTGCTATTAGTCAACAACCATATAAGGAAAGTTTACTACCCATACAACACTAAAGTTCAAGTTTCTACAAGGCCGGAGAAAGACTGAGTTGGTTCTAACTAAGACAAGGTGGAACAGAGGCTTCGACCATCAATTGACATTGATGACGAAGAGGCCAAAATTGTGAGAATCATAAGAGGAAGGAGTTATTGATAGGAAGATAGGAATACAGTCGATGAAGTAATACAACAAATCCTTAATCTCAATACAATTTTCCTATAAATTATATTCTATATAACCTCACTCACACCATGAGCAAACTACTTTTAGCTATAGGTAAGCACTATACAATCCTTACAACTTCGTCTAACTCGCAGATTGTTAATTTAGTAGGTAAGGTTCAAGGCTAAACTAAGCAGATAGTCAGGTGTATCACTCATGGCATACTAATTACTAAGGACGCTATTCAAATCATGATTGAGTTTGGTCATCCCATTACCGGTCTAACCTTCAATTGGAATGTCTATCTATTCTCATACAGCTTATCCCCTTCTATTTCCTATCCCTATATACCGTTGTTCATCTAGTCTCTGCTATCTAATACCTATCTTTCTTATGGAAGTCTTCTCGGCTAGGTTACTACCCTATAACACAAGCATGAAGTCGTGATCATCTCTTCTAAGTAATAATTTCATCGAACTCAATGGGATAGTAAGTTCTATACAGGCTCAGGTATAATCTCAACTACAAGGATTATTGAACTATTCTATTCATAATGATAATCTCAAATCATATCTTCTAAAGTCTTCCTTAAGGTTGGTCCTATTGGTTTATGGAGCTACAACTATGTCTAAGGTTTTAACTGGGTATTCTTTAAAATAGTGACCATAGTCGTTTTTGTCATTACGAAAATTCTATATCTATCATGACCATTATTTATGAATGGTAAAGCTTCTAGTCCAACACTAACTGCTAATGGAAGTTCTAGTATCTATTGATAAGCGTAAGTTCTCTAATAAGGCAATTCCTTGTATATCACTCCAAGCTATCATCTCGTTCTAGTAGTTTACCTAGTACAGGTATCTATCTTACTCATTTTAAACTTAGTTAACACTTCCTATGAATATTCTACCAACCCTGCTTATATACCATAATAAATATATAACTAAAATTCAAGCACGAGTGTTCGTTCTTCCGAAATAGGAAAGAACGAGAATCAACGATAGGAAGTTCAAGAAGGGTATCATCGAATATAATTTTTGAGGTTCAAAAGCGATAATATAAATAAAAAGAGGGTTCAAAGCAATTGTGGATTGAGTTCTTAACAACCATATCCTAGCACAGGCTCGCTCGGCACGATAACGTAACTTAAAAAATTTAATCAGGACCTGCATTGGCCACCATAAAAATATGCCACGCCCTAGTTCCAAAATACGAAGGACTTGGAATACGTAACATGCCAGCTATGCATTCGACCAGACTCTGGTCCGACTCGAATACATATAAGCTGTACTATAATGGTTACTATCTAGATAAAATAGTAAATATATCTATGTCTCAATCCACAATGAAATAAACACAAGAATGAGCTATATGTGCTAAAGTCGGCCGCCCAGTAACACACAAGCTCGAATAGACTCGAGAAAGAAATATGAGTATATAAAACTAGGCTATAACAGCAAAAATAAGTAACGAGAAATGATAAACATAACAGCGGTAGAAATGATAATAGTACCTGAGTCCAATGCCTATATGATGAGGTAATAAACATCAGCAGCTCAATAAAACTCCACCATCATCTATGCTGCAAAACTGGCAAGGGACCATGTCCTCAGAGGGACGTAACAAGGTACAAGAAATAGCGTGCTAGAAGTAAAACAATAATATAATATAGAGGTCAAGAGTAAACTACTGTAACCATCTGAGTGCTATACAAGTGAGAGAATCACTCATACTCAGGCAGAAGACTCTCAGGGATCTGTGTGTGTGAACACAAAGAAGTCCAATAATAATAATAATAATAATCACTCATGGCTCAGTGTCAAGAACCCAAAGTAGGAAAGTATATCACTCAAGGATACTAATCATGGAACCTAGAGTACGCAGGTAAATATCACCGAAGCTCTGCTACAGAGACTAAGGTATGCATGTATATAAATTTCTGCCCAAAGTACAGTGTAGACTCTCCCCTCCCAAGCAATCTCACGTATCATATCACAAGCTGGTAAAATCAAGACCTCTAACTATACATCGAGTCATAGTACTATATAAATAAGTATCCTGTGACGAGTCCTAGAATTCCTATACCGAATCCATACACAAAGAGTATATCATGAAATATTCTGTTACATGAGGTCGTGTCAAGTATCCTACGGAATGTCCTGTAAGAGGATTACTAGTACATATCATCGGTTCGAGGTAATGACTCTCTATCTACGATACTCGACTCCACTGATGGACTTCGGCAACTGAATCTGGTTCGGACATAAAGTATTGTACAGTACCAAGAAAAATGGCTTTTTTGACGGTTTTTCCCGTCAAGAAAGGATTTTTTTGACGGTTCTGGATCTGTCATCTAGGACAGAGTCAAGAAAAGTCCCTAGTTTTTTGACGATTTCTGGTTTAGTTCTATTGACGGTTTTAAATCGTCAAGTAAAAAATATGTCTTGACAGTTTCAAACCGTCAAGAAAATATAGCAAAAAATTGTCAAGGTAAGCATGAACTTTTCTTGACTCTAGCATAGATGACGAGTAAAGACCGTCAAGAAAACCCTTTCTTGACGAAAAAATCGTCAAGAAAACCCTTTCTTGATGTTTACAAATCGTCAAGAATTGATATTTTGTAGCAAAATTCAGATATTTCTTGACGTTTTATAACCGTAAAGAGAAGCTAATTTTTGTTTAATTAAAATTATATTTATAATTATATGCTTTCCTCTGCTAGTTACCAAACACATATTATATCAATATAATTTAGAATATCGCAAATATCAAAGAACTATAATACACATAATTTTTATATTAACAAATACGCGTTAACAACTAACCACATATCAAAATAAGCAAAATATATGGTTTTTGTACAATATCTTAACCTTCTAAAATCTATGTATACAAGTAAACTAAAATATATGGCACCTTGCCTAATCATATAACAAAGTATCTGAATCCAAAGCATATTTCATCACAGTCCAGCCTTCATTTTTCATGTAGTTCCTAAAAGAACAAGAGAAATAGGAGAGATTATTTCATTATATAGCCAAATTTTTATAGCTTCTATACATGTAAAGATTGCATGATTAGGAATATAACCCTGCTGATACCTTCAGTTTTTAGCCTATTCATTTAACAAATTAGTTCCATATCGAAACCACTAATGTGCTTGCTGCATTTGAAAAAGAATTATAGATATATCAACAATAAGACAAATATAGGGACAAACCGACAAAAAATAGTAAATAACAAGAATGGAGCTAAACCAAACTATGCAAGTCATTTCGTGGCTATCAAATTTTGGTGGTT
This sequence comes from Iris macrosiphon, assembly GCA_036927795.1. Taxonomy (NCBI): domain Eukaryota; kingdom Viridiplantae; phylum Streptophyta; class Magnoliopsida; order Asparagales; family Iridaceae; genus Iris; species Iris macrosiphon. Next base: position 157,289,562 of record JAYESA010000008.1, on the reverse strand, counting down.
AAAGAAATGGTAATGTGTCAAATTAAAAGAAAAATATATATAAATACCTCTAACAACTACACTACAGGTCAAAAACTTAAACCATCAAAGCACTAATGTTGTGTGTGTATGTGTGTAGGTTGAGGTGCACAGAATTAGCACAGCAGCAACATGGACAGTGCTGCAGTCAGTGCACTGGATTGCACATGAAGTATTACAGAAGATTTGGAGGGGTGTGTGTGTGTGTGTGTGTGTGTGTGTATGTGTGTGTCTGTTTAGGTTGAGGTTGAGGTCACAACAGTTGAGAGTTATGGGGTAGGATGTGCACTGCTCAATGTAGTGATTTGTTCAAACCTGGTGCAAGTAAATGAGCTTTGCCACATGCACAATAGCACCTCTAGTGCAGTGTTAGCCGAACAAGTGTTGGGATGCACAACTGTTGTGCAGCAGGGAGTGAAGGCTAGGATGAGCAAGGCAGTAAGGCGAAGAAGGGATTCAAGTGAAGGTGAGTGATTGTGGTATCATATACCTTAGGGTGTGTTTCATTGTAAGGGAGTGATGGTGTCCAAGTGCAAGGTTGGTATTGTGTGGGTGTGAGGATTTGAATCATATCCTATTAGAGTCAGTATCCTACTTAAGTAACTTAGTACTAAGGGTGATGTCTAGTCGATAATTGAGAAGAGTGTGCAGGAATATGTGGACTAGGGTAAGTGTCATCCACACTTGAGTATCTGGATATGAATATCAGTTAGTGAATCATGTTGCCTCCATGTGAAGTATCTTGTGCACAGATGAGTATTAAGTGTAAGAGCCAGTAAGGGTTTTGTGTGTGTTATCTGTAGGTTCCAGGAAGTATCTGAACTTGATTGTGTGGCGTAGGAACAATGGGCATTGAGTACAACATATGTTGTGGTGTTGTGCTTTAAAGAGTGTGTTTGTGATATTGTATGCACCAATAGGGTGTAAAATGTATCACGTATCAGTGCCTGATTAAGGTGGATGTGTGTATCCTTTAGGATTAACTGTCATGTGTAGGTAACTTTGTTAAGAGATGAGTGTACCATAGTGTGATAATGTGTTTAGGAGTGTTGAAGTGTGCACAGGTGTGTCTGTGAATTACAGGAATGGAGTCGAACAAGTGTAAGTGAGAGGGGGGTACTCATTTATGAGTGGAAATTGGTGTGCTCTTGGCAGTAGGTACCTGTGTGTACTGAGTGATGTGTAAACCTTTTAGAGGGCAGTAGGTATCAGATAAAGGGTCCTGGAATTGTAGCAGACAAGAGGGAGAAATCAGTGGATTTGGTGATTTTTAAGAGTGTATTCAGTGAAGGAAGAGTACATATGTCGGGTATTATGAACTATGAAAATATATGTGTTTATAAGTGTACCAGTTTTTGGTGGTGTTTAGTCAGTGTACTTCCAAATATAGCAGTGTATTCATGTGACGGACATGAGGGAGAGTGTTAGGTTACAGGTGAAGTACAAGTGTATGCAATGTGTCATTTGGTGAGTGGTGTGAGAAATCAATTGTGTATCAGGAATGCATGTGTACCCAAGTACTTGAATTTAGTATTCCCAAGATTGGGGTGTATCAAGTATTTTAGAGTGTAAGGGTAGTAGGAGTATTGGTCAAGGTATTGGTATTAGGTCAAAAATAAAGTTATGATATAGCTAATATGCTAAGGTAATGGCTAGATACCCAGAGAAATATAAAAGAAAGTTGAACCAATTCAAGAAAACAAACATGACCATTTGTAACACACAAACATGGTTGAGATAAATGCATTTGGAATAAAGATGGATTTAAAATAACAAATAAATAAACTTGCTGAAAATTTGTGGATGCAATATGTGTGCTCAAGTACATTACCACACGTATATTAGTATATATGGTATAAGTAGAGAATTCTTCAAATCCATAAGAAAATAATCTCATTTATCTTTAATAACAGACATGAAGAACAACAGAAGAAGTAATGAACCCAAATAAATATTCACCAATCCTAGGGTGCCTTATAATGGCCACTTCCTTGAAGGCTTGTGTGTTTTGATCTGCTACTAGAGAATGTTAGTATAAAAGACAAGTACATATTTACTAAAATTAAGAGGTACATATTTCCAGGTGAAAACATATTCTAAAATTGAGAAAAAAAGTTACCAGGTGATATGCCTGCACCAATTTGATTGGATGCACTGTAAATTATAACTTAGTGACTCCAGTGACCAGGTTATCCATTGTCAAGTTATCAGAAACATGGTAATATCTTATGATGTTTGATACCTATCATGACTCTAGATAGTGGCCTATCATGACTCTATTTCAGAGAAAAAATACTTAGTTACAAATTACGTAGGAAGTGAAAATAATAGTGAGTAAAATTACTTAGTTACAAATTACAATATCACCAATATAGGTTTAATAGTGTTCCAAGCTAGAAAGTGGCCTATCGAAATGATATCTCAATAATCAATATCATCAAGAGATGAAGTTTATCATAGATTCATAGGAATAATCTCCTATCAATATCTTATGATGGATGATACCTATCATGACTTTATTTCAAAGAAATTTATGTTCTACATAACTAAGAATTTATATCTAGAGTTGTTAGTATTTTTTAGAAGTTCAACATTCAATGTGAACTACTCCCTTACTTTTTCTTGTATTTTTTAGAAGTTCCACTTTATATAACTCAATTTTCTCTTGCTAATTTTTTGATCCTAAAACTACTTTGCATATTTCAGTTTTAGAAGCTAACACTCTCTAGTACCATCAATTAGCATCATTGGCAAATAACATGAAACATAGATCTAAGGTGACTATATAACAAAAATAAATAAGAAGTAAATATGAGAGGGATGTTTGGATGGAGTGATTCATAGTTCAATATATTGACTTGTTATTAGCAAATATTTAAAACTCATCTTTCAGTTGCTAGCAATAAATTAATACACCATCAAGTAAACACTAACCTCACCTTCAACTCAGCTAGTATTTCTGGTGTGCTCCTCCCTCACGCATATATGAGAAAAATAAACCCAAATTTTGCCTTGTGCCGAGCATTCAACTCAACTAATTGCTACAAGAAAAGAAATCAAATCAACCCATAAGATAAGGGCATCGATATTTCATACTGGCATTGATATTTGATAGGTTTGGCAAAGGAAACAAATAGCCGAAACTCTTAGACTCAACTTTTGAGCGACAACACAAAAATTCCCAGTTAACAGTCTTAAGACGAGTATAGAAAATAAAATAAAATTGATGATCTAGCATACCTTCATTGCAATTGCCCATTGCGAATAGTTTACTCCACACACAGATACCCAAACACGAACCCTGTTAAATATTATGTAAGCTTCCCAACTTGCATAAATAAAATTATAAAAATTAAGTGCAATATTAATATTGATGTGCTTACAGGCTTAGCGTCCAGGTGCTTCAAAGAAAAACCAACATATAATAATTCCTCATATGTTTCTCTGTAACTTCTCCAAAGATAAGGCCCTGCCTATATTTACCAATATACAAGCTTTTAGCTCTCTAAAGGTAGCAAAAAATAGGTAAGAACAAGAAGCTTATCAAGTAACTTTGTACCTATCGATTTGTAATTCACGCCATCTGAGCATTTTATTTCAGGCATACTTCTCTGCAGCTAACCTTGAAGCTTGTTTGTCATCCAAAAATTTAGAATGCTAGTATTTTTTGTCTACAATTGGTATGCATATTGATATTTTACTGATGACCACTAAAAATACATTATACTTTTACATAAATTTGAGTGGCCTCATATTTGATCTTTAGTATTGGTCCCATATATGAAGATATCGACTCATATAATAGTATCCTAAGTTAAACATGAAGCCATTCAAAAAATATGAACCTATTAAGGTATTATTCTGAAGCAGCTTCTACTTACCAAGAATCATGCATGTCATACTTTAGGAGAGGGTACCAAACGTATTTAAACTAATGGTTGTTGGTCCTTTTCTATAGATGGAGATAGTTCAAAGAAATAGTGATAGAATGGCAAAGATAAAATGAAGTTACCAAGTAAACATCAATAATCTAACATCTTTAGAAATATCATACGATTATAAGAAACAACCTCAATAGATAATAGCTTTGTACTTATCCAGGAAATCAGAAAGTCAAGGTCGTTCTGATAGAACACATGATGGGGACTAGTAACTTGAAGCTCATGCAAATAGAATGCATTTGAAATTACCGTATTAGTTCTATGTATCCAAATATACTCTCATATCAGAATAACTATGCTAATATGATCTCCAATTGTGTCAAAAAAAAACTACATATTTCTGTTACCTAAAAATATTGTAAATGGTGATGTTGAAGTACTACTTAGCATGATTGGAGATGAATGCATCAGCTGAATGCGAGAGCTATATATCCTATGGATAAAGAAAAATGGTGTCCTTATCTATATCGTGTTCGTTCTCGTATCTATATCCATATTCATGCAAGATAAGGGGGGCTACTATTTTATCTGTTTGTATATCTCGTCTTCTTATTCCTGCAACATAGTTGGAAAGGCATCAATCTCATGCATTTCATTCCATACTATCAAGATTGTCAATACTAGTCTCCATTGTTAAGATGCATCAATAAAAACATATTTTTCATCATTTATTGTAGAGTTATATTAGCACCAACTTACCATTATTTAATGTACCGAACATATTTACTTCATGCATTCATTCATTCATTCATTCATATTTGTTTCAGAAGAAGCAATGTTGCTGCTAATGAATCGATCAATTATCTTGATAGCTTCTCTTGTACTCAACCATGCCAAAGCATAACTCATCATTTTTTTCCTTATATAGCAATCAGACCAAATAGTTCAAAAAATGTTTGATTTGATTTATTCAATATTTCAGCATATACCCAAACACAGACTATAAAACCCAATAAAAAAAATTCCTGCTAAAATTTTAGAAAAATTATGGGTAAGCCCATTAAATATAAGCAAGCAATAGGTAATTAAAATTATAGAAAGAAAATTGGTAATTGCAAGTGAAACCTACTACTTTATAAATTATTTTTACATAATCTAACCATAAACAAGGGCTAACTAACTACAAAACTCATCAATTTTCTTACAAAAACCATTAATCTAGCTCCGGAAGTATCATGAAAAACATGGACAGACACACAAATCTAAGAAATAAATATGTAATTAAATGTGAAACCAATTATTATACTTTGCCCATAATTTGTTTAACCGACCATAAAAAATTCACCATTTTGCCCATAATTTTTAATCTTAGTGGATTATATAATTGAAAGCTTTTGTAATGGAAGTCTTTCACTTCTTATGTTGTGTAACTAATTGTAGATACATATAATTGAAGAAGTTCTTTCTATATATAAACAGATCTTCTAGCTCTTTATCATGATTCTTTAAGTGATGTGTAATTTCCTTATACTTGTAAGTTGAGTTCATGAAGCACTAGGGTAATAAATATTGAATAAAATAGTCCACTTCATGGCATTTGATATCATTTCTAGAATAAGAAAGTAGTTAATAAAATTTCAATGATGATAATGATATTTTTAAATTTATTGTTTCACATATATGCTATTTTTTCTTTTCCAAGAAGTGTTTAGATATGCAAACAAATCATTTCATACTATTATAAGCACAAAACACATCCACCAAGCATGGGATGATAACAATACGCAAATACAACTAATACCAGGTTAATTTCAACAAGATGAAGGGCAAAAAATAATAATGCAATGGTGATAAACAAAATCAAGAATATTTTCAATACGACAAGAGATCTACATATTTATTTGAGCAAAATCCAATACTAAACTAACAGTAACATAAATAACGTAGTTTAAAATTTTCTTGCTATATACAAAACTAGCCCGTTACATTTGTGCACAGTGCTCAGATTAAACTGTATTCAAAAGAAATCCCGCGTTCTTTGGTGCAGTTTCAAAATTCAATTTTTTTAACTAAAATAACCTCCTGCCTATTATTAATGAAACAAGAACTGTTGGTTCTTCTTGAATTTCTAAATAAATCCTTTAATAAATCCTAGGCTTGGCCCAACTAATAAGGAAGTTTTTTTACTTCATCACAGTTTCTATTTTCAAGAATTGACTATAGTCTATAATTAACCATTAACAGAAAGTAGAAAACTAAGGAGGAAGAAAGCCAATACCTAAGTGTCCGACTTCTGCAGACATAGAGCTGTGTCATACTTGGACACAAGTTATAGAGAATACAATTAACACAGTCTTTATTTCTGGACAAGGAAACACACACAATCGATTAGTCGTTGATCGATTTAGAAAGGAAATGATTTACAAGAAAAGAATTTGGTACTTGTAAGGCTTGATTGGACTAGCGGACGAGTAACTAAAATTTTCTCAATGATTGTAGGGAGTAGATCTCCCTGTTGGTCAGGTTCGACATGAGTGCGGTCATAGATGAGAACCCCTACAAGCACCTCGATTATATGTCCCCAACAGAGTAGCACTTGGTCCTTTGCAGCTTCACCACTTGCAAGCAACACTCCCCAAGCCTCCTCAACCCATAATCGCTCCACCCTCTCCTCTTAGCCCCCTTCATCCTTTTATATCTCTGAGCCTCTAACAAAAAAACTAAATTGAAACCCATATGGAAGAAATAATCGACAAGATGCTACATCAAATACAAAAAGTCTTAAAAATAATCAATGAAGTGCTTGGATCCACACCAGGGGAAGATGAAGATGAAGAAGAAGAAGAAGAAGAAATCCCTAAAAATTAAAAAAATTGAGAAAAGCCCTAACCGGTTGAGCATGAGCCCTAACCGAAAGAGGAGAAGCCCTAAAAATTAAGAAAATGACAAATTTTGTATGAAATAACCTTACCAACCCGTTCTCGCTCCTATCCTGGATGGACAAGAGCGCCGAGTCGCTGAGCTCCAGGCGAAGGAGGACGGTGAGAGAGAGATATGGAGGTTGGGGGTCTTGAAAGACTAATACTGCCGATGCCGTGGATAGGGAGAGGAGGAGGCGATGGTGGTTCTCAGGGAGGAGATGGAAGATGGAGAGGGGGATGGTCTCTATCAGAGGGGAGGGAGGAGGGAAAGTTGGGAAGCAATAGGGAGGGTGGATAGGGCTCGGTGGAGTAAAAGAAAAAAGTTGTAAATACTTACCAAAATGGCACACGAAATTACACGCGAGAATTTTGCCGCCTTATAATAGATGACAGTAATGAAACAACTGTGAATAAATATCAAGATTTTATTAACAATTATTTGAAAACCATCAAGAATAAACTAGGTTACCTTGACAGTCATTCTAAAATCGTCAATAATACTCACGAAAAAGGTATTTTTATGACGTATAGTGAAAACCATCAAGAAAACCTATTTACTTGACGCTTTTGGCTATACGTCAACAAATAGACCATCAAGAAATGCTATTTTTCTTGTAGTGATATATCGGCCCTAGGATAACCACATATACATCATAAATAATAAGTAACAATAATAAATAAATAAATAAATAAACAAGGAACTGTGATACATCATGGCAAGGTGCACTTGCCTGCTGCATGCTGCTGCGGTATTGCCTGACGAATGTCCTCGACTGAAAGTGCAGCAGATCAAAGTTGCCCTATATAACATATTCTAATAAATACTAACACAACTAATCTACTTATTATAAAAGGGTAAGATCGTCGTACTGCGTCAACTAGTATTGTGACGTTAGTGCCAAAAATCCAACAATCGCATGGAATAGGTTAACGTGCCAAATAAATATATACCATGCTACTGTATTTTATGTATTGAGGGTCTCGTACATCGTGTTATCATACGTACATTTAGGCAATTACACGAGTTTGATACATGTATTCCTATACGTACGTAGATACGACACAATATCACAAAACTCGCTACAACGCTAAATTATACTTCGGACATGCATGTAGCCTTGCAAACACACATGTCGACATCAAATAAAAATGAAATAAATATGAATTAAATTATGTAATTATTTTTAAATAGTAAAAAATACTAAAAATAATTGACGTTGCATGCACAAAGTTCTGTTGCGCGTCGACTATGTGTCCTAGCAACTTGACAACTAGTTAGTGCATGCAAAGTTGCTAACTTGTGTAAAAACTAGTTTAATATTTGAAAAATATAATAATTGATATTCTGGAATTTATTTCTTATTTGATGGAAAATTTGGTTTTAATAATAAAATAGCAAAATGTATCAAAACTAGGATTAATATGGTTACCACGTTGCCATGCCTTGGTTTCGTGTCATCTAAGAGCAGTTTTGCATATAAAATTAGGAATTTTCATGCATGGGGGTTTCATCATTTGTCATCTAATATGTTTATGGGCTCATACAAGATTTCTTACATGAAAAAAATAATTATTAAAAGAACTTATGGAACTTACACGATTGCAATTATGGCGGAGGCTTTTCTTGCGACATGGACCTTTTGGAGCATCAAACGGACTCCAAACTTCACAAAACTTGAGTGAGTGCTTGGGGAATTCAATTAGGATGTAAAATGACAGTTTTGAGGGGTTTTTGAGGGCTTTAAGGGTGTCGTACAATAGCTGCAACAGCAACAAGTATTCGGCATAATAGGGGGTCCGAACTCTTCTACTAGGGTGGACGGCCACTTGGACTTGTGTGGGGTAGATGGAAAGGTGAAAATATGAAGTGGAGAGAGAAAAAAACTGATTTAGGGGTCGTGGTAATGGAGGGGGAGGCAGCGAAAGAGGGGGGAAGTAGATTAGGGTTAGGGTTTGTTAGGGGTTGCTTGATATATATAGTTGTTGGCCCATGGTTGGGCCCTAATGGAATTTTGAGATTGTGTTCATATCTAAGGGGTTTGGTTGATCCCTTTGTAAGTCTTTGGGTTCACTTGGATCAATTTGTTCGGGTCTTGGTTGGGTTTGACTGCAAGTGCACAAGAAGGTAACCTACCGGTGTCACAATTATAACTTTTGTTGTACTATTGATTTGTTGTACATGTGCGAGGGTTTGTGTGAGACTCGTATCACTTTTATAGTATATGTATTCGATATAAGTGTATTATACATGTATAGCTCATTTATTGTTTAATTGCTTACATCATGCTTTATGCCATTCATGCATTGTTTAAGTTATTTTTGTAAGTTTTTCTAAGTTTTATGCTTTGGACTGTTGGTCCCTTGGTTTTATTGGTGGGTGGCTATGATAAAACTGGGTGAAAGATGTGGATAATGATCCAATGGTCTATAATCAATCACTTACCTATAAAAGTAACCCCATTCTCTTTCCTTCAATTTTCTTTTCCTTTCATTTATATTTTCTTCTTCATTTCTTCCCTAGCAGAGAGCAACGGCTGAGCTTGGCCTTGGACGTTGGTGACCTTGGTAGTATTGGTATTAGGCTAGAACTTGACTATAGGCAAGTACATCTTAACAACCGAAGGAACAACCTTGGACCTTATTTTGATTCTTAGTATATCTTGTTTTAATCATTTTGATCGGTTTTTTTTTTTGATAACACTTAGAACTTACCTCATTGATGATTTTTTTTTCTTGGATTGGATTACTCATGGAGCCTGAGAACAGCAAGTCAGAGAATGTAAACTTGGCCTAAGATTGCATACAAAAATTACACCGGGAACCCATGTCGCATAAAGCGAAGTTTCAGTGAGCGCACTTGTGTGTGTTTCAAAAATTCCTTAGAAAGTACGCCAAGATATGTTGAGTACTCTGGACGCACTTCTCTACTCCTACGTACGTATTATACTTAGGCAATACCTTCAAAAGTACGCCAATCCTTATTGGCGCACTTTTGAATCGGTCTGCAAGTCATCAAGAATGTACGCCACTACTTAAAAAGCCAAGTCGGCACACTTTGCAGATATATATTGCAAAGTTGGCACACTTTGGTGAAACTTTTCTTACCGGTGCACTTTGCCGCTTCTGGAGAATGACGTATTTTTCTGTATTGGCACACTATATGGCATTCTTCAGAGATGGCCACTTTATAGCCTTTCGTATTACTTATTGACTAAGCAATGACGTCTGACCATTCTCGAAAATTATATTCTCGACTGTAATATTATCTCGACTGCTGTGCCATGTATTAGAACTTGTGTTTTATCTTTTAATAGACCTTCTTGCGCTTGTTTATGCGCCAAACCTCACTGCTGGCATATTTGATAAATGCGTGGCAAAGTCGTAGCTTGGGTACTTTCATTTGTGTGCCAATGATAGATTTATGCGCCAAGCTCCTGGTTCGTACACTTCTATATTTGTGCACCAAGGTCCTAGAAGTGCGCTTTAGTGTAATTTGTGTGCCATCTTAGCTTAGAGCACTTTTGAATAAAACTGTGCCAGAACTGCCCGAATTAGTGATTTTGTGCGCCAAAATAGTTGTTGGACATTTGTGCGCCAATACTCATTTTGGCCATTTGTACGCTAATAATAGTTTTTGGTCCATTGTGCACGGATGTTATATTCTTGCCTGATTTTATACGCCAACCCTGAATTAATGATTTATACACCTGTATGTCAGTATTCTCTTTAATATGCTTAACTCTTGATCTTGATTTCCTGGATAGTTTTCATTAATACCATACCAGGAAATCAAGATCAATATTAAGACTATCATATTCAGAAAATAATCAGGATTAACTAAAATAATGGAATTGATAATACTAATAATTCTGATCCTGTACTGATAATCCTGATCTTGTACTGGTAATCCTGATCTTGTACTAATAATCCTGATACTGTACTAATAACCCTGATATTCCTGATCCTGATAATCCTCATAGTGGATCGACAAAGCACACCATCCTGATACTCCTGATCCTGATACTCCTGATAGTGGCTCAACGTAGCGCACTACTGACTTGAGAATTCTTGTAACTGTCCTGATCAAGCCTATTAGTAGGACCTATATTGCATGACATATATCCCCGTAGTTGATTTTGTTTATACTCGTCAAGTTACTGTTCTATCTTGCATCATGTCTAAGGCAGATTCCTAAGCACCACGGTCAAAAATCCTTGATAATTGTCCAGGCTAATAACTAGAATAATAATCTAGAAGGCATCTAGAGAGATTTCCTAACTACATGCAATCCCAGTATCCCAATGACACCTGATAGATTTGGAGCTCTCCATCATGAGAGGCACACTTATATTACACCAACGAGTGTTGCACTACCAGGAAAGACAAGAAAATGATTATACCTGATAAACCTATACTATGTACATGTTCGTCTGGATAACTTGGATAGTCTGCAGGGCATGTAGCTGTAAGAAATCTTAAACTGCATGTGTTAGTAACTAGGACTGTGATAACCCTAGTTAGCTAATAAAAACAAGTAGTAGGACATAATTGGCCGTGATCGCTTGATTTCCTATCTAGTCTAGTCCTGTCCTAATTTGAATTAGCAACTGATCCAGAAATGGTAACCGGAGTGCTGATTCCAGATATCCTTGTTTATATACTCCAGAATTGTTTAACTGTTACTTTACCTGCTATTCTTATTGATTTGTTTATATGCTGGTTTTAGTTCATAAGTTTGGATCCTTTGTGGTACTTGCTGTTTTGGGGTCTGACCCCACTAGTTTGGTATGGCCAGATTTTGGTGCAGGACTGCAGGATCTTCCATACTTTTTGCCTCAAGATGGTGAACACGAGGAGAACCCGAGGACATGAGTGGATTTCTTCTTCTTCACCACTTAATCTTGTACATTATTCTTTTGAGGCATTTAGCCACCGAGCACGTGTTTAGCTCATATTTTAGGACTTGACATTATAGCCTGCGGGCCTACATGTAAAGCATATTCTACACTATAGCTAGAACTAATCATGTAATAGTATACTCTGCTAGTTCTTTATTTTGGTACTAGCTTCATGATCATCTAGGTTTGTATAGTTTGGGACGCCTTACTATTATATGTTGGTGATCATACATCTTGTAACTTTGATGCTTCCTTGAGATTAAGACATCTAGGATTCTTGACATAGGATTGCTTGATTGATTGTAGAGTAAACCCTCACAAATCTAGACAACTGTGATCGTATCTCGGGGTATAGAGTACTCTGGTATACGTAGCTGGCTTTGTCTACCTACGCTCTCCAGTATTCTGGTTCTGGGAATGACACTGCTTAAGTGGTAGCCCATGCAGGTCTAAAATTTCAGAAGTGTGGAGTGTTTAACAATATATTTTAGATGTCTCAATTATGCTACCCCTTGATCTTCTCCCGTGTCAAATTTATATCCCTCAAATCTTGATTCAACATCTGATTTGATCTTTGATCAATCATGTTCGTCCCTTTGATGATCCTTGTATCATTTATCTTTCAAAAATATTATTCTTGGTCCTTCTGATCATCCAACTAGAGTTCCTTCAATAGCAAGATATTATTCTGATGCAACTGAGACACATGAAATACATCGTGTACGTCACGTAGAGAAGGCAAAAGGGCAAGACGATAAGAAACATGGCCTACCCGCTCGAGAATATCGAACAGTCCTATGTATCGCGGACTAAGCTTCCCACAAATCCCGAATCTAATGACTCCATGGGTAGGCAAAATCCTTAAAAACACGTGGTTGCCGATACGAAACTCTAAAGGTCTACGATGCTGATTTGCCCAATGATGATGTCTATCTTGTGCAACCCGAACTCGCTCTCTAATATGCCTGATAACCTCTAGTGTCTGTGTAATCATTTCAGGGCCTAACATCTTTCGCTCACCAATGTCGTCCCAAGCCAACGGTGACCTACACTTCCTGCCATATGGTACCTCAAAAGGTGCCATCTGAATACTGGCCTGATAACTATTGTTATACGAGAATTCTACCAAGTAAAGGTGATTCTCCCAAGATCCACCAAGATCTAAGGTACAGGCTCGAAGCATATCTTCCAAGGTCTGGATGGTTCTCTTTGATTGTCCGTCTGTCTAGGGGAGGTAAGCTGTGCTAAATCTTAACTTGGTGCCTAAACTCTGATGCAAAATTTTTCAAAAATATGAAGTAAATCGAGTGTCTCGATCCGACACAAGACTTACTGGAATACTGTGTTGTCTCACTACCTGTCGCATATACATTTCAGCCAATTATTCTGTAGACTGTCCTACGCAAAAAAAAAAGTGAGCTACTTTTTTGAGATGATCTACTATCACCCAAACTGCATCTCGACCAGTCAGTGATCTAGGTAAACCAGTCATAAAGTCCATCGTGATGTGTTTCCACTTTCACCCTAGAATAGGAAGCGGCTACAATAATCCTACCGGTCTCTATTGTTCTTCCTTCACTTGTTGACATTTCAGACATCGCGATATGAAGCATGCTATTTTTCTCTTTATTTCGTTCCACCAAAAGTGTTGCTTGATATTTTGGTACATCTTCGCGCCTCTCGGATGAATAGAATACTATGAAATATGTGCTCCAGTCATAACTTCTTGTCGAACTATGTGCTTCAGTTATAATAAGTATCCGCAGATCACTCCAGTGCCAAACATGAGCTAAACAGACCAAATAAATAAAATTGGCACTTGCAGGATGTACTAGTCCCCTGTAGGGCTACAGCGCTAAAAATACGGTATTAGCGGTTTCAGTGTTCCTATAGTAAAATAGTGGCTCGGTATAATAATAATAGTCAGATACTGCACTCCACTAAGGCCGATGATATACAGTATCTGTGGTGGCCATCCCACAACGCACTAAGAATAAATCTATGTGGGAAGGTTTGTTAGCATGATCTCGGGATACCGTTCCCTCCAGATGTTACTACCACTTTTAGTTACCTAATTAGCCCTATGTTGTGTTTAAATCTCAAGGCGTGGTCACATGAGAATTTCTTTTAAGATGTCGTACAAAGTACGGGCACGCTAGATACGAATCCATAAAAGTCAAATCTAGATTCACCCGAGCGTGTATGTAACATTCTAACAATCAATATCCTAGCCACTCTTTGGTAGTTGACTCACTTATCATTCCCGTACTGGAGAAACAATATATATATATATATATATATATATATATATATATATATATATATATATAATGTCATACTTTTAGGAATTTGGAGGCATTATCGATGCACAATCCAAATGTAATCACTTAACACGTGACATGATGTGTCGTACCTCGGCGCACATTAAATCATGAATAATAATCAGGAATTAGTGGTATCAGCACAGATACAATATTCGAGTCCAATTACCAATTATACATTGGGTCCCATGTATCAAGAAGACATTCAATTAAAACAAGCAAGGCCGCATGGGTCTCTAGACCGCATGGAAAGTCAGGCCGCATGACAATCCTGGCTATATATAAAGTCAGGCCACATATGAAGTCAGGGCTGCATGGGAAATCAGGCCACATGAAGTCCTGGCCGCATGACAAGTCAGGTCGCATGAACCACTTGGCCGTATGCTCAGGGTTAAGGTCTACTCCTCGGGACAAGTGATAAAGTGATGGGCAATAAATAAGTTGTCAGTGAAGTGACATGAAGTGACAGATGATAAAGTATTTCCGATAGAAAAGATAAAACTATAGAAATAAATGCCAAAGGTTCAGAGCGATGCATCGAAAGTAAATAGTGGCCGCATGCTCTCCAGGCCACATATGTGTCGGTGCCGCATGGAGGCCTTTTGGACTTACAAATTTCTTATTCGTTCAGCGAGTGAAAACACAAAGTAATCAAGGACACTTATGTAAATAAGCAGTCATGCGTTCAACAAGATGGACACATGCTGTCGGATGCGGCAAGAGTTTTGGCCGCATACCCTCTCGCCCCGTATAGAACTCTCAACCGCATAACTCACTGGCCGCAAGGGAACTCTGTCTTCTCCAACAGCAGGTTCAGCTATGGCGAAAAAGCTCCAAAAACTGAAATATTATTTTCTTCATAAAAGCCTCATTTTTAATCCAAATCGGGTGAACCAAAAGCCAAAATGCTCTAAATTGAAAGATCTACCATATAGCAAAAATTAATTTTTGAAATAACATGTTTAATAGATCAAAACCAAGAAAAACTCAGGAAACCCATAAAACCCTAAATTTAGAAATGTAGATCTGCCATAATCCATCCATCAAAATAGAAAACCCCAAAAAATAAAGTGCATAGAAACAGATAATAAACACAATGGAATAATATATGAAGGGTTTCTCTATTTCTCATGCAAGGTGTACTTGCCTATGAAAAATGGGAAGAGAAAACTAAAGAAAGGAGGGAGAAATAAAGAAGTGAAGAGAGAGAGAGAGAGAGAGAGAGAGAGAGAGAGAGAGAAAGAATGTTGGGTTATATATGTTTGGGTTGAACCAAGGGTTCTCATAAGTTGAACCAACCCATAAAATAAACCATGAACCAAGTTAAACAAAAGAATGGGTCTAGTCTCCATGCACATGCAACCATGATAAAATAAAATATATTCCAAATACCTATATCGGGAACGGGGAGTGACAATATGCTTTGGCAGCCCGATTATATATGAGCTTTCCATCCTTCTTTCTTTTGTGGGTCCGCTGGAAGATTGCTAGTAAGTCGACGGTTTTGGGTTCTTCTCTGGCTTTGGTGGCCTCATCATATTGTAAAAATTAAGCAATTAATAAATAAGAAAAAGAACTAGAATTACTAAAAAATTGATCTAACAAAATTTTTTAATACTAATAATCCGTCAAAAATGCTCGACGGTCAGAATGGATCCACCAGTATAGAGACCACCCTTAGCACGGACAACCTTCGCCTTCTCGCACTGGGCCTTGTAGGCCAGGGTGTCCATCTTCTTCTTCATCTCCTCCCAGTACTCCTCCTTCAACCACTCCTTGCGGTGATTCGGTCAAAGTGACGCCAACGCTGTAGTGCCTCAAATCCCGATCCGACCGGGACGAGCACTATGTAATTGGGCTTATGGCAAGTCCGTCTGAGTCGTAACTTAGATCTCGGCATCTTCTTGCCACAGACGAAATGCGATGATCCTTTCCAACTCATGGAAAGGCCTCTATTGAAATGGTCCAATAGTTTTCGTGTTTTGGTTGCTTGGTTTTCTTGATTGCCGCTTGAGGTTTTGATTTGGTGTTGCTTTCGATTTGCTTGGTTTTCTCTGCTGGTTTTATCGTTTGGAGCTTGGATTTTGGGGAGTTCGGCAAGGAAGGATAGGCAAGAATTCTAACTCGGTGCTCATGCTGTTTCAGGTCCGCGTAACTGACGTTTGATCGTCGCTATCCGGGATTCCTAGTTTCAGCCTCTTTTCCATTAACCAGTGAGTGGTTTGGTCCCTTCTTTCCTACTTATTCACGCTAACATCTCTAAGTTTCAAACGTTCACTCGATGATGCCCGGTTGGACGCCTAGGAAATCCTTAGCCACAAGGCATGCCAGCGACTAAGAAAGGAACATGGAAATTGCAGACTATTTTCATTATATGCTTGCACACATTATAAACTTGGGTATAAAGAAAGAAAGTTGGTCGTTGGTGGTGGCCTGGTGCCTCGGATAGAGTTTGGACCCATGGGGTACCAAAATCGGAACACCGTTTGAGAAAATATGAACTGTTGCATGAGATATATATGTTGCTGCTTTACTTCTTCTGTTTATTTCGATGCAATGTATGAGATATGAATTATTCATGCATTTGCATGGTCTGGGACAACTTGTGCACAAGGTTTGGCATTTCCTCGAAATGGTTTTCCGAGGCACTGGAACCGTATCGATCCGGAGGAAAATATTCGATTCGTGCTAGTCACGATGCTTAGCGGGACCTCCAGCAGGGCTTACTACCCGGGATGATAGGGCGCGCTGCTAATGCTTGGAAATATGTCCCTAAGGTGTCAATCACACCAATGACCGCAAAGAATAGAACACATGCTAATTATTGTCTTGTGTAGATGGTAAGTATACTTGTGTTTCGCTGCAGGGAAGGCGTGCATCGATTGAGTATGCAATCGGTGTACTGGTTGGATTCGATGCTAATTTCAATCCTATCAAAATATGCAACTGATATGAATTGATTTTACTTGCTTCCTTATAGAAGATATCTTAATGCATGCTCGCCCCTAACAAGCTAGTGTCGATTTAGTCGAGTGGGTTCATCCTGCTCACCAGTACAAGTTGAGTACTGACCCATGTTGTGGACAACTATTTCAGGCAATCAGACGGTGCAACGCTAGTGCATAGCGAGGAGGCGTTAGGAGCACCTCTATTTTGAAGTATAGCTGGAGTCAGTTCATTTTGGAGGCATGGACTTCAATCTATACAAGGACGTAATGTACAAACGACGTGGACTATCTGACGGAGCGCGCCCTACATTTTGAGTTATCTTTTGTAATGCAATTCAATAGCCGAGAAGGCGCATCAATGTAAACTCTATGTAAATTACTCTGAATTATCAATGAAAAGCATGTTTCTTCCACATTCGTGTTCAAATCTCTGTGAATTTGTTTTATAAATTGTGTTTCAAAATGGTTTCCTAAAACTGCAAGTTCTTGCCTTGTGCGAGCGCAACCCCAGGCTCGCACGGCATCACGCCCCAGCGAGGACGAATCGGTTCCGTAAAGGATCCGACGAGGACGAATGACCCTTTCGGGATCGGGGCCTCACATATTGGTATCAGAGCCAGGTTGTACTTCCTTGGGATTTCAAAAGAATATAAAGGAGTTTGATGCGCCTCTCAATTGAGTTGCGTTTGGCGTCCGCTGCATGAGATGAGTCGCCTATACAATGAGCCCATAGATATAAAATCTATCAATTTTGGAGTGTTAATAAGCTACTCTTTTTTGTAGCAATGGCTAAAAAAAATACTGCCGCTGCAAGCAGTGCTCAGCCTATTCAGAGCGATCCGACAAGTTCTGGAGAATCCGGAGGAGCGGGTTCAAACGGGATGTCTGAACGGCTTTTGCACCTCTTGGAGGCGCAGCAACAACAAGCCACTACTCAGCAGAAAAATATTCAGACCCAGTTTGCTGCTCAACAGAAGCAGATGGATACTATGATGCAACTGATTGCATCATTGGTACCCAGCAACGGGGGAGCAACAGTGACGCCGCCGGCTGTGGCGGTAGAGGATGAGTCAGAAGAAACTCAGCCTCCAGCTAGGAACACCAGCCGTGCAGCAGAGTTCACAAAAATGCATCCACCCACGTTCAACGGACGAGCGGAACCGGACGTGGTAATGGGATGGATTGCTAAGCTGGAGGGACTCTTCATTCTGATTGGCATCCGAGGATCCAAGCGAGTTGTCTGTGCATCGGTTCAACTGGAACTGCATGCGCATGATTGGTGGGAGGCAACTAAGCAAGGGATTTATGATGCCAATCCCAACTGCAAAATCACTTGGAAAATGTTTAAATCTGCTTTCATTGAACAATATATTCCCCGGACCGTGCGTCAACAAAAAGAAGACGACTTCAGCAATCTGGTGCAAGAAAGTTTGTTTGTAGATGATTATGATTCAGTATTTGCTAAGCTGGCCAAGTTTGCTGGGTACTTCCTGCCTAACCAGCAGGCGTGGTGCTATCGTTTTCAAAAAGGTTTGAATGACGAGTTGCGTAGGGACGTCATCAACCAGAGGTGTCAAACTTACAGGGAATGCTACAAAGCAGCCCTGAGTAGCGAGCAGAACTTTGGGCGCAATCCCCAAAAGGTAGATGTGCAAACCCCCCGTACCAACAACAGCAAACGACCTCTGGAAACAGGAGGGTCTGGAGCACAAAAATGTCCGCACACATCGAAAAACAGGGGTCCATCCCAGGCACTGTACTGCCATAGGTGCGACAGATTAGGGCATCAAATGAATGAACGCCGAGCTAGAGGGTGTTTTAAATGTGGTCGTCTGGACCACAAACATTTTCAATGTCGTGAGGGCAAACTGAATCAGAACAACGGGAATCGGAACAATGGAAATCAGAACAGGGGGCCTCCAGCAAGTGATGCCAATGCTGTGCCAGTGAACCCACAACGTCAGGGTGCTCAAGGCCGAGTCTATGCACTAACTCGGGATGAGGCATCTGTAATCCCCCTGATTTTCTCAAAAATTATAATTTGGATTTTTCATAATTTTCTGGAATTTTTTGGGATTTTTCTGAAATTAAAACCTAGGAAATTGGTAATTAAATGATTTTTAATTGCTGTTAATTAATATTAAAATATTATGGAAATAATATTTTATGGTGTAAAATTAAAAACTGGACATAGGATAATTTTCCGGAAATTTATTGGACTCCGGAAGCATTTTTAAAGCCCTAAAAACTAATTAAATGGAAAACCAAAATAAACCTTGAAATGAACCCGGTTTATTTTAAATAAACCCGGTTTATTTCTTGAACCAAACCAAGAAAAAACCCGGTTTAAACAAACCAAATTTAAATCCTTATTGGGTCGGATCCGGGCCCAAAACCCAGACCCGACCCGCTAATCCGACCCGCTTTTTTATTACTAACGAATCGGGTCGGATTCATATGAACCCGACCCGCGGACCCGAAACCCAAACCCGAAACCTAAATCCTAATCTGAAATCAAACCCTAACCCTAATTGAAGTTGGACTCCGCCTGGGCCGGCGCCTATATATCCCCCGCCGGCCGAAGACCTAACCCTAGCTCAACCCATCTCCACCTATCGCTCCGCCCGGCCAACCGCCTCCTCGTGCAGCCTCGACGACCCATCCCGACGTCCATCTCCCTCCGCCCGCAGCACCCGACTCCGGCGAAGCAGCTCCTCCATCGACCTCCCTGTCGTCCTTCTCTCCTCGTCGATGAGCCCCGGCGGCCGCGTGCCCCCACTGCCCCCGGCCCCCTCCGCCTCAGCCCGGCCGCCCTCCGCCGCAGCTCCGCCGGCCACCAACCCCTAACCCTAACCCTAATTCCTAATTCGGACACAGGACACAGTGTCCTGTGTCGTGTCGGACACGGTTTTATCCTCGGTTTTTCAGCCCAGTTCAGGTACTCATATCTTCTTGCTCGTAGCTCTGATTTCGATTCCGTAAATTGCGTTGCGAAGCCTGTATGACCCTCTCGGTGCCCGGATAAACCGCTCAGGGCATCGCGTCCTGTGGTGATCGTACACCGCGATCCAAAAACAAAAAAAATGACGACCCGATTCACCCCGGAACTTGGTACGCCCCGCCAAACGGGACGACTTGGTCGCACGCGGTCTTCACAGATACGTGCGCGTCGTTGATTCGGACGTGTAGGATTTCGCAGAAGTCGATTCGGGTGTGCGTGCATACCGGGATCAACGCGTATCCGCGGACATCGCCCCGTATTCGACCTTTCTGAATTATGCTGTAACTTTGTGTACACACGTGCGATCGAAACGAAACTTATGCCATCGGACTCGTAGCAATACGCTGGTCCTGTGACCCAAGTTTGGTTCGATTCTGAGAACGTTGACAAAATCGCGTGTCGTGGGCCCGACCGGCCCCACTCGACGGGCGATTTTGTGATCGGCTCATCGGAATCCAATTCTGGAAGTTCCGTTGGGTTCACATCATCGTTCCTGACTTGTTGACACTAAGTTTGGCAAATTTGGAGACTGTTGACCCTGGCACACTTTTTGGTGCGAAGTGGACCACATGTGGACCCCGCTTTAACCCGGAAATATCGTTTTTGCCCCTGTCTCCAAATTGGACTCAAGGACAGGCGTTTCTAGCTATTTGATATTTTCTGGATATGATGATGATATTTATTTCAGCAACCGGAGTAGTACCTGCAGATCACACAGAGACCAGAGCCACAGTTGGAGCCAGGACCCCAGGCAAGTGTACCTTGCCAAACTTGCAGTATATTGATTCATATTATTCTTTTGTTTTATTCCTGTGATTGTTGTGCATGCTTGATCTAGGATCGTGTGACGTACTTAGCGTCCGATTATTAGTCGGGTGCCAACACCGTACGCGGTGTTGGGTACGGTCATCTAGAGATGGACATTCGTGACACTTTATATTCTCGTACTTGTCTTATCAAGTACGATATACTCAGGACACTTGACACTATTCATGACACGGAATCTTCCTGAGATATTCATGGTGATTCTGTATAGGATACAGGTTATGACATACACAGTTTACATGCTTAGATTTTATCAGACTTGTTGCATTAGATATGATCCTGCGTGTCATGGACATGAGACGTGAGATTACATTGGGTGGGGAGAGATTTACCATACAAAAGGCTGATTATATATATATAATAATTTAATGGAAGTGCCTTAGTCTCTGGCGACAGAACTATGGTACCGTACTGGCCCTCGAGAGAATACTGCTATGGGTTTCTCCGACACTGATCCTGTAGTAGCCTCAGCCCGAGTATGACTAGAACTCTCAACTTGCATATCACTTAGCTGGTTACATATTTACCCTATTGTTTTATTTATTGCTGCACTGATATTTATTTTGGCATGAGCTTTCTTGTACCTTGCTATGTCCCCTGAGGACCTGGATCCGGATTATGTCCCCAGGATTAGCTGACGAGATCTATCCAGAGGTATACGGGACTGGAGCAGTAGCATTAGCAGAAGCAGGAGCAGGTGCATACACTGGAGCAGAACCAGGATCTGATGACGAGATCGTACCAGAGGACTTCTCTTGAGTATTGGCTTGAGATACTCATTTATTCCAGTTTATAGTTATTTCATTTTCAGTCTATTTCATTGATGTACCAGACTTGTTCTCGGATTGTTCTCCGAGACACTTTTATTGAGATTGTTAGTTTATTTTATTTGCATTTATTCTGGCATTGGATCTGTGATTATCTGTTGTGGATAAGATTAGTATAGACTGTGACTGGTATCATTGGACCTTCTTATTGTTATATTACAGCTTAAGCATGCCCCGATGGATCCATTAAATTGGGTTTGTCCATCGGTGTGTGCTGCTGGCCATTGCCACGTGTCCGGCCCCTCGGTATTTTGGGACTGGGGCGTGACATGGTTTTTGTGGTGGCCCATGCAGGTCTTCGACTAAATTATTCGGTTTCAACTTAGGGACCGGACAGGCCTGTAATAAGAATAGGATAAGTTTCTAGGATCTCATCCACTTGCTTGAAACGTTCTTGATATCTATATCGGATTCAAATTAAATTCTTGACTTGCATCTTGCCTTGATTCCAGTACGCCTCTTATAGTTTATTTTTGATGCAGAATAATGGATTCAAGAGCAAACGACGAAACTCCAGCAAACACACCAATAGGTGCTGTAGCCACCAACGGAGAAGATGAAGTGACGCCATTGAGCGGAGATCCCTCTACTCACCAAGGCAGCCAAGCAGATCAGCATGCTCCTAGATTTCGGCGAGACGACATCCCACCGCCTCCGCAGTTCGTTCCACCAATGCCTGTATTCCCACCAGGACAGCCTATGGACGGGCAGCAGATGTTCCAAATGATCTACGCAATGATGCAAGCCCAACAGCATATTTATCAAGAAGCTCAACGTCGTGAAGCAGATTACTTAAGGAACAGCATAGTAAATGCACTAGAGCAGGCCAACCTACCAACTCGTCGACAACCGACGGGCTCTATCACCGACTTCCGCCAGCTGAAGCCCCGCACCTTCTCAGGCAAGGAGGAACCTACTGAAGTTCATGAGTGGCTTACCAACATACGACATCAATTAGAAGCAGCAGAGCTACCAAAGGAACGTTGGATGACCGCCGTCAGAATGCAATTGACGGACAATGCACATCACTGGTGGCTGTCTGAGGAGACACGGCTCGGACCAGACCGAGTCACTTGGGAGGAGTTCTCCAGACTCTTTCAGGAGATGTACATTCCAGCCATCGCTCGATCAGAACTGCGGAACAAGTTCAACCACCTCACTCAGGATACTATGACAGTGGAAGAATACAACGCAGAATTTATTCGTCTGAGTCGCTTCGCCCCTACCTTGATTCCGACAGAAGAAGAGAAGGCCGAGAAGTTCTTCGACGGACTAAACATTGAGCTGCAGAAACTAATTGGATCCGTTGCACCCACATCCTACTCAGACGTCCTTGCTGCAGCCCGACGCATGGAGCGCGTCACCAGGAGAGAGACCGGTCTGAAGCGACCTTCTACATCAGCACCAGCCCGAGCACCGCATGGAGAAGCTGCAAAGAAACCACATCTGCATCAAGCACCACAGGGAGCGGTATCCAAATCACTAACTCTTCCTACTTGTCACTACTGCGGCAAGATAGGCCATATTGAGAAGGAGTGTAGACGTAAATTCGGACTATGCTTAGGTTGCGGATCCAGACAGCATGCAGTGAGAGACTGCCCTGAGCGTAGAGAAGGAGCACCAAGAGCAAACCAATAAGCTCTACCAGCACCAGGAGGATATCAACCACGGCCACCCTTGGCACCTCGACCAGCACTCTTCCAGCAGGCCCAACAACAGCAGAGGATACCACCTCAAGGACGCAGACAAGCTTTCGCGATGACTTTGGAGGATGCGCAGATTCATGGAGTAGCTAATGCGCGTAAGTTTTCGTAGTTTTTTTTTTGTTCTAGTATTGCTTTAGTTCGTGCCCGTTGGTTCGTGACCCTAGCCCTAACTTAGTAATTTTTGAACTTGCTAATAATTGATAACCTAGTATGATAAGGGATAACCTAGTTTTCTAAAACTATAATCTTCTATATTTCTTTCATCCGGGAAATTACATAACTTTTAGTGCTTAGGAAAATAATTTATCCCTTTGTATTATTCTTACACCCTCAACCTTGATTTCTTGATCGTGATGTGCTTCGACCAAATGTCTGCAATTGATTGAAAGGATGCAATCCTCTTAAGGGGGGTAGATTATAATCCCCCTGATTTTCTCAAGAAATTATAATTTGGATTTTTCATAATTTTCTGGAATTTTTTGAAATTTTTCTGAAATTAAAACCTAGGAAATTGGTAATTAAATGATTTTTAATTGCTGTTAATTAATATTAAAATATTATGAAAATAATATTTTATGGTGTAAAATTGAAAACTGGACATAGGGTAATTTTCCGGGAATTTATTGTACTACGGAAGCATTTTTAAAGCCCTAAAAACTAATTAAATGAAAAACCAAAATAAACCTTGAAATGAACCCGGTTTATTTTAAATAAACCCGGTTTATTTCTTGAACCAAACCAAGAAAAAACCCAGTTTAAACAAACCAAATTTAAATCCTTATTGGGTCGGATCCGGGCCCAAAACCCAGATCCGACCCGCTAATCCGACCCGCTTTTTTATTACTAACGAATCGGGTCGGATTCATATGAACCCGACCGACGGACCCGAAACCCAAACCCGAAACCTAAATCCTAATCTGAAATCAAACCCTAACCCTAATTGAAGTCGGACTCCGCCTGGGCCGGCGCCTATATATCCCCCGCCGGCCGAAACCCTAACCCTAGCTCAACCCATCTCCACCTATCGCTCCGCCCGGCCAACCGCCTCCTCGCGCAGCCTCGACGACCCATCCCGACGTCCATCTCCCTCCGCCCGTAGAACCCGACTCCGGCGAAGCAGCTCCTCCCTCGACCTCCCTGTTGTCCTCCTCTCCTCGTCGACGAGCCCCGGCCGCCGCGTGCCCCTACTGTCCCCGGCCCCCTCCGCCTCAGCCCGGCCGCCCTCCGCCGCAGCTCCGCCGGCCACCAATCCCTAACCCTAACCCTAATTCCTAATTCGGACACAGGACACAGTGTCCTGTGTCGTGTCGGACACGGTTTTATCCTCGGTTTTTTAGCCCAGTTCAGGTACTCATATCTTCTTGCTCGTAGCTCTGATTTTGATTCCGTAAATTACGTTGCGAAGCCTGTATAACCCTCTCGGTGCCCGGACAAACCGCTCGGGGCATCGTGTCCTGTGGTGATCGCACACCGCGATCCAAAAACAGGAAAAACGACGACCCGATTTACCCCGGAACTGGGTACGCCCCGCCAAACGGGACGACTTGGTCGTACGCGGTCTTCACAGATACGTGCGTGTCGTTGATACGGACGTGTGGGATTTTGCAGAAGTCGATTCGGGTGTGCGTGCACACCGGGATCAACGCGTATCCGCGGACATCGCCCCGTATCCGACCTTTCTGAATTGCGCTGTAACTTTGTGTACACACGTCGAAACGAAACTTACGCCATCGGACTCGTAGCAATACGCTGGTCCTGTGACCCAAGTTTGGTTCGATTCTGAGAACGTTGACGAAATCGCGTATCGTGGGCCCTACCGGCCCCACTCGACGGGCGATTTTGTGATCGGCTCATCGGAATCCAATTCTGGAAGTTCCGTTGGGTTCGCATCATCGTTCCTGACTTGTTGACACTAAGTTTGGCAAATTTGGAGACTGTTGACCCTGGCACACTTTTCGGTGCGAAGTGGCCCACATGTGGACCCCGCTTTAACCCGGAAATGTCGTTTTTGCCCCTGTCTCCAAATTGGACTCAAGGACAGGCGTTTCTAGCTATTTGATATTTTCTGGATATGATGGTGATGTTTATTTCAGCAACCGGAGTAGTACCTGCAGATCACACAGAGACCAGAGCCACAATTGGAGCCAGGACCCCAGGCAAGTGTACCTTGCCAAACTTGCAGTATATTGATTCATATTATATTTTTGTTTTATTCCTGTGATTGTTGTGCATGCTTGATCTAGGACCATGTGACGTACTTAGCGTCCGATTATTAGTCGGGTGCCAACACCGTACGCGGTGTTGGGTACGGTCATCTAGAGATGGACATTCGTGACACTTTATATTCTCGTACTTGTCTTATCAAGTACGATATACCCAGGACACTTGACACTATTCATGAGACAGAATCTTTCTGAGATATTCATGGTGATTCTGTATAGGATACAGGTTATGACATACACAGTTTACATGCTTAGATTTTATCCAGACTTGTTGCATTAGATATGATCCTGCGTGTCATGGACATGAGACGTGAGATTACATTGGGTGGGGAGAGATTTACCATACAAAAGGCTGATTATATATATATAATAATTTAATGGAAGTGCCTTAGTCTCTGGCGACAGAACTATGGTACCGTACTGGCCCTCGAGAGAATACTGCTATGGGTTTCTCTGACACTGATCCTGTAGTAGCCTCAGCCCGAGTATGACTAGAACTCTCAACTTGCATATCACTTAGCTGGTTACATATTTACCCTATTGTTTTATTTATTGCTGCACTAATATTTATTTTGGCATGAGCCTTCTTGTACCTTGCTATGTCCCCTGAGGACCTGGATCCGGATTATGTCCCCAGGATTAGCTGACGAGATCTATCCAGAGGTATACGGGACCGGAGCAGTAGCATTAGCAGAAGCAGGAGCAGGTGCATACATTGGAGCAGAACCAGAATCTGAGGACGAGATCGTACCAAAGGACTTCTCTTGAGTATTGGCTTGAGATACTCATTTATTCCAGTTTATAGTTATTTCATTTCCAGTCTATTTCATTGATGTACCAGACTTGTTCTCGGATTGTTCTCCGAGACACTTTTATTGAGATTGTTAGTTTATTTTATTTGTATTTATTCTGGCATTGGATCTGTGATTATCTGTTGTGGATGAGATTAGTATAGACTGTGACTGGTATCATTGGACCTTCTTATTGTTATATTATAGCTTAAGCATGCCCCGATGGATCCATTAAATTGGATTTGTCCATCGGTGTGTGCTGCTGGCCATTGCCACGTGTCCGGTCCCTCGGTATTTTGGGACTGGGGCGTGACAGCATCTGTCTCTGAAACAGTCGTGACAGGTACATTACTTTTCAGAGAATTGCCCGCTAGAGTCTTATTCGATTCAGGTGCCACGCATAGTTTCATATCTGCTGATTTTACTGTTGAGCATAAATTAGCTTCTACTTCCTTAACTATGAATCTTTGCATAAGCACACCTTCGGGAATCGACATGCCCGCCCATGCGATCTGTAGGGATGGTTATATTTGCATCGGAGGAAGGAAGCTTTCCTTAGATGTCATTGTACTAGACATTAAGGATTACAATATTATTCTCGGGATGGATTGGTTGGGTGCTTGCCATGCAACAATCGAGTGCGCGGAGAAGCGAGTCGTATTTCGTCTACCCGGCGAGGCAGACTTCTACTATTCGTGCAGCGCTGCACCGAAGACGGCAATGATGATATCAGCAATTTTGGCTAGACGTATGTTGCATTCGGGTTGTGAAGGGTACTTAGCTTCTATTCGAGACACCCGACAGGAAAGTGCAAATGCAGCTCAGGCTGATGTCATAGCAGATTTCCTCAACGTGTTCCCAGACGAGCTGCCTGGAATGCCTCCTGATCGTGAGATCGAATCCAGCATTGACACATTTCCGGATGCTCGACCGATATCAAAGGCACCTATCGAATGGCCCCAGCAGAGCTGAAAGAACTTAAGTTTCAGTTACAAGATCTGTTGGACCGAGGATACATACGTCCAAGCATTTCTCCGTGGGGTGCTCCGGTGCTGTTCGTAAAAAAGAAAGATGGATCCATGCGGCTGTGTATTGACTACCGAGAATTAAATAAGGCGACAGTGTGAAATCAGTACCCTTTGCCAAGGATAGATGACTTATTTGATCAACTGCAAGGTGCAACAGTTTTCTCTAAAGTTGATCTCAGGTCAGGGTATCACCAGTTGAAAATCAAACCAGAAGATATTCAAAAATCTGCGTTCAGGACCAGATACGGACACTACGAATTTCTCGTGATGTCGTTCGGTTTGACGAACGCCCCTGCAGCTTTCATGGATCTGATGAACCGCGTGTTTCGGCCGTACGTAGACAAGTTTGTCGTCATGTTTATCGATGATATTCTAATATATTCCAAGAACGAGGCGGAACACAAGGAACACCTGAAGATCGTGTTGCAGAAATTATGAGAGCATAAGTTGTTCGCTAAGCTAAGCAAGTGCGAGTTCTGGTTGAACAGCGTGGCATTCCTTGGTCATGTCGTCTCGGCAGAAGGCGTCGCCGTAGACCTGAAGAAAATAGAGGCGGTGGTGGACTGGAAACAACCTACGTCAGCCAGCAAAGTACGAAGCTTTCTGGGCCTAGCAGGATACTACCGTAGGTTCGTGAAAGATTTCTCTAAACTGACCTCGCCTTTGACTCGCCTTACTCAGAAAGGGATTGTATACAAATGGAGTGATGAATGCGAAGCCAGCTTTCGAGAACTTAAGCGGCGTCTTGTTTCAGCTCCGATTCTTGCACTTCCAGATGGGGTAGAGGAGTTTCAGATATACAGTGACGCTTCAGGACTCGGCTTGGGATGTGTACTCATGCAACGGAATAAGGTAATATCGTACGCCTCCAGGCAACTGAAGTCGCACGAGAAAAACTACCCGACACACGATTTGGAATTGGCGGCGATTGTATTTGCACTGAAGTTGTGGAGGCATTATCTTTATGGTGTTGCTTGCAAAATTTTCACATATCACAAGAGCCTCAAGTATCTATTCACCCAACGAGTACTGAACCTCCGGCAACGGCGTTGGCTAGAACTTATTAAGGACTATGATCTAACGATCGCTTATACTCCGGGCAAGGAAAACGTCGTTGCTGATGCTCTGAGTCGAAAGCACGTGGGCTCGTTATCTATAAACAACCATTTACTTCGAGATCTTGAGGCGATGGGCATCGAGTTTTGAGTTCGGCATCAAGGAGTGCAGCTGGCACCACTCCATCTTGAACCGAGTTTATGTGATAGAATCAAATCAGCTCAGGAGGGCGATCAGTTCCTAGCAAAGGTACGCGGATTGATCTCGGCGGGAAAGACGTCTGACTTTGTGGCAGGCGAAGATGGGGCTTTACAGATGAAAGGAAGGCTATGCGTCCCTAGCGACCCTGAACTCCGAAGGAAAATTATGGCAGAAGCACACTACGCGAAGTATTCTTTGCATCCGGGGAGCACTAAGATGTACAAAGACTTACGTGGTACCTTCTAGTGGCAAGGTATGAAGCGGGATGTGGCGACCTTTGTGTCACAGTGCATGGCATGTCAACTGGTGAAAGCTGAACATCAGAGGCCCGGCGGGGAGCTGCAGAACCTCGCTATTCTCGAGTAGAAATGGGACAACATCACTATAGATTTCATTGTGGGATTTCCGAAGACGCCACGGGGGCATGATGCGATTTGGGTCATAGTTGATCGTTTGACCAAATCAGCCTACTTTCTGCCTATAAAAGTTCCTTGGAGCGTCGATCGGTTAGCACAGATCTACATAGACGAGATTGTTCGATTACACGGAGTGCCTGCCTCTATCATCTCTGACCGTGACGGACGTTTTTTATCTTGTTTCTGGACTAGCCTACAGTCTGCTTTGGGAACCAAGCTACAGTTCAGTACCGCATACCACCCCCAGACTGATGGCCGAACAGAAAGGACAAATCAGATACTTGAAGATATGTTACGGCTGTGTGCGATCGATTTAAAGACTAGTTGGGACACGCACCTTCCATTGGCAGAGTTTGCGTACAACAACAACTACCAATCGAGCATCCAGATGGCACCATACGAAGCACTCTATGGGCGCAAGTGTCGGTCTCCAATCTGTTGGGACGAAGTCGGCGAGCGGCAGGTACTCGGGCCAGAGCTGGTGGAGCAGGCAGTCGAGAAAGTTCGCTTGATTCAGAAAAGACTCCGCACTGCGCAGAGCCGACAGAAAAGCTATGTCGATACTCATCGTAGGCCTTTGGAGTTCATGGTCGGGGATTATGTCTTCTTGAAAGTGACGCCGATGCGTGGAGTGATGCGTTTTGGCGTGAAGGGCAAACTGAGTCCCAGGTTTGTCGGGCCCTTTGAAATACTAGAACGGGTGGCAGCTGTGGCATACCAGATTGCACTACCTCCCGCCTTGGCTGGAGTGCACGACGTATTCCACGTTTCTCAACTTTGGAAGTATGTGCATGACCCTAGTCATGTGGTTAGCTTCGAACAATTGGAATTGCTCACGATTTGTCATACTCAGAGGAGCCGATGCAGATTCTAGATCGTAAGGAAAAAATACTTCGTAACCGTACGATGTCCTTGGTTCACGTGCTGTGGCGGAACCATACAGTTGGGGAATCAACTTGGGAGATGGAATCAGAGATGAAGGAGAAGTATCCTTTATTGTTCATTCAGTCGGAGGTAGGGCCTTGTTCTTAAGTTTCGGGTCGGCCTTGTTCTTAAGTTTCGGGGCGAAACTTTTTCTCAGTGGTATATTATGTAGTACCTCAAATCCTGATCCTACCGGGACGAGCACTATGTAATTGGGCTTGTGGCTAGTCCGTCTGAGTCGTAACTTAGATCTCGGCATCTTCTTGCCACGGACGAAATGCGATGATCCTTTCTAACTCATGGAAAGGCCTCTATTGAAACGAGTCCAATAGTTTTCGTGTTTTGGTTGCTTGGTTTTCTTGATTGCCACTTGAGATTTTGATTTGGTGTTGCTTTCGATTTGCTTGATTTTCGATGCTGGTTTTATCGTTTGGAGCTTGGATTTTGGAGAGTTCGGCACGGAAGGATAGGCAAGAATTCTAACTCGGTGCTCATGCTGTTTCAGGTCCGCGTAACTGACGTTTGATCGTCGCTAAGCGGGATTCCTAGTTTCAGTCTCTTTTTCCTTAACCAGTGAGTGGTTTGGTCCCTTCTTTCCTACTTCTTCATGCCAACATCTCTAAGTTTCAAACGTTCACTCGAAGATGCCCGGTTGGACGCCTAGGAAATCCTTAGCCATAAGGCATGCCAGCCACTAAGAAAGGAACATGGGAATTATAGACTATTTTTATTATATGCTTGCACACATTATAAACTTGGGTATAAAGAAAGGAAAGTTGGTCGTTGGTGGCGGCCTGGTGCCTCGGATAGAGTTTGGACCCATGGGGTACCAAAATTGGAGCACCACTTGAGAAAATATGAACTGTTGCATGAGATATTTATGTTGCTGTTTTACTTCTTCTGTTTGTTTCGATGCAATGTATGAGATATGAATTATTCATGCATTTGCATGGTCTAGGACAACTTGTGCACAAGGTTTGGCATTTCCTCAAAACAGTTTTCCGGGGCACTGGAACCGTATCGATCCGGAGGAAAATATTCGATTTGTGCTAGTCACGATGCTTAGCGGGACCTCCAGCAGGGCTTGCTACCCGGGCTGATAGGGTGCGCCGCTAATGCTTGGAAATATGTCCATAAGGTGTCGATCACACCAATGACCGCAAAGAATGGAACACATGCTAATTATTGTCTTGTGCAGATAGTAAGTATACTTGTGTTTCGCTGCAGGGAAGGCGTGCATCGATTGAGTAAGCAATCGGTGTACTGGTTGGATTCGATGCTATTTTCATTCCTATCAAAACATGCAACTGATATGAATTGATTTCACTTGCTTCCTTATAGAAAATATCTTAATGCATGCTCGCCCCTAACAAGCTAGTGTCGATTTAGTCGAGTGGGTTCATCCCGCTCACTAGTACAAGTTGAGTACTGACCCACGTTGTGGGCAACTATTTCAGGCAATCAGACGGTGCAACGCTAGTGCATAGCGAGGAGGCGTTAGGAGCACCTCTATTTTGAAGTATAGCTGGAGTCAGTTCATTTTGGAGGCATGAACTTCAATCTATACAAGGTCGTAATATACAAACGATGTGGACTATCTAACGGAGCGCGCCCTGCATTTTGAGTTATCTTTTGTAATGCAATTCAATAGCCGAGAAGGCGCATCAATGTAAACTCTATGTAAATTACTCTGAATTATCAATGAAAAAGCATGTTTCTTCCACATTCGTGTTCAAATCTCTGTGAATGTGTTTTATAAATTGTGTTTCAAAATGGGTTCCTAAAACTGCAAGTTCTTGCCTTGTGCGAGCGCAACCCCAGGCTTGCATGGCATCACGCTCCAGCGAGGGCGAATCGGTTCCGTAAAGGATCCGGCGAGGACGAATGACCCTTTCGGGATCGGGGCGTGACAAACGCCTTCTGGTTATTGATCATCTTTCTCAACCTCTTACTGACGACGATCTTGTAGCACTTCGGATATCACTATCTTTATGATACGGCCACCAGTACGACCTCTACAAATTAGAAAAATATTTTTTATAATTATAATAAATTTTTTATATATTATTATAAATAAAATTCATATACATACCCCGAGCTTCTCCAGCCAAGTGAATCGTCGATCGAGCGGGATGTCAATGAAGTTGATATTAGGGCCATCAAAGTAGCCCAGCATTATCTCCTCCAGATCATTCCCAGCCTTGATCATAAAGAATCTAAAATAAGTAGACAATATACAATTAGAATAAAAAATACAAAATAAATGTGTGAATTAATAAATAAATGCTTACCTCGCTCCGTCGACCCATAGCTCGGGATGACATATATTGGCTATCCGCTCTGGTAGAGTAGGGGGGTCTGTAAATCCTGGACGGCGAACATATACTCCGTAGTACACAAGAAGGCCTATAAATGGATTTTCTCCCGTGGGATCAACTGGTGGAGTAGCTGGTGTAGTAGTGCTGGTAGTGGCTGGAGTAGAAGAAGGGGATACAGCTGATGGAAATTCGGGAGATGGAGTAGTTTCTCCTACTGAAGAAAGAGTATATAGTAGGGATAAACCATCCACCGCATCTATGAACTCATCCTCAATTCGTATGGGAGAATCTGGGCTAGCAGGCATAGTAGACGAAGGATGCTGAAATGATGATCCTCTATGAACTTGTCATCGTCGTCGTCCTCATCCTCGTCCCTCCATACTATAGGTAAATCTAAAGCAAATAAAAAAAATGGTGTCATTAAAAAGATAATCATAAAGTAAAGGTGTAGTGAAATAAGTAAATACTAGTATGATGATGAAATAAATAATAATCGTGTCATAAAATAATTAAATAAATATCTAAGCTAATGGATATGTATGTATGTACTAATCTTCTTCATCTTTCGAATCATCATCGTCTTCCGAATTATTTTTCGAATCGTCTTCATCTTCTACTTCTTCATTTTTATTTTCACTTCCACTATCAC
This sequence comes from Iris macrosiphon, assembly GCA_036927795.1. NCBI lineage: Eukaryota > Viridiplantae > Streptophyta > Magnoliopsida > Asparagales > Iridaceae > Iris > Iris macrosiphon. The sequence continues at coordinate 157,256,611 of JAYESA010000008.1, read as the reverse complement.
TATCACCTTCATCTTCCAATTCTTGTTCCTTGCTCGATACCTCCATATTAGAGTTCTCCTCTATATGAGGTAAATCTTCTATCTTAATCTCTTCGTCAACTCTATCATCCTCTACGGTAACGTCAACCCCCAAACTCATATATGCAAGTTGAAGCATGACCACCTCATTTAATTTATAGCTTTAGTTTTGCATACAGCCCACCAATCTTTATCATTTTATCATTGACTAGGATAGCTCGTATAATACACTTGAACCGTTTGACTAGCCAACATAAATGGTTCAAAACCTATATATCTTTTTGCATATTTTATATCAACAAACCCAAACTGTTTGTCAATTTTCCATCCTTGCTTGGGTGTTGTGTCAAACTAATCACATTGAAACAACACAATTTTTGTCTCATAAGAGTAATCTAGCTCCACGATATCTCTTAGTACACCGAAATAGTCGAATTATGGATCGGCATCATAGACTGAACCCCTCACACATACTCCAGAATTCTTTGTATAATTAGCCTCCTCATCGACAAATGATTGATTAATAGACTTATCAGTGGTTCTAAATTTGAAGCTATTGATGGTGTATCCATCCTAATACTTTGCCCTCTTGCTTGGTCCGATATCTAATGCTCGAAGTCGTTCGTTCTGTAAGTTTGTACCATAACGAAAAACCTGAAATATCATGTATTATATAGACATTAGACAAAGATTGGTCTGAATGCTAAATTTAGAATGCTTAATATTTAGGATCTGTACATAATTATTGAACCACGATAGAAATTTTCTATCAACCTCTCTAGCAAGATCATCTTCATTAATATTAGGTCTTTCCATTTTTACCTCAGCTCTAAAAGTACTGTGATAATAAGGAGAACAGTTAGAGCAATTCTTTTCCAAGTATATACAAAATTGAAATATCTAGAAAAGATGTGTCGTTTACTTCTCAATATCTTGCATCTCTTTTATACCACTATTTAACAATATATACCGATGAGCGGCTTCAAACTCATCGTCTTCCAACCAACGTACTTTAGTAGCACTTGTAGGTTTTCCTCCCATATTGAAGATAGTATAGATTACACTATTCGGGGCATCAACCCCACCATCATCATTTCTTGGGGCTCTATTGCGATTTGTTCTGACATGAGTATCAAAGTAGAGGGAGCAAAAGTTTGAAACCTCCTCAATGATATATGCTTCGCATCTCGAAGCTTCTACTTGAGCCTTATTGCCAATCTTCTTCTTCAGGTGATGTAGATACCTATAGATAATAAATTAAATCTTAGAATTATTTTAATAAATAAATTACTAGTATAAAAAATTTATACCTCTCAAATGGATACATTCATCGATAATGGACGGGAGCACCGACGCGTCCTTCGTATGCAAGATGAATTGGCAAATGCTCTATACTATAAAAAAACTGGGGGGAAGCACCCATTCTAACTTATAGAATGTTAATACAATTTTTTCCTCAAGTTATATTATATGTTGCACTATCAACTTGCTTGAACATAAATCTTAAAACAATATAGATAATTCGGCCAACAGAGTTCATACTATAGGAACCCTAGAGGGAAGGGGGGGGGGGGTGAATAGGGTTAAGCTAATAAATCAATAACAAATGATTAATAATAGATAATTTAAAAATTAAGTATGTAAGAAATAAAGCAATAAGAATACTGACACCCGATGTATCCTGGTATCCTCCTCGAGCCACTCAAGTCCCAAAAACTTTTGTCCAGCGAGCGAAATCCCTTTTATCCTAGCGAGCGGAAGATGGGGGGAGAAGCGGGCAGTGAGGGAATTGAAACCAGATCAGATGCATGATAGCGAGGAGAGGAAAAGTAACCCAAGCGATAGAAGAGAGAGTTTTATTACACAGGAAAGCGGCTTGAATCTACTATTAGAAAAATAGTTACACCACGAGCTTTGATCCAAACTCCCGTTGACTTCTTACAGAAGAGCTTTGATCCGATGGCTCTCTAATTTCACACAAGCTTTGATCCGAATGTTTTTACACTTCAACCTCTTACAAGATGGTTTTGATCTTCTTACAACAAATATAAAGATCTAACTTTTACAACTCAAGAACCCTCTAACACAATTTATGGATAGAAAAATGAAAGATTTGGTGGAGTGTTTATGGATGGCCTTTGGTAGATAAAAAAAATTTAGGCTCAAAGGGATCAACCTTGAAAGAAGGGGTTCAAGGCTTTATATAGGCCAACACAAAGAAAGAGCAAAAATGCAACTTTCAACCTACGAACGGTATACTGTCGGTATACTACAGTATAACGTTGGTATACCGGTCTACATTAGCAACGACTATAAATATGACCGTTGGGATCATTTAATGCACAAAATTTGACCGTTGGATTGCCAACTGTGATGAACTGGTATACCGTCGGTATATACTAGTATACCGTTGGTATGCCGATCCAAATGACAGAGAGCAACATTTATATAAAATTGGTATACCGTCGGTATATACCAGTATATCGTCGGTATATACCAGTATACCGTCAGTATGCCGATTTTCAGTCAAAAATTATCCTGGGTTATTTTCTACCCTAGATTTTGATTTTGCCATTCATTTCTTGTGTTTACAATTATTCCTAAGACTCATTACAGACTCTAGACAGACTATAGCAGGTACAGGCTTCTTTAGAGTCTAAAAATGATAATGGTATAGCTTGGCTTCTTTCCTTGATAGACGATGGCTTTTTTCCTTGACGACAGTTGTCCTGAGATACCCAGATTATGAAATCTGAATACCTTTTGGGATGACGTCAATGGAACCCCCGGGTGTATGGCTCCGGAGATGTCGTAGGCAGTTCAGAGAAACCTTCTGGGATGATGTCGTCTTTGGCCCGTCATAATTTTTTCATTGCATATGTCAATGTTTGATCTTACTTATTGCTTTTCTGCAAATACAAGTTCGGCGAACAAAGCAATATACATAGTTGCAAGTATGATAATATTTAATGCATATTTAGACTATGCTAAGTTTAAGTATTCAAAGTTGTGATAGCATGAATATTAGTAAGGTCATAATGTTAAATAGAATAGATTAACTATATTCAAAAATATAATTAGATCATTGGGCTAACAATCTCCCCTTTTTTTATTATGGCAACTCGGTTCTTTTTAAGATGGCTTTAATAGAAGCTCATACTACTACTATGTAAAATAATAAGCATATATCACTAAAGATGGAAGAAGAATATAAATTATGTAGTAATTTCATGATTGGTTAGTAATATTAAATGGCTAAACTTAATCGATTCACCATATTCAAAAATATGATACAATCATTGGGCTAACACAAACTTGATGTGGCAACATCTCTCTCAGAGAAATAGGTAGTAACCTCTCCATAAACACATGGCAATCATGACTCTTCATCCCTGTCAGTTTGCGTTCATTGAGATCAACACATCTTACCAGATTTGATACGTAGCTGTCAGAAAATCTTAACTTTGAAATCTAGTTGCATATTATTAATTTATCATCCCTACTAAATATAAATGGTGCTGGAGGCTTGACCCAATTGCTGTTGCCACCTCGTTTTAGGTGCAAATCTGAACGCTTGCAAATAATTTTCAATTCCTTTCTTGCTTTGACATTGTCTTTTATTTTTTTCTTAATATTCATCATCGTATTGAAGATGTTATCAAATATATTCTTTTCGATATGCATGACATTAAGACTATGCCTTATGAGATTGTCCTTCCAATAAGGTAAGTCCCAAAAGATACTCTATTTCGTCCAATTATGCCTACGTCCGAACCCTTCAAAGTGATCGGCCGATATCAGATCTTCCATTATAGTTGCAATCCATCTACCTCTTTCTAAACTGTCTAATGTCAGTCTCAATGGGGGAGAAGATAGTTCCTGTTTACCAGATCTAAATGCATCTCTGTTCCTTCTCCACAGATGCGACACAGGAAGGAACTGACGGTGACAATAAAAAAATAAGTTTTTTTCTCCATTTTGGAGACGGAATGCCTTACTCTTTTTCATACATATTGGACAAGATAAAGTACTATGAGTACTTCACCCCGATAGCATCCCATATGCTGGAAAATATTTGGTGGTCCACATGAGAGACGGTTTTATCTAAAAGTTCTGCTCCTTCGATATATCATATGTTCAAACGCCGAATTGCCATAATTGTTTTAACTCATCCACCAACAGCTGCAAGTAGATATCGATGTTCTTCTTTGGATTTTTTTGACCGGGAATGATAAGTGTCAGGAACATGTAAGGAGTTTTCATACACATCCATGGTGGTAGATTGTAAGGAGTCAAAATCATCATCCAACAAGAGTACTGAGATCCTGACTGTCCAAAAGGAGTGAATCCATTAGAATATAAACCTAACCGGACATTCCTGGGCTCCGCAGCAAATTCAGAATGACACAGATCAAAATGTTTCCATGCCTTTCCATCGGAAGGATGAGATAATTCTCCTTCATCCATCTTTCGTTTCTTGCTATGCCATGTCATGTGTTGTGCTGTATTTGCGAACATATATATCCTCTGCAGCCTATTTGTGATCGACAAAAAATGTATGTACTTGTAGGGACGCAACCTTGCCTAGGCAGTTGATTTTTTTTTGTCCCAAATTGGCTTGTACCGGTCCGCATGACAGAAAATGCATTTATCTTTATCATTGTTCTACTTGTAGTACAATATGCAACCGTTTCGATAATAATCTATCTTTTTGTAGCCTAATTCGAGTTTTAGTATTATCATCTTCGACTTGTAGAAGTTTTCAGGTAACTCCTTCGATCCTTTTGGCAATAACTCTCTAACAAACTTAATTATCCGGTCGCAGCATTCCTGCGGCAAGATAAAATCAGACTTTAGGTTTAACAGCTGCATCACCACCGACAGGACAGAATAATAATCACAACCCGGATATAACGGAGTATCGACATTCTTGAACATATCATAGAGTTCCTTCGTATAAGGATTAGGATCCTCCGGATCAAAACTTGGATCGGCCGCATCAAATACCAACTCATGCACCAGGTTTTGCGATCGATATGCAAAGTTATCTCTAAGAGTAGACTTTTCTACCTCCGTATTGAAGGAGGAATGATGATATTGCGAAAATAAAGGTTCTCCTTGAGCCGTCCACTCCTTGTAGTTTGGTACGAAACCCTTCTTGTAGAGATGCTCCCTCACGAGATCTACCTCTTTGAATAGTATATTACAACATTTGACACAAGGACACTTGATGAGCCTCCCATCCATGAAATAAGGTTGACTATGGACGTATTTGAGAAATTTCTCAACACCCACCATGAAATCATCTATCAAACCAATCCTACTCTCATATCGCCGATTGTACATCCATGATCGGTCAACTAAGTATCGACTCATTGATTCTGTATGTACTATATATATTCAAACAATATGGATTAAATACAAGATGAGTTAGGATATTTGCTAAATGATTAGTTAGTTAGGATACTTGTTGAAGAAGCCTCATAAAGAACTAAATGAGCTATTGGAAAGACCATATTTGAGAATTTTTTTGTGTTTTACACGTATCCAAAATCATAATTTCTCGACACTCATCCGAATATCAACTCATTTCTCCGTGTTTTATTTGCAATTATGTATCTACTTCTAAGTACTTAGTACCTAATTGTATATAATAACTTCTAATTACTGTTCATATTAGTACCATGAAGTATAACTATAAATGACTATAATACTAAGAAATAACACTAGAAATACTTAAAATTATGCCTAAAGTATAAAATATATTTTTATGTTTATACTTTATGGTCACCTTTTTATTTAGCTTTGTTGGAAGTGGTCAAAGGCACATACTACTTTTTCCTTGGAATTAACATGTATAAGCTGAGAATTAACAGCTTTTTACCAAAATAATGTATCTATAAGCTGCCTCTGCTAAGTCCATTATTGCTTACACTTAATCTATCTATTTATACTGCTGTCGATACTGCCAAGTCCACTACCTAAGGATCTTTCGTAGCTTGGTTCCTGACATACCATGTGCAGCTTGTTTCCCAAAAAAGTAATTATAAGACCTCCTAGAGCTCCGTCCTAGCCTCTGCTAAGAGCATCTCCAACACTTTGAGTTTGGAAAAAATGGTTCACATAGGAATCATAATTTCTTATTTCAAAATTTATTTTTCAATACAATTGTGAAATAAAGTATGAAGTTGATATGGTAATGACATATCAAAGACAATGTGAAGTTGGTTGTCTAGATCTATACAGTGGACTTCACAATGCATTACTTCCACATCATCAATTATGAATAAAAATATTTATAAAAAAAAATGGAAAAGTTGTCTTGGAAGTTGAAAAAATAGATTTTGTTGTCTTTTCAATACTTTTGCATTGGAGAATACTTTTCTATCTTATTGTCTTATGTGAATATAATATTATCACATAGGAAAGTCATTGTCTTGTGTCTCATCCCACATCGGAATTACAACACAAAATAGGACAATAGGATTGGAGATGCTCTAATGTTAGTGCCACATAGTTTTTAAGTATCATCACATCCCTACAGTAGTTATCTCGTTTTAATGTTAGTGCTGGTCTCTCCAGCTTGGGCAGTTCTCTTTATTGCTATCTATGATACGGTGATAAGAATTAGTCTTTAGCTTGTTTCTCCCACGTAACTATAAATTGGCTATCATAGATTCACAATACAAACTCTTATTCTTGCAGCCACCATCAAACCAAAATGTAAAAAATGCATCTTTGATCAAATCAAATGGACTACATTTTGTTTTACATCATGCAACAGAATTTCGATAATCATAGTTATGGTCCAATACCGATTTCGATACCGATACTTTGAACCTTGGACTAGTGTACTATATATCAGTACCTATGTAATATAACACTATAAAATAAGCTATTTGATCTATGAGTACCTGTAACATAAAACTATAGAAGAAGCAAATTAATCTAAGACTAGTGAGGTAATTTTCAGTCAAATTCTAAACCTAGAAAACCCTAACAACTTTAATCCAATTCAAAATTATAAACATAGGCAACCCCCTCCCCCAACTCTAATTTTAATCCAATTCAAAATTTCTACACACCCAAATTTGATATTTCATATATATCACATTAAATTGCAAAAAAAATATATATATATGTGCATAGTGTTAGGGTTGATAAATCTCACAATGAGGATGGAGAGGAAGGAGAAGAGTCGTCGCTGGAGAGGAAGAAAAAGAGTCGTTGACGGAGGGGGTCGTCTTCGAGTCGTCGCCGGAGGAGGTGCTACTCCGACCCTGAAGCCGGAGGAGGGGGGAGCCGGAGGAGGGTTTGGGGTGATGGAGAGGAGGGGCGACGAAGAGGAGAGAGGGAGGGGGAGAGGTGCCGGAGTGGAGAGAATGCGAAGGGGTCGCAGGAGAGGAGAGAGGGAGGGGGAGAAGAAATTTTGGAGGAAAAGAAAAATGAGAAGAGTCGGTATGTTCTGGAGTTTAAACGTTTCATAGCGACGGAAATGGTCCGTCGCTAGTTCGACACTACAAAATACTGACGCATTAGCGACGAACTAGCAAAAAAAATATAGATATATTTTTCATATAAGCATATCCGTCGCTAATCAGTCACTCGTCCGTCGCTAAGACAGCTACGGATATGCTTTCGTCGCTAATATCAGACGCTATTTAACAGTATTTTTGTAGTGTTTATTACATCCATAATGACAGCTCCTAAAAAAAACATAAGTGGCCTAATCTATTCCAACAGGCTTTACACAAAAACAGCTCCCTATCAAATACTTGGAGTGTACGTGTCTCTATTCAATTGGAAAGGTAGAGCTATCTAGTTACAATATTTGATCAATGCCATCCTGTCCAAACTTCCATGCTAGAAAGCTAGACTCCTATCCGTGGGAGGGAAAGTCTCTCTCATCAAAAGCACCGTTGCTTCAATTCTTATTCATATATTATCAGTCATTCCCCCTACCAAAAGCACTCATGCTAACCATTAAGAGAATCTTCTAGTCCTTTGATCAATGGATTGATTACCATTGGGTGGCTTGGAATAGAATTTGCTAATCTCTTGACGAAAGGAGACTAGGACTCAGAATAATTGCCCATACCATAAATGCTCTCATTGGCAAACTTTGCTGGAACATGTTGCAGAAGAACTCCTTGTGGACAAGTTACAAGTGGGTCAAATATGGTAAACCCAACCTTCCTCCAACTTGAAGCCTGGAGTCTAGCTCATACTTTGGAGAGGATGTTGCATCACTTTGAAAAGAACAAACAACACTCTTTGGACAGTTAATTGGTATGGGTGATATTCCTATCTGGACTCCTCAAGGCAACCTGAACACTATACAAAAGTCCTCAACAATCCTACACTTATACACAACATATGTACTCTTACTACTTTTTCCAGCTTCCACTCTACAAAATATCACCCTCACATCTCAACCAGACTCCCTTTTGGGACATCAACCTATCATGGAAGTTACCGCTCATCTTATAGTCAAATTTTCAGAACTTGAGGTTGGTCCAAGTTTCTCTGGCACAATCAACTTGAGTTTTAGCTTAATTGGAAAATCTTGAAGAATGGCCTCAAGACTGATACAAGAGTTGCAAGAATGAAAACTCCTCAGACTTCTACATGTAGATGATGATGCATCATGCACCAAATTGAAACATCACTCATCTATTGCTAACTGGCTAGGGCTGTTTGGAACCACCCTGCTTTTATTGCAACACTGCATCATGAACGCACCTTAATTGGAAGGATTATTTCAAGCTTGGCTCTCTAACCAGTCCACAAATTCATTGTGAGGATTCACCGCTGGGGCCTATTTCTCATTGGCCTCAGGGAAATTTGGTCGCACAGAAACTCTTATCAATCATGAAGGAACATATGCATCTCTCCCTCTGTGCAGTCATCCAATCAACCTTGAGGACTCTGGCTTATCTTCTTCACAACTTCATCCATCACCATCCCCTTTCTCACTAAACATTTCCAGAACTCGCTCCATGTTCTTTTCAAAATAGCTTTGAGGTACAAGCCTCCTAAATGAATTAAGTGGTCTCCTCAACCAAGACTAAAACTCAGTAAAAATGGCTCTATGCAAGGCTCCCTAGCCACGGGTGGAGGAGTTATCATGGATAGTGATAGCAACTTTGTGCAAGCCAGCTGTAGACTTGGTCCAGGCTCAGAGGCTAGTGCTTTCCTATTTGGACTATTATGTCTCCGTAAAGACGAAGGCTTGGACAATTTATTGAAACATGTTAGAGTTTTCCACTTAGCTTTGGAAATTTTAGTTTCATATTGGAAAACCACCCATGTGTGTATCTCAATATATAGCTATACTTAGTATTGGTATAAGCACATGGGGTGGTGGCCCATGTGGGTTGACTTTCCTAGTGGGATTAAGTGTGAACTCCATTATGACAATCTTTATTTTGTCACTACCTATGGAATATTTTTCTGAGGAGCTAAGCCCCAAAGCGACTCGGACTCGGACGCAAAGTGGCACTTTGTTGGTGCACTTTGCACTTAGCATGACGCTCGTGTGCTCCTTTTATGCGCTGTTGCTAGTTCGGACGCATGTTTCGTGGCGCTATGGGTCCAGGCGCTATGCGCCCAGGGTCTTTGTGGCCAGGCGTTCTATGCGGCCAAGGGCTATGCGGTCAGGTTTGGATGAGCGAGTTCCATGTGGAGGGGACAGGGTCTGTTATAGATGGCGCATGCGTCGCATGGTTTTCTGTGCCTTTCGAAAAATGCGGCTCAAGCGGCTGCTTTCGGTATTTGGCGGCGTTGTCAGCCTCGTGCAATACAGCATGACCGGTGGCGGATATGCGGCCTAGAGTTTCCTCAGGCAATACAGCGTGGTCAGCCCCGATTTTGAGGGATCTCGTCGGTCAACGCATATGCGGCCTAGAGTTTCCTCAGGCCGCATATGTGCTATTTTTCTCTATATATAAAAGACCTCTTCTTTGATTTGGAGAAAGAAAAAACAAATGGAAAAACCGTGAATACGAGATCGCAAATGCAGCCAAGAGTGTCCCCCATCCACACGGTGTTTCCGAGTATTTTCGAAGGTGACATTGAGCATTGCATAAGTTCATTTGTGAACTTGCTGGTTCCTGGAGGTAGATCGTCTGTACGACGAATCTTGCTTTGAGCAACGGGAGTTTTGACCACCTCAACAAGGAGCTTTTCTTCAGCTTTTTCTTTGCTCGTTCATTCTTATTGTAGCGTCTGCGAACGTAAAGAAAAGAACATTTTTTTTATTGCTTGTTGTAATCTTTATTTTTTTTGGAGTTTGTTTATAACATGTTCTTGGTTCGTGCTTCTTTGGAATCGAGAATATCAGATGTTGAACTCTTATGTGAATCTCTGATCTCGACGAGAACTTGGGTTCCTGTAGAGAGCGGACTTTCGGGTCTCGCTAGTAGCTCTGCACATGGCCAGTGATCTACCTTCTTTGATCCGCCTCAGGACTAACAATCACAAAGCAAGATCCGAAGAAAGATGTAGAACATCCGATCAAATCTTCTCGGCAACAAGTTTTCACAAACTTGAGAAGATTTACGGGATACACTTCGTACATTTGTAAGAGGGAAGGAGTCATTTGTCAATGTGGAAATTGAGTTGTCAAAACTTACCATTATCTAAAATGGAGGAGTTAGCGTTTGAAGGATGCGCATTTCAGTTGGAAGAAAGACTACAAGATGACCCTAGATTGCAGACTATGCACATGACGAGACTTAGTGCAAGATAGTTCTTGGCGGTTGGCAAGACTTTGACGCATGGCAGTCTCTTGCCACATAATATTCTCTTTGTCGCATGGCATTCTCTTGCCGCATAGCCGTCTCTTGCCGCATGGCAGATTCTTGGTTCATGGCAGAGTTGGCTGCATAGTGTCTTATGCGCATGAAGGAGGCGCATGAAGACTTATGCAAAGGATCGTCTCTGCGTATGACAAGAATGGCGCATGGTGGACTATGTGCATGAAGGTCACTGCACTTAACATGACTTGGCACATGGGTGGATTTGAAGCTTGACAGTAGAACCAATTCAAACCAACATAGCAAGGTTAACTTGGTTCCTTTAATTACTTAACTTGGTTGCTATCATTGTGCAGGTTGAGTCATCAAGCGTAATTACAAACTAGTGGGTAGGTACTAGTGCATCGGGCCACACATGCTCTGGGAATGAGAAGTTCACCAAGGAAGAGCACTATCTTAGAAGAAGGTCTCTATGGTGAACAAGTGTCAAACAGAAGATCTAGGGATCGGGATGATAATTTTGGAGTTCTGGCATGAGAAAAAAGATTGCTCTTATTGAGTTGTGAAGCATCTGATTATGACATATCCTTTTCAACAGACATGTCTAGTCCAGGGATATCTCCAAGATGTGGGGGTAAGGAGGTGGAGAGACGTGATGACTGTGCTCAGACCCAAGTAGTCAGGAAGCCGTTTGGATGGTGACCACAAGTACAAATGCTCTGGAGCTGGTGTGCTCAGATATCTTTGACTTTTATTATCAACAAAAGTGCCGTGATGAAGTTTATCACTTCTTTATTCGAATTTTTTTCCATAAACGCGTTCGCGTATCTTCTTATAATCGAAGGATGAGGTATTCGAGAACCTCAGGGACTTCAAGTTTAGAGCTGAGCGTCATTCCAGTCTACAACTCAATAGACTCAGAAGTAATCAAGACGAAGAGTATCGTTCTTTGGATTCGCATCGTTCAAGCTTAGAACATGGAATTGACTATGGAACGTGCGTCGTTCTTTGGATTCTTATCGTTCAGCCTAGAACTTGGAATTGACTATGAAACGACATCTTCGTACCCTCCCAATCCATTGAAGGTGCAGATAGAAAGGACCAACAGTTGACAATAATGATGATTTCTACATTGTTGTACAAAGGGCCTTCCAGATTGTCTGTGGGAGAATGTTGCACTTACGGTCATGTCCTAAGTACTATTTGTCACTTCTGATGTAACTCTGGTTTAAATTCAGATCCACATGAATTATCATTCAATTATGGGGTATTTTGGCATATGAGTAATTTTCGTAGGACCTTATCATTCAGAGTTGTTGGCACTTCTATAGAAGAAACAACATTTGAACCAGAACTCGAAGAGTAGTCAGCAAGAAGAGTCAGGAGGTTGAAGGACCAAAGATGATCTTATCACCTATCATATGGAGATCATGCCACTTACCAATGATGAGGCGATAAAGACCAGAGACTTAGTCTGCTTAGAGGAGGCAGTCCATGAAGAGATTGACCCTATAACAACACTTGGATTTTGATTAATCTGTCTGAAGGAGCTAAACCTATCAGATGCTTATATATCTTCAGTAGAAGAAAATGGAAGCAAACAGAACAGTTGAGTTCAAGACTAGGCTTGTAGCCTAGAAATTTTCTCAAATACAGGTGATTGAGTTATTTGACACCTCGTTGAAGGTGTCATATATCAGGATGATGATTGTCGTAGCTGCTATTCATAAGCTGATTGTTTATCAGATGAAGGAAAGACAGACATAAGATATTCACGGACAACAGTCAGAATTATTGTCATTCAGGTTTGAAGATAGTCTGCGGGTTGGTGATATCTTAATATAGCCTGAAGCAAATCCCAGGATGTGGCAACAGAAGTTTGAAAAGTTATCTGGTCAAGTTATCGCAGGATCAGCGACACAGACAAGAGTATGTTCATGAAGTTCGCTGATGATAAATGAGTCATCTTTTGTATCTATGTGGACGACTTGCTAATCCCAAGCTGCAGATATAGAAGTGTCACTAGAACAAAGATGTCCTTTTGTCCAGACTCAGGACATGGGATTGCGGATGTCATCCTAAAGGATATAAGATAATCCGAATGTCAGGTGGGCTTGCTCTGTTATAAGCTCTATGCATAAGAAGATTGGTCATACGCTTTGGGGATCAAGGTCGATACTCAGGTGTAACATGAAGATGAAGAAGCCTAATCCAAGGAAAAACATTAGACAGTTGGTGTACTCGAGCATCATCAGGTGCATGATTCAAGCTGCGAGTACCACCAAGCCTGATATAGCTCTAAATGTAGGGATGCTGAGTCAATTCACGAGAAGTATGTGTGTTGTTGAACACTGAAAGCTGTGAAGAGAGTCGTCAGAAGTCTCAAGTGGACTAAGTGGTATATCCTGCACTACAACGGTTATCCAGATATGATGAAAGGCTTCGTGATGCCAGTTGGTTCTCAGGAAAGAAGAGTGAAAGATCCACAAGAGGACATGACTTCTCCAGGGGTGGTACTGCTATATGGTGGAAATGGAAGAAGCAGTCTTTACTCTCAGAGTTCTATGCACTATCAGCTGCAGTATATAAAGTAGAATATCTCTGGAAGCACTCAGAAGATCTTCTTATGGTTAGTACACAGATTCGGGTGATACCATACTGACATACTGTGAAAATCAGAAAGCTGCAGCAGTGTCATCTATTCATCTCTTTAAGGGTTTGAAGAGAACTGTGTGGATAAAATACAGAACACTGAATGAGCGCAGCCAGCATGGATCATTATAGTGGTTAATGTCCGGAGCCAGGTGATTCTAGCGGATCCGTTCATGATAGGCCTCAAGGGCCAACACAAAATACTGAATGAGCGCAGCCAGCGTGGATCATTATAGTGGTTAATGTTAGGAGCCAGGTGATTCTAGCGGATCCGTTCATGATAGGCCTCAAGGGCCAACACAAAATACTGAATGAACGCAGCCAGCGTGGATCATTATAGTGGTTAATGTTAGGAGCCAGGTGATTCTGGCAGATCCGTTCATGATAGGTCTCAAGGTCCAGTACATAACACTGAATGAGCACACCTAGTATGGATCATTACAGTGTCTAAAAGATCGAAGTCAGGTAAATCTGGCGGATCCATTAATAATAGGCCTCAAGAACCAGCTGATTGTAATATCTATAAAGGAGCGTAGTACTTCATGCTACTGTGGTGTGACACCACCATGAGATATCTCGATAGGGTAAAACCTCGGCTTTGGGCCTTGTCACAGCGGCAGTAGCACCGCATATAGTCATCGTCAAGCACTATGAAGGAGCGTAGTTCTCCATGTTACTGTGGGGTGACACCACCATGAGGTACCTTGACAGGGTAAAGCCTCGGCTGCGAGCCATATCACAGCAGCAGTAACACGTCGCATAGTCAATGACATAGCAGATATGGGCTTGGAGGACCTCTGATATTGCGTCTCTGTAATCCTATCATTTAGTTTTATGCTATTGGTTCAAAGAATAATCTACCAGGCATCTAGCTATTAGTTCAAGGGGGGCCATTGAACTGGAGAATATCAGGTACAGTGGGTAGTCCTCAGGGACATTGTGGGATACGTAGCCGAAACCACTGTGGTCTACTATTTGTTCTTGATCAGAACATTTCCTGTGGGTGGATGGCTTTGACACTTTAATGAGTTCTCTGGTAGAGTGAATGTCCTGCATGCAATGCTGGAAGCATGAGTAGTTTCAGCACTACAAGAGACTTGTATTCCATGCTACAGTGGCATGACACCACACGAGGGAGTGAACCTCGGCTTTGGACTATGTCACAGCGGCGGTAGCACCGCACATAGACAGGCAGCCTAATGCTGAAAGGTGATAGAGAGTGGTAGTACAAAACTACAAAGAGGTCTGTGATCTCATGCTACAGTGGGTGAAACCAGATGAGAGAGTGAACCCCAGCTTCAAGCCATGTCACAGCAGCGTAGCACCTCGTGGAAACGCAAGGCCTGAAGAAGCCTCCCCAGTTGGATCAGGACATTGAGCCTCCACGTGCCTGAAGAAGCAACAAGCACTACACAATGGAGGAATGTTCTCATATACTACAAGAACTTCGAATTGCCTCCCTGATGGAAGAAACACTAGAATCTTCTTTGGCAATGGTCGGGCAGCGATAATATCCATAAGAACACGAACATATGTAAGTCGAGAGTGCTCGATTGTCGGAACATCAAATCTGTTGGCATACCCACAAACTAGCTAGCTTGCAGAGAACTATTTCGTCTAAAACACAAGGGGAAGTTTAGGCAGTTGTACCCAAATAGGGACTGAAGCTAACAAATCCTTGTTGAGTTCCATCTCTGGTTGCCATCTTTGTGTGTGTGTGCTCATTAAAGAAAGGCCACATTGGAGGACAACGATCTATTATGACTGCAGTGTGCCTACATCAGCAGGGTCAATGGGTGATGATAGGACCCCAGGGATTTTTGCATGGGGAAGGGGGTAAATTAAAGATCGAGAAGCGGTTCGCCCTTCATTGGGTCTCCGTCAAGGAGATGGGATAAGACCTAAGGACAAGGTCCAATATTGATAAGACCGAATGTTTAGAGCATCACACCCTTGTCCTGGGCAGAGGTATATTCTTCCTCCGTCGATCATTCATCTCGATCGCCATCGCATATGGAGGCTGAGGTGCTCCGAAGGATGGAAGATCCAGAGTTGGTCGCAGGTAGGTGCACATAAATCATATAGCTCGCTGATGTGGCAAGTTCGATTTCTGAATGGGAGAGAACCTCGTTCTTGTATGTTGTCGGGGACATGCCCTCCTTCCTTGTTGTGTCATCATTCGTGGGATGAGTCCGACATCCAGAAAGTGGTGTCAAAATTTTCTCGTCAGAAAAGTTGATTCTTTGTCAAATTTGCCAAGGAGTAAGCACTACATGTCTTACAAGCAGGCCCTGATGTATAAGGGATGTCTAATAGTTCTTAAGTGATAGGCTCCTCTGATATCGTTAGAGCATGATCACCTTATATCCATCCTAGTTTGGATCCAGCTGCCTTGACTGCCTTTGCATCTTTGGAATGCGAGGGACCTGAGTAAGATATCCATTGTAGTTCGGTCTTCAATCCTAATATCAAGGCTATGACAAATAGGACAAGATTGGCTTTTGCTCGGGTGTTGGTTGAAATCATATCAAGCAATGATCTCCCAAAGCAGATTCCTATACAATTTTCATACGAAGGTGTTTTCCATCAACCTGTGTTCTATGATGAGAGGATTCCTCCTATGTGCGAAGCTTGTCGATGCGTTGGGCATAATTTAGCAATATGTTCGAACAAAACTAGAGCAATATTGCATAAAGAGGTATTGGAATTTCAGCAAGAAGCAAGAACGAATGAGAAGATGGAGTTGGATGGAGCAGAAATAAAGGATGCTTTATCAATCTCCCAATCATTTTTTTGTCTGAGTTGTTAATTGGAGATGTCGTCGGCATTAACCCTGGTGGTAATGATAGTCTGGCTTGTGTGGACTCCACACCAGGTCTACCTCGAGAGGTCATACGGTCGGTTATTTTGCCTAACCAACTGGATGTAGACGAGCATCGTGGATCGGTTGAGAATATCCTAGTGGAACCCCTATCTGCAAGGGTAGGAGGGCAGACAATACATGAACAAGCTACTGGTGAAGAGACTTTGTTTGGACATGGAGTGCAGTGGATACAAGAAGATGTGGAGGAGGAGCTCCTTTCAAGGGTTGAAATGCAACCCGACACCATTATAGGCCAGGTCAAGAGCGAGATTGAGATGTCTAGTTGGGAGGATACAAATGAAGCGATACAGACGTATCCCGGTGATCTAACCTCTATCAATTACAACTGCTAAAGATGATGAAACAATCACAAGAAGATCCATCTCGTGCTCGGGCATGGAAAAGAAGAAGACGTTGCTAAAGGATATTCTTCCAGTTAGCACCAGGATTAATAAACGGCAACATAGTACATTGATATGAGGTTTAGAGTGGGTTGAGTTGTACCTTGGAAAATTGTGATGAGAAGAGTTTGTAGTGTACTAGGCTTCTAAGTTCGACTTTCCATTTTTGAAATTAATACAATTACATTTTCAAATATATATACAACCACAAGATGGAGTTGGTATTGAAGTTGGAGGATGAAAAGGTAAATAATTTGAAGTTGATCATCGGAACATAGTTCAAGCCAGATGGTAATATTTGAAGACAGAAAGAATTATAGTCACGACAGGCTTATCATCGACAAATTAATTTTCATGAAATATTTGCAGAAGTGAATTGAAAATATTTATATAATTCAAGTAATTAGCAACACCAAATTACTAGTATTATATCAGTTGGATGTAACGTTACTTTCCTTCATTTCTAGTTGAAAATTTCATGTTCTTAAGGATTTCAATTTATAACTTCGTAGGCAAAGGAAAACATGTTTACAAGTAGAGGTAACAAGCACAATCGTATAATCAAATTGTGATTCCTACTTCAATGAGAATTATGTCTTGGCATCATTGGATACTAGTAGAGCAATTTACCTAGAGAAAATGATGAAAGTTTTGGCAAAACAAATGCAATATGGTTCAATATTGGTGTGATGAAAGTCCGGGATTGCTAATAAGTGCAATCCTTCATTGCTGCACAATTTCAACCAAGCATGATCAGTTCACTTGCAAAACTGGTGGAGGAGAAGTGCAACACAATTATATACATTTGTGTTAATAGTAATAACCAATAAGTTGGGTTTAACTTTCATGTTTAATGTTTAATTCTTTTACATAAATGTTATGTCACTAGGTATGGCTATGAGATGATGAAATAAATGGATGATGTTGAAAACTCTATGGTGACTGAAAAAAGACCCATTTTAAACAAGATCTGAAAATAAATTCATAAAACCATCCCAAATTTCTCCAAACTAAAACTACAGCAAACTCAAATTATTAAAGGAGGTTTTCTAACAATTAATGTAACACAGGCTCAAGAAGAATTCAATATACTAGTTTGGAAACAGAATCAATTTGAACAATGAATAGGTTTTGTGGGCCAAGATGATATATGGAAAGTGAAGGAGGTTTAAATCCCACTACATATATTAAATAAAGGCAATTGCCCTACATCAACATCAACATCAACATAGTACATTCATGTATCATATCATGGATTACTAAATAGTATATGTTTTGTCTCCTTCCTGGTATCTAGATAACTTCATAAGCATTACATTTGATTAATTCTAACATTGGAGAATATATATAATTTACTCATTAGTTTCAAACGTTCGATTGCATATTTTGATGATCAATGAGTTATTACTTATATATTTTAATAATTCTACCATTGGAGAATATTTATTATGTATTTCTAACAATTGATCATTGGAGAATGGGGAATTGTGACATGAAAGCAAATTCGAAAAGAATTGTGTGATGTAAGTGTGTTGACAAAGAGGGCCATACAATGAAGCACCCCTAGTCATTTATGACAATCATAGAAGAACCAGAAATTTTTTATATCCATGTCATGAAATTCGGTACCAATTCCATGACATGCCATACTATCAACTTGTAATAGGTAGTGAGGAAACCCTAGACAGACACTAGATCTGGTTAAGGAGTCATCTCCCAGTACCAAGAAAGGAAAGGAAAATAATGAAGAGAGAAGTTGGCATGTAGCTGATTGTTCCTGGAACAACTAGCAATTTGGCTTGCAAGCGTTATTGATTAAACATTGCACACACCCACTATATCACTCCTAAGACCATCAAAACATCAAACATATACCCACAACTTGCTAGTACAGTTCACGAACACTACAGAAAAAGATCTCACATAGATCATCATAAAAACAAAGTTCAAGTTTCAACCACACTACAGAGAAAGCAGTTATATATTATGAACAGAATTTTGACAAAATAATAGCCCACCACATATGATATATATAATCAAAAGTTCAATAACAGAACATACAATAAAAAACCACAACTTCCTTACTTAGAGTAGCCAACATAACAGCATAAACTGAAGGGAATATATAGAAGTCCAACATGAAATCAGAAACCCTAACTAGTCACATACAATATTAGTTAGGGATATTTCTTACTAAGCTTAGATGATCACTTACCATTCAGGTCGTTCCAGCTGGAGGGTCGCCCGGAGGGAGGACCGGAGGCTTCTTGCGCTTCTTCTTCTCGTAGCTGATCCCCCTGGCCTTGGACTGCAGCTCGCGGACCTCGCGGAGGTAGAGACGGACGGCACGGGATCCAAAGGGGTTGGACTCGGGCCGGCCTCCGTTCTCCTCGAATGCTGCCCGGAGGCGGCCGATGAGGGCGTCGAGGCTGCCCCATGCCTGGCGGAGCGGGCACGGGCAGGGGGCCGGGGGGTTCGGGTGGCCGAAGAAGGGGCACATGTGGCTGTGGACCTTGGTCTTGCCGAACTGGTCGAGGTAGCGCAGGAACTCGAGGACGTGGGCGCCGCTGCACTGGGGGAGGGCGAGCGGGGGGCGGTGGTTGCGGAGGTACTGATTGAAGGTGTTCCAATCGCGGCGCTTCTGCGACTCGTAACGTGACGGAGAAGGCGATGCCGAGGACGAAGAGGAGGAGGAGGACGAGGAGGAGGAGGAGGAGAAGCCGGGGATGTTGAGGTTCGTAGAGAACGGTTCTTCGGAGGTAGGGCTACTTGGGTTGGGATCCATGTCGGTCGGTCGAGCTTTCCGATCTGATGAAGAGTAAGAAAGATTCAGTGAGTGATTAGGCTGCAGGTATCTTCTTTATTTGATCTATTCTTTACTTGAAGGAGAAGAGTAAAGAGGAAGGTGTCTGTTGCACATGTGAGACTGTTGATGTTCAAGTTATTATGGAGATGAGAAATGAAGATTAAAAAGGAGTCTTTGATCTCTACTTGACTTGGTCTATCTATATTAGTATATTGTGTTTACCTGTACAAAGAGTAGTACATGCAGGAGGAGGTCACTCCTCACTCAACACAGTCACAGAGCTGATTCCAATCACAGAGTATAGGTTTACTTCTGTTGGATCTTCTATTTTGTGCATGACCAATATGGATCAGGAGCTTGGACTTGGGAATTGCAACCATGATGACACATTGAAATACGTGTTGTGTGTATGTGTGTGTGTGAGAGAGAGAGAGAGAGAGAGAGAGAGAGAGAGAGAATTTCTTCGTTCCACAGTTATTACTCTGGATGAAGTGATCAACAGTGTTGTATAAGACCTGTGTGAAAGACCTGAGACGTAGATAATCTGCTAACCTTTTTTGTGTCTGAAGGAGTAGAGAAAGTGACGGATATTATGTTTGATCTAAAAGGTAACAGGTGAAGCTGAAAGTTAGAAAGTAGTAGGATTTTTAATGGGGAATTTTTTAAGCGGCCCTTTATCTTTTCAAAATATGGGAACATCTTCTCTTCACTAATCAATTCCTTTGGATCCTTTCTTTATAACTGTAAACGAGTCGAGTCGAGTCGAGTCGAGTCAATCCGAGCCGAGCCGAGCAGAACCGAACCGAACCGAACGGTGCAAGCCAAACCGAGCTTTACATTTTAATGTTCGTCTTGTTTAGGGTTGGTCCTTTCCATGTCAAGCTCGAGTCCGAGCTTGTAAGAAGATATTCAAACTTGACTTATTCTACTTCCAAGCCGAGCTTGAGCTACTCGAGAGCAGCTTAGTACGTCCCACAAACTTTTCAAAACCTAGTATTTTTAGCGAGTTTCAACAAAGAGAAAAAAGAAATAATTTAATTTAGGAGAAACTTAGTACGCTCCACAAACTTTTCAAAACATGTTGACAAGTCTTTATTGTCACGTCCTGGTCCGCATAACCGAAAGTCGCTACCGGTCGTAATGTCGTACAAGCCTAAATTGTACTTTTACAAAACAAATACCAAAACAGTCGATAGAACAACTAAGAAACAAAGATATTGCAGCAGAAAATACTTAAGCAAAGAAGTTAAATCGACACCAGATATACAAAAGAACTTCTCTTTATTGATATCCAACAAAATTTACAATGGCTCGAAGCCAAGAACAAATCGATTACAAATATCTCTCTCTCTCTCTCTCTCTCAATACAACGAATTATGTCACAATGCTTACACACTACCAAAATAAGTCAAATCAACGACGAATTTAGCGACTCCAGAAAACGACGTCGCTAATATTATTGAAATTAGTTATGTCTATAAAAGACGTCGCAATACGTCATTGTTGGCGACATTCCGCAACATATAACAACCAGAGTTAGCATTATAAAAGCTTAAGTCGCTAGGAGTCAGTGCACGTCACTAAATGTTTAATAATAGCGACGTTTCAGGACCCCAAAAGTTATGTATCACAATATATTTAAAATGTAGCGACGGTTAGCAAAGTCCAGTATTGACGTCACAAAATTTCTTCATATAGGGTTCCGCTAGTTTGACTTTTCATTTCATTTTTCCCCAATTTTTATTTTTCTCCCTCCTCATAAAACACGAACCCCTCTAACACCTAGTTATTTTGATAATGATATGGACACACACTAACACGAATACAGAATCAGACACACACTGATACGGACACGACGGAGGGGAGGAGGAGCACTAACCCTAACCCTAACCCTAACTCGGACACACACACACACACGCGCGCGGACACAATAACAAACGAGGACACTAACCCTAATACGGACACGGACACACGGACAGACACACACTGATATTGTGTTGTGTGTGGAATTGAATTGGGGGTTGTGTGTGGAATTCGGATACGGTCACACTTACACACACACACATTAACACACACACACACACACACACTGAGATGGTGTTATGGGTGGAACTCGGATACGGATACACGAGCACACACACACACACACACACACACTAAACCTATATATCATTGAGTGTGTTGTGTGTGAAATTGGATTGGGGGTTAGTACTAAGTATAGTGTTTGTGGGTGTGACTTGAGGGTGGATATATGTGCATTGGTGTAAGTGTTCTTCTTAGTATGCAAAGTTATGTGTTGAGAGAGTAATGTGCTAGTGTTGAGTATCAAGTGTTGGTGCCTAAGTATAGATGGTAGCAAACGTTGAAAGATATTTCTTAGTATAGATATCATGGGTGTGGTTGAGGGTTGTAGGCAATGTGATAGGGTAGGTTGCTAACATAGGATACTTGGGTACTTGGTGTTGAGGTATCTTGATAGCTAGTAGCATATGTGGAAATTAATAGTAGCATATGTGAAAATTAATTAGATAGTGATATCTTAGTATCTATAGTCAAGTGTTAAGGTTTTAGGGATATATGGATATTTGGTTAAAGTATTATTGTGATGTGTTAGTAAATAGCTAGGTAATGGGTATTAGGATAAGATATTGTAAGGTATTTATTATATATAATCTATATTAAGTATATGATACATAATATAGTATATTAGCTAGTATAGTCTATATTAACTAATGTAACTTAGAATCCTAGTATATCAAGGTATTGACCTAGAATGACTTGATAAGCCTAGTATTGACTAGTTTAGCTATATATGCCAATCTGTTTATCAACTTGGAACCCAAATTAGGTATTTTTGACCTAGTTTGACTAAAATAACCAAGTTTTGACCTAGGAATGACCTGGAGATTGAGTTTCAAGTTAGTGTCATGGGTATTTGAAATTGTATCCTAGTGTCAAGATACAAAAGAGTATCAATGTGATATTGTGTACCATGGTATGTGATATCCACATGATACACAAATACCTAGAGTGTTATCAACACCTATGTGTATATTGGACACTCCGAGGTCAAGTGTTCCTTGTGGGATCACAAGGAACACATGACGACAGAGATATCATTATCTTCTATATATGTCCATGTCAGGCTGAAGTCAAGTGTCCATGTCAGCCATTCTCTGAAAAGTAAATGTTTATCTGTAAGCATTTTTGAGACATTTAGAGTTCTACCACTTTTTAAAAAATATGTAAAAAATTTATAATACATAGCCTTTTTCTAATATTTTTTGAAAAACTGGTAGAACTCTAAAAGCATTTAACAGGCTTGCGGAAGCAAATTTTCTTTTCAGAGAATGACTGACAATGAACACGTGACGACACATATTTAATAGGGTTTGAAATCGGCCAATCCAGTTATCAACCTGTAACCCAAATTAGGTAGTTTTGACCTAGTTTGACACAAATAACCATGTTTTGACCTAGGAATGACCTAGAGACCGAGTTTTAAGTTAGTGTCATGGGTATTTGAAATTGTATCCTAGTATCAAGATACAAGAGAGTATCAATGTGATATTGTGTACCATGATATGTGATATCCACAAGATACACAAATACCTAGTGTAGTGTACATAGATATAAGATTTGGTATGGTGTCAAGTGTAGGTATGATTAGTATAGTGTAAAGATACAAGTAAGTATCTTGAGTATATGAGTATGTCCACGTGTTCCTTGTGACCATATCTTTGGACAGAAAATTTACTTCTGGTATGTGATATCCACATGACTAGTTTAGCTATATAGTCTTCTAGAAGTAAAATTTCTTTCCAAATAATGGCTCACAAGGAATACGTGACGCCACCCATATCCTCAAATCAGAGTTCTCTACATATCTACTAGGTTTGGAAATTTATATCAAACTTATATATTTACTTATTATACGGATACTCATGAATCACGATATGGATACTCACGCATCACAACTCGAATACTCGCACATCAATCAGAGTTGTTACTTTGATGAACATATGTATCCATCTTTGGATTCATTTAGATAATATACTTGAACGATGTCTACTCATCTTTTCAGAAGTATCTAGAAATGAATCTGAATTACAACCTATATCATCGTTCGTTGATGTACAACCGTCATCCTGATGAGATGTGCTGTGTGCGAGATGAATTCATACAGGGGGTGGAACAGTTCGTGCAGTTCACCAAGGCGTTCCCTCAGTACATGAATGAGACCAAAATTAAGTGTCTATGTGTGATATGTCGTAACTTAAAATATCACTCAGAAGTGTATGTAAAATATTATTTGTACTCGAAAGTTTTTACGCCAAATTACAATCAGTGGAACTCACACGGAGAACTTGTACGTCGAGCATCAGTGCCGGAGCCTTATGTGGAGCCATATATAGATGTCCATGACCACACTTATTACGACGACGGGTGCGTGAACATGGTTTTCGACGCTGTGGGGCCTAATTTCGATTCGGACAATCATGATGCAGTTGAGGAGGCACCGAATGACGATACTGCAAAGTTCATGGAGTTACTAGAGAATGCAAGGACTACATTATATCCGGTGTCACGACCCGCACCCGAGGTAGGGATGCAAGTCGGGAACAACGCCCAGCCTACGCCTCAGCATCGACGGTAGAACGCTGTTTGGTAAATCTATCTAATCAATATAATATGCCACCAACAATATCAATATACTCAATCATAGATCTAAGATGAAAAACAATACGAATATGGTAAAAGAATAGAATAGTCACAATATAACTCATGAGTCAAATAATAACATCAATGAGTCGGAGAAATACTAAATAATAAGATGGAGACAAATCCAATACAAAAGAAAATAAACATCTAAACTATGAGTCCCGGGTCGTCTGTCTCAGTTAGGATGAGTCCCTCCTGAGACAGGGTCTCTGGCTCTAAGCCCACAACATCCTGAGGCCAGTAATGAGTGGGGTAACACTCCTCAATGTCATCTGGAAAAAAAATATCCAGTCAGGAAAGGAGCAGAGAACATCTTTAACAGCAGTTCTAATCAATGATATAAACTATGTAATAGTAAATATATGTGAATATACAAGATGCAACATATAGGAACAAGCGATATAAAATAAAAATACTAGAAATAAATACAAGAATGAACAATATGGCAATGAACAAGAATACTAATGACTAAGTGAGTGAGTACTAGCTTTAATATATGATCAGCTTGGGAACTTGTACAAGAAACTTGCATAAGGATAAGGGCCTGACTAGTCATACGTACAGTGTATGACCAACACTCACAAGGAACAAGACATGAACAAGGAGGGTATGATCACATATCTACACTAAAATACTCCCCAAACCCGACTAGTATAGTGGATCCAACAATGGTACGTCATGACACGAGATTCTCTAGGAAGGTAGCAAGTCTCCCCGAGAATCAGTGTCTGTACATGTATAAGAAGAACAAGGAAACAAGGTTTGCACAAGATATACCATATATACCAAGGAATAACATCTCATGACGAGATCTGGATATACCAATCCGTGTAACCATCGTGTCAAGAAATCAAGGATATCTACACTAGATACACGAGCCATAGAGGATATCATAAATGAGAAACTATTTGAGAATAAACTCGCCTAAAACCTGGTACACAGTATCATAGATGCCTGTTACGGTGCCTCGAAGACCTAGATAGGGAATATAACATCAATACAAGGTTTTGAAAAGAAAATAAGTTAAACTAGTCAACATCTAGGTCAAAGAGTCATTTCTAAGTCAAAATAGTCAAACTAGGTCAGCTCTAAGTCAAACTGGTCAAACTACCTATTTCTATGTTGTATAAGTCTAACTCTAGGATATTGGGTTCATATACTAAGAATCTAGGCCACACTAGTTAATCTAAGATACTAAGTATCGCAAGATACGCAAACAAAAGATATAAAAATAACATAATATGCATATTCAATCAATATAATCCTAATTACAAATGCTAAGTGGATACCCTGGCTTTGAACCAACTCGGTATCGCACCACTAAACACCCATCACGATACTCAACTCAAATACCTTGAGTATCCTCAATACCTTGATACTTACCTTGGTATCTCAAGGTAACGTCACTCTAGCATATAATTAACTACCCCACTAATTATATACTAATATGTATATATAAATCTAATATAAACTACTAGTATATACTAATACCAACTACTAGTATATACTAATATGTATATCAATACCAACTACCAACTAATCACTAACTACTAATACATATATACATGCATATACATACCTACATATAGATAACTTAGAGATACATAAGTATATATGTGTAGATATAACTTACTAATCAATCACAAGTGCATATATATAGCTACTAACTAAACTAGGTAACTATTTAAACTAGCTAACCATCAAATAAACGAGCTAAACTACTAGCTAACTAGTACTTAACTAGATAACTACCAAACTAGATAAACTACTAACTACTAGTAATAATTGACTAACTATACTACTAAACTAACTAACTATCAATAACTAACTACTATCAAACAACCAACTACTAACTAGCTGCTCCCCCCTAGCTGATACCCTGTTGATGGTGCACTGTGCTATTTGTGATACTCTCCAAGCTGCTAGCTGCTGGCACTGGCTCACTATTGCGGCTGTTGTGGTTGCTGCATTTGCTGCTGCTGCTGGTGTGCTGCTATGCTTATGCAGCATGCTGAAATGCTGCTGCTGGGGTAGCTACTGCTACTGCAGCTATGGCACTGCCTGCCTCGCTGCTAGCTCGTGCAACTGCTGCTGTTGCTTCTTTCCTTTGCTGTAGTGCTCACTGCATGTATACTGCAGAACCCGACTTCCCCCTCTGAACATACTTCACGCACACACACCTACAAGCATCTATAAACACTTCTATATATATATATATTCAAACATATACACTTAATACTTATATATAAGTATATATATATCCATAACTATACATACCTAGTGTAGAAGCATAAAAAAATACGCGGCAGAATTATACGCAATATGCATGAAGCCCGCGTAAAGCAGAGTTTCAGTGCTGTGCAGCGTAAATCATGACTTCAGAGCCATTGGTGTAAAGTAGAGCTTCAACGCTATTCAGCGTAAAACATAGCTCCTGAACAACCCGCGTAATACAGTATTTCAGACTGCTTCAGCGTATAAAGGTTGCTACCTCGCCTTTATGGCGCAAAACCCATCCGCTTTTAATGCAGCATGGAAGTGTACGAGTAAAGCTTCGTATTCCTCGAATGAACCTGTCCGACAGTACAATGAACCTGACTCCTGACAACGAGTACTGCACGACTATCAAGACGACGGCTGTAATGATGATTCGGCATAGAGCTCTAGACTGTCGTTTAGTGACATAGCCTTGATATAAGACGTCTTTTACGCGTTCAAATAATACACTGCCTATTTTACACAGGCAACCATGAGCTTTTACGCTCAAGATGAGACAAAGCTGACCGCCACATCAAAAGCTGCTCTTCGTACAGAGCCCGAGGCACGTCTCTGCAATTAATACGCGAGATGGGGGCAGATCTCTACATTTAATGCACGAGATTTTGCTCTATTTCCAATGACTGGGAGAGCTATAATTAGGGATAATACGTCCACATCACCATCCCTGCACATTACGCCATCAGGCCATTTTCAGCTATAGGAGTACGCCGTATGCTATCTCCTCGAAATACGCCGACCTGGCTATTTTCAGCTATAGGAGTACGCCGTATACTATCTCCTTGAAATACACCAACCCAGGCTATATTTGCAAAGGTATGTGAACAGGCTATCTGATCCAGAATACGCTCAAGACCTCAGTCAAGGTGGAATAACTGGCTACCTTTACCCCGGCTACCCATCTATGCAGCATCAGGCTTCTACGCCTACTTGGCTTCTACGCCAACCTGACAGCTATTGGGTTTCTATGCCTATATGTCAGCTATTGGGCTTCTATGCCTATTGGGCTTCTACGCCTACTTAGCTTTTACGCCATCAGAACAACTATTTGGTTTTTACGCCAATGAGATAGTTATTTGGCTTCTACGCCAACCTGACAGCTATTGGGTTTCTTTGCTTATATGTCAGCTATTGGGCTTCTATGCCTATTGGGCTTCTACGCCTACTTAGCTTTTACGCCATCAGAACAACTATTTGGTTTTTACGCCAATAAGACAGTTATTTGGCTTCTACGCCAATCATCTCTACGAGAGGGGCAGTTACCAACGTGGTTTGCATGCCATCATCTTCGCAGCAGTTATACGCATTATCTCTTAATGGGACACGCGTCATACGCTTATTCAGAAGATCATTTATACGTTGATTGTGGTTATGATAACCACCACGTAAAAGGTGCGGTTCTTTTCGTTGTTCAGTTTCTACGCCTATAAATAGAGACCTCCGTCCATGGAGGTCAGGGGTACAATTTTATAAGGAGCGAATTTGATCTTTGAGAGACAAAGGTCAAAAAATTGAGGGAAAAGAGTCTAGAGCACAGACAGAGGGGAGTGATTGACGACTTTGGTATCGAGCATCCAATCCCTCTTGCGATTTTTGAAGCTTCTACTTCTTCTACAGTACTTCTTCGTCATCGTGTGGTCCAAGGGACAAAGTGATCGACTGCAGATCAGACTCCTATAACAATATTTACCCAGATTTAAATTTTGTACTTAATATCCTCGTATAGGATTAATAGTACTTCTTGTTTGTAAACCTAAGAAAGGGTTTCGTATAAACCCATTTTTATTTCTTTCGTTTATTATCAAACACAAGATGGCGACTCTGCTCGGGATTACTTTCTCATCCGACGAGAAAGCTATTGCTCGACATGATGCTGTATCCGTCGGATCATCGAAGAAGACTCTGGTCGTCCAATTCGACCAATCTGCTTACGAAGACATGCTTCGCGCAGGGGGTAGCTCTCATTCCCCATCTGTTCAGGATAGCGGGAAGTTGCGTAAAGTATGGATGCCCCGGACGTCCTCTACTCTTCCTGCAGGCTCTCTCTCTCCGATCAACAAGGTTGTGGCATCCCAACCTATACGCTCTGTGCGTAAAAACCCGTCTCTCGTCTGTGATGTGGCAAACAAAGCTTCTGGCAATGCCTTAGCGCCAATCCAGAAGTCCACTCTGTGCTTTGCGCATAAAACTCAGTCTCCCATCTGTGACGTGGCAGACAAAGCTTCTGGCAATGCCTCAGTGCCAATCCAAAAGTCAACTCCGCGCTTTGCGCGTAAAACTCAGTCTCCCGTCGCTGGCGGGTCAGACAAAACTTCTGGCAATGCTTCAGCGCCAATCCAGAAGTATACAACGCGCTCTACGCATAAAAACTCGTCTCCCGTCCCTGATGGGGCAGACATAGTTTCTGGCAAGGCCTCAGCGCCAAGTCAGAAATTTCAAATGCGCTCTGCGCGTAAAAATACCTCTCCCGCTCAAAAGGAGGTAGAGGGTCCCAGTAATCTCCGCAAGGGAAAACAAGTGGAGGATTTCCCGACCTCTCGGATTTTACGCCATCAAGAGAGGAGTCTGCCCGCTCTTCAGATTACGCGAAACGCTGATGGCCGTTTGAGGACTTCCTCAGCTTTACGCCAAACTGAACAAAATTCCAAATTACGCCAGGACAAGCTTCTCGGCGTAAAGAAGGCCCATTTTGTGGACAGATACGCTCCTCATGGATCATGTGCTACTCACATGGCTGAACTACCGTATTCCTACGACAGAGAGAGGGTAGGGGTTCCCAATATCCGCGTTCCAACTAATATAAAAAGGTAGAATAAGCCTTCTTCTTCCTCTGTTAACCCCCCTGATCTGCACGATTTCTTGATCCAGAAACGCAAAGACAAGGGATCTTCTGATATGTCTATTACACCCCCTAGGGAGCACTGTTGTAATAGTCACAAAGTTGTAGTTAATTACTGCTGTTCTAAGACAAAACGGTCAGTTTTCGACCGGTTGAACTACTTCTTGTCTTTACAGGAATAAGAGCCTACACTTACATCAGTAAATATGGCTTCACACATTCCTAGAGGAAGGTCAAATTCAAGACGTCATCCCTCTAGAACTCCAAGCCAAAGGAGATTCAACAGACTCCTTGAGAACATTGAAGCTGGGGTGTTTTAAAACACCCGTTCGAGGTCACGACAACCGGCTTCGTATTCTTCTGATTCCGACACTGGGGGTCGCCAGTTTCCCGAATCGGATGATGAAAGTACTACGGAGATCTATACTAATCCCTCAATAGCACCCAGGGAAATGGGAGTCTATGCCATCGGAGATGAACATGAGGAAGCTTCCCCATCAGGAAGTACGGAACAACGCATCGCAGTCTTAAAGACATCACTAAAAGAGATGCATACCATGATGCAGAGTATGCACCAGATATTGGTAACTCAACACACAGCTGTGCCTGTTCCTCCAACTCAACTACGGGTGGGGGTAGATATTCCATCAAGTCAGGAGCCTATTCAAGATCAAGAATCGGCTGCTCCTCGACCTCTCAACCCGGAAAACGTATTACCTCCTGTTGGGGTCACCATACAGCCAATCTCTCACCCCTCTGCGGTTCCTTTCCCAGCTGAAGATCCGATGCAAGTAGTGTGGGAATTAAAAGCCCAATTTGACACCCTGAAGCACAAGGATCAGCTCAAGAAGTTGGGCATCAACCAGCCTTACCCAGCTATCTGGGACGAGATACCTTTCCCTCCAAAATACAAAACACAGGCTATGGATTTGTTTGAGGGAAAAACGTCACCAAGTCAATACATGAACTACTTCAGTATTATGACGGTGTTGCTACAAGGGAATGACGCCCTTCTCACTAGAGTGTTCAAAGGCTGTCTGTCTGGAGTGGCTTATCAATGGTACCGTAATCTTGCGGACAACTACATTACTTCCTTTGAAGATTTCAAGACTCTATTCTTCGTGCGATTCTACGAAGGAGGAATGGACATGTCTATGTCCTCACTCATCGAAGTGAAGCAGAAGGAGAAAGAAAGCGTTCGTACTTTCATCGAACGTTTTTGTCAGGCCACTTTGTAAATGCCTCCCGGAGTTCCAGATTCCGCCTTGGTATACATTTGCAGAAAGAACCTTCTTTCACTAATCTCGGTGTTCACAGGACCATATCAGTTCCATGATTGGCCCTCATTTATCATCTCAGCGGTAGCCGCCGAAGACAACAATCGGAAGGCGCGTGATAATGGAATCATGATCTCTACCTCTGACAAAGGGAAACGATCATCTTCCAATAGCGACCATCCTCGTGGTTCTAAAGGAAAGGAAGATCTGGCGATTAACACGTCCAGGCAACCTACATCATCAACTACGCAGACAAAATCTGGGACTTCCAGGCCCGTTGAAGCATATTCTTTTGACGACGACGATATTCTGAGCTTATTCGACTGTCTAGTCAAAAGTGGCAAGCTCACCCTCCCCGTGGTGAAAAGGCCTAATGAAGTCGGCAGTACCAATAACCCTAAGTACTGCATTTTCCATAGGTATGTACATCACCCTACCAAGGCATGTTATATACTAAAAAGGAAGATCCAGGAGCTGATCGACGCCAAGGCTATCACTCTGCACAACAGTGAAAAGACGGTCACCGCCAACATGATCTCTCTCCAATTCGGCAATTTGCCCCCTCAAGAAGTCTCGGATGGTATAGTACATATTCCCCAGACGACGATGAACATTGTTAATCTCCCTCCAGCCAGGGGTCAAAACCATGACTTGGCACCCCTAACTACCCAGTGTGGTGAGATTATATGGGTTCATCCTGATCTGGTGTCAGAGATTGAGGAAGAGACTCGAGCTGCTAAGGCTAAGTCTCGAAAGAACTCAAGGCGCAAACCATGCCATATGGTTGCTATATCTCCGACATCAGATAAAGAGACTTTGGCTACTGGAACCCGGTCAGGGAAAGCCTACCTCAAGGACTATGGAGAAAATCAAGAAGAAGCAACGACAGATACTTCAGTTGCCAAGCCTTCAGAACCTGAACCTGTCATACCAGAGGCAGGTCCTTCTAGACCAACTTCGGCGGACAAGGGCAAGCAAAAGAAGTGCGCTTCGACAAACCTTTGAAGAATATTCAAAACAAAGGTTTGGAGAAGCCTTATAACTTCGACATCCTGTCCCAATTGGCTAATACTCCAGCCAGACTGTCCATCTTTGAGCTACTCAGGCTATCAAAAGATACTCGTCAGGTCTTGAGTGAGGCATTAATGCAGGCAGATGCGTGCTTGACTCAGCTCAAGTCTCCCGATAAAGAGCCCGTGGCATGTCCTCAATGCCATAGTGTGATGGAAGTGGTCCCTAACATCACTTTCCCTCAAGATGACATGATGTTGAAACATTACCGGCATGACAGACCCCTCTATTATACCGGATACGTCGGTTCCATGGAGGTAGACCGGATTCACATAGATCTGGGATCATCGATCAGCATCATTCCTCATAGTCTGCTCAGAACACTGAGGATTCCTACCAGCGAACTGGCTTACACCACCACTACAATCGTGGGCTTCAACGCCAGAAAAAGTAAGCCATTAGGGAAATTTTGTCTGAGGATCCAGATCGGGGACCTTAGATCAGTGGCTACGTGCTATGTCATTGATTCAGAGGTGTCCTATAATATTCTGCTGGGCAGACCATGGATCCATGATCACAACATTGTTCCTTAAACCCTACATCAATGCTTCAAATATGTAGATACCCAAGGAATAGTAAAAACGGAGTTTGCTGATCTCAACCCATTCAAAGGAGTTGAGTCCTACTACTCCGACGCCATGTTGTATACCCAAGACTACATGAAGGATGTGTCAGGCAAGATAAAAGAGGAATCCTACCGGGAGCCAGAAGAACCGTCTGTTGAACCTCTGTCAATCTAGGTGAAAGGACGGATTACCCGTCCTAAATCCATGACTATCCACTTAGACATAACCAAAAAACGAGGAGAAAAGGATCCCCTAGTGATCACTCTGAACCAGAAGCCTCCACCTTTGGTCATCAACCTTCGGCGCAACAAACAGCCGATTGATGTAAATACAACCGAGAACGTGGTTTCTGATGATAATAAAGATCCTCTTTTCCAGTATACTGATGCTCAAATTTCTAATCAGGAGTCAGCCTTCCATAACGATATAGAGCCTATAGCACAAAAATTCTTGAAAGCCATAGAACTCTATCAACCGTATGTATGGGAAGTGGCGTCAACATCCAATGTCATCACGACATAAGGACCACATGAAGATTATATCTTTATTATCCCGTCTACTTGCAGCAATCAACATCCAATAGTCTTTGGTCTCATGCGCAACAGACCGGTGGTACAAGAAGATTCTTACGAATCAGATGCTGGTAAAATGCAGGTTCACAGATATATTCCCCAAGCTTTGAAGATTATGCAAAAAATAGGTTATGATCTGAAGTCAGAACCAGGCCTCAACTACGGAAAAGGCAGGCGAATGCCATTGCATGGTGATCCGTACTGTCAACGAACTCGTTTTGGGTTAGGGTATACCACCTCCCTCGTAAATTCTGAGTCAAGTGAGGATATCTTTTCCTCTTCTCAAGATGGCTCGTCGTCCCCCGTCTCAGACGATGATCTTGAACGAGCATTATAAGTAAATATGGTATTGACAGATTCTCTCGAAGCAGACGAACAAGAATCTGAATTGTTTGAGAATGAATCTTGGTCTCAGCAAATGTATACACAATGGGAACTCCGGTTCGAGCAAAGAGAACCGCCCACTGAAGATAAAGTTATCTAAATCGATGTTGGGGATGAACTTTCACCAAAGCCGATATTTATCAGTAACAATCTTTCCGAAGAAGAAAGAAAAGAAATAACCGAGCTGATAAAAGAATATATCGACGTCTTTGCGTGGAATTATGAGGATATGCGAGGTCTTGATCCAAAAGTGGCTACATATAAATTCAACATATTGCCCAATTCAAAACCCGTAAAGCAGCACCAACGCCGGTTTCGCCCGGATATGATGGATGCCATCGAAGCTGAAATCAATAAATTGATAGCCTGCGGGTTCATCAGGGAAGAGCAACATCCCGATTGGGTTGCCAATGTAGTCCCAGTCATGAAGAAAAGTGGAAAAGTTCGTATTTGTATCGACTTCAGAGATCTCAATGCGGCCTGCCCCAAGGATGAGTTTCCTCTCCCTATTGCAGACGTCATGATCGACAATACCTGCGGTTTTGAACGCATGTCTTTCATGGATGGATTCTCAGGATAGAACCAGATCAAAATGCATCCTAAAGACGACAATGCCTCTGGGCATACCGCACAACGGTACGAACACCGACATATTGTACCCCATTCTCATTGGTTTACGGGAGTAAAGCAGTTCTCCCCATTGAAGTTCAGATTCCCTCACTCAGAATAGCAGTGGCTAACGAGTTGACTCAGGAAAAGAATGATCTATTAAGGCGTCAAGAGCTAGAAGGATTAGACAAGAAACGCCTTCAAGCTCAACAACGCATTGTGTTCTATCAGGCACGCATTTCCAAAGCTTTTAATCAAAAATTAAAGGAAAGGGTGTTCAAAGTTGGCAAGCTAGTTTTAGCTGTGAAAAGGCCAATGATCATTACTCACAAGAGTAAGGGGAAATTTTAGCCCAAATGGGAGGGCCCTTATGTGATCGAAACGACATTCTCAAACGACACTTACAGATTAGCCAAGCCTAATGGAGACTTGTTAATGGCTCCTATCAACGGCAAATTCCTGAAGAAGTACTATGCTTAATCTTCCTTGTTTAAGCGAAGTATGGTGAAGATCTCATTCTGACAATACTACGTCCAAAGAACTAGTTGGAGCATATTCTATCACGTCCATATAACCTCTGAATAGATATGTTTAACTAATTTAGAACTTCAAAACCTATCACGTCCATATTACCTCTGATAGTGTTTTGTATACAAATTAAGTTGGATCATATTCTATCATGTCCATATAATCTCTGAATAGATATATCCAGCTGAAGCTTACCGAAAGTATATCACGTCCATATTACCTCTGATATTACTTTCACCCTAGCCTATCGTTTATATTCAAAAATGATGGGTCCACTAAAGTCAGATGAAGTCTCTTTATTATCTCCAGAAAGAGCAAGTTACATATAAAAGCAAAACAGTACATCATTGGGGAGGAGCACCCAAATCGCAAATATGTTGCGCCAGAGCGGCCATCCTCTCATTCCTGGAGTCTAAAATGTTAGCGCGAGCCCTCTCCATTCGTGCCTCATCATCGTTCAGTAGGGATAGTTCAGACCGAGCATGTACAAAACCTGCGTGGATGACACCCACCTGTGCCAGGTTCTGATGAGCTGCTTCCTTTCGGTCCTTCAACACATCTCGAGCTGCCGATAAAGCGAGAGCCCTATCCTTTGCCCGAGCGAGTTCATCTTCCAATTGGCGGACCCTCGCTGCCTCTTCCTCATATTCGGCCTCACACTTAGCCAGCTGAGGAATGACATACCCCAATACGGCATGCTCTTCATTCATCTCTTGCTGCTGTGCCTCGATGGATTTTCTCAGAGTTTCTATCTCCCCAACAAGTCACGTAGTCAAGGAGTCGTACTCAGCTTGAATCATATCATCGACATTGTCTCGAGACAATTGCAAATAATTGTTAATAGGTTGCTCCAAACCATTATCTATTTTCTCCAAAGCATCAGCTCGTCCATCGATATCAAAATTTCTAATCTGCGCTATGGTGAGATTGGAGGACATCTTCAGAGCATCAAAGCCCATATTCTTCTTCAGCACCATGGATATCAACGATTTTAAAGTGACATAAAATATGCTAGTAAATTATTCAACTAGCATATTAAAATATGAATGGACGCTGGGAGTGGCCGCGATATCAGTAAACCCCTTTTGTGGAATGTTAGCAGAAGATGTGGCCATAATTGTCGCTTCAGTAGACGGCGCGACAAAAGAAGAGACGCCAACAACAGTTGAAGTTGCTGGCATACTAGACGAAGGAAGTGAAGCCGCGATGATAGGCTCATCTTCCTCTGATGATATCTGGGCTGTTGTTACCGAGGCTACACCCGAAAATGCTGTAGGAGAAGGAGCAACATCTTCAAAGCTTGCTCCCTCAACGTCGGACACTGCCACTTCATAGGTTGGGTCCGTAACAAAATCAAAAGTTATATCCATTCCGCCTTCCCCTGAGATGTCTTCACCTGAAAGGAAGACAAGAGAAAATTAATATCAATTTGATGTTAATTTTCCTAAAAAGAGGCGTAAGGACAATATTTACCCATGGCTGATGGTATATATGTCGCGTCCGCAGCCAGTACAGCTAAATCATTTCTTAATGATGCTAAGCAAGCTGTCATACCTGGAGAGGAGGGTGCACCAAATGACGACTGAGGGTAGTCATCCAAGACTTCACCCAGATTCAATCGAGGTTCATCAGGTGGAATCTCGCTGGAGATACTTACAGATGAAGAAGGGTTTGGACCCATTATTGATCTGGATAAAGATATCCTTAATTTGCTCGGCCTCGAGGGTGACCTCACTGCACTACCAGTAGTGGTAGTAGAGACAGCAGTCTCGAGCAAAGAGTCTCCGACACTGTCAGCCGGAACTGTGAAGGTTCCCTCTCTAAAAGTCGAAGGACCTTCGATCAAAGAATCATCCCTGACCGGGGAAACAACAGGCTCACTCCTAGGAGCCTCTTGGCTGGAAATCCTTGGAGGACCACTGACAGTCTTCTTTTTCTTGCGAGGGGAAGGCTCTTTCGGAGTAGGAGCCCTTCGCTTACTAGGGATAACGAGAGGCTCTGTAGGCGGAGGTATCACGCCTCTCGGTACTGTCAACAAAAACTTATCTGGACCGACATGGTCTTCACCTTCGTCAGAGGAGACTGATAGGACCTCCTCTCTTCCAGTGGCCTTATGAGAGGGCATCCTAAAACTTCTACGCATATCAAAATCACGATGGAGGGTATTGATGGCCACATAAAATTGTGCGTATGAGTGAGGATGCGCAACTCCATGGAGAGAGAAGTCACGGGCACAGTAAAGGTTGCTCCAGTACAACCCATCATGAAGTACCGCCATCCTCTCGCTCCGTCGATAAGCCTCCCTCTGAACTTGAAGCTGGTGATGGCATTTCCTACATGCAATTGGTCATACCCAAACTGCCTAGCAAACCGACTGGGCAGATAAGGCTCCAATAAGATCATCGACTATTTGGGCATTAAGTACGCTCAGAAGATTCAAGGATAACTGTAGGCTTTAGTTCCTACAGGATAACCCTCGATCTCCTCATCGAGAACTTGATATGAAGCCCCAGCGTCTTCAATAAGATCATCGACTATTTGGGCATTAAGCATGCTCAGAGGATTCAAGGGCTTACCTCTGCTATCCACAACTTTGTCTGCCTTAGCATCTCTGGCCTGATGAAAGAAGAGATAGGATGCCCATTTATTGGTATGAGCCAAATCAGAAGGCTCATTGTAGAAGGTGGTGCAGGAAAGATAATGGAACATTAGCTCCTGGTACACTGCCACTACCCGAGGGTTAGTATCCCTCAGCTCCTTGTTTGTGGGAACATACTCTTCGTAAGGAATGTCCCCCATTGGCAGTCTTAAAATCTCTGCCATCTCGTGAAGGGCCAATCCCAACTCCCATAGCGGAGTGGCGAAAGTCCCAGTAAGCGAGATATACAGCTCCATCAAAGCCAAAAATAGGATGGGGTTGAGAGGTAACCCAACACTGGTAGCATTCACAGCCGCGAACAGACCAATGCTCTCCAGCTCTGTCTGAAAATGCTTCAGGGCCCAGACAGTTAAACGAACCCATCAAAGATTTCTAGGGCTAACCCATTCGCTGGTCCGAGGATTAACCTTGGGGTATACTCCTCCCTGCCCCATGAAGTCATTACAAAAAGTCAATATTTGAACCGGCTGGAGTAGTGCAGTGTCTTCACTCGGGACACTGCCCGAAAATAATCCCTTGAAAGGCATAACAGGACCTGAAGGACGGCTCACAAATAATCCTCGGTCTGATCCTTTCTGATAAAATATCTTCCCCGGCTGGCCATGAAGATCAGGGGTCAGGGTCCATGACATCCTCCTGGGATGCGTGGCATGGAAAAATGCCGAGATAGGGTAATCTCTCGGCATCCTGGGCAGGTACATGACCATGCTCTCAGCAGTAAAAACCCAGTTTTCCTTCTTGGGTTTCGTCTGGGATTGTTTATCAATCATATCCCCGAACAGGAAAGCTGGTTTGATATATTTATCCCCATCTATGTACGTAAGGGGCTCCCCACTGATCATACTCAACAGCATGCGTTCTCCCTGGGACGAGATCAGGATTCTCCTTCCTTCAGGATAGTTGTCTCCAGAAATAGGGAATGTCACATGGGACAAATCCTCCAGATAATTGGAGTTCAGCATCCCAACAGCAGAACCCATTGCCTCAGCCAACAGAGGGATCTGCAAGTCTACTACAAAATACAAGAAGAACAAGTCAGTTTCTATACTAGACAGTACGGTCTTGCAGCTTACGCCAAAGATCAACAGTCTATGCTTTTACGCCAAGATTGTAAAAACTTGAGTTTTTACGCTGGAACCTATTTCCGAGGCATAAAATTCAAGGTTGGCAGTATATACAAAAATCTAACAGTCTGTATTTTTACGCCAGACTGCCAAAATTTGAGTTGTTACGCCAAAATTTTCATCCAGAGCGTAACACTCAAAATTTGTAATATACACCAAATTTCGACAATCAAAGCTTTTACGCCAGACTGCGAAAAAAATAGAGTTTTTACGCTGACACATTAAGAATGTGGGCGTAAATGATAAAACATCTCTGTGCATCATCTTACTTGAAGAGGCTCTCAGCACAGAAGATGACCTAGCGCGTTCACGTACAACGTATGCGAAGGGTTTTCTTCATTTTTTCTCGTCCCAAAAGCTTTACCTATGATGTCTGGTGCATAACTTGATGGTGGGACACTTCGTTCAGAGCGAGCTTCGCTCAACACAATAGGATTTTTTCGTGCTTGAGCAGAGGAGCGAGAAGAAGATGCAGCTTTCTTTCCCTTTGAGGTGGAAGTTGGTTTCGGTGCCATGGCTAAAACTCAGAGTTCTCAAAGGAAGAGACGAAGAAGAGCTCTCAAAGGAACCAAGGATTTTTGCAAAAGATAGATGAAGAGTTTCTTCTCTGAAGGCCTTGGGGTATTTATAGAGTTCCGATAACTCTTCAAATTCCTAACCAAATTCGATATTTAATATTCGGTTATGATTTGG
Source organism: Iris macrosiphon (assembly GCA_036927795.1). NCBI lineage: Eukaryota > Viridiplantae > Streptophyta > Magnoliopsida > Asparagales > Iridaceae > Iris > Iris macrosiphon. Next base: position 157,217,793 of record JAYESA010000008.1, on the reverse strand, counting down.
GACCACGTCAGCCTATCATTTAAAAGAAGAAGACAGACGGTCAGTAGATCTAAAATTTACGCACAGAGCAGATCTACCATTTTACGCTCAGAAGTTTTTACGCTCAAGAGACCACAAATATACGGTTTTACGCTCAGAGACTATAGGTCTATGGCTTTACGTCCGGATGCTTTTATGCTCGGTAGCTTTTACGCTCGAGAGGCTACAAACCTACGACTTTACGCTCAGAAGCTACAAATCTATGATTTCACGCTCAGGAGCTGTTTTTCATTCAGTGGCTACAAGTCTACGATTTTACGCCCAGAGGCTATAAATCTATGGTCTTACTCCCGGATGCTTTTATGCTCAGCAGATTTTACGCTCGAGAGGCTACAAACCTACGGTTTTACGCTCAGAGGCTATAAATCTATGACTTCACACTCGAAAGTTTTTTTCTCTGGTTTTACGCTCGGATGCTTTTATGCTCAGCAGCTTTTACGCTCAAGAGGCTGTAAACCTATGATTTTACGCTCAAGAAGCTACAAATCTACGAGTCTACGCTCAACAGCTCTAGATGGCCAACCACAAGGGTTTACATAGAAATGTTCCTTCTTGGCTATAAAATATTCCAAGTGCCCAAAATATACAGAGTTCAGCATTGAAGATGGCTCTCCTTCTTGGGTCGATTGGAAGTTCATCCTAAGTCCAGTCTTTTACACAAGTTCAAGTATAGTCTGTTTGACGGCCATTTCTTGCCCTTTTCAAGGGATTTTTGGGAAAGAATTCTTGAAGATGACGGTCTGAACAGCAAATTCTTCATATCAGAGAAGTAACAGTTCAGAAATTCTATGCAACTCCTCGTTCAAAATAGCATGACAGTTTGGATTTTCAACTTAATGCTAAAGAAGCTTTCTACGCGTCTTCGGTTACGCGTAAAAGACGGGACGAGATCAGATACTTTTTTATCAGAGTCGGCGTAAAGTTATTCAGACATGCTGAAGCTACACATATTCAGACTTTCTCATAGCAAATATGGTAAATTATCAGATGCGTAAAAGAAGACAATTTTATTAATCATAATTACATATGATGAAAATCCAGTCTACAAAGGGTTTTTCATCTTCATGATTACATATGATGGAAATCCTTTTTATATAAAGGGTTTCTCATTTTCATTTAGGATCACACCAAGAATCAGCTGCGCCAGGTTATTATATTGGTGGAGATCTTTATCTTCTTCTATAGCACTTCATCGGCTTCTGCAGCCGATGAACAAGAAAATGATTAATGGCGGGAGGATACAGAATTGGGCCTATATAAATTATTCAAGCCCACCCTCCATACGCCATGACAGATTGAGTTGGGATTCAGACCCAACTCAATACTGGAAGACAGGGCCAGACTGCCTACCCTCGTCCACCGTCATGATGGGATAAAATACAGCTTGCAAGCTGTGTGGTCGAATGAGACCCTTTCTCTCTCCTGGACGAATCGCCATATGAAATTGCTGATCATCCCGAGCAAAGGAAGCTATGATATCCTTCCATGATCTATCTTTACAGAGGACATTTGCTCGAAGATGCCTCTTTTTACGGCTCCTTATGAACGAGAAGAACATGATCTTCTTCTACTTCCTCGAGTCAGCATGACGGAACTCGGCAACCATTTCTGTGTGGTGAAGGAAGTATGGGAGAAACTGGTTAACTCAGTCGCCTTTATATAGGCAGAGGAGATCACATTGAATCCCAACAAATTCCTAAATATTTGCCGAGAAATCAGCCTCGTGGAACGAGTCAAAATTGACCGTTTTATGCTTCATTCAAAGTATTTCAAATTATGAGGAATTTAAAAACTTTGAAGGGGGTCTTGTAGAAGCATGAAAAATACGCTACCGAATTATATGCAATATGCATGAAGCCCGCGTAAAGCAGAGTTTCAGTGCTGTGCAGCATAAAGCATGACTTCAGAGCCATTGGCGTACAACAGAGCTTCAACGCTATTCAGCGCAAAACATAGCTTCTGAACAACCCGCGTAATACAGTATTTCAGACTGCTTCAGCGTATAAAGGTTGCTACCTCACCTTTATGGCACAAAACCCATCTGCTTTTAATGCAGCATAGAAGTGTACGAGGAACGCTTCATATTCCTCAATGAACCTGTCAGACAGTACAATGAACCTGACTCCTGACAAAGAGTACTGCACGACTATCAAGATGAAGGCTGTAATAATGATTCGGCACAGAGCTCTAGACTGTCGTTTAGTGACAAAGCCTTGATATAAGACGTCATTTACGCGTTCAAGTAATATGCTGCCTATTTTATATAGGCAGCCATGAGCTTTTACGCTCAAGATGAGACAAAGCTGACCGCCACGTCAAAAGCTGCTCTTCGTACAGAGCTCGAGGCACGTCTCTGCAATTAATATGCGAGATAGGTGAAGATCTCTGCATTTAATGCACGAGATTTTGCTCTATTTCCAATGACTGGGAGAGTTATAATTAGGGATAATACGTCCACATCACCATCCCTGCACATTACGCCATCAGGCCATTTTTAGCTATAGGAGTACGCCGTATGCTATCTCTTCGAAATATGCCGACCTAGCTATTTTCAGCTATAGGAGTACGCCGTATGCTATCTCTTTGAAATACGCCAACCCAGGATATATTTGCAAAGGTATGTGAACAGGCTATCTGATCTAGAATACGCTCAAGACCTCAATTAAGGTGGAATAACTGGCTACCTTTACGCCGGCTACCCATCTATGCATCAGGCTTCTACGCCTACCTGGCTTCTATGCCAACCTGACAGCTATTGGGTTTCTACGCCTATATATCAGCTATTGGGCTTCTAATCCTATTGGGCTTCTACGCCTACTTGGCTTTTACGCCATCAGAACAGCTATTTGGTTTTTACGCCAACGAGACAGTATTTTGGCTTCTACGCCAATCATCTATATGCGAGGGGCAGTTACCTACGTGGCTTGCATGCTGTGATCTTCGCAACAGTTATACGCATTATCTTTTAATGGGACACACGTCACACGCTTATTCAGAAGATCATTTATACGTGGGTAGCGGTTATGATAACCGCCGCGTAAAAGGTGCGGTTCTTTCCGCTGTTCAGTTTCTACGCCTATAAACAGAGACCTCCGTCCATGGAGGTCAGGGGTAGGATTTTATAAGGAGCGGATTTGATCTTTGAGAGACAAAGGTCAAAAAATTAAGAGAAAAGAGTCTAGAGCACAGACAGAGGGGAGTGATTGACGACATTGGTATCGAGCATCCAATCCCTCTTGCGATTTTTGAAGCTTCTCCTTCTTCTACAGCACTTCTTCGTCATCGTGTGGTCCAAGGGACAAAGTGATCGACTGCAGATCAGACTCCTATAGCAATATTTACCAAGATTTAAATTTTGTACTTAACATCCTCGTATAGGATTAATAGTACTTCTTGTTTGTAAACCTAAGAAAGGGTTTCGTATAAACCCATTTTTATTTCTTTCGTTTATTATCAAACACATAGCTACATATATCAATATACATCTCAAACATATATATATATATATATATATATATATATATATATATATATATATATATATATAAGCTTACAATAATAACCACTCCTATAACTATATACATATATATAACTATATACAACTCAATATATATTGATACATAACATATCAACATATAGATACATAGTCATAAGTAAGACATCCTCATATGTATACATAACTACCTATGTATATATATAAATCATATTTCACATATATGTATATATACACACATTTATATGTACACATATATTATAACATTCACCTCAACATATATATATAAACATATATATAGATATCTTTATACATATACATAACACTATATCTATATACATATGTATACATATATTACCAATAGCTACGAACAATGGAAATTGGATCTAGAAATACAACGCAACAAACACATGGAGTGCATCGCACCCGTATCACACTAGATCTATGATACGCTTGCGATACGAGTCCACCACACAACCAAACGTACCCCGAAGGATACGAGCAAATCTAAATTACTATTTATGAATAATACGAAGAGTCAATTACACAACTACGTGTCCGTGTCAAAATGTGATATGCACAAAGTTCCGTATCGGAGAAAACCCCCCAAATCAATACGTATCACCAAATTATTGGGATACGGCCTACACGTACCCAATTATGGATACGACACTAGCCGCAAACAAAAAAACACATGTCAATTTGGTCTAATTGACCAATTAACCAACACAATATATGTCATTCTCGGAATTCCCCCAAAATTAATACAAAATACACCATAACTTTCTCAATAGGCCTCCTATGAACCTAATTCCAATATCTATGGGTAGCCTCATCATATGGGGTGGTTCCTAATGATTAAAACATATATTTAGAACCTAATTAAAGGAAAAAACTAAATTGTACCTATTGGAAGATAGATTCCTAATAAAACTTCTAAATTTGGTAAAATTGGCCTTCAACTTGTAGATCCTTGCTCCTCTTTGTAGATCCTTGCTTTTTCCTTCTAGATCCTTGCTATACTAGTCTCCAATGGTGATTTTAGAAGGAATTAAAAAAAAAATTGGTAGGAAAATGATGTGGGAATAAAGAAATTTGGTTGAAGGAAATTCTAGATCTAGATTTGAAATAAAAAGAGGAGAGAGTAATTTCTCCCTCTTTTTAAATATGCCGGCCCCCCTTGACCCCTCCCTCAAGCTACTATATAAATTCTAAAATACCCCTTGGGGCCTCTCATGAAGAAATAATTAAGGAGGGAAGGTTCTAGTCTAATGGGTTTAATTAAATTAATCATCCTCCTAATGAATGGGCTTGTAATTGGGCTAAATTCTAACTAATTGCAAATGTTGGTCCATGGATCTAATCTAGACTAGTTAGGTCCACGTAACACAAGTCCAAAACAATAAACTAACATCTAGAATAATTAAATAATAAAATAATAATTATACAATATGCATAATATTTAATTTAATTATAAAATTACCAAAATATCCTTTCCTAAAAAATGTGGTAGTGACAAGTCCACCCTTCTTAAAATAATTTTGTCCTCAAAATTCAAATACGAATACTACCCCAGAAAATAACAGAAAGAATAGAACATAACTAGAAAAGAACATACCTCAAGGCACAAACAATATTGGGTAACGCTCTCGCATTTATCCTCTCTCTCCCAGGTAGACTCCCCCGAAGAGTGATGCCTCCATGCGATGCATACCAAAAAAATAGTCTAGTTCCTCAACACCTTCTCTCTTCGATCCAGAATCTCAACTGGCTGCTCTGGATAGCTAAGAGTAGGGCCCACCTCTATCTCCGAGTGATCCAATACGTAACTAGGATCTGCCATGTACTGTCTCAACTGTGACACGTGAAACACATTGTGCACTCCCTCCAATACAGGTGGCAAGTCTAGTCTATAAGCAACTGTACTAACCCTCTTGGGAATAGTGAAAGGTCCGATGAATCGCGGACTAAGCTTCCTGCCTCCACTGAAGCGAATCGTGCCTCATGTCGGAGAAATCCTCAGAAACACCAAACCTCCAACCTAGAACAAAACAAAACCTTAAGAACTTAATCTATAACAAACAACCAATATCAAGTATAAAATAAAATCTAAAAATATACCTCAAATTCCAAAGGTCTCCGGTGGCTATCAGCCCAATGCCGTTGTCTGTCCTACGCCACTCGAAGTCTGTCTCTGATCAGCTTAACTTTCTCTGCTGCATCCACAGCCATCTCTGGCTCTAGCAAACTCTCTCTCCAACATCGTTCCATGACAAGGGAGTACGATATCTTCGCTCGTACAGAGCCTCAAATGGTGACATCTCTATACTAGCCTGTAGCTGTTATTGTAAGAAAACTCTACCAAATAGAGATGGTCCTCCCAAGATCTCCCAAAATCTTGTACACAAGTATGCAGCATATCCTCGAGAGTCTGAATAGTCCTCTCTGACTACCCATCTGTCTGGGGTAATATGTAGTACTGAACTTGAGCTGGGTGCCCAAACTCGCCTGCAAACTCCTCCAGAAATGAGAAGTGAAACGACTATCCGGATTCGAGATTATGCTGACGGGAACCAATGTATCATAATGATCTGCCTCAAATACATCTCTGCCGGTTTCTCCATCATCAAACCTACCTTGAAAGGCAAAAAGTGGACTGACTTGGTCAACCTGCCAACGATGACCCAAATTACGTCTTTTTCTCTTGGAGATCGTGGAAGTCCGGACACAAATCCATAGTAATATGCTCCCACTTTCACTCTGGAATGAGTAATGGCTGAAGTAAACTGCCTGGCCTCTGCCTCTCTGCTTTCACCTGCTGGCACACTAAGCATCTGGATAAAAACTATGCCACTTTCCTCTTCATGCCATACCACCACACACTCTCTCACATATTCCAATACATTTTGTTGGCACCTGGATGTATGAAATACAAAGAGTGATGCACTTCCTGCAATACCCCCTCACGCAGCTCCCCACTAGGCACACATAATCTAATACCATGTTGTAAAGATCCATCCTCAGCAATGGTGAAATCATCCTCCAATCCTGCTCTCACCTGAGCTCTGATGCTCCTCAGAGATACATCCTCATACTGGGCTGCCTTGATCTTGTCCATCAACTCTGAGTCCATCAACTCTGAGTGTATCATGCCCAAGCTCTCTAAGTCCTCCAACTACCGATCCTGCGTCGACAACATAGCTACTGGATACCTGCTCAAGGCATCTGCACTACATTAGCTTTCCTAGGATGACGTTGTAAAGAGATGTCAAAATCTTTCATCAGTTTTAACCATCGACGCTGCCTCATGTTCAACTCCTTCTACGTGAAAACGTACTTCAAGCTCTTGTGGTCTATAAAAATCTCCACACGCTCTTCGTACAAATAGTATTTCCATAACTTCAGGGCAAAGATGACTGCTGCCAATTCTAAATCATGGGTAGGATAGTTCTTCTCATGAGGACGCAATTGCCTGGATGCATAAGCAATCACTTTACCATTCTGCTGAAGAACGCAACCCAGACCTTTCCCCGATGCATCACTATAAATAGTAAAACCTCCAGACCCTGATGGCAACGTCAAATAGGAGCATACATCAACCTCTTTTTAAATTCCTTAAAAGCAACCTGGCACTCCTCTGTCCAAACAAACTCTACATCCTTTCTGGTGAGTCTGGTCATCAGCTCGGCAATGCTCAAAAAATCTTGCATAAACTTCCGGTAGTAGCCTGTCAATCCCAAGAAACTTCTGATCTCTGCTACTGAACTCGGGGTCTTCCATGACTCCAATGCTGCGATCTTCTTCGGATCCACTAAAATTCCATCACCAGTCACAACATGTACCAAGAAATCCACTTTGTACAGAAAGAACTCACAGTTGGACAGCTTCCCAACAGCTTCTCCTTCCTCAGCATATCCAACACAATCCGTAAATGCTCCTCGTGCTCCTCCGGTGTCTTCGAGTATATGAGTATGTCATCGATGAATACCACCACACTTGTCAAGGTACTGGTGGAACACCTTGTTCATCAAGCTCATAAATACCACGGGGGCATTTGTCAACCCAAACGACATCACCATAAACTCATACTGACCATATTGAGTCCTAAAATCAGTCTTCGATATGTCCTCAGGCTTTACTTTTACCTAGTGATAGCCTGATCTTAAGTCTATCTTAGAAAATACCTTGGCACCACTTAACTGATCGAACAAGTCATCAATCCATGGCAAAGGGTATTTATTCTTAATAGTGAGATTATTCAATGCCATATAATTAATGCACATGCGTACCGATCCATCCTTCTTCGGTACAAACAATACCGGGCTCCCCACGGTAAAGAACTAGATCTGATAAACCCCTTATCCTGCAACTCGTCCACCTGCTTCTTCAGCTCAACCAACTCGCTGTTGTTTACTCTATAAACATGCTATGAAATTAGTTCTGTACCTGGCACCAAGTCTATAGAGAATTCAACATCTTGATCTGGCAGCAATCCTGGTTATTCTTCAGGAAACACATCCAAGAACTCTGCTATCAACAGATGTGTCAACTCTTTGTCTTCCACCATAACTCCACAGATAATGCCTTCTTCCTGTTCTGTAGCTCCTCTAGCAAACTCAAACTCTGGCTCTCCTGGCGGACCAAACAAAACTCTACCTCCTCTACAATCTATACTAGCACGGTGCCTACTCAACCAATCCATCATGAGTACAATGTCGTAGCTCGAAAGTGGAATTACAAGTAGATACGCACTCAGCTTCTGACCTCCCTGAGTAACTCTCCAATCCTTGCAAATATCAGTAACCAGGATAATGCCTCCCCCGGTCATGATCTTGCAAGTCCTAAACAAAGACTCAGCTACCAAACCATGCTTCAGAACAAAAGAAACAGATACAAAACTATGGGAAGCACCACTATCAAATAAAGCTAAAGTTGGAATAGAAACAAGAAGAACAGAACCTACGATGACACCTCTCGTGGGCTCGACCTCCTTGACTGTCATATCAAACGCTCATCCCTGACATGCACCTCCCGGATGTTGGTGCTGGGCATAACGCTGCTACTGGGTCGGAAGCGGCTGTCCCTTCGGCTGTACTGCAGGTGGTCTCGCATGTGTCCTCGGAGCTGAACCTGCTCCCTAAACTATACGACGAGGCTTGGAAGGACACTCTCTCAGCTGATGCCCTTTGGTACCACAATATAAACAAACTCTCAAACTTTTCCTGCAAATTTTTTAGATGTGGCCGAACTTCTTGCAGAAATGGTATGAAGCTTGCTGTAACTGTCTTCGTTGTTGTGGTGCTTGGTGAACCGGTGCCCTAGCTGGAGTTCGGTGCTGCTACGACTACTAAAAAGGCCTGGACTGGAAATGAGGATGCTTGGCACTCACAATGCTGCTATTTGCCCCCAGAAAAGAATCGTGATATCTCTTGGGCTTCAAACCCAACTTCCGCTCAACCTTGCGTGCCTCCGCAAGTATCTCCGAGTAGGTCTCATAAAAAGACGTAATGAGGATCTTCACTTCCCAGTTTAGACCATCGCAAAAACGAATAGCTCAAACCTCCGGCTCTCTCACCAAATACTCCATAAATTGGCTTTGCCTATCAAACTCTACAGCGTATTCCTCTACGGACATGCTTCCCTGAATGAGGCTCTTAAACTGCCTCTCGAAGTCTAACCTGTCTGCCCGAGCGAAGAACTTCTTCTTGAAGAGGTTCTTGAATATCTTTCAAGACTGTCCTGCGTTAGCAAGAATTGGCTCATTCCTGAACCAAGTGCGGGCAACGTCGAACAACTGAAGTCCTACCGTCTCAACCATCAGATCCTCAGAAAGATGGGACACCCTCATCAGATCCTCAATGTCCTCGAGCCAATCATCAACATAGACGATGCCCTCCGTCCCCTTGAAGACCCTAGGCTCCAGTTTCTTAAAGTCCTGAATATTGTCTGGCCGAAGTTGAGCAACCTGAGGAGCAATCAGCTGCTGGACCGAAGCTCCTCTCTCTTCTACGGCATGAGCAAGCTGATGAGCACTCTCGATGCCTTACTGCAAGACGTCGGTCTATCTTTGGTGTGCCTCAAACTGAGCCCTCTGTGCCTCCAATATCTCGTAAAATAGTGTAAACATCTGTGTCGCATCTGTTGGCACGAAAGGTAGAGATGTAAGTCCCTCAGATACAGCCGGTACACTCCTCTGAGTAGGAGGTGGACCCCCGAACGTAGCTGACATGCCAATCACCGGAGAAGTGACTGGTGCAAGCCCTCGGGAAGTCGCAGACCTCTCAGAAGCTGCTCTCCCCTACTGTGATATAGTCTTAGGCGGCATCCTGAGACAAAGCGAAAGGAAAGAATCAATATGACACATGATATAAGACACTCAAAAAAAGGACAGTTAAAGATCAAATATCAATATCAAGAAAGAAAGTTGAATTGAATTAAAAGAGTTTTTCCTAGGTGTGATTGAGTATTCTCAGCCTATAGCCTATATCCTATATCCTGAAACAGGCTCGTAATAGCACTCAATTTAGAGCACCACTATGAATCGCACTAATTACGACCTCGAAGACCTGCATGGGCCACCACTAAAAATGTGTCACGACCAGCACCCTAGGTAGGGATGCAAATCGAAAACAATACCCAGCCTACGCCGCAGCATCGACGGTAGAACACTATTTGGTAAATCTATCTAATCAATATAATATGCCACCAACAATATCAATATACTCAATCACAGATCTAAGATGGAAAATAGCACGAATATGATAAAAGAATAAAATAGTCACAATACAACTTACGAGTCAAATAATAACATCAATGAGTCAGAGAAATATTAAATAATAAGTTGGAGACAAATCCAGTACAAAAGAAACTAAACAACTAAACTATGAGTCCCGGGTCGTTTGTCTCAGTCGGGATGAGTCCCTCCTGAGCCAGGGTCTCTGGCTCTAAGCCCACAATATCTTGAGGCCCAAAATGAGTGGGGTACCACTCCTCGGTGTCATGTGAAAAAAATATATCAAGTCAGGAAAGGAGCAGAATACATCTCTAACAGCAGTTCTAATCAATGATATAGACTATGTAACAGTAAATTTATGTGAATATACAAGTTGTAACATATAGGTATAAGAGATATACAATAAAAGAAATACTGGAAATAAATACAAGAATGAACAATATGGCAATAAACAAGAATACTAATGACTAAGTGAGTGAGTACTAGCTTTAATATGTGATCGGCTTTGGAACTTACACATGGATAAGGGCCTGGCTAGTCATACGTATGGTGTATGGCCAACACTCACAAGGAACAAGACATACAAATGAGGGTATGATCACATATCTACACTAAAATACTCTCCACCCCCGACAGGTATAGTGGATCCAACCATGGTACGCCATGACACGAGATTCTCTAGGAAGGTAGCAAGTCTCCCCGAGAATCATTGTCTGTACATGTACAAGAAGAACAAGGAAACAAGGCTTGCACAAGATACACCATATATACTAAGGAATAACATCACATGACGAGATCCGGATATACCAATCTGTATAACCATCGTGTCAAGAAATTAAGGATATCTACACTAGATACACGAGACATAGATGATATCATAAATGAGAAACTATCAGAGAATGTACTCGCCTGAAAACTGGTGCACAATATCACAGATGCCCGGTATGGTGCCTCAAAGACCTAGATAGAGAATATAACATCAATACAAGATTTCGAAAAAAAAGAAGTTGAACTAGTCTACATCTAGGTAAAAGAGTCATTTCTAAGTCAAAACAGTCAAACTAGGTCAACTCTAATTCAAACTGGTCAAACTACCTATTTATAGGGTTCATGAGTCTAACTCTAGGATATTGGGTTCATATACTAAGAATCTAAGCCACACTAGTTAATCTAAGATACTAAGATACCGTATCGCAAGATACGTAAACAAGATATATGAAAATAGCATAATATGCATATTCAATAAATATTAAATATACTAATCCTAATTACAAATGATAAGTGGATACCTTGGCTTTGAACCAACTCGGTATCGCACCACTAAACACCCATCTCGATACTAAACTCAAATAACTTGAGTATCCTTAATATCTTGACACTTACCTTGGTATCTCAAGGTAATGTCACTCAAGCATATAGTTAACTACCCCACTAATTATATACTAATATGTATATATTGATATAATATAAACTACTAGTATATACTAATATCAACTACTAGTATATACTAATATTTATATCAATACCAACTACCAACTAATCACTAAATACTAATACATATATACATGCATATATATACCTACATATAGATAACTTAGAGATACATAAGTATATGTGTGTAGATCTAACTTACTAATCAATCACAAGTGCATATATATAGCTACTAACTAAACTAGGTAACTTTTTAAACTAGTTAACCATCAAGTAAATGAGCTAAACAACTAGCTAACTAGTACTTAACTAGATAACTACCAAACTAGCTAAACTACTAACTACTAGTAACAATTGACTAACTATACTACTAAACTAACTAACTATGAATAACTAACTACTATCAAACAACCAACTACTAACTAGCTGCTCCACCCTAGCTGATACCCTGCTGATGGAGTTGTTGATGGTGCACTGTGCTATTTGTGATACACTCTAAGCTGCTAGCTGCTGGCACTGGCTCACAATTGTTACTGCTGCGTTTGCTGCTGCTGCTGGTGTGCTGCTATGCTAGTGCACTATACTGAAATGTTGCTGCTGGGGTAGCTGCTGCTGCTGCAGCTATGGCACTGCCTTCCTCGCTGCTAGCTCGTGCAACTATTGATGAGCAGTTGCAAAACTGATCCTGTTGCTTCTTTCTTTTGCTGCAGTGCTCACTACGTGTATACTGCAGAACCTGACTTCCCCCTCTGAACATACTTTACACACACACACCTACAAGCATCTATAAACACTCCTATAAACATGTATATATATTCTCTCTCTCTATATATATATTTATTCAAACATATACACTTAACACACACACACACACACACACACACACATATATATATATATATATATATATATATATATATATATATATATATATATATATATATATATATATATAAACAAGCATACAACAATAACCACTCCTATAACTATATACATATATATATAACTATATACAACTCAATATATATAGATACATAACATATCAATATATGGATACATAGTCATAAGTAACACATCCTCATATGTATACATAACTACCTAAGTATATATATAAATCACACTTCACATATATTTGTATATATACACATTCATATATACACATATATTATAACATTCACCTCAACATATATATAAACATATATATATATATATATATATATATATATATATATATATATATATATATATATATATATATATATATATACATATATAACACTATATCTATATATATATGTATACATATATTACCAATAGCTACGAACAATGAAAATTAGATCTAAAAATGCAATGCAACAAACACATGGAGTGCATCACACCCGTATCACACTAGATCTATGGTACGCTTGCGATACGAATCCACCAAACAACCAAATATACCCCGAAGAACACGAGCAAATCTAAATTATTATTTATGAATAATATGAAGAGTCAATTATACAACTACGTGTCTGTGTCAAAATATGACATGCACAAAGTCCCGTGTCGGAGGAAAGCCCCCAAATCAATATGTATCACCAAATTATTGGGATACGGCCTACACGTACCCAATTGTGGACCCAACACTAGCCACAAACAAATAAACACATATCAATTTGGTCTAATTGACCAATTGACCAACACAACATGTGTCAATCTCGGAATTCCTCCAAAATTGATACAAAATATACCATAATTTCTCAATAGGCCTCCTATGAACCTAATTCTAATTTCTATGGATAGACTCATCATATGTGGTAGTTTCTAATAATTAATACACAGATTTAGAACCTAATTTAAGGGAAAAAAATTGAATTGTACTTATTGGAAGATGGATTTCCAATAAAACTTTTAAATTTGGTGAAATTGGCCTTCAACTTGTAGATCATTGCTCCTCTTTGTAGATCCTTGCTTCCTCCTTCTAGATCCTTGCTCTACTAGCCTCCAATAGTGATTTGAGAAGGAATTGGAAAGAAATTTGGTAGGAAAAAAATATGAGAATGAAGGAATTTGGTTGAAAAAAATTCTAGATCTAGATTTGAAATAAAAAGAGGAGAGAGAAATTTCCCCCTCTTTTTAAATAGGCCAGCCCCCCGTGACCCTCCCTCAAGCTACTATGTATAGTCAAAAATACCCCTTGGGGCCTCTCATGAAGAAATAATTAAGGAGAGAAGGTTCTAGTCTAATGGTTTTAATTAAATTAATCATCCTCCTAATGAATGAGCTTCTAATTGGGCTCAATTCTAACTAATTGCAAATGTTGGTCCATGGATCTAATCTAAACTTGTTAAGTCCACTAACATAAGTCCAAAATAATAAACTAACATCTAGAAATAATTAAATAATATAATAATAATTTTACAACATGCACAATATTTAATTTAATTATGAAATTACTAAAATATCCTTTACTAGAAAATGTGGTAGTGATATCCTGGTTGTGAGGATCATTCACCATTGGAGGTGGTTACAAGACTGTTAAGCATCAATGCCAATTTTAATATGTCGCAAGAATGCTACAACCGACTGACAGAGTTGATTATAGAGATCTTACTGGCGGGTGCTATGTTACCTAAAGACTTCTACCGGTCTAAAAGGATGGTGAGATCACTCTAGATGGGATCGAGAAAATTAATACATGTCGCAAAGGGTGCATGATGTACTACAAAGATGACAAGGATGAAGATGGTACAGGAAGGCCTATCGGTGCAAGAAAGTTGACCGATTCGATGTACTACTTGCCTTTGACACCGCGATTGCAGAGGATGTTTATGGTGAAGGAGACTGCCAAAAATATGAGTTGGAACAGACGAGAACAGATTGAAGGAGTGTTGGATCACCCATCCGATGGAGAAGCATGGAAGCAATTCGATATAAAGTATCATAATTTTTCTTCGGATCTGCGTAATATAAGATTGGGGCTCTCCTCTGACAGTTTTACCCCATTCAGACTTTCAGGCTCCCAGTAATCGTGTTGGCCTGTGATCGTCACCCCGTATAACCTACCATCTTGGATGTGCATGAAGACTCTGTTTATGTTCTTAACCTTCATTATCAAGGGTCCAAATAATCCGAAGAGGAACATCGATGTGTACTTACAGATAGAGAAGGTCGAGATGACTCTGTTGGCGCATGATCAAAGCTATCCTCCATGCATGCCTCCGGATGAGACGAGGATGAAGATTTGGACCGACGGGCCTAATAAGTAAGTTAATTAGTTAATATTTTCCAAATAATTATATCTTTATATTCATAAATTTAATTATCGTTGTATAGATATCATCCCTCGGCGGTACAGAGACCACTGGGGGTGTTTCTGAGGCAGAACTATGGTGGGCCTTGGATCAACTACTCAGATGCTCCTGAAGATAGGAAGGCATTCTAGTTTATCCATTTCAAGGTAAATATATATTTACTTTTAATATCAATAATTATTTATGCATATTATATAACTCTCTATTTTACTTCTTATAGAAAATCTATTTCTATCCACAGCATCGGGCTGAGAAGATCAAGGAGTACTTTTCTTCCGTCTCCACAAAGCTGATCCGTGATGCGATCAACGATCAAAAGGATCATGATCGCTCCAGAAACCATATCCACGGTTGGATCATGCCTGAGAAATGGACTGCGATAAAGGTGAGATTCGGCGAACCTAGGTACAAGCAAAGGTCGGGGAAGGCAAGGCGACTAGGTCGAAGGCAAAAAAGTAGTGTGGTGGCTCGATTCCCATGATGGAACATTTTTGTTGTCTGGTATGTATTATATTGAATATATATTATTTTAATAAAAGTAGGATAAGATATTTAATTTTAATAACAAATAATATAATTTTCAACAGGTTATACTGAGAGGTGAGGATGCCAACATTGTGACCGTCTTCCTGGCCACCCATCGAAAGGGCGAAAAGCTCTTCGATGAGAAGGCCACACAGACCTATGTACGTTTTACTACCCTGTATTAGTTTTAATATAACTTAGAAAATAGAAAAATAGATATCTATAAGTTAGTAATAAGTAACTTAGACTTTAGCAACCATATTTCTAGGACAAGTATCTTAGACTACATGAGTAGATGACTACTAGTGCACCTGCAGAGGGAGGAGATAGTACTTTCTCACAACCCTCTACAGCTTCTTTAGCGGATGATCTCTGGATGACCGCCATTAGTGTTCATCCAGGGCCCCCTCTGTCAGTCTATATTTCTCGCAGCCTTCGCTAATGTCAGGATAAGCCCAAAGGGCGTTAACCATTAGATTGTTGACAAGCATGACGAGTTGCTATAGAGGATTATGAAGCAGCCCCAGTCTCAGCCGCAGATCGACGATGTGACAAATACTACACGTTTTGATGCGCTCGACCTTAGCCATTTGGAGATCAGGACTCTGAGCCAGACAATGGAGCACATCTTTACAGAGCTCAGGACTGAGCCAGACTATAGAGAACAGCTTGGCGACTCTGGCCGTGTTTATGGAGTACATATATAAACAGAGCTAGAGGGGACGCATACGGCCATGCGTAACTCACTTGTGAGATTACATTCGGCGTAGGATGTGATGAGTCGGGCAAAAAGAACTTCGAGGATGGTATCTGCCATGAATTTATACAATGCTCGACTGCTAGCATTGGAGCAGATACGTCCTCCTGGTTCGTCGATATCGACACTGCCTTCATCACTGCCTCCTCCATCGGCATCGGTAACGCTTTCACAAGAGCAGTATGAGTTTCTCTTGTCCCAGATGCGCGATGGTGCTCCTCATGATCAGTAGTAGTCCTTGTTTGACAAGATTTTAGTGTGTTTGTGTATATTGGCCCATTCTTGGGTCTTTGATGTATTTATTTTATATTTTTTATTACATTCTGAGATGCATGTGACACTTATTTTAAATTTATTTATCTAGTTCTTGGGACATATTTAGTGTAATATAACTTTGTAGATTTATTTCTATGTGAGTTTAGTTTATTATTTATATTAACTATATGTGAAGTTACTGGTCTTAAGTGTTCCACAGAAGTGGTCAACGAACCCAAGGAATTCAATGGAGGGTTGCTCCGGATCTATTTATATAAATTATGATTTTATAACTGTAGGTAGAGTTTTGTTGGAAATTTTTTACAAACTTCATCCTTTTTTTTAATATAGCCACATTTTGCGACATTCAAAGATGTACAGTTATGTAGCTATAGAATATCAGAACATTCGCTACCTGGTACCATGGACGTTGCTAGTACGTCACTACACGTCGCTAACATGCCGACTTGGCAAAACATGCTATGTCAGCATTGTTGTAGCAAAACTTCGCTCATAATATCGCTAATATAGCGACGTGTTGCGACCAAAGATTATGTCGCCAATTTAACGATGACACGTTGCTAATCGTCATATATTCTGCAACATCTTCTGGTCGCATATATGCGTCGCTATAGCGACGAATAGCGACGTTTTGTTGTCAGCGACCATGTAATACGCGACAACGTAAAAATATCGCTAATTAGATCACCAAATTATTTTAGCGATATTAGTTTACATATTAGCGACGTATTTGGACATCACTAAAAAGACGTATTTGGACATCACTAATATGTGTTATTCTGGTAGTAACAACTCGAGAACTATACAAACAATAATATTCTATAAATTATGTCCTCTATATTCAATAGAACCAACATCTCCGGCCGTAATGATTCAATTTGCCAACCAAGCTCTAGTGCCTAAACTCGTCCAAACAAACTCTGCACCTGCAAAGATCTTTTGGGGGTTCAGTACATTAGGGAATTCAATGGTGAGTAGCCTCCATCCTACTCAACTAAAACTAACACATTGAATAACTATATGCAAGCAAACTTATGTGGTCTTTCTAATCTTGCCTTAGGATAAGTTATATGACATTGAATTACTTGTGTCCACAAGCATAAAAGTGTCACACAATAGAGTTAAACTTATCCAATACTTACCGTTCTTTTTTGTCAATACAACAATGTCATTTATAAAGTACTAGAAACAATGTGTCACAAGGGTGTCCCTACAGAAGAAAATTGTTAGTTTTCAAAAATATAATTATGTAGTGCACTCATCCTTGCAATTAAACCGATAGACCTGCAAGCAGGTTAACGTTAGCATACAACCTACCTATATAAAGGTCACTGGCGATACGCCATCTTGGACTATCTCGAGATAGACGGTGATCCTTCTAGCAGTTGGTAGCTAACCCCTTGAAAGTTTCTGAATTTCCCCTATTGCATCGCACACTTCAGTCTGACTATTGAAGGTCTCGTAATATGTCATGATACTTTAGTCACGGATTTTACCTGGGTCCCTCCTAGGTCGACACAATTTGGTGCCCCTACGAACATCCATGACCACGTAAATGCGCAACAATTAATCAAATAAGCACATGGTACGAAAGAAGAATAACTATATAAACACATCCTTTTTTTCTACTATCATACTTTCTCAAGCCATCACTTGCATAACTCTTTCCAGTCTAGGGATTATTTCATCTAAGCAGTTCCCAGTCCAAGTATGCTGCCTAGGTGACCCAACGGTTTCAAACCTTTCAATGTTACCAATCTTCTAAAACTACTATACAACAATCATCATATCTAAAGCAATATAACAATTTGTTATATAATACTGTACAATAGTACCATAAATAATGTGATAAGATACTACAATAGTAAGATATTTTATTTTTATAGCAGCAAGTATAAATAGTCCACGTAATAAGTAAAAACAGATCTACTTTACACAAGTCTAATTCCCCAGTTTACGATTCAATGTTCTATAACAGCACGATAAAAAAAATTACAATCCTTTCTATTATGCTTTTTTTATTAGCATGCAACAATTCTTATAGCATAGAACTAAACATGTTGCATTCTTATCATTATTGTAAAGGTAAAGGAGAAAAGGATCAAAACCATCCACATAAAAAAATAACTATCTGCCACGCCGAGAAGAACTCTAAATAATCTTATGAATGAACCCAAGTCCAAATGGTCCTTCAAGCCAACAAACCATATCAAGCACCAAGCGGAGCGGTGCATTATATAATACACCAATCAGAAAAAAAAATTATCCTTAAAATTTACAAGAACAATCTAATTTAACTGTATCACAAACCAAATGAAGAACTTATACTCAATCTCTAAATCAAACTCCAATGCCGACTCTACGACAGTAAGACCATCCAAACATTCTAAATAAAACCAAAGCAATCATGAAACACATTTATATCTGAAGAATACTTGAACAATATTCCTTCTCCACACAACAAACACATCTACAACAACTCTTCACTTATGCCAAAGCCTTCTTTTCTAATCCTTAGCTATATTAAACACTCAAATATATAAACTCATTGAATCCATGAAGCTTTTTTTCGTATATCCAACTTCAATACGACTTACATAACATCAAATATCACTCGAACACACTTTTCATTCATTCCTCAATCAATGCAAGGGCCTTCACACCTTATGTTAAATTTATTAAACAGCTAATGAACTCAATCCAACAATATCCAAGCTTCACAAACATCCTCTGTTTCCATCAATAATGCATCTCACCAAATCTACACTGTTCAAACTCACTGGAAAAAACTATCACAAACCGCACCAAAGGACCAAATTTAGAACTAGGGCAAACATACCAAAGCATTATACCTCAATTTACTTTGAATCGAAAGAACTAACCTAAATCAAACCAAATGATATCGCCAGTTGAAACCAAGTATTTGCACCATCAACCAATTCCAATAGTTTTTAAGACATCTGATTCAATTTCCAATCAATCTTCCAAGCCTGACAGCATTACGATATCAATCACAATCATATACCAATACTTAAATCTAGCAAAATTTTACTCTCTCCAAAAACTCACCATTTCATCTATTCATATTCTATCCCCCAAGAATTTCTTAATCCAAGAGAACAACCAACCAAATCCAATTCACTAGCCAAACCTAAATCACTTATTATATATATATATATATATATCAATCAATCATACTCTTCCAAACATGATCTCAATCCTGATAACATCGTCTAATTTTGACCAATTGTTCTATTTGTCTTCATTTAATCCCAAGGAATAATCTTAATTCATCTCTATCTTGCAATATATCAAAATCGGTATCCATCTCGCTTAACAACTTTCTTCTAATAACATAAAATCTAAACCATCAAAAATCTAATCTATTCCAATAGCGAACAAAATTTTTGCCAACCAATTTCTTATGATGACACGAACGATATCCTAAGTATTTTAGATGATGCATATCACAATGTTACCTTAGGTAAGATTAATCCAAATTGAAGTCAATTCAAATCCAAGGACCTCACTACCATCAATAACTTCTTCCAAGCGCATAATTTTAAATCACATCCCAATTCATCAACAAATTTCATTCATCACCTGTAATGCCCCACGACGCTCAGTTTAGAAAGGGGGATCATTGGCACAACGATGTTTGGACTTGATTTATGTAGCGTCTTGCTCGAAGTCCCGCTCGGCTGAGGCAAGTCCTCATTTAGGTAGGTGGCTTCGGTAAACTCGTCTCTGCTTGGCCTTCACACTTATTAAAATGGATGATATATTCTAGTCGTTAGGCAATAACTTGATGCATGCTAATAAAAAAGATGAATCCACTTAGATAAGGGAATAATCCTATCATATATTATATTGTATAGAACATGGAATGTAAACTTTTTAATAGAATTGGATCCTCGCACTGTTACTTTAGACTTGTACAAGTAGAATTGCTTATATTTTCAAGTAGACTATCTTATATTCTATTATAGTACTTAACTTTTATACTGTTGTAATGCTTGTCACCTAGACTATGCCACTGTTTAAAATACTTCATAGAATATATTTTATTCAGTTTAGACAGGAAGACTATCAAGTAGTTGTTCCAAGTAAGAGGTAAAAACATAAAAAGTTTTCAGGACAGTTAGGTCGCCAAGGCAGTCCCTGGACTGGGAGTTGCATTTAGATGAAAGTTTAAGAAAAGTCAGAATGGATCAAATAGTATGGTAAATATTGAAGAAAGATTATATCATGCATGGTCACGAACAACTTGTACACAAGGTAAGATTTGGTTCTCGAACGATCTTCGGGGCACCGGGATTGTATTGGCCCGGGAGAATTATATCTAGTGTAGGTGATTCGGGAACTTGGATCACCGTCTAACCTAGCTAGTGTAGCTATTCTAGTTGAAGTACTAGCACTAAGGAATTCGGGATAATTGCATGGTAGCTTGCAACTCGTGAATGCAGGGATCACCGTCTAAACTAGGATATAGTCCAATATGGCTTATGGTGCTAGTAACCTTCATATATATTAAGTCGGCTTGCTAGCTGCGATCCGCATGTAGGATATAGTTGTAAATAGTGAATGGATACACGACACACCACATATTTTGAGCCAAATACTTATCTTCAGCCTTGACACGCTCTTGACACCTTGGGTATATGTTTTCTGATTCATCATATATATTTTGTTATCGTTTGACATATCTTTTGGCATGAAAGGAACAGAAGGTAAGTGTTGGTAAGTTGAACCTATGTTACTTGTATATAGATGACACTTTTATGTATGTGAGACGAGTATACCTTATATTCATATGCAATGTAACTAATCCTAAGCCAAGATTAGAAAGACATTATAATAATTGTATACACTCACATTATTAACGTGTTGGTTTTGTTGAGTGTGCGAGAGGCCCCTCATCAGTGCATTTCTATGTACTGATATCCCACCAGACCTATGTAGGTACGGGAGTTTTCCTCAAGCGCGCTAAGGCATTGGAACTCGTTCTGGCACCTTGGAGCATTGCGACCGAAGCTAAAATTTCTTATATATGGGACATAATGTATAAAACATCATCTATTGTATTGTTCTCAAGTTGTAAGCCTCAGGACATAATTTATTGTAATGAGAGAGAGCTTGAGCGATTGTAATCTTGAATTCATGTTGTTGTAACCTCTATTTCAATATCAATAAAGATCATCATTTCTTTGTATTACTTATGTTGAATTCAATTTTTTTGCTTGGTATCAGAGCACGACTTTGTGTCCTTGGCTCCTATTGATTCTCTAAGTTTGAGTTGCATATGATATCATTAATGCTCTCTCTTGATGTTTTGCGAAATATTTCATGCAATAAGTCTAGATATTTTATAAATCTCATATAAGTATTTCGTTGACCATGGATAGATATGTAGAAGGCCTAGTTGGCTGAATTATGCTAGGCATTACATACCTAGACTTATGTTGGTGTAAGCAAGTTTTTGTGCGAGATCATGATATTTTTGAACGAGAATTAGTTGGGTTCAGTTTGTTGGACGTTGGATATCTATCGATATAAGTGTTATTGAAAGGTAATATTGTCAATGCAAAATAGAAGGAATGTGCTGAATCAGTTGAATGTTCAAGTGGACGTTGAGGTTTGCCAAATGTCTTGAACCATGAGTGGTGTATAGGGGTAACCGTGGGAATATTCGATCGATTGACACTTTGGGTTATGAAAGAGTCTATCAACAACGAGCGAGATAGTGCAAAGCCTTACAATGAGTATTGCTTAGTTAGTCGTAAATTTAAATTGTCTCGTGCGATATGGGTCGAGATGATTGAGGATAAGTCAGCAAAAATGAGATAGAATCGGATAAGGATCAAAATGGAATGAGTTGGTTGAGGAAATCTTTGGATCACATGTTATAGCTTGGGATCAGATGTAATCGAATGACGAATTAAATAAGACGAATCGATAGCACGATTTGGACGATAACACGATTGGGAAATAGTAGCTAGAAATTTGACTTGAAGACATGAGGATGACTCTGAGGATTGCAAATTTGCATTGGTTGAGGACTTGAGGAAATTTGATAGAAGATCAAATTTTGGACTTGGATAAGTGGATACGATATCAAAACTTGGCAGATAGTACAGATTGATACAAGTGAAGGAATTATGTTGATCGATGATCTGAGATAGGCGATAGCAAGTATGATCTTGAGTTTGGACGAGATGATCTCATATCTAGTTTGGAAGACAACATTGGTTAAAATGAGTATAATATTGTTAAAGAATAATTTTATGGTTGTGTGAATATATTTGACGAAATCGAAGTATATCGAGGATAAATAGACTTTGGCTTGAGGATTTTCTAGTCAGATCAATGATAGGTATGTTATCGATTTAATCTTTGAACTCTGTCGTCTTGAGAAATGTTATATTATGGAATATGAGATGATCAAATGTTAACGTTAAAGTTTCAGACGACTTGATCGAAGGGACCACGAGTATGAAATAATTGGATATTAGTTAGATACGGCTTGGTGAATGTTGAAATTTTGGTGAGTGATCTCTGATTCGAGGTAACGAGACTAATGATTTTAGAGAATGTGAATAGATCCATAATTTGGATAGAATGAGTATGTAATAGTGCTTATGGTTTGATGATAAAGTAAGTTTGAAGATACAAGTGAATCATATGTGTGTATCGAGGATGTGTTAGTCTAGAACTTGAAGTAAGTCATGCTCGATGGATTTATGATCGAATACATAGTTTATGTTGGACGACTTAGGGCTTATTATTTGAGATTGGTGACTTAGGAAATTTGATGTACGGTTTGGTGATTGAGACTTAGGAGAATGAGATGGATGGATTCTATCGCTTAGATTTGAGTATAAGGACTAAGTAAATCGCTCGAGATTGATGTTTGTCGATCGAGATATATCGAGGATTTTGTTAGAATGAATTCACGCTAGGACTAGCTTTGCTAAATAAACTTGGACCCCTTGAACTTGAGCGTTGATGTTGGTAAGATAATATATGCTCGATGTTTAAAAATTTGTGTGAGACAAACTTGGGTAGAATACCCCATACTATCAGATGATGGTTTAACCCTAGGATTAGGGTAAGTATAATAAAGTTTGATTGCAATATGAGGATGGTGATCTTAATACATGACTTTGATTTGGTGAGCTGACCTAATGGTTAGAAAGATGACCCTATGTTGAGAGATAAAAACGGCTTGATCGAGCTTACATGGTTGCCTAGATAGACTATAGAGCTGTGACACCAAGATTTAGAGTTAGATCTTATATTTGATGTGTGCTCTAGAGAAGTTTGATGTGATTAGAATAGACTATGGTACTTAGATATTAGTCGGTTGATCATTTGAAGTTGGATAGTGTCATGACCCGCTCCCACTTTTAGGATACAAGTACGTAGACAAGTCTAGCCCACGCCACTATATCAGCGGTAGTACATTGTCTATGATACACAATGGTACATAAAAAGTAACGAGATATGCATATCATCCATATACTAAGTCATGAGTCCGAAATAAACTTAATAGTCTCAATAATTTATTTAAATAAAAATAATCCACTACAACTTAAGATGGTCTCAGGAACAAACCCGGTAGAATAAAATAGATATAACTAGAAATTAAAGTCCACTAAGCATACTAACTAATAATAATAATTCTTATATTCAAGTAGAGAAAAAGAAGTCAAAGTTTTAGCTCAACATATACCTATGTCTGTTTTCAAAGTGCAAAGAGTAATTGATCAAATTCACGGGCGTTCTTATGAAGAAACACTTATGATACTGGAACTCGTGCCTTATCGAGCATCTTTTCCTATTTTAAAATTACTTTATTCTGTAGTAGCGAATGTTAGACATAACATAGGTTTGAATGAAGTTGATTCTTTCATTGGTAAAGCCAAAGTCAATGGAGGTCCTTTTGTGAAAAAGTAAAGACCTAGGGCTTGAGGACGTAGTTTTCCAATAAAAAGACCAACATGTCATATAAGAATTTTATTAAAAGAGATATCTAGCTACCATTTATACTAGAGCGAATGGATATCTTGATCCGTTAGGAATCGGGCAGGTAAAAAAATTTCTCATTCAATTGCGTAACTACTTAAAAAATAATAAACCTCAATTCCAAAAAATTATATCTTCTACCAAGACATTTACTGAGCAAGCAAAAATCCTTTTGAAGGAAGCTATTCAGGAGCAGATCAAACTGTTTCTACTTGAAGAAATCATAAGAAAGAAAATATGCTACTCCGCATCTGTAGAAGAGACCGTCACGTTGGTAACGTCAATGTCACCAAGGTACTCACCATATATCTCGGGCCAAATCACGTTATCTAAAGCTAAAAAATGTATTTAGTCAAGATTAGAGCAAGATCACCATAATGCTACGCTACACAATATAATATACAAGCATGAAGAATAATATTAAAGGAAATAGGAACTATAGGAATGTTATGGTATGATGAGAAGAGTACAATTATAACATGGTAAAAATACGAAAGTATACTCAAGAAAGATGAAAAACTAGACAATTAGTAACAAGAATCATGTCGCGTGTACAGCGTGTTCTAAAATACTAGTTTTCGGCATATGGACGGTTTGGGATATACGTCATTCGTACGTGTGGTGTATGACTGATATTGTTCAGGTATACAGAAAGGAATTTGTATAGGAAATGCAGACCACATGCATGCTTGTATCATTCCCCCACCCATAACTCACAAGAAAATATGTTCAATATTAAACGGTATAGGTAAAAATGATAAACAAGTAATCGTGAAGCATTCTTAGTGAACAAATATAATAAAGGTGAACATAAAAAAAGTAACTGAGACAGACTATCGCTCGTACACAAGTAATAATCATTATGAATCAAGAACTATAACAAGATGGAATATGAAGAAGTAACTGAAAAGATGACACAAAGATACATGCAGTACAAAATAGAGGCAACATAGGTCATAGTGACATTTGCCTGCTCGAGAAGATGATGAAGTCACAAACTCAAGATGTCGTAATCCCGATCTAGCCTATCACATAATTTAAAACAAGTTACATTTACAAAAGTGGTTAAATATTTTTCTATTTTAATTCTGAATAAAATCACCTAAAATCATATTTAATCTCATTATATTCTGATTTTAAAGTTTAAACCAAAATTTTTGCCCAAAGAAAATTAAGTTTACAAATTCAAGATTTGTGACACGCAAATCGAGACATTCTGTTGACTAAAAAGTTATATACACAAAATAATATTTGAGTATCCAAACATGTAGATTTTAGCGCTACATGAACGTTGGAATCGACAGTTTTATCGAATCTCGAATCGATTAACGGATATTAGATTTATGGCCAAAAGATTGTAGCTTCAGTAGATCACTAGTTAACTACAAATTCATTAATTTTAGAAGAATATAAACATAACATATTAAATTATGGAAATTTTATATGTTATAGGTCTCTATGTCATTTTTTCAAAAAATAAAATGGATCACGTTTTCGTGTTCAAGAAGTCCCCTAATGACAAAAATATCGAAACACATTCATTTTACGGACACCTAATACTTTAAAATATTTACAAAAATTACTATATATATTATGAAAGCTTGTATCAATACGGTTGTAACAAAAAAAATTGGAGGTAAAACAGAGTCTGGAGCTAGGAGATACGGTTCTTCCAAGTCGCTATGAGTGCTGAAAACGAGGTTGATTTTGTGTCAAATTTTGGGATATTGTGGATGAAAAGTATAAAAATTTTGGGAAGAAAAAGATGAAATAAGAGCTTATTTCATAAGTTTAGTAGGTAAATATAATGAGTAGAGACTACCTAATTTAAATATAATCAAGAATAGTTAATTTGGATAGGATTATGATTAGTTCAATTAAGGATAGGTTTGAATAATTATAGATATAATTCCAATTGGATTAAATGTACTTAGGAATACTAAGGTTTGCTAGATTTATTTAAATGGAGATAAAATTTAATTCAAATATGGTTATAAGATTAGGATAACATTTATAATCATAATTAGTTATGATAAATTTAAGATTTGAATAGAGTAAGTTGTTGTTTAAATTATTCTTTATATTTATCTCAATTCTTTCTTAACCAATTAAAATTAATATATGTATATAATATTATAATAAAATATTGCTAAATTTTATTTAAATTAAAATAATAATCTAATTCAAAAAAAATTATAAAATCCTGGGGGAGGGGGGGGGCTTACAGATAGATCGTGCGATCGAAAGAACGAGTTGGTATCGAGGACAAATTGGATTGATCTTATTGTCGGACTTATAGAATTGATCGAGAAAGTGGGATAATGAATAGAATCATAAATTAAAATCGTGTATTTGAACGACGCAATTGATAGTAGTATGAACTATGGATTGGAATTTGCTAGGTTCAGATTGATCTTACTCGTGGTAATATTGAGATTACATAGACTGGAATACTTGGGATATCGATCGTGTTATCATATGGATTGATCGAAGGAATAGATGGTTAGTTGACAGAACGAATTGGACTTGGATGATTTTTGATTTCATGTTATTAGAAGAACTATTGAGGAGCGAGATGGATAGAAGATCAATGCGTCACATGGAAAGAAATAGATTGATGAGTATCCCTTGAAGATTATGGAAACAGATTTATACTTGATCGAATTTGGACGATGTCATCGGGATTAAAATTATGTTTTGGAAGAGGGTGATCGAATTATGCATAGTAAGTGACTTGGATTTTGGTCGATTATTTCATAGACTTGAGAAGTTTTTAAAGATAGAGTGAAGATCGATTCCGTCACACTCCGCTCCCAGAATACTGACAAATAAAGGGATGGATATAGCCAACTACGCACTACGAAGTACCCAAATACACCGTAATATGATAATTACTGTCTATAGACAAGAGGATGCATACTACAATCAATTCTTCTATGGTCTCACAGGACATTTATGTCTCACAATCAATCAAATAAGAAACAGTAAATAAAGAGCATATATGATAAAGCAGTAAGGTGTCCCAGATGCTCTATCAAAATATTCTAGAAACTAGTTGTACAAAATGATGAGATACTAGAGTGTCAATAGTCCATAATTATAAATTAGCTGTATTCTGAATAAATACAATCATGCAAAAGAAACTAAATACACAGAATATCTGGCTAAACATGTGTTGGTGGCTAAACGCCCAAAAGAGTATCAAAATAATATATCATAATGGTAGATAAGAAACCCATTCATGTCCCTCGGTGGCCACACTCCTAGTGCGCACCATTGGTCAGATATAACGCTAGATTATCGGGCTCTGCTACTAGATCTGGCCAGACAAAACTAGCGAGGTCAGGCGCCGATAGCAAGTACCACAAGGAAGCATAAGTGAATGAAACAAAATCTAAACAATACAAAAGTAGGACAAGGGCCAAGAATCATAGGCGTCTACCCTATCATCGAGGAAATACGATACCCCTATACCAAACAAGGACAAGAGGTGTTGTATCATGCCGAGATAAAATACATCATATGACTATGGCCAGGCTAAGGGAGTCTGCGTCGTAACTTCTGTTCATAGCCTGTTGTAGCACAATAATCTAATCCTATAACTAAACAAGGACAAGGGTTGGACCATGCACCACGATAGTCCATATCCCTCAGCTACTAACAGAAGTTACAATATATAATAAGTACACAATCAGATATAATTGGTTTAAGTAAGTCGGCCAATCAGACCTACGGCTTGAAATGTGAAGTCCTGATTATCCCAGCGGTATAATGCATATAAGTAGGGATCCTCATATTATGATATGTACAAGAAGGATTAGCCAAACCAATAATAATGTATCGCATGTAAAGTATTCACCGGTCCCTCGTAAGGCCACTGTACTAAACAGATTAATAATAACGCATCGTATATAATAGTCAGATATTGTACTCCACTAGTGCGGATGATACATAGTATCAGTGGTGGCCAGCCTTGCACTCCCCAATAATGTCTGAAGGTAGCTAGCATGTACGATCTCGGGATCCCGTTCTCTCCTAATGCTGCTATAAATTTTAGTTACCTAGATTAGCCCTACAGTTGTATAGAATCTCACGTCATGGTAACGTGATTATCTTTGAGATGTCGTACCTCAGTATGAGTATGCTAAATATTAATCCACATTGATTCTCGTCTCAATCTAGATTTACTCCAAGTGTAATGCACAATCAAATAAACATCTTAAACACACTACAACTACTGACTAACTACAAGAATGTCTGTATAAAGAAAAAAATGAATATACTATAACAGGAATATTAAGATCATATATCACCTCAGTGCATAATACAGTCAGGTAGCACCTCAATGCAATATCAGGAACATATGGCACCATAGTGTAATATCAGGACCATGTGGCACCTCAGTGCAAAATAGAAAAATGTGGCACTTTAGTGCATATTACAAGCAGTATAACCTCGGTACGGCATCAGGAAGTATCAGCATGAATAAAAGTAATCAAGTCAGGATCTTGGGTCAATCAGTCAATCAAGTAAAAAAATTTTGCTCACATTATAGCATGTGTACCAGGTCAGATATACAGTCAATGTATCTACTGTAAAAGTCTATCAACTACTCTAATTGAGCCTACAAATCTATCCTCAATCACTTCAAGTAATGACCATTATCAGGTCAGGTATATACAGTTAGAGCCTCTACTATAATAGTCTATCATATCTTTGTTAGCCTACAAATCTATCATAGGGTGCATCAAGCAATAATCATCCCCTATAGAGCGGGAACCACCTGGATTCCTAAGTCAAATGTTATCTACAATAATATAGTGTTATAATAGGGGATTAAAATAGTTGAAGAAGATAAGAAAAACAGACAAAATGGTCAAACAGGCAAAAATAGCTAAACAAAGGCCAAGGCATGCGTACTCTACGCACTACCCTTCACACTCGAATCACTCTACACACTCTAAGAACTATGTGTACCCTGTGCACTCTACTGTAAAAGTCTATCAAGTCCTAGTTGAGCCCAAAATTATATCACTAGGTATATCAAGCAATGATCATTATCCAGATAATTTGAGAACAACATAAGTCCTTAAGTTCACTATCACATACAAAATCACAAGATTATGATAAAAAATTAATAAAGTCGAATAAAATAACAAAAATTTAAAAATTAGCCTTTTGTGCCAAAAATAACTTCTCTACGCACAAAACAACCTAAAATAGCTTCTCTGCGCACAAAACAGGGTTTCTGCGCAAATCTGCACAAAGAGGAGGTCTTCTGCGTAGTTCTGTGCCCAAAAAGGGGCCTCTGTGCAGTTCTGCATGCTGGGCTCTCAGCACAGTTCTGACAGGGCTCTATGTGCATTTCTTCTTGTTGATAGGGATCTTTATGCAGTTCTGCGCAGAATACTATTCTTCGTCCCGAAACAACAGCTAAAATCTATGGAAAGTCACAAACTTGTTTCAGCCATAAAAATCTTATTTTAAGTCAGAATTCGAAGATTCCAAGGTCAAAATTGTATGAAATTAATTCTCTACAACATGTGATAATTAGTTTTCAAAAATTCTAAGTTTTAAGAGATTAATTCCATGAAAAACTATAAGGACACTATGTAAAAACTTTGATCTACTCCAAACCATTCATCAAAACCGAAAATACCACATACTAAAGTTGTAGAGGATAACAAGATACACATTATAGATGAAAAATATGCAAGAATATCAAAGAAAATGAAATATAAAGGAAATCATGGTTTCTCCACTTTGTGCCCTAAAAATTACAATCCAAGCCTAGTCCTTTACTCCTCCTCCAAGAAGGATTCAAAAGTCACACCCTAAGTCTTAAGACTTAGCTCTTAGGGTTTGGTTTCAAGCTTAAGGAAGAAGTAAGTAAAGAAGAATGGAGAAAGAAGAAAAGAGAAAGTAAAAATGGGAGAGGAAAGAGAAAAGTAGGGGTTTATATGAAGTGGGTCTAAATTACCTCCATCCAAATCTTCACCTCATTTATCTGGCTCTCCAATCCATCTCAACCATCCAAGAGAAAACACAAGGGTTTGATGGACAAAAGGGTGAACCGGATTAGGTATCCATTCTACGTACGGGTCCTAGTACGGGTCTATGTTATTAGTTTAAATAATGTGTATTGAAATATGTTATAATTATTATTAATATGGGTTAGTAGGCTAAACTTGATGTGACCATTAGACTCAACCCTAGATTAGTCACTTTGGGAACCTAACTAGTCAACCTCTTCATGAGATTAGAAATTTGATCAAGTTTTCATTATGGATGAAAACCCCACTTATTGGAAAATCTTTCATAAAATCCTAGATAGCACTTTGGTCTTTGTGCCTTGGCAAAACCCTAGGTCTCTAAGTGGCCGGCCCTATAAGGAGGGGGGAGCCTCCCTCTAGCCTCATTAAATATTTATAAAAATTCTAGTTTGAGTTCTTTCCCAAACCATCCTCATTCATCCACAAAATTTTAGAAAATCAAATCCCAATCCCTCTCATTTCCCTCATCTAAGAAGCCTACAAGCTTAGGTTTCAAGGAGCATTAGAGAAGAAGAAGCTTGCATAGGGGATCCTTGGTTTTGCATTAGGAATCCATCTCCCAAGAGGTAAAATTTTGAAATCTCTCTTTTAAATTTGGTTTTCATTGTTTTGATAACCATTAGGAGCCCACCCATGGTTTAGAAATAGCTACAAGGAGAGAGAGTGAGTCCCTATTGGTTCCATAGAGTTTTCTCCATGGTGTTGTGTCCATATTGAGGGTTTTGTGTTCATGGGTGTGTTTTCTCTATTCGTTATTATAAATATTTATATTATATATAAATAGATGTATTTATTATATATATTCATTATAAATAAAGTATTTGAGGTTTTGGCATGAAGGTTGATAGTGTAACATGACACCGGGTATCATGACAAATGCATTCCAGGTGTTTGAGATTATGACAAATAAAATATGTAATCTATTTAGGGTAATTTTCATATGATTATATATATATATATATATATATATATATATATATATATATATATATATATATATATATATATATATATATTTATATATATGTATACATATTAGTAATTAAAGTATCTTGGTGTGTGAGTGTGATGTGCACTTACCAGCAGAGGGAGGGTTGACTGTGCACTGTGATAGTGCACATAAAGTTTTAGGGTTAACTAATTCTCTGTGTGTCTCACAGTGCGAATCAGTTGGTTGGTGAGAGGGTTAGATGTGTTATTGTGATGAGGATTGTGAGGTGTTAGCAAGCAGTTCATTCAGGAAACTAGTAGGGGTGTATGAATGTTTGGTTGTGTGTGACTGTTACATTAGAGCTCGGGTAATTAGTTTGGGGAGGGGGTTGTCATTAACTTTTGATTGATGCCAAGTATAAGTCATGACTAGAGAAAGTGTGTGCATATGAGAGTGTGTAACACTCATTCATGAGTGTGTTGGTGTGCATGTACGACATAGTTGGGTGAGTTGTACAACTGTACATTGCTTGAGCACATCTTCCTAGAGGCAGAGCAGCACTTGTGTGTAGTGCACGTTGTTGTAGGAAACATAAGTTACCACTGCAGTGGAGTGTCAGTCCATAAGAAAAATATTACCATCAGTATTTTGAACATTAGGGTAGCAACAACAGTTTTAATTAGGTAGGGTGTCCATACCCGAGCAATTGGGTATTGGAGTGTGGAAAAAGTATCAGTCATAGTAGCTACTGTAGTAGCTTGAGATCTTAGGATGCTGCAGGTATCATAGGAGAGATGATACCTTAGTATCGTGTAGGACATAGTGGGCTAGAGCAGTGGTCAGGTCTATAGCATTGAATAACTGATATACTAGTATCAGTTGCAAGTGATGTTTTGATGTTGGGGGCAATGTATTTTAGGAGTGAAGTATAGGACATGTCACTATGTTCCTGCACATTAGTGCAGGAGTTCAAGTGATGTACAGTTCTGGATGTATCAGTATTGGGGGACTTAATTTAGCACTACAGTAAGTGAAACTTTGCACATACCTGTTGTATCCAGGCATGGTGTTAGTGAAGTTAGGAGTAACTTGGAGATTATTTAGAAGTATCAGTGTTGGGTGTGTGCTAGTTGTTGGACTGCATATAGTAGTGCAAGTGATGGCTGCAGTTGGTACTCGAGTTGAAGGAGCAGCAGCACATAGGTACTGCAATACCGGTATCGAGTTGTAGCTAGGAGTGACTTGAGGGTGCAAGGTGGGAGATGTTGGCTTAGGTACATGAGCTTAGAGCTCGGGTTTTGTGTGTTGCAGTGGAAAAGTTTGGGTAGTAAATTGAGTGACTGGGTAGCATTGATTATGTATCTGAGATTAGGAGTAGTGAAGGTAATATCAGGGAAGTGAGGTAAGGAAATCTAGCTAATTTATTTAGTTAAGTTGTGATACTAGTGGGTATCCTAGTATAGTAACTTGAGGTATGGAATACGAGTATCAGGAAAGGTTGGATATTAGGTTATGAGCAAGGTATAAGGTTAGGCTCAACTAGTAGAAGTGTTTAACTGCAGTTAACCAGGGACATAAATAGATACATAGAGGTTATAGTGTGGGTGAAAGTATTGTGATATAGTCAAGTATTAACTTAGTACCCTAGTATATGATTCTATAATATAATTAATATCATCTAGTTTAGTAAATATTAGCTAGTAATTAGTAGTATTAGTTAAGTATTAACTAATATAGACTAGTAGACATTGGTATGACTTAAAACACCCTAGTAATAGCTAGTACAGATCACCAAACCTAGAATAACAATGTATTAACCTAGTATGGACCTAGAAGTGCCCTAAAAACATTAAAATTAGCTAGTTACATGTCACTACCACTTTTCTATATAAGAGCATTTCTGTAATTTAACTATTTAAAAATTTATGTATTTAATTAATTACTGAGTTTTATAAACTAATTATATTATTATTAGTGATATTTGGTTTAAGGTAAACCCTAGAATGCATTAGGGCAAACCCTAATGACCAGACCCTAATTTGTAAACCCTATTCTAGCAAAACCCTAGAATTTTAAATTTAAGATGGAACCTCAAACCCTAGACTGGCTAAACCTTAGCTAATTAGGTTCTACATGACCTAACCTAGGGGTTAAACCTAGGCCATACACTAGAAACCCTAACTGGGCCTATATATATAAAAGGAACCCTCTTGTTCTTCATATAGAGAGAGAAACCCTAGCCTCCATCTAGAGAAACCATCTCCCCGCCCCATTTTTCGAGATAGAACCTAGGGCTTCCATTTTCTCCTCCTCCAAAGCAAGGAAATCAGGGAACTTGGGTCAAGGAGACTTGGGAAGAAAGAACTTCCATAGGGAACCATCTCCCTGCAGGTAAAACCCCATTTTATACATGTAATCTCTGTTTTTCTGTCGATTATTGGCCATTAGGGAACCCCTTACTGTGTAACCCGAATCTTAGGGTTTTGGATTAGGTTTTGGTGAATTTTGTTTGGTTTTCCCCAATTAACAGGAACCCTAACCCTAGGTATTTGTAGGGAGACTGATTTCACCCTCCTATGTGTAGGTTAGATATTGTTTTAGGGTTTTGTTTTGGGTTTTCAGAAATTCTTGATGTGGTTTTCGTTTTGCACATCTTGTGTTTGGAGAAATGCTTCACAGGAGGAATTACCTATCTAACCTATTTTACTATTATCTAATTGGAGGTATGATGGCTGATAAATATATATATGCATATGTGTGATGTGTTGTTGTTCAGATTTCATGTAGAGTCGAGTCGTAACTGTGCTGTGTGCACTGTGGGGGGGGATCTCCCTGTGCAGTCGGGTATGTGTATTGGGATATCTGGGCAGTGTATTGTTGTTTGATTCTGTGCAATTTTGTGAGGACTGTGAGCAGTGTGTATTGGGTTCTGATAGTCAGGTTTGGGGGGATTCCAGTGCAGGATGTGTGCAGATTGGGTTGGGTAAGCAGTAGATTGCTATGTGCGAACCTGGGTATTTGAGCAGTTAGTTTGTGTGTGTATCCCCATATACCTATGTGTATATCTGTGTCAGTATATTGGGGGAGAGGTAGATGAGTAGTAGTATCTGTGTCTATGATTACCTGTGTTTAATCTAGGGTGTATCCTCATGTCAGTGTATTAATGACTGTATGTGAATACCTGTGTGAATGTGTAGGTCTGTGGGCCTGTGCTAGATAGCTGTGTGTTAGGGGTGTCTCAGGGAGAAGTTGCCTGTGTGTTTGAGTGTGTGTTCAGTATTCAAAACCAGTGTTTAAGCATTTTAGTGTCAGTATAACTAGTGAGTGAGTGAGAGGTAAGTGAGTATGAGAGTGTACGTGTGAGGGTGTGTCCTTGTTCAGTATTGTGTCTGTGAGTACCTGTGTAACTGTGCAGATACTGCATGTGAGTGTGTGTGCATCTTATATTTACCTGTGGTTGTGTGCCAGTATATGCTGTGTCTATGCATTAAACCAATGTGAACCAAATTCAGTATGTGCATGTGTGACAGTTAGGGAGAGTAGTGTGAGTTATTTACCTGTGTAGCATGGGTATCAGTCAGTATTAGTAAGTGTGTGTCTTGCCTAAGTGTGTCTAGGTAATAAGTGTGATTAGGTGTGAGTGTGCCTGTGTATGAGGACCCATGTGTGTGTGTAGTGAGAATTCAGTGAGGAGTTGGTTTCAGCATACCTGTGTTTACCTATATGTGCAGAATAGTTGTATCAGCAATTTTCAACTGAAGTGCTGTGTAGTCAGAGGAAATACCTGTGTGTTTCAATAGGAAATCAGATATTAAGTGTGTGTGTGCAGTGACTAGTATCAGTGCAGTTTTTGCACTGTGGCAGTAAGGTACCAGTATACAGCCCTGTTTAAACAAGTGTGTGTGTATTAAATTCTGTAGGTGAGAGTGTGTGTAGATAAGATATGCAATGTGTATCAGTTAAGTGAGAACCATAGCAGTGTAGCAGTAGAGCAACTGTGTGTGTGCCCAGATCTTATTCTCCAATTCCTGGGTGTGTAGTAGCTAGATGTGTGTTAAGTTGAGTATTAGAGTTAGGGAAGTGTATCAGCCTTGTGTAGTGTGGGATTTAGATTGGTATGGTATAAGTATATCAAGGAGATGGGAGGTAGCTTGCATAAATGTGTATAAGTATCTGAAATGGATGCAGGTACACTAGTATAAGCAAGATACACTAGGCTAAGGATGGTGTGTTCAGTGAGGGAAATGGGTAGAACAAGTAGGCCTCTCCAACTGTGTGCAGTTGACTGTAGGTGTGTGGGATTAAGAGGTATTTAGGTATCAATGAAGTATGTAGTTATATAATAGCTAGTATCACTTAGAATCTTAGGTAAATACCTAGAATAGCTAGTGTTAGCTAGTATGAACCTAGAAGCAAGGTATTAACTAGTTTTGACCAAAAACCTAGAGTTGACTTAGTAACACCTAGTTTAGACCTAGAAATGGCCTAACACCTCATTTCAACTTAGCTAAACACTTTTATCTTTTCAAACACCATTTTAACATTGTTATCTTATATATAGGTCATTTTGATCCCACTTTGGACCTCGATCCTCACATTTTGCTCAGGACCACAGGCGAGTACATTCTCTGACAGTTTTCATGATTGATTACTTCTATAAATTGTAGTGTATTATATACTTGATTCCGACACTATGGATACACGGGTTAGCACCCTAGATCCCCATCACGAGGAGTCGTGGTTGGAATCCATCGTGCTAGCTGGGGGATGGGGAACTATTAGTAGATTATGTGATCATATCCAAACATTATATGTACCATAGCTCACCCTACTTCTCACGTCGGGTGCAGCCTGACCACTTATATGCTCCATAGCTGTTATATATGATTAGCCTGACCACTATATGCACCATAGCTAACCATGCGGTTAGCCTGACCTAAAAGAATCATAGCTAATCATATATAACCAGCCTGATCCAGTCCCAAGCCGATCACATAATAAACTAATATTTCAACCACTTAGCTAGATGTTTAATTTATTTTGATTCACTTGTTCTAGCATTCACTATTTATTGCTCATTGCTAGATGCTCTATTGTCTATTTCATTTCTCCAGTACTTCTCTTTTTCAGCATTTATTTCCATCTTGTATCTCTTACACTGTTTATAGATTTTGTCAATTTAATGAAACTGCTGTTAGTGCTTGTGCTTCGCTCCAATCCTGACTGGATAACAACATTTTCAGAGGACCTGGAGGACTTTTGCCCTACTTATTACGGCCCAGGAATAGAGGGAGATTTCACTCCAGAAATCCCAGAGGAGGTGCCTATCCTAGAGGAGAACTTGCCTGCCCATGCTTAGATTATTTTTCTGTATTTATTGTTTTAGACTGAGACTGAGACTGAGATGTATTTATTTTATTTGTGACTTTGTGAGGTCATTCAGACCCAGGATTTGAGTAGGACTTATTGTGGTTGGTTTAAATAGAACTCTTTTCAATTCTCATCGTGCCATTATGTTTATAGTTGTGATTGAGTATATTATAGAACTGTGATTCATTTATCATTGTCCTCCGTACGGAGTTGAGACTTTTGACAGAATATACTATGTTGTGACCTAGACAGCGTTCTACCGCCGATGCTGTGGCGTAGGCTGGACGTACCCACGACTCATGCCCAATTTTCGGGTGCGGGTCGTGACAAGTTACACATGTATATCACATCAAATCATTCTTTGACACTTATATTTGATATTTAGGTCTTTGTGATTCCATCTTGGACATGGATCCTCTTTTATTGCTTAGGACCACATGCGAGTACATTCTCTGACAGTTTTTATTATTTTGATCATTAGTATGATTCTAGTTGTAGTGTATACTTAATTCTGACACAGTGGATACATGGGCTAGTATTATAGATACCTGTCATGAAGAGTCATGATTGGAATCTATTGTACTAGCTGAGGACGAAGAAATATTAGCAAGTTATGTGATCATATCCTACCTTACATGCATTATAGCTTACCCCACATATCATGTAGGTTATAGCCTGACCATTTACATGTCTTATAGCCTGTTATATATGATTATCATCATAGCAAACCAGATGGTTAGCCTGACCTCACATGTATCTTAGCCAATCATATATAACAACCCTGATCTAGTCCCAAGCCGATCACATAGCAAACTGATATTTCATGGTACTTAGATACTATTTCTATTCTTGTTCCAGTATATTCATTTCTAGCATTCACATATATCTGTTCACTGGTAGTTATTTCTATATGATGATTATATGTCTCTCTAAATTTTTCTTATATTTCGATATTTCTTTCATCATGTATTCCTAACAATGCTTTATAGTTTTTATCAGTATAACTGAAATTGCTGTTAGTGATTGAGCTTTGCTCCAATCCTGAATGGATAATATTTTTCAGAGGATCTTGAGAACTTATGTCCTACCCATTATGGTCCAGGAGTAGATGATGATTATATTTCGGAGATTCCAGAGGAGCCACTCCATATAGAGGAGACACCACCCGCATTTGTTTAGTCAGCACTTAGCTTATTTTCATGTATTGGATTGTTCCAGACTTTTAGACTTGAGTTGTATTACATTGAGACTTATCTGTGTTGACATAGCTAGACTCTTAGACTCTGTATTGTTTAAGATATATATTATTTTGCCTCTCGTATTTCTTTACATCTTTATCGTGCTATTTACCTTCTTTATAGTTATTGTAATTGAGTACATTATGAATTGATGATCATATGTATATTCATTATCCTGTGTTTGGAGTTGAGATATGTTGACAGGTTATAGTATCATTGATAGATAGCTATGTTGGACCTAGACATGTTCTACCGCCGATGTTGTTGCGTAGGCTTGACGTACCCACGACTCAAGCCTAATTTTTGGGTATGGGTCATGACAGGCCACTAACCAATGCATTACCCAATGTACTAACCCCTACCAGATCTTTGCAGGTATAGAGTTTGCTTGGACGGGTTGAGATATTGAAGCTTGGTTGGCAACTTGACGTTTTAAGATCGAAGATATTTTTTTCTTTTGTATATAGAGGTTATAATATATGGAACATTATTGCTTTCTTAGTTTTTTAGTTGTACTCCTTGTGGCATGATTCATTTGTAATCAAGCTGTTCATGGCTTCAAGCTATTGTAAATTCTGCTGAATATCATGTCACGCCCTTATCCAAAAATACATAGGACTAGAGTACGTGGCAATGACCATCTACGTATCAAGTGAACTATAGCACAACTCCAAAATATATACGCTATCTAGATTAGGGTCAATTACCAATAAGTTACTATCTCTAAGTCTATATCTCAATCCATAAATTAAAAATATCAAGAGCGAACAAGTGCACTAAGGTTGATCAGACCATAATATACTAATTATGAATAGACAAAGGTATTAAAGTGGGCCCCCAATAATAAAAATGTTATGAACAAGCTCAAAAAAAGAATAAGCTTGCAAATACTAGGCTATAACAAAAACATGAATCAATATAGGAAAAAAATATATGTACATAAAAATATAATAAAGGTAGCAACTAATTATACATGAATCCTGGAGACACAATCATCAACCATCCATCAAGCTATTCTATAAAGCAAGCTCAGCAATAACCTGAGGAGATCACTAGGTTCTCAAAGAGACGAAACAAGATAGCTAATATATATGTCGAATGTAGCAGTAAATAAGCATGCAAGATCGACAAGAAAATAAACACAAGATACTACATCTAAGAGAGTGGTATGCCAATGAGAATCATGTTATAAAATATGACTATAAGTAAATCGAAATAAACCGAAACTCTGGGGGAGCTAACGGCCCTATAGATCGTAGCTCTATAGGGACTCCCAGTCTATAGTAAGTCTCCATCGCAGCTCTGTGGGGGTTAACGATCGTGAGTGGTCAAATATTGACAATGCCTAATAATGATATCCTCCGGTAACTAAGGGATTAAGTCAAGTCAAACTCAAGTCAAGTCAATCTCATGTCAAGTCGAGTCGAATCCAATTAATACGGGGACACATGATTAAGTCAAGTCATATGCACAAGAATACGAAAGTCTACGCAAGTAAGGTGTAGTATAGATCAAGTACGTGCCAAGAAAGATAAGTAGTATATACATAAAAATAAGTAAAAGAATGTCATGAATCAAGTACAAGAACATACAATAAGACTATCAAGGAAACAACATGAACAAAGAATAGTGAGAAATAAACATGCATAAATACTGTCAAGTGGACAAGGTATATTTGCCTGGATGTCCATGCTGAGTTGTGATCCCAATGTCTAACCAAAAACCACGTAGACGATCATCATAAATATCTACCAATCCCAAATACAACCAAAAATATGTTATATACCAATACAATTTAGAAATAACCACCCTTAACTAGGGAGGAGGGATCAGTCTAAGTTGCCTATCATCTATGTCACCTAAGCCGTTATTGAGTCATATTATCTAGAACTATGTCACACTAGTCTCTATAATCAATATTTATTAATTAATATTCTGAGTTATAAATTAAATATTAAAATAAATTACGTTTACAAGTCCGAGATTAGTGGCACGCAAATCAAGGCATTCTGTTAACCGAAAAGTCAACAGGCACAAAACTAAAATTTGAGTACACAAACATGTAGATTTCAATTTCATAAGAACACTAAATTGACGACTTTGCACGAATCTCAAATCAATTATTAGATATTGAATTTACAAGTTACAGATTATGGCTTCGGTGGATCCCTAATTGTCTATAAATTTTATTATTTAAATAAAATAAAACTAATGAATTAAATTTTGAAAATTTATATGTAATAGGTCTCAGTATCAGCTTTTTGAACCTCAAATGGATCGCAAAAATGATTTTGGGATCTTTCAAAATCTCAAAAATAGCGATAAATAGTTATATTTTAGAGGACCAATACTTAATTACAACATTATGAATTTTGATTTAAAATTATTAAAATACATATTATGAAAGATTACCTCGATATATTTCTAACAAAAAAATTGGACGTAAATCGGGTATGAAATCAGGAGATATGACACTTCCAAGTTGATGCAACAACTAAAAAAGGGCTATTTTAGGAGAAAAGTAAAGATGGATTTTGGCTGATAGGAAGAAAATACAGAGGGATTATATATATATATATATATATATATATATATATATATATATATATATTTATTTCAGATTTTATCTAATTAAATAGTTAGGAGTTGATTTGTTAGGATATGATATGGATGAAGTTGCTTTCCTAGTAGACTTAGGATTAATTTAAAATATAGTTTAGATTTTATCTAAATTATTTATAACCTTATTTAGAATTACCATATCTAATCTATACATATGTTCTATTTAACTAATCTATATCTAATCTTATTTATACAAGGTGTATCTATTAAGATATATCAAGTATTAAATATATAATATCATCCAAATCCTCAAAAAATTATTTATTCTACAAGTTATTTCTAATTACTTATTTTGAATTCTAGTTTAATAATTGAGAATTTTTTAAAAAAATAAAAATTTGACAGGGGGTATACATATCAATAAAGGGAAGTTCTTTTGTATATATGGTATCGATTCAACTTGTTTGCTTAGTATTTTTTATCTACAATGTCTTTATTTCTTAGTTGTTCTATCGACCATTTGGTATTTATCTTATACTAGTACAATTTAGTCTTGTACGACATCATATCCGGTGGCAAATTTTAGTTCTGGGGAACTGGGGCATGATATTTTGGTATCAAAGCACGACTTTACTTCCTTGGACCATCAATCGATTCTCTTTCATTCGGAGTTACTTTCGTAATCAAAGTCTTTGACTC
Organism: Iris macrosiphon; assembly: GCA_036927795.1. Classification (NCBI taxonomy): domain Eukaryota; kingdom Viridiplantae; phylum Streptophyta; class Magnoliopsida; order Asparagales; family Iridaceae; genus Iris; species Iris macrosiphon. The sequence continues at coordinate 157,176,368 of JAYESA010000008.1, read as the reverse complement.
TCTCGATGTTCTACTAAATATTCTATATAAAAAGTCTAGATATGTTATGAATCTTATATGGGTATTTTGTTGACAAGAAATTCTCCGAAAATCGTAGTATTTTGTTTGAGTTGGTTTTGAGACATAATATTTGGTTTGATGGGAAGGATGAGTTAGATTTTGAGACGAGCAATAAGTTATCAGTGGATATGCTGCAGTATGCTTGACTATTGTTGATGTGAGTATTAAAGGAAGTTGGCATAGATTTTAGGAATGGATGAGTTAAGTTGTTCAATTAGACAATTTTAGTTTTATTTTGAGGATTTGTCTCGTAGGATGGAAGTTGATGTTATATTTGTGATTGTTGGGATCACCGTGATAAAGATTTTCCGGAAGGTACGTTGGTTCCGATTATTGGAGATGGTCTATTAATGTAGAGAGTGGCTAGATCCCTGAGTGTTGTATTGGGTAGCCCGAGTGTTTGCTTATAGAAATTGAGAATTTAGGTATCGATGAGTCTATCGACAATATATGGGGTAGTACAAGCATCTGTTTAGAAGTATTCCTTGTTGATGTGATTGTGAATCTCTTATTGAATTTGGTTTGGATGATCGAGAATGATTTCGGAGGATTAATATTTTATTGGATATGAATTTGGGACTACGAAATAAATGGCTTTGTTGAGGAAACCAATATGGATGTTTATTGAATTGTGACTTGAATTGAATGTGATTGAATTTTGAATTTAGTAGAAAGACTCGGTGGTACGATGAGAAGTTTGTTTGGATAAATTAAGAATAACTTTAAGGATTGAAAGTTGTATTACTCGATGACTTGAAATAGATGATAGCTGATTTGATCTTGTGTATAGATGAGTTAATATTGTAATCCAGTTTGAAAGATAATAATTATTGAAATGAATTTGAGTTAACGAATGAGTTTTTCTTGGTTATGCAAATATTTGATGATATTGTGGCATATAAAATATTGATAGATGTTAACTTGGGAATATTATGATTTGGATGAATGATAATTATGTTGCAGGTTGATTCATTAAATTTTGTTGTCTTGATGAATATTAGCTTATGGACTATTGGTAGATTAAATGATAGTACTGAAGTTTCAGATGACTTGGTTGAAGTGACTATAAGTATGAATGAATGGATATTAGTTGAACTTGGCTTCACGAATGTTGGAATTCTTAGTGATTGATCATTGATTCAGAGTAACTTGATTTATGGATCAAGAGAATTTTGGAAGTCAATTAATAACTTGGCTATAATAAATATGCAAGATTAAAGCGATTGATAATTTTGAAGATTATCTTGACTTGTGGATTGATATTAAGTTGGTCTGATGATATAAGCGAATTAGATGCCTGTACTGAGGATGAGTAGGATTGGAAATGAAAGTTATGATTAGTGGATTTGTGATCGGGATTTCTAACTTGTGATTTGGTGATTGAGAACTGTAAGGTCATTTTGGTGGATTTTATTGTACGAATATATGGATTTGGACAATAAGAACTGCATGGATTGGTGTAATCGATCATGATACAATTGTGGATGATTGCTGGATGGATTAACCTTAGGATTGACCTTGTTGGATATACTTTGACCCTTGGACTTTGATTGTGTTGATATTAGCAGGATTATCTTTATTGGATCATTGGATGTTTGAATGAGAAGGATTTCGGTAAATTTCTTAGATTACTGGATAAGGTTTGATCCTAGGATTCTGGTGAGTGTAGTAATTCTAGTTGGAGGTTATGATGGTGTTCTTGATGTTTGAGTGTAGCCTAGTGAGCTAGCCTAGTGGTTAGGTAGAAGTCCTAGTGTTTAGTGATAGGATTGGTTCGATTGACCCTAGGAAGAGTTGCCTGGGTGGATTGTATTAGAATAAACCCGGGGTAGCGAGATTGAGAGATTAGACATGGATTTGATTTTGATTCTTAAGGATTTTGACTGATTGCTTAGGGTCGAACAAAACAAGATGGTATTTGGAACTAGTCGGATAGATTACATATTGTCAGATTGTCTTATTTGATTTTACTGAAGTACAGGTGATGTCACGTCCCGATTATGCAGAATCGAACGTCCTCGCTGGGCGTGATATCACACAAGCATAAGTTTTGTTTGCACAAGGCAAGCACCAAAATGACCAGTTGAAATGCTAGGTTAAATAGCTACACAAAATCCCTAAGCAAAAAAGTTGAATTCAACACAAGCAATACAAAGAAATAATGCTCTTTATTGATATTGAAATAGATGTTACAACGGCACGAAGACACGATTATAATTGCTCAAGGTCTCTCTCTCTCTCTCCCTCTCTCTCTCATTACAATGAATCATGCCTTGAGGTATACAACTTCAGAACGATACAATAGATGTTGTTCCATATATTATGTCCCATATACAAAAAATTTGAGCTCTGACCACAATGCTCCAAGGTGCCAGAACGAGCTCCAATGCCTTAACACGCTTGTGGTGAAATCCCGTATTTGCAGAGATCTTATGGGTATCAGTACATAGAAATGCATTGGTGAGGGGTCTTTGGACCACTCAACAAAACCAACACGTCCATCGAGAGAGTATATACAATTATTATGTTGTCTTTCTAATCTTGCCTTAGGATCAGTACATGGCATATGAATATGAGGTATACTCGTGTCGCAGACATGAAAGTTTTATGTATATAAAAGTAACATAGTGTGAGACTCGTCTCACTACTGCGTATTTTTTATGTCCATATCTTGTATAGGTGTGCTATTGCTATATATTACTTTCCGTATATTTTTTTGGATTTCTCTAGCTGCTCTCATGTGATTTCTTGATTTGTGAATAGTGTTAACCACCCTTGATATATAAACCCTCTCTTTCTCTCTCTTCCCCATTCTTTCACTTTTTACTTCTTTTTATTTTTTCTCCTTTCTTCTCCCCTCCTCCCTAGCCGAGAGCAGCCCAGGAACGGTCTCCCTCCCCTTTTCCTTGGTAGTAGTGGTAGTAGTTTTTGGTAGTTCTAGGAAAGTACATCTTGCCAATGATGGAGAACTTGCACTTTTACATTATTATGGATTTCTTTCATTTTTTTAGTCTATATTGTGCTCTATGAACTCCTATGCTTGTTTACTTTTTGGTATTTTCGGTTTTGACAGCTTGATTGGGCTAGAACTACATTTTTTTAGTTTAATGTGTTCTTGGCATTTTTATGGTTTTGATATCTTAAAACTTATTATTTTCCAAAACTAATTGTTCTATGTGAGTGAGTTTCTGATTTCAAGTGATTTAGAACCTTACTTCTCTGGATTTGAGCTGGAAATAAGGATTTCATGGAGAATCATATTTTTAGGACTTGGAGCTTTTCTATGACTGTAACTTGCTATTCTGGAAAGAAGGAGCTCCATGTGGCCAGCTTTGCAATCGGCTTGGACTCCTCACTCCAAAATCAGCATGCGGCCATCTTGTTGGACGCATGGTTGAATCTGCACAAGCGCCCCTTGACCAAATACATGAAACTTGAAACGAAAGAAATTTCTCTAAGTTCCTGATTCCTTGCGGCCCAAAGGAGCATGCGGCCAAAATTGTCCATGCGGCTTGAGCTATGTATTCCTCTTTTCCAATGCATGACTCAGCACCGCCTTGGTAAGATTTCTCCTGAATTTGTCTTTTTTTCTCTGACACACTTTATTGGCTAGTCACATCGGTCACTTCTCTGATAGGCCTTATTGGCCAGTCACATCGGTCACTTCTCTAACATGCTTTATTGGCTAGTTATATCGGTCACTTCCTGGCCGTGTATTTATTCTCTATCGCTCAACCCTTGTCCCGAGGAGTGGACCTTGCGATGATTCATGTGGCCAGCTTTGATCCATGTGGCCAGCTTCCTATATGCGGCTAGTTTTGATCCATGTGGCCAATTTATTGATTGCGACCAGCTTATCTCCTGCACTTCTAGCCCTTATAGTAGAAATTTTTTCTTTTGGTATATATTCTCTTATGTATTATTTACTCTTTGTGCTTGGACCAATTAATTAAATCCATATGATGCATGTTATTTCTAATTGCTTATAAACTGGATGCTATACCTACCAGAACATGAAATACCCAAAATATGGAATGTAATGGCACTGTTAAACTGAGAACTCCCAACATCTGACTTATATTGAATGAGCTTGATCCCTGACTCCAAACACCTGACATGTACTGATAAACCTAATAGTGGCTTAGCGTAGCTCACTCCTGATATTCTAGAATCTCCAGAACTAAAATTCTTGTACTGATAAGATAACTCCCGTGGTTAATTTCTTGTTCCTATCCTGATTGTACTTATCAAGCTATTGTCCAGTCTTGCATCATATCTAAGGCAGATTTTTGAGCACCACGGTCAGGAATCCTTGATAACTTACCTAAGTTAATAACTAGAATAATTATCTAGAAGCATCTAGAGAGATTTCCTGGATATATGCAATCCCGGTATCCCAGTGACACCTGATGGATTTGGAGCTGTCCGTCGAGAGGGACACACTTTCAGCACACCATTGATTGTTACAATTTACCAAAAAATACTATATACTTAATTAATCTATGTTATGTACTCTTACGTCTGGATAATCCAGATAGACTGTAGGGCATGTGGCTGTATGAAATCTCAACTGCATTTATTAGTAACCAGGATTGTGATAAACCTACTTAGTTAAATGGTAGTAAGATGTAGGTCGTGTTTGGCCGTGATATCATATTTTCTAGTCTTGTCTTGTCTTGGATCACCCAGCTACTAATCCTGAACTGTACTCGTTTACTACTTCCAGAACTGCTTAACTTTTTATTTATATATTGCTCTTATTTATATTTCCTTATGCCATTAAATTTTTGCATGTTGATTTTTGTTTCTTAAGTTGGCTCACTTATGGAACTTTGCTATTTTGGGGTGCGACCCTACTGGTTTTGTATGACCAGATTTTGGAGCAACATCGCAGGATCTCTCGTACATTCTGCCTTCAGATGGTGAACACGAGGAACACCCGAGGACTTGAGTGGGTTTCTTCTTCATCACCCACCTAATCTTGTACTTATACTTTTGAGGCATTTAGCCACCAAGCACGTGTTTAGTCGTATTTTGGTACTTGAAATTCTAGCATGCGGGCCTATATATAAAGCATATTCTAGACTATAACTAGAGCTGATCATGTAATATTGTACTTTGCTAGTTCTTTATTTTGGTAACTAGCTTCATGATCATCTATGTATGTATAGTTTGGGATGCCTTACTATTATATATTTAGTGATTATACTTCTTGTAACTTGTTGCTTGCTCGAGAATGAGACAACTAGGACTCTTGACCCAGGAATGCCCGTTGGATTGTAAAGTAAACCCTCACATGTCTAGACAGTCGTGACCGTATCTCGAGGTATGGAGTACTTTGATATACGTTGCTGACTTTGTCCACCCCCGCTCTCCAGTATTCTAGTTTTGGGCATGACATAGTTTTAGTGGTGGCCCATGCAGGTCTAAAAATTCAAAATTGTGGGAGTTTATCATTGTTTATATGTCTTAATCATGCTACTCCTTGATCTCCTCCTGTATCAAATCCCATAAATCTTGATTCAATGTCTGCTTTGATCCTCGATCTATCCTGTCCTTCCGATTTGATCCTAGTGTTCTCTATCTTTCAGGGATACTATTCTTGGTCCTTTTGATCAACCAGCTCAAATTTTGCAGGTAGAAGGACAACCACCATCCGTTTAGCATCTCTTTGCGGTTCAGCCATAAAATTTTGAAGCAGAGTCCAGAATGGCTTAAGATGTGGAACAGTAGGTCCAGCCAGAACCACCAGTTGTACCCACAGTAGCAGTTCTGCTAGTACCCACTAACGCAGAAAGTGATACACAGGCCCTGATGGGGATCATCAGGCAGTTACTAGCATCTCAAGAGCGATGGGGTGACGGTCTCTCCCAGTTAGTACAGGAGGCCTTAGAGAGGGGCGGACATAGTGCCCCCAACTTGGTAAGCAACTTCAAGCGCCTCCAACCTTCGCATTTTTATGGTACCTAAGATGCGATTGTATTACATGCGTGACTTCATGATACTGAAGCTATCCTAGAGGCAGTATAAGTACCTGACAGAGAGCAAGTATCAGTAGTTCGACTGCAGTTCTAGACTTTGCCCAAAACTGGTGGACAGCAAAGATAATTTCTCTGGCAGTACCCATCCCTTGGGCCATCTTCAGCGAAAGGTTCCAAATGAGGTACTTTGATGCGGTGTCACGTTAACCTGTGGCAAAGGTTTAACAACTTGAAGATGATGGACAGTACTGTCGACGGCTATGCGGCAGAGTTCTGCAGACTAAGTCAGTTTGCTCCCAACTTGGTAGCAACTGAATTGAATAGAGCTAGAAGGTTCCAGCAGGGACTTTACCTGGAGATCATATTGATAATAGAAAAACACGAGTTCCAAATTTTTGATGCCATATTGCGAACAACAAGGAGGCATGAGTATACCTCCCAAAGAATCATGGATAGAACTGGAGGAAGGAAGAGGAACCAAACCTCAGAAGGTTTTTACTCCCAGTCTTCCGTACTAGCTCCGGCATTTATGGCCTTAACCATTGGATCTTCGAGGAGGCCAGCGTCAACAGCCTCGGTCTAGCAAACAACACAAACCTGACCCCAGCAGTAGAGGATATCTTCTTCGGTAGGGTGTTCTCATTGTGGGAAACCTAGGCACGTATTTTCTGAGTGTCACAGAGAATAGGGATTGTGTTTAGCCTGTGGATCTCCAGGACACAGAATGGAATCTTGCCCACACAGAGCCAGTTCATCATCGTCTTTACTGCCAGGATCACAGTATAAGGCTCCAGTGCCGGCTCAGCAGAATCAGGGTCAGAGGCTTTTGCCGACTCAATCTCAAGTTAGCTTCACGTGAAGTAATAGCATGTACCATTCTCGTCAACTCTGACTCAGCTTCAGTATTGTTTGATTCAGGTACATCTCAATCTTTTATGTTTGCATAATTTTCTACATGAGTTAGTTTAGAACCCAAATTCTTATCAGTAAGACTCAATATACTTACTGATAATGGTATTGTGACAGTTGATAGGTTTATGCATCATGTCGAGTCATAGTATGCGAGCAAGAATTTCCCGCCAGATTGATAAATTTTTTTAAAGAAGATTATGACATCATCTTAGGCATGGATTGGTTAAGTGCTCGATACATGATGATAGATTGCCATGCTGGCAAGGTTATATTTCATATTCCCTAAGAAGAAGAATTTTTATTTTCTAGAGAAAAAATAGAGTCATCACCAGCAACCTTGAAAATGGAAGTAGCGAAAGAAGTACGATTCCCTAGATTTGTTGATGAATTACCAAATATATTTCCAGAAGAACTTCCAAGCATGCCACCAGAAAGAGAAATTGAGTTTACCATCGATCTACTTCCCGGAACAGCCCTAGTATCAGAGAGAGTCTACAAGATAGTGGCTTCAGAGTTAGTAGTCTTGTACCGAATAAATGAAGAATTGAGAACCAAAGGATTCATTCATGCTAGTGGATCGCCTTGGGGAGCTCCGATGCTACTTGTGAAGAAGAAGGACGTCACATTACAATTGTGTTGATTACCGTACCCTCAATGCGGTAACCATTAAGAATAAGTATCCATTGCCTCGGATAGATGACTTGTTCGACCAGCTTAGTGGAGCAATCGTGTTTTTAAAGATTAATTTACGGTCTGGATATCATCAAATCAGAGTTAGAGAGCAAGATATACCGAATACGGCATTCATATCAAGATATGATCATTAGAAGTTTTTAGTGATGCCCTTTGGAGCAAGCAATGTGCTAGCAGTATTTATGGATCTTATGAATCATATTTTTATGCCTTACCTGGACAAGTTCATGATAGTGTTTATCGACGACATCTAGGTGTACAGTCGGAGTAAAGCAGAGCACGAGCAACATCTTCGAGCAGTTCTTCAAATTCTCAGAGAGCATAAGTTATATGCAAAGTTCAGCAAATAGGATTTCTGGCTTGATCGTATTTTTTACTTAGGATACATCTTTGTAAGAGGTAGAGTAGAGGTAGATCCTAAGAAGATAGAAGTCGTTGAGACATGGCCAGTACCTAGAACAGTTGCAGAAGTTCGCAGTTTCTTAGGATTAGCAGGATACTACCGACGATTTATGGCAGACTTTGCTAGAATTTTGCACCCTTGACGCATCTAACATGGAAGGATGTGCGCTTTGATTGGACATATGCATATCAGACCTCTTTCGAGAAGCTTAAGCAAAAGTTGATCATAATATGTCACGACCCGCACCTGGTATTGGGGTGCAAGTAGTAAACAATGCCCAGCCTACGCCGCAGCATCGGCTGTAGAACGCTATTTGGGTAAACTATCTATCAATATAAATATGTCATAATAATATGAATATACTCAATCACAGATCTAAGATGGAAATAAGCACGAATGTGATAAAAGAATAGAAGAGTCACAATACAACTCATGAGACAAAAATAATATCAAATGAGTCCGAGAAATACTAAAAGTAAGCTGGAGACAAATCCAGTACAAAAGGAATAACTAAGATGCTACAAGTTCCAGGTCATCAGTCTCAGTCGGGATGAGACCCTCCTGAGTCAAGGACTCTGGCTCTAAGCCTACAACATCCTGAGGTCCGTAATGAGCGGGGTACTACTCTCCAATGTCATCTGGAAAAAATATATCTACTCAGAAAAGGAGCAGAGTACATCTCTAATAGCAGTTCTAATAAATGATATAAACTATATAACAGTAAATAGATATGAATATACAAGATGCAATATATAGATACAAGAGATATAAAACAAAGAAAATACTAAAAATAAATACAAGAATGAACAATATGGCAATGAACAAGAATACTAATGACTAAATAAGTGAGTACCAGCTTTAACATGTGATCGACTTGGGAACTTGATACAAGATTAAAGGCCTGGCTAATCATACGTGCGATGTATAATTAATACTATTCAATGAACAAGACTTGATACAAGGAGGGTGTGATCATATATCTATACTACATACTTTCTGCCTCCGACTGGTATAGTGGATCCAACCATGGTACGTTATGACATGGGATCCACTTGGTAGTTTGCTAATATTTCCAAGAATCAATGTCCGTACATGTACAAGAAGAACAAGGAAACAAGTCTTGCACAAGATACACCATACATACCAAGGAATAATATCTCATGATGAGATCCGGATATACCAATCCGAGTAACCATTATGTCAAGAAATTAAAGATATCTTCACTAGATACAAGAAACATAGAGGATATCATAAATGAGAAACGATCAGAGAATGTACTCACCTAAAATTCGGTGAACAATATCACAGATGTCCGGTACGGTGCCTCGAAGACCTAAATATGGAATATAATATCAATACAAGATTTCAGAATAAAAATAATTTAAATTGGTCAACATATAGGTCAAAAAGCTATTTCTAAGTCAAAACAGTCAAACTAGGTCAACTCTAAGTCAAACTTGATCAAACTACCTATTTCTAGGTTGTATGAGTCTATCTCTAGGATATTGGGCCTTACACTATGTAACTGAGCCACACTAGCTAAACTAAGATACTAAGATACCGTATCGTAAGATACGCACTCAAAGAGATAGGATAAAATCATAATATGCATATACAATCATTAATATATAATAATCCTAACTAATCTAATGCTAAGTGGGTAACTTGGCTTTGAACCAATGCGGTATTGCACCACTACACACCCATCTCGATACCCAGACTCAAATACCTTGACATTTACCTTGGTATCGGAAGGTAATGTCATTTCTAGTATGTAATTAACTACCCAACTCTAAACTATATACTAATATATATAACTATTACCAACTACCAAACTAATCACTAACTACTAATACATATATACATGCATATACATACACCTACGTATCCTTAACTAAAGATACTATATATACATAACACTAATGGTATCACTAGTATATATCTATCTAACTACTAATCAAACTGTTAAACTATCAAACTAACTAGTTAAAATAACTAAACTACTAATTACCAACTACCTAGCTCTAGTACCCTGTTGCCTATTGTTGTTGAACTGTCGCTGCTCATGGAATGTTGTTGCTGCGTTTGCTGCCTTGATTCACTACTGCTGATACGGTGCTCGTGTTACTGCCTACGGGTAGCTGCTACTGCTCGTGCTAATGCTGTTGCTGATATAGCTGCTGCTGCTACAGCTATTGCTGTGCACTGCTGCTACAGCTATTGCTATGCACTGCTGCTACTGCAACTCGCAAATGTTGCTGCTATGCTCGCTGTTTACACCTTGCTGCTAATGTAGTTTGTTGTGCAATGCTGAAACATGCTGCTCGAAGATGCTGCTGCTGCTGCTGCTGGGGCTAGCTGCTACTGTGCAGTACCCGACCCCCCCTTTCAACATAATACACACACACACAAAAGCATACAACTACATGCATCAACGCACATAAACACACACACACACACACACACACACACACACACACACACACATATATATATATATATATATATATATATATATATATATATATATATATGTAAATATATCAATATATGGATACATAGTACATACATACATACCTATATATAACTACTATGTATATATATATATACATAGTAGTTATATATAGGTGAGGTCTGATTTATATATATACATAGTAGTTATATATAGATATTGATATATATATATATATATATATATATATATATATATATATATATATACTCATTCGTAAGTAGATATATATAGATATCTATCCACTAGTATTTATATATCTATATACATATATACATACATATATATAAATATCTATATACATATACATAACACTATATATATATATATATATATATATATATATATATATATATATATATATATATATATATATATATATATATATATATATATATATATATATATATATATATATATATTACCAATAGATATGAACAATGCAATTTAAATCTATAAATGCAATATAACAAACACGTGGAGTGAATCGCACCCGTATCACACTAGATCTATGATGTTCTTACGATATAAGTCCACCACACGATCAAACGTACCCCGAAGGACTCGAGTAAGTCTAAAATAATATATATAAACAAAATGAAGAGTAAAATACACATCTACGTATCCGTGTCAAAATTTGACATGCAGAAAGTCCCGTGTCGGGGAAAAACCCCCCAAAATAATCCGTATCTCCAAATTTATGGGATATGGCCTACACTTATCTAATTATGGATACGAAACTAGCCACATACAGTCAAACACATGTCAATTTGGTCTAATTGACCAATTTACAAATACAACATGTGTCAATCTCGAAATTCTCCTAAAATTGACACAAAAGATACCATAACTTTCTCCATAGGTCTCCTATGAACCTAATTCTAATTCCTATGAGTAGCCTCATCATATGGGATGGTTCTTAATGATTAAAAAATAGATTTAGATTCTACACAAAGAGAAAAAACTAAATTGTACCTATTGGGAGATGGATTCCCAATAAAACTTCTAAAGTAGGTAAAATTAGCCTTCAACTTGTAGATCCTTGCTCCTCTTTGTAGATTATTGCTTTCTCCTTATAAATACTTGCTCTACTAGCCTCCAATGGTGATTTGGGAAGGAATTGGAAAGAAATTTGGTGTGGGAATGATAAAATTGGGAAGAGAAAATTCTAGATCTAGATTTGAAAAAAAAATAAGGAGAGAGAAATTCCCCCCCCCCCCTCTATTTGAATTGGTCAGCCACCTTAGCCCCTTCCTCAAGCTACTATAAAATATCTAATATAACCCTTGGGGCCTCTCATAAATAAATAATTAAGGAGGTAAGGTTCTAGTCTAATGGATTTAATTTAATTAATCCTCCTCCTAATGAATGGGCTTCTAATTGGGTTTAATACTAACTAAATATAAATGTTGGTCCATGTGTCTAATCTAAACTAGTTAGGTCCACTAACATAGGTCCTAAATAATATACTAAAATCTAAAAATAGTTAAATAACACAATAAATAATTATTCAACATGCATAATATTTAATTAATTATGAAATGACCAAAATATCCTTTTCTAGAAAATGTGGTAGTGATACAACACCTATTTTGACGCTTTTGGATGGGCAAGTGGATTCACAATTTATTGTGATACGTCTGGCAAGGGACTAGGATGTGTTCTGATATAGCATGGCAAGGTGATAGCTTATGCGTCCCGGCAGCTTCGGGATCATAAAAGAAATTATCCGACGTACTACTTGGAGTTAGCAACAGTTGTTTTCACACTTAAACTTTGGAGACATTACTTATATGTAGATCGAGCAGAGATTTATACTGATCACAAGAGTTTGAAGTATGTCTTTACCCAGAAGGATCTCAACATGAGGCAAAGAAGATGGCTGGAGTTGATGACAAACTATGATCTTGACCTTAAGTGTCATCCTGGGAAGGCCAATGTAGTAGCGGATGCCTTGAGCCGGAGAGCAGGAGCTTATTTTCTCATAGCACAGCGAGAGATTTTAGAAGATCTTCAAGAGATGGACGTAGAAGTAGTATTGCCTGGCAACGCAGCATTGATGGCAAGTCTACAAGTTCAGTCCAGTATAGTAGAAAGAATCAAGGTAGCATAGTCAGCAAATGCCAAGCTTCAGTGACTCAAGGCAGAGTATGAGTTAGGGTGTAGATCAGAACTTAGCATTCTCAGTGATGGAACTCTCTGTTTTGGGAATCGTCTTTGTGTACCTAACGGAGACCTTCGTCGTGAGATTATGTCGAAGGCCCATAGTTCATAATATTCAGTGCATCCCGGAGGAACCAAGATGTATAGAGACATTTGTCAGCATTTTTGGTGGAATAGAATGAAGCGCGAGATAGCTCAGTTTATTTCTTGATGTTTGGCATGTCAACAAGTTAAAGCTGAACTTCTTCAACCTTTACCAATTTCGGAGTAGAAGTAGGAACATATTACCATGGATTTTGTGACAGGTCTACCTAGGTCCCCAGCTGGCAGGGATGCTATTTGGGTAATAGTGGACCGACTCATGAAAGTTACACACTTTTTTTCCTTTCATGATCAGCCATCCCACAGAACAGTTAGCCGAGATGTACATGAGACATATTGTTAAACTACATATGGTACTAGTTAGTATAATTTCAGATAGAGATTCCAGATTTACTTCTTACTTTTTGTAGTCTTCAAAAGTGCTTAGGCACCCGCCTGAAGTTCAGTTCGGCTTATCACCCCAGACATATGGTAAGTCGGAGCGAACCATCCATACTCTAGAAGATATGCTTCGTTCATGTACCCTTGATTTTGGTGGTTCTTGGGAGGATCACTTACACCTGTTAGGGTTCTCCTAAAGTCAATATTTGACATTGTTTTATGATAGCCGAGGAGACGCCGCTAACACCCTAGTATAGCTAGGTGGGTTTTATTGGGTTGTTCCCAGTTGGTGTTTGAGATGACTGTATTATTATTATTTTACTACTATGAATGTTGTAGACTTGGACTGTATATTTTGGATATTGTACTTGCTCTCCTTGGTTCTTTGTTTCTTTGTTGATATCTTATCGTGCTTTTACTCTTTCCCTAGTTATTGTGATTGAGTTTATATATATCATATTGTTGCCCTCCTTTTGGAGAGGTTATCTTGACAGGTTATTGTGATATATATATATATATATAGTTGTGACCTAGAACGGACCTAGACAGCGTTCTACCGCCGATTCTGCGGCGTAGGCTGGACGTACCCACGACTCATGTCCAATTTTTCGGGTGCAGGTCATGACAAATATACTCACCTGAAGTCCTGAGCAAGGTATGTCTCTCGATGCCCAAGCTGGTGTCATACCTATATATGGTATATTTCATCAATACAAGGTTCAAAAATAAAAATAAGTTGAGTTGATGCAATTCAAAGTCAATAAGCTATTTCTAGGTCAAACCAATTAAATCTAGGTTGCAAGAGTCTAACACTAGGATACTAAGTCAATGTACTATGAAACTAAGCTATACTAGCTAAGCTATAATACTAAAAGACACTCAAAAAGCCGTATCCTAAGATACGCAAGTTTCCATATATGAAAATTGTGTTATATATATATATATATATATATATATATATATATATATATATATATATATATATATATACAAGTCAATACACAAAATACTATAACTAATCAATGAAAATATGATACCTTGGCCTTGTAGCAATGCATATCACACCTATCTCAATAACCAAACCCAATACCTTGGTATCGACTACTATCTATCCATATACTAATTACTAACATATATACTAATACTATTATACATAGTTACAACTACTAATATATATAACAAATAGTATACATAACTATCTAACTTAATCAATAACTTATATACATAGGTACATATATAAATAATTATATACTAAACATTCTAATCAATATAACTATTCAACTAATCTACTAACCATCTAACTGATATACTAGCTAACAAGTATATCACTAGACTAACTAATATACTTAACTACTACCCATACCTGATATACTTAACTTAAACCATCTCACTAGACTAACATATATACTTAACTTAAACCATCTCACTGACTGAAACATGCTGATACACTGATACTGAAAGGATACTAACTCAATAATACATCTAAATACTAACTACCCAAAGACACTAATACTGAAACAATTGAACTGATACTGAAAACCTGTTTCTCTTCTGATATTGTGTTGAATTGATGCACTCCTTGCAAATTGCTGTACAAGCAGTTGACATCCCTCTACAGTGCATTAGCTTGCTGGTGTCAGGCTACTGCTGCTCATATTGCCTTGTTGTTGTACTAGGATTAAACTGTAGTGCAGTTTCAGTGAGCTCCCTGCTAACTGAATGGTTGTTGATGCAGTTACCTACTACTTCGACTTGTTCCCAGTGTGCACGAGCTCAGTGAAGCTACCTGTTGTGCACTTTCCTGAGCTTCCCTCCCCTTCATGCTGATACTGCACTGGCCACTGCTTTGCATCCCTTCCTGTGCACTCCTTGCTGTGCACTACACAGTGCACAGGCTGCTTTCCCCTTGCACTGATACTCGAGCAGCTCCCTGCTGCACAATGACCCGAGCCTCCTGGGACTACACTGTGCTATTCTCATAATACAACTCACAAACACAAATCTAAATAACACTAAGCACACTCACACATACAAATATACCTATACAAACACTACATATATCAATCTCTCTATTAATATATCCATCTTTGTATATATAAATACATATCCAATCACATATACCTATATATATATATATATATATATATATATATATATATATATATATATATATATATATATATATAGTCAAGTGTATATATGTGTGTCTTTATGTGTGTGAGAGTGTATATATATATATATATATATATATATATATATATATATATATATATATATATATATATATATATATGTGTGTGCATATATAATTAAGAGCAAAACACCAAACACCTTGAGTACACCGCACTCGTATCACACTAACTCTATGATACGCTTGCGATACGTCTCCACCACACAACCAAATGCATCCCGGAGGGCACGAGTAAGTCTAATATACTAAATATGAATAATATGTATAGTAAATAGATCAACTACGTGTCTGTGTCACGATTTGATATGCACAAGTCCTCGTGTCGGAGGAAAACTCCCAAAATTAACTCGTATCTCCAAATTGACGAGATACGGCTTACACGTACCCAATTATGGATACGACACTAGTCACAAACAAGCAATCATATATCAATTTGATCTATTAGACCAATTGACAAATACCACATGTGTCAATCTTAGAATTCTCCCAAAATTGACATCAAAATGTACATAACTTCCACTATAGGTCTCCTATGAACCTAAAATCAATTCTTATAGGTAACCTATACATGTGGGTTGGTTTCTCATAGTTAAATCTCAGATTTAGAGTTACTAGAAGAGAAAAAATTGAAATGTACCTATTGGGAGATGGATTTTCAATGAAAAATCCTCAAATGGAATGTAGCTTCTCTCCTTGTAGATCTTGGCCTCCTTCTTGTTGTTCCTTACTTCCTTCTTGTAGATCCTTGATGTAGAAGCCTACAATGAAGAATAGGAAAGGAATTTGTGAAGAAATTGGTGGTAAATTTATGAGGGAATGAAGGAAATTGAAAGAGGGAAAAACTAGATCTAATAGAAATAAAAAATGAAATGAGAGAGATACTCTCTCTCCTCCTCTAATGGTAGCCAGTCCTAGCCCTCTCCCCAAGAAAGTATAAAATATCCTATTTACCCCATGGGACCTCTCATGAAGAAATTAATTAGAGAGGGAAGGTTCTAGTTTTATAGTTTCACTAATTAATCTATCCTCCTAACAATGGGCCTAATTCTTGGGCTCCATCTAAACTAATATGAAATATTGGACTCATGCAACTAATAAATTGGTTAGGTCCACTACACAAGTCTAAAATAAATCTACAAATAACAATCAATAAATAATATAACAAATAATTAATCATGCATGTACAATATTTAAATACAAAATATCCTAAAATTAAAATACCCATGTCAATTACCAAACTACCCTTAAATAAAAATATGAGGGTGACAATCTTACCCACCTTAGAAAAATTTCGTTCTTAAAATTAACTAAGAAACTAACTACCAAAAGCAAACAATACAATGCAAGAAAGAATTATACCTCACGCCTCGAACATATATGGATATTCTCGCGCATCTCGGCCTCTCGCTCCCAGGTACTCTCTCCTGGCAAGTGATGCCTCTATGCGACGCTCACCAAAGAAATCATTTGGTTCCTTAGCACATTCTCTCTCCGATCCAGAATCTCCACTGACTGCTCTGGATGGCTAAGAGTAGGGCCCACCTCTATCTCCGAGTGATCCAACACATGACTGGGATCTGCTACGTACCGTCTCCGTTGTGACATGTGAAACACGTTGTGCACTCCCTCCATTGCAGATGGTAAGTCTAGTCTGTATGCAACTGCACCGACCCTCTCGAGAATACTGAAAGGTTCGATGAATCGCGGACTAAGCTTTTCGCCTCCACCGAAATGAATCGTGCCATATGTTAGAAAAATCCTCAAGAAAACTAGACTGCTAACCTGGCATGAAATACAATCTTAGCACTCTAACAAAACAAACAATCAATCACTAGCAATACAAAACAAAATTCTGTACCTCAAACTCCAAAGGTCTCCAGTGGCTATCGGCCCAATGCCGCTGCCTGTCCTGCGCCACTCGAAGTCTATCCCTGAAAAGCTTTACCTCCTCGGCTGCATACACTACTATCTCTGGTCCCAATAAAGCTCTCTTACCAATATTATCCCAGGATAATGGAGTGCAGCATCTTTGTCCATACAATGCCTTGAATGGTGACATCTCGATAATGGCTTGGTAGCTGTTGTTGTATGAAAACTCTACCAAGTGAAGGTAATCCTCCGAAGAACCTCCAAGGTCCAAAACACAGGTGCATAGCATGTCCTCGAGAGTCTGAATAGTCCTCTCCGACTGTTCGTCAGTCTGAGGGTGATATACGGTACTGAACATGAGTTGAGTACCCAAGCTAGCTTGCAAACTCCTTCAAAAGTGGGACGTGAAGCGACTATTTTGATCCGAGACTATGCTCACTGGAACACCGTATAATCTGACAATCTAGCGCATATACATCTCCGCGAGCTTCTCCGTAGATGTACCCACTTTAAATGGCAGAAAGTGGGCTAATTTAGTCAACATGTCCACGATGACCCAAATCGCATCTTTACCTCTGGAGAACATGAAAGTCCTGATACAAAATCCATGGTCACATGCTCCCATTTTCACTCTGGAATAGGTAAAGGCTGAAGCAATCCACCTGGCCTCTGTCTCTCCGCCTTTACCTGCTAGCAAACTAAGAATCTGGATATGAGGCTAGCTACCTTCCGCTTCATACCATACCACCATACGTATTCCCTCATATTTCTATGCATCGTATTGGCACCTGGATGCATAGAGTACTGAGAACAATGCGCCTCCTGCAGAATCTCCTCGCGTAATGCTCCTCTTGGTACACATATTCTGGTACCGTTATCTGCGATGATGAAGTCCTTTACCAGCCCCATCTGAACATATGCTCTGATGCTCCTCAAAGACTCATCCTCATACTGTCCAGCTCTGACCCGGTCTATCAGCTCTGACTGTACCTGAAGTCCCCACATCTGTGCTGCAACTCCAGAAACTAGTACCTCTATGCCCAAACTGTTAAGATCGGCCAATAAATATCTTGTCTTTCGTCAAGCACATAGCCACGGGATACTGCTCAAGGCATCTGCGAGTACGTTGGCCTTCCATGGATGGTACTGCAAGGAAATGTCGAAGTCTTTCATTAGCTCCAACCATCGATGTTGCCTCATATTGAGCTCTTTTTGTGTGAACACATACTTCAATCTCTTATTGTCTGTGAATATCTCCACTCTCTCTCCATACAAGTAGTGTTTCCATAATTTGAGAGCAAAGATAATTGCTGCCAATTCCAAGTCATGGGTCAGGTAGTTCTTCTTATCCGAACTTAATTTCCTGAAAGCATAGGCAATCATCTTCCCATGCTGCTGCAACACACAACCCAAACCCTTTCCTGATGCATCACTGTATATGGAAAATCCTCCTGCTCTTGATGGCAATGTCAAGATTGGAGTTGTAGTCAACCTCCTCTTCAGCTCCTCAAATACTGACTGACAATCCGCATTCCAGACAAACTCCATGTCCTGGTTAGTCTAGTCATCGGCTCTGCAAGTGTGGAAAAGTCCTGAACAAACCTCCGGTAGTAGCCCGTCAATCCAAAGAAACTCCTGATCTCTGCTAATGAACTCGTGGTAGACCACGATTCAACTCCTAAAATCTTCTTCGGATCCACTGAGATTCCATCTCCTGTAATAACATGCCCGAGGAATTCAGCCTTATCAAGAAAGAATTCATACTTTAATAGCTTGCCATACAACTTCTCCTTCCTGAGGGTCTCTAGAACTATCCTCAAGTGCTTCTCATGCTCCTCTGGTGTCTTGGAATATATCAAAATATCATCAATGAAGACTATAACAAACTGGTCTAGGTACTGATGAAACACCTTGTTCATCAGGTTCATAAATACTGTCGGGGCATTGGTCAACCCAAACGGCATCACCAAAAACTCGAACTGCCCATAATGAGTCCTAAAAGCTGTATTTGGGATGTCTTCCTTCTTCACTTTCACCTGGTGGTACCCTGACCTCAAGTCTTTCTTTGAGAATACCTTTTCTCCGCTCAACTGGTCAAACAAGTCATCAATCCGCGATAACGGGTATTTGTTCTTGATAGTGAGGTTGTTAAGTTCCCTGTAGTCGATACACATACGTACCGACCCATCCTTCTTTGGTACAAAAAGTACCATAGCACCCCATGGTGATGAACTGGAACGGATAAAGCCCTTGTCTTGCAACTCATCTACCTGCTTCTTCAACTCTGCAAATTCGTTGTTGTTTACTCTATAGACGATATCAACTTTGCGCCTGGCACCAAATCTATAGAGAATTTTATATCTCTGTCCGGTAGCAACCCCGACAACTCCTCTAGAAAGACATTAATGAACTCTGCAATCAACGGACGTGGCAGCTCCTGCTCTTCTACCAAAGCTCCACAAAAATCTTCTTCGCTATGCTCTGCTCGTCTCACGAACACGAACTCTGGCTCTTCTGGCATCAAAAATAAAACTCTGCCTCTACGACAATCGATACTAGGGTGATGCCTACTCAACCAATCCATCCCGAGTACTATATCGTAACTCAGAAGTGGCACTACGAGTAAACATACGCCCAACTCTTGGCCTCCCAAATAACCTCTGTGGTTCTTGCAAACATCACTAACCAGTATAATGCTACTCCCGGTCATGATCTTGCAAGTCCTCGCCAACGGTTCTGACTCAATACGATGTCTCAAAGCAAAAGATCCAAATACAAAGCTATGAAAAGCACCAGAATTGAATAAGACGTGAGCTGGAAAGGAATCGAGACAAACTGAACCTGAGATAACATCGCGAACCGGCTCCTCCTCCTCGATAGTCAAGGCAAAAGCTCGTCCCTATCGTTGAGGACCTATCTGCTGCTGATGCTAAGAAACTGCTGCTGCTATGGTGGTAGCGGTCCTCTCTGCTGTTATCCCGCTAGTGGTCTAGCGGGTCCTCTCTGTGCCTATCCTCCGCCCTGAGCTGGATGAGTTGGGACTTTAGGACAAGCCCTCAATTGATGATCTCCTGATCCATAGAATAAGCATTGGCCTAGCCTCATCCTGTATGCATCACATCCGCGTCCTTGCTTCTTATAAAAAGTGCAAGGAACTGTTGCACTCTGGATCTGATGCATATGCTGTGTCGGCGCCCTAGCTGGCCCGTGATACTGCTGCCTCTGGTGCTGGTAATGCCTCTGGTGTTGCTACTGGAAATGAGACCTCTTCGCTGGACCCATGTTGGTACTGGATCCTCCTGTGTCCCTCGGCCAACTAGAGCCAAGCTTTAAGTCATCCTCCGCTCTCTGCGCCTGTCTAAGAATCTCCTCGAAGGTGGCGGTAGAATCTCCGTTGGTATGGGATTTGACCTCCCGGTTCAGGCCCTTCCTAAAGTTCCTGGCTCTGCCTCTAGGGTTCTTCCCCTCCACAGAGCGGCCTAATCGACAATACTCTATCGCATACTCGTCCACTTATAAACCTCCCTAGAAGAGGTACTGGAATTGGCTTTCTAAAGATGTAAGAGCCACGTCTGAGAAGAACTTCTCCTTAAAAAGCCCTTTGAAGGCTTCCCAAATGAGTCCTGGTACTGCAATCCTGGGGTCTGTTCGGAACCATGTCAATGCAATATCGAACATCATACATCCCGCTACCTCTATCTGCAACATCTCTGGAATCTGTGCCAGCCAGAGGTTCCGCTCGATGTCCGCGATCCAATCATCCGCATAAAGGATCGCCTCTGTGCCTCTGAAGTCCTTCGGGCCCATCCTCTTAAAATCTATGATGGTACCCGGCCTCGGCTGATGAGGAATAAACTGAGGTGGTATCGTCTGTGGCTGGAATGTAGTAGCTTTCTCAACTGTCGCAAGTGCGATCTGGTGAGCATTCTCCACGCTCTGTCGTAGGACCTCTGACTGACGCTGTTGTGCCTCCATCATCTACTGGAAGAGCGTGAACATTTGCGTCTGATCAACTACTGGTGGTGGGGGTGGAAGATCCTCAAAAACTGTCTGCCCTGTCCTCGGTACCGGAGGTGGAGCACCTCTGAAAGCTGCCGTTGATACGCCCACCTGGACCGGTGAAGCTGACCTCCTGAATGTAGGTGCTTGACCATCGTCTGAGGGTGCTGCCCTCGAGGGTGATGAAGTGACCGATCGTGTTGTCGCCGTACCTATGCGCTGGGAACGCGTCTTCAGCAGCATCCTGAAGATAGATTGAAATAAGGAATCAATATTGAATAAGATACAATATCATCAAAGAATGACATAATTTAAAGTAAAAAAATTATTCAATAGATAAGGATTTGCAAAACAGATTTTGGAATTTTTTCTAGGTGTGATTGAGTAAACTCTCAGCATAAATCTTATTTCCTAAAGCAAGCTCATAGCAGTACTCTAGACGAGCACCACTACGAATCGTACTACTTGCAAATCTATACCTGCATGGGCTACCACTAAAAATGTGTTATGACCCGCACCCGGATATTCAGTCACGAGTACGTGGTTATGCCCAGCCTACGCCGCAGCATCGGCGGTAGAATGATTTCTAGGTCATTTCTAACTATCTAACATCTCAATAATATAATATGGTACCTGTTAATCATCTCAACTCCAAACGGAGGAACAATATGGTATCTCACAAGTATAACTAATCTCAATCACAAAACAAACTAAGGAAGATAAAGCACGAATCGAATAGCGAAGGAAAGAATAAGATACAATCCACAATCTGAAATAGTATACAAACTGTAAATCTCTACAAAATAATAGTCTAATACAAGCCAACACAAATAACTAGTCCTCATCGGGCTTTGTAACTAAGTCCTCCTGGTCTATAGGAGTATCCTCTAAAGGTACGCAATCCTGCAGCTCGTAGAATGTGGGACACTGCTCTAAAATCCAATCATCTGAAAAAATATATCCAGTCAGGATTGGAGCAAAGTACATACCTCTGAAAGCAGTTCCAATAACATAATCGAGCATATAAAATAGATAATCAAAATAAAATAGAAGATCACTAACATATGAATGAATGAACAATAGGTGTACAGGTAATATACGAGAATATAGAAAAATAATATGAATATATGTAATATGATAAAATAACTACAATATAAACTAATGTGCCTCAGAATACAAGTTTATTATGTGATCGGTTTGGATGAACATGATCACGTAAGACGAATACAAGTGAGGTATGTAACCAGAATGTACATGATGAACAAATGGGACTTTGATCACATAATCAACTCTTACTCTTCCATCCCCAACTAATACCAATGGATCCAATCACGACATGCTACGAACACGAATATAACCACTGAACACGAGCAGTGGGTGTACATAAATAAGCATACTGAACAAGAGCAGTATGTGAACGCGAATATAAATCAATAAAAAATATATATGATAAAATATATATACACGAATACCCGCTGAACACGGTAGGGGATAACATCTCCTGACGGGATCCATGTAGTACAAGTCCATGAAATCACTGTGTTGGGATCAAGTATACAATTCTAGAACATGCATATATATACTATATGAATTGAAAACTATCAGAAAAATATACTCGCCTGAAGTCCTGAGCAAGGTGTGTCTCTCGATGCCCAAGCTGGTGTCACACAGACCTATATATCTTATATTGCATCAATACAAGGTTCAGAAATGAAAATAAGTTAAGTTGATACAATTCTAAGTCAATAAGCCATTTCTAGGGCAAACCGATTAAATCTAGGTTGCAAGAGTCTAACACTAAGATACTAAGTCAATGTACTATAAAATTAAGCTATATTAGCTAAGCTATGATATTAAAGACACTCAAAAAGCTGTATCCTAAGATACGCAAGTTTCCATATATAAAAATAGTATTTTATATATATATATACAAGTCAATACACATAATACTATAATAAATCAATAAAAATATGATATCTTGGCCTTGCACCAATGCGTATCACATATATCTCGATACCCAAACCCAATACCTTGGTATCGACTACTATCTATCCATATACTAATTACTAACATATAGACTAATAGTATTATACATAGTTACAACTACTAACATATATAACAAATAGTATACATAACTATCTAACTTAATCAATAACTTATATACATAGGTACATATATAACTAATTATATACTATACATTCTAACCAATATAACTAATCAACTAATCTACTAACCATCTAACTGATATACTAGCTAACAAGTATATCACTAGACTAACTAATATACTTAACTACTTCCCATACCTGATAACTTAAACCATCTCACTGACTGAAACCTGCTGTTACACTGATACTGAAAGGATACTAACTCACTGATACATCTAAATACTAACTACCCTAAGACACTCATACTGAAACTATTGAACTGATTCTGAAAACCTGTTTTTCTTCTGATACTGTGTTGAACTGATGCACTCCTTGCACATTGTTGTGCTAGCAGCATACTTCACTCTGCAGTGCATCGACTTGCTAGTGTCGGGCTGCTACTGCTCATATTGCCTTGTTGCTGCACTAGGATTGAACTGTACTGCAGTTTTATTGAGCTCCCTGCTGACTGAATGGCTGCTGATTGTCACGACCCGCACCCGGGGTAAGGGTACTAGTCGGAAACAACGCCCAGCCTACGCCGCAGAATCGGCGGTAGAACGCTGTCTAGAAAGTCTATCTAATATAATGAACCACCAAAAGATAGTGTACTCAATCACAGAACTAAGATAGAATGAACACGAATCAGATAAGAATAGAATAGTCATCAACTCATGAGTTTAAAATAATACATCAATGAGTCTGAAGAGTAACAAAATAAGCTGAAGACAAATCCAGTACAAAAGAATACTATCATACTACAAGCTACACTCCAAGGTCAATTGTCTCAGTTGGGATAAGTCCCTCTTGAGCCAGGGTCTCCGAATCTAAACCCATAAGATCCTGGGGTCCATAATAGGTAGGGTACTCCTCAGTGTCATCTGGAAAAATATATCCAGTCAGGAAAGGAGCAGAGTACATCTCTAACAGCAGTTCTAATCCATGATAAAAACTATGTAACAGTAAATAGCTGTGGATAAACAAGATGCACAAAATAGATACAAGAGATATATAGACAATAAGGAAATACTGGAAAGAAATACAATAATGAACAATATGCCAATGAAACAATAATACTAATGACTAAGTGTGTGAGTACTAGCTTAACATGTGATCGGCTTGGGCAAGATACAATACGGCCTGGCTAATCATACGTGTGGTGCATGATCAACACTATTCGCTTACCAATACTTTATTCAATAGGGATTTGATCACATATCTATACTAATACTCTCCACCCCCAACTGGTATAATAGATCCAACCACGGTATGCTATGGCACTAGATTCTCCAAGAAGATAGCTAGTCTCCCTGAGAATCGGTGTCTGTACATGTACAAGATAACCAATGAAACAATACTTGCACCATATACACCATATACCAAGGAA
This sequence comes from Iris macrosiphon, assembly GCA_036927795.1. Classification (NCBI taxonomy): domain Eukaryota; kingdom Viridiplantae; phylum Streptophyta; class Magnoliopsida; order Asparagales; family Iridaceae; genus Iris; species Iris macrosiphon. The sequence goes on along the minus strand of JAYESA010000008.1, from coordinate 157,151,571 downwards.
TAACATCTCATGACGAGATCCGGATATACCAATCCGTGTAACCATAGTGTCGAGAGAAACATGTAAATCTACACTAGATACAACGAACATAGAGGATATCATAAATGAGAAACTATCAGAGAATGTACTCGCCTGAAGTCCAATGAACAGTCTCACAGATGTCTGACTCGGTGCCTCGAAGACCTAGATATGGAATACCACATTAAAACAAGGTCCCGGAAAGAGAACAAGTCAAACTAGTCAACTCCTAGGTCAATAAATAAATTCTAAGTCAAAAGTCAACTATGGTCAACTCTAAAGTCAACTAAAGTCAAACCAATGTCAACCTCACAAGAAATCTATATAAATAATATAGAAATAAAATAAAATAATTTAGGAATCAAAATTAGATCCCAATTGATACCCACACAAAGTATACTAATACAATTAATGCACACTCTAAATAATGTATATACAAACCAATATTATACAAATAAAATAATATATTATTACAAATATTATACCTCACAAAACATATATATATACACATATATATATATACAATAATAATCACAATACATATATATAAATAAATAATTATATACTTATATATATATGCACATATAAACTTATAATTAAATACCAATAGTTACAACATATGCACATATTAATGTTCATATTTTACATGGCTAGAAGCACACCTAAAATATATACATTACTATACAAATAATTACATAATAATTATAAATAATATAATTACACAATTAAACACATAAATATATTTTATAAAACATTTATGTATTATTTATACTATTAACATAAGTACATATATAATTACATGCAAGAAAGCTACATATTATATTTGTACATCATATTAAGACACACAAAAATATATAGATCTATTCTACAATAATTACTATAATAAATACACAAAATAAATATATAATATCTATATATATTTACTAATTATAATTGAAGAATTTAAACCATACATAATTAGATCTATTCAAAAATCCACACAATTGGAGAGTATCACACCGTATCCCACTAGATCAAGGATACGCATGTGACACGAGTCCAACACACAACCAATTGCAGCCCGAAGGATACAAACAAATCACAAATAATATTTATGAATAAATCAAAGTGTCAAAAGTAGATCTATGTGTCCGGGTCAAAATACGACATGTTCAAAGCCCCGTGTCGGAGGGAAAATCCCCAAAATGACACGTATCACCAAATAGTTGGGATACGAACCACATGTACCAAATTATGGACACGACACTAGCCCCAAACACTTAAGCTCATGTCCAATTGATCTATAGGATCAATTGACACATACAACAAAATATAAATTCGGAATTCCAACAAAATTAACACAAAAAGCACCATAACTTTCTCCATGGGTCTCCTATGAACACAAAACAAAGTCCTATGGGTAGTACATACATATGGGTTGATTTTACATGATTAAATCTCAGATTTAGAAGCTATTTAAATGGAAAAATCTGAATTATACCTATTGGGAGATGGATTCTCAATGAAACCTCCAATTGAGAAGAACTTGCTTCCAAATTGTAGATCCTTGCTCCTCTTTGTAGATCCTTGCTTCCTTCTTCTAGATCCTTGCTTCCTCCTTCTCTAATGGTGAATTGGGAAGAATTTGGAATGAATTTGGTAGGGAATTGGAATGGGAATGGAGGGAATTTGGGAGTGGAAATTCTAGATCTAGATTTGGAATGAGAATGAGAGGAGAGAAAAATTTCCTCCCTCTTTTAATAGGCCGGCCTTGCCCCTCTCCCAAGCAATTGTAAAATGTCCAATGTACCCCTTGTGGCCTATCATGAAGAAATAATTAAGGAAGGAAGCTTCTAGTCTAATCACTTAATTAATTTAATCCATCTCCTTAACCATGGGCTTTCTAAATGGGCCAAGTCTAACTATTTAATTCATGTTGGTCCATGGGTCCAAACTAAACTAGTTGGGTCCACTAAAATAAGTCCAAAATAATTAAATAACATCCAACAATAATTAAATAATACAACAAAAATTATTTACCATGCACAATATTTATCTAAATAGGAAATTACTAAAATACCCCTTTTTTCCTAAAATGTGGTAGTGACAAGTCTACCCTCCTTAAAATAATTTCGTCCTCGAAATTTAAAGATAAAAACTACCCCCAGAAAAATTACAGAACAGAACTAAAGAATCATAATTAACTAATGAACAGAACTAGAAATAACATACCTCAAGGTACAAACAAATATGGATAACGCTCTCGCATGTCATCCTCTCTCTCCCAGGTAGACTCCCCCGGAGAGTGATGCCTCCATGCGACGCGCACCAAAGGAATAGTCTGGTTCCTCAGCACCTTCTCTCTCCGATCCAGAATCTCAACTGGCTGCTCTGGATAGCTAAGAGTAGGGCCCACCTCTATCTCCGAGTGATCCAATACATGACTAGGATCTGCCACGTATCGTCTCAACTGTGACACATGAAACACGTTGTGCACTCCCTCCAATGCAGGTGGCAAGTCTAGTCTATAAGCAACTGCACCGACCCTCTCTAGAATAGTGAAAGGTCCGATGAATCGCGGACTAAGCTTTTCGCCTCCACCGAAGCGAATTGTGCCTCGTGTCAGAGAAATCCTCAAAAATACCAAACCACCCACCTAGAACAAAACACCAACTTAAGAACTTAATCTATAACAAACAAGAACAAGCACAAACAAAATCTAAACTATACCTCAAACTCCAAAGGTCTCCGATGGCTATCGGCCCAATGCCGCTGTCTGTCCTGCGCCACTCGAAGTCTGTCTCTGATCAAATGAACCTTCTCCGCTGCATCCACAACCATCTCTGGCCCAAGCAAAATTCTCTCTCCAACATCGTCCCAAGACAAAGGAGTACGACACCTCCGACCATATAGAGCTTCAAAAGGTGACATCTCTATACTGGCCTGGTAACTGTTGTTGTAAGCAAACTCTACCAAATGGAGATGGTCCTCCTAAGAACCCCCGAAATCTAGTACACAAGTGCACAACATATCCTCGAGAGTCTGGATAGTCCTCTCTGACTGCCCATCTGTCTGGGGATGATATGCAGTACTGAACTTGAGCTGAGTGCCCAAACTCTCCTGCAAACTCCTCAAGAAATGAGAAGTGAAACGACTATCTCGATCTGAGACTATGCTGACGGGAACTCCGTGTATCCTAACGATCTGCCTCACATACATCTCTGCCAGCTTCTCCGTAGACAAACCCACTTTGAAAGGCAAAAAGTGGGCCGACTTGGTCAATCTATCAACAATGACCCAAATCGCGTATTTCCCTCCTGGAGATCGTGAAAGTCCGGACACAAAATCTATAGTAATGTGTTCCCACTTCCACTCTGGAATGGGTAATGGCTGAAGTAACCCTCCTGGCCTCTGCCTCTCGGCTTTCACCTGCTGGCACACTAAGCATCTGGATACAAACTGTGCCACTTCCCTCTTCATGCCATACCACCACACACTCTCTCGCATATCCCGATACATTTTGTTAGCACCTGGATGTATGGAATACTGAGAGCGATGTGCTTCCTGCAACACCTCCTCGCGCAACTCCCCACTAGGCACACACAATCTAACTCCATGCCTCAAGGATCCATCCTCTGCAATAGTGAAATCATCCTCCAATCCTGCTCTCACCTGAGCTCTGATACTCCTCAAAGATACATCATCATACTGTGCTGCCTTGATCCTGTCCATCAAAACTGAGTGTATCTGCAATCCCCACATCTGTATAGCACACCCAGGAACAATCACCTCAATGCCCAAGCTCTCCAAGTCCTCCAACAAATATCGATCCTGCGTTAAGAACATATCTACCGGATACCTGCTCAAAGCATCGGCAACTACATTGGCTTTCCCAGGATGATATTGCAAAGAGATATCAAAATCCTTCATCAGTTCCAACCACCGACGCTGCCTCATGTTCAACTCCTTCTGCGTGAAAACGTACTTCAAGCTTTTGTGGTCTATGAAGACACACGCTCTCCATACAAATAATATTTCCACAACTTCAGGGCGAATATGACAGCTGCCAACTCCAAATCATGGGTAGGATAGTTCTTTTCATGAGGACGCAATTGCCTGGATGCATAGGCAATCACTTTTCTATGCTGCTGAAGAACACAACCTAAACCCTTTCCCGATGCATCACTATAAATAGTGAAACCTCCGGACCCTGATGGCAACGTCAAAATAGGAGTAGACGTCAACCTCTTCTTCAACTCTTCAAAAGCAACCTGGCAATCCTCCGTCCAAACAAACTCCACATCCTTCCTTGTGAGTCTGGTCATCGGCTCGGCAATCCTCGAAAAATCTTGCACAAACTTCCTGTAATAGCCTGCCAATCCCAAGAAACTCCTGATCTCTGCTACTGAACTCGGAGTCTTCCAAGATTCTACTGCTGAAATCTTCTTCGGATCCACTGAAATACTATCACCAGTCATAATATGCCCCAAGAATTCTACTTTGTCCAAGAAAAACTCACATTTGGACAACTTCCCATAAAGCTTTTCCTTCCTCAGCACATCCAACACAATCCTGAAATACTCCTCATGCTCCTCCGGTGTCCTCGAGTATATGAGTATGTCGTCGATAAACACCACCACGAACTTGTCAAGGTACTGGTGGAACACCTTGTTCATCAAGTTCATAAATACCGCCGGTGCATTAGTCAAACCAAACGGCATCACCATAAACTCGTACTGACCATACCGAGTTCTAAAAGCAGTCTTCGGTATGTCCTCCGGCTTCACCTTCACTTGATGGTAGCCTGATCTCAAATCTATCTTAGAAAATACCTTCGCACCACTCAACTGATCAAACAGATCATCAATCCGTGGCAAAGGATACTTATTCTTGATAGTGAGATTATTAAAAGCCCTGTAATCAATGCACATGTGCACCGATCCATCCTTCTTCGGTACAAACAATATCAGGGCTCCCCATGGTGAAGAACTCGATCTGATAAACCCCTTATCCTACAATTCGTCCACCTGCTTCTTCAACTCGACCAGCTCGCTGTTGTTTACTCTATAGACATGCTGCAAAATTGGTTCTGCACCTGGCACCAAGTCTATAGAAAATTCAACATCTCGATCTGGCGGCAATCCTGGCAATTCCTCAGGAAACACATCCAAGAATTCTGCTATCAACGGATGTGGCAACTCCTTGTCTTCTACCATAGCTCCATAAATAATGCCTTCTCCCTGCTCCGCAGCTCCTCTAGTAAACTCGAACTCTGGCTCTCCTGGCGGACCAAACAAAACTCTACCTCCTCTACAGTCTATGCTAGCACGGTGCCTACTCAACCAATCCATCCCAAGTACAATGTCATAGCTTGGAAGTGGCATTACAAGTAGACACGCACTCAACTCCCGGCCTCCCAGAGTAACTCTCCGATCTTTGCAAATATCATTAACCAGGATAATACCTCCCCCGGTCATGATCTTACAAGTCCTAAGCAAAGACTCAGCTACCAAACCATGCTTCAGAGCAAAAGAAACAGATACAAAACTATGGGAAGCACCACTATTAAACAAAGCTAAAGCTGGAATAGAATCAAGAAGAATAGAACCTACGATAACATCTCCGGTGGGTTCCTCCTCTTCGACGGTCATAGCAAACGCTCGTCCCTGTCGAGCACCTTCCTGCTGTTGATGCTGGACAAAACGCTGCTGCTGTGTCAGAAACGGTCCCCTCGGCTGTGCTGCAGGTGGTCTCGTCTGTGTCCTCGGAGCTGGAGCTGCTCCCTGAACTGTACGACGAGGACACTCCCTCGATTGATGCCCTTCAGTACCACAATACAAACAAACTCCTAACCTCCTCCTGCAAACTTCCTAGATGTGGCCGGGCTTCTTGCAGAAGTTGCATGGAGCTTGTTGTAACTGTCTCTGCTGCTGAGGTGCCTGGTGGAAAGGCGCTCTAGCTGGAGTCTGGTTCTGCTGTGGCTGCTGGAAAGGTCTGGACTGGAAATAAGGATGTTTGGCAGATACTGCACTGCCGTTGGCCCCCAGAAAAGAATCACGGTCTCTCTTGGTCTTCAAACCCAGATCCCGCTCAACCTTGCGTGCCTCCGCAAGTATCTCCGAGTATGTCTCATAAAAAGACGGAATGAGAATCAATATGGCACAAGATGTAAGACATCAAGGAAAGGACAGTTTAAGGGATCAAGTATCAATGTCAAAGGAGAATAGTTGAATCAAAAGAATTTTCCTAGATGTGATTGAGTATCTCAGCCTATATCCTATATCCTATCGCAGGCTCGCAGTAGTACAACTAAGTTGTCGCACTACCACGATATCACATACTTGTGAAGCTAGACCTGCATGGGCCACCACCAAAAACGTGTCACGACCCGCACCCGGGGTAAGGGTACTAGTCGGAAACAACGCCCAGCCTACGCCGTAGAATCGGCGGTAGAACGCTGTCTAGAAAGTCTATCTAATATAATGAACCACCAAAAGATAGTGTACTCAATCACAGAACTAAGATAGAATGAACACGAATCAGATAAGAATAGAATAGTCATCAACTCATGAGTTTAAAATAATACATCAATGAGTCTGAAGAGTAACAAAATAAGCTGGAGACAAATCCAGTACAAAAGAATACTATCATACTACAAGCTACACTCCAGGGTCAACTGTCTCAGTTGGGATAAGTCCTTCTTGAGCCAGGGTCTCCGAATCTAAACCCACAACATCCTGGGGTCCATAATAGGTAGGGTACTCCTCAGTGTCATCTGGAAAAATATATCCAGTCAGGAAAGGAGCAGAGTACATCTCTAACAGCAGTTCTAATCCATGATAAAAATTGTATAACAGTAAATAGCTGTGGATAAACAAGATGCACAAAATAGATACAAGAGATATATAGACAATAAGGAAATACTGGAAAGAAATACAATAATGAACAATATGCCAATGAAACAATAATACTAATGACTAAGTATGTGAGTACTAGCTTAACATGTGATCGGCTTGGGCAAGATACAATATGGCCTGGCTAATCATACGTGCGGTGCATGATCAACACTATTCGCTTACCAATACTTTATTCAATAGGGATATGATCACATATCTATACTAATACTCCCCACCCCCAACTGGTATAATAGATCCAACCATGGTATGCTATGGCACTAGATTCCCCAAGAAAATAGCTAGTCTCCCCGAGAATCGGTGTCTGTACATGTACAAGATAACCAATAAAACAATACTTGCACCATATACACCATATACCAAGGAATAATATCTCATGACGAGATCCGGATATACCAATCCGTGTAACCATAGTGTCGAGAGAAACATGTAAATCTACACTAGATACAACGAACATAGAGGATATCATAAATGAGAAACTATCAGAGAATGTACTCGCCTGAAGTCCAATGAACAGTCTCACAGATGTCTGACTCGGTGCCTCGAAGACCTAGATATGGAATACCACATTAAAACAAGGTCCCGGAAAGAGAACAAGTCAAACTAGTCAACTCCTAGGTCAATAAATAAATTCTAAGTCAAAAGTCAACTATGGTCAACTCTAAAGTCAACTAAAGTCAAACCAAGGTCAACCTCACAAGAAATCTATATAAATAATGTAGAAATAAAATACAACAATTTAGGAATCAAAATTAGATCCCAATTGATACCCACACAAAGTATACTAATAATACAATTAATGCACACTCTAAATAATGTATATACAAACCAATATTATACAAATAAAATAATATATTATTACAAATATTATACCTCACAAAACACATATATATACACATATATATATATACAATAATAATCACAATACATATATATAAATAAATAATTATATACTTATATATATATGCACATATAAACTTATAATTAAATACCAATAGTTACAACACATGCACATATTAATGTTCATATTTTACATGGCTAGAAGCACACCTAAAATATATACATTACTATACAAATAATTACATAATAATTATAAATAATATAATTACACAATTAAACACATAAATATATTTTATAAAACATTTATGTATAATTTATACTATTAACATAAGTACATATATAATTACATGCAAGAAAGCTACATATTATATTTGTACATCATATTAGCACACAAAAAAATATATAGATCTATGCTACAATAATTACTATAATAAATACACAAAATAAATATATAATATTTATATATATTTACTAATTATAATTGAAGAATTTAAACCATACATAATTAGATCTATTCAAAAATCCACACAATTGGAGAGTATCACACCGTATCCCACTAGATCTAGGATACGCATGTGACACGAGTCCAACACACAACCAATTACACCCCGAAGGATACAAACAAATCACAAATAATATTTATGAATAAATCAAAGTGTCAAAAGTAGATCTATGTGTCCGTGTCAAAATACGACCTGTTCAAAGCCCCATGTCGGAGGGAAAACCCCCAAAATGACACGTATCACCAAATAGTTGGGATACGAACCACATGTACCAAATTATGGATACGACACTAGCCCCAAACACATAAGCTCATGTCCAATTGATCTATAGGATCAATTGACACATACAACAAAATGTAAATTCAGAATTCCAACAAAATTAACACAAAAAGCACCATAACTTTCTCTATGGGTCTCCTATGAACACAAAACAAAGTCCTATGGGTAGTACATACATATGGGTTGATTTTACATGATTAAATCTCAGATTTAGAAGCTATTTAAATGGAAAAATCTAAATTATACCTATTAGGAGATGGATTCCCAATGAAACCTCCAATTGAGAAGAACTTGCTTCCAAATTGTAGATCCTTGCTCCTCTTTATAGATCCTTGCTTCCTTCTTCTAGATCCTTGCTTCCTCCTTCTCTAATGGTGAATTGGGAAGAATTTGGAATGAATTTGGTAGGGAATTGGAATGGAAATGGAGGGAATTTGGGAGTGGAAATTCTAGATCTAGATTTGGAATGTGAATGAGAGGAGAGAAAAATTTCCTCCCTCTTTTAATAGGCCGGCCTTGCCCCTCTCCCAAGCAATTGTAAAATGTCCAATGTACCCCTTGTGGCCTCTCATGAAGAAATAATTAAGGAAGGAAGCTTCTAGTCTAATCACTTAATTAATTTAATCCATCTCCTTAACCATGGGCTTTCTAAATGGGCCAAGTCTAACTATTTAATTCATGTTGGTCCATGGGTCCAAACTAAACTAGTTGGGTCCACTAAAATAAGTCCAAAATAATTAAATAACATCCAACAACAATTAAATAATACAACAAAAATTATTTACCATGCACAATATTTATCTAAATAGGAAATTACTAAAATACCCTTTTTTTCCTAAAATGTGGTAGTGACACTGATGTAGTTACCTACTGCTTCGACTTGTTCCCAGTGTGCACGAGCTCAGTAAAGCTCCCTGATATGCACTTGCCTGACCTTTCCTCCCCTTATTACTGACACTACACTGGCTACTTCTCTGCATCCCTTCCTATGAACTCCTTGTTGTGCATTGCACATTGCACATGCTGCTCTCCCCTTACACTGATACTCGAGCAGATCCTTGCTGTACAGTGACCCGAGCCTCCGGGGACTGCACTGTGCTCTCACAACACCAACTCACAAACACAAAATTAATAACACTAAGCACACTCACACATACAAATATACCTATACAAACACTGCATATATCAATCTCTCTATTAATATATCCATCTCTATATATATAAATACATATGCAATCACATATACCTATAGATAGATAGATATATATATATATATATACACTCTCACACTCATAAAGACACACATATATACACTTAACTATATACATACTCATATATATATATATATATATATATATATATATATATATAGAGAGAGAGAGAGAGAGAGAGAGAGAGAAAGAGAGAGAGAGGGAGAGAGAGAGATAGAGAGAGAGAGAGAGAGAGAGAGAGGGAGAGAGAGAGATAGAGAGAGAGAATTAAGAGCAAAATACCAAACACGTGGAGTGCACCACACCCGTATCACACTAACTCTATGATACGCTTGCGATACAGCTCCACCACACAGCCAAACGCATCCTGGAGGACACGAGTAAATCTAATATACTAAATATGAACAATAAGTATAATAATTAGATCAACTACGTGTTCGTGTCATGATGTGATATGTACAAGTCCCCGTATCAGAGAAAAACCCCCAAAATTAATCTGTATTGCCAAATTGATGAGATACGGCCTACACGTACCCAATTATGGACACAAAACTAGTCACAAACAAGCAATCATATGTCAATTTGATCTATTAGACCAATTAACAAACACCACATGTGCCAATCTCGAAATTCTTCCAAAATTAATACCAAAATGCACATAACATCCACCATAGGTCTCCTATGAACCTAAAACAAATTTCTATGGGTAGCCTATGCATGTGGCTTAGTTTTTCATGGTTAAATCTCAGATTTAGAGTCTACTAAAAAAGGGAAAACTAAAATATATCTATTAGGAGATAGATTTTCAATAAAAAATCCCCAAATGGAATGTAGCTCCTCTCCTTGTAGATCTTTGCCTCCTCCTTGTTGCTCCTTGCTTTCTTCTTATAGATCCTTAATGTAGAAGCCTCCAATGAAGAATAGGGAAGGAATTTATGAAAAAATTGGTGGAGAATTTATGAGGGAATGAAGGAAATTGAAAGAGGAAAAAACTAGATCTAATGGAAATAGAAAATAAAATGAGAGAGACACTCTCTCTCCTCCTCTAATAGTGGCTGTCCCTAGCCCTCTCCCCAAGAAAGTATAAAATATCCTCTTTACCCCTTGGATACTCTCATGAAAAAATTAATTAGGGAGGGAAGGTTCTAGTCTAATGGTTTCACTAATTAATCCATCCTCCTAACAATGGGCCTAATTCTTTGGCTCCATCTAAACTAAAATGAAATGTTTGGTTCATACAACTAATAAATTGGTTAGATCCACTACACAAGCCTAAAATAAATCTACAACTATCAATCAATAAATAATATAATTAATAATTAATCATGCATGCACAATATTTAAATACAAAATATCATAAAATTAAAATACCCATGTCAATTACCAAACTACCCTTAAATAAAAATATGAGGGTGACACGATATCTCTTGGGCTTCAAACACAACTCCCTCTCAACCTTGCGTTCCTCCACAAGTATCTCTGAATAGGTCTCATAAAAAGACGGAATGAGGATCTTCACTTCCCAGTTTAGACCCTCGCAAAAACGAATAGCTCGTACCTCCGGCTCTCTCACTAAATACTCCGTAAATCGTCTTAGCCTACCGAACTCTGCGGCATATTCCTCCATAGACATGCTCCCCTGGATAAGGCTCTCAAACTGCCTTCCCAAGTCTAACATGTATGCCCGAGCAAAGAACTTCTTCTTTAAGAGGTTCTTGAACACCTCCCAAGACTGCCCTATATCAGCAAGAATTAGCTCATTCCTGAACCAAGTATGTGAGGCGTCGAACAGCTGAAGTCCTACTGCTTCAACCTTCAGATCCTCAGAATGACGGGATACCCTCATGGGACGCTCAATGTCCTCGAGCCAATCATCAGCGTAGACGATGCCCTCCGTCCCCTTGAAGTCCCGAGGTTCTAGCTTCTTGAAGTCCTGGATGTTGCTAGGCCAAAGCTGGACAACCTGAAGAGCAACCTGCTGCTAGACCGGAACTCCTTTCTCAACTACGGCAAGAGCAAGCTGATGAGAACTCTTGATGCCCTACCATAAGATGTCGATCTGCCTCTGGTGTGCCTCAAACTGAACCCTCGGCGCCTCCAACATCTGGCCAAATACTGTGAACATTTGTGTCGTATCTGTCGGCATGGAAGATGGAGGTGGAAGTCCCTCAGATACAGCCGACATAGTCCTCTGAGTAGAAGATGGACCCCCGAACGCAGCTGATATGTCAATCACCGGAGAAGTGAATGGTGTAGGCACTCGAGAAGTCGTCGACCTCTCAGAAGCTACTCTCCCCTGCTGTGATCTAGTCTTAGGTGGCATCCTGAGACAAAGCAAAAAAAAAAGAATCAATATGGCACATGATGTAAGATATTCAAAGAAAGTATAGTTAAAGATCAAATATCAAGGAAGAATAGTTAAAATGAATCAAAAGAGTATTTTTGAGATATGATTTAGTATTCTCAGCCTATAGCCTATAACCTATAACCTGAAAAAGACTCGTAATAGCACTCAATTCAGAGTAACACTACGAATTGCACTAATTGTGACCTCAAAGACCTTCATGGGCCACCCTAAAAATGTGTCACGACCCGCACCCAATGTAGGAATGCAAGTAGTAAACAATTCCCAGCCTACGCCACAGCATCGGCGGTAGAACGCAGTTTGGGTAAACTATCTATCAATATAAATATGCCACCAACAATATGAATATACTCAATCACATATCTAAGATAAAAATAAGCATAAATGTGATAAAAGAATAGAAGAGTCACAATACAACTCATGAGACAAAAATAATATAAAATGAGTCCGAGAAATACTAAAAGTAAGCTGGAGACAAATCCAGTACAAAAGGAATAACTAAGATGCTACAAGTCCCGGGTCGTCTGTCTCAGTCGGGATGAGACCCTCCTGATCCAAGGTCTCTGGCTCTAAGCCCACAACATCCTGAGGTCCATAATGAGTAGGGTACCACTCATCAGTGTCATCTGAGAAAAATATATCCAGTCAGAAAAGGAGCAGAGTACATCTCTAATAACAGTTCTAATGAATAATATAAACTATGTAACAGTAAATAGATGTGAATATACAAGATGCAACATATTGATATAAGAGATATACAATAAAAGAAATACTGGAAATAAATACAAGAATGAACAATATGGCAATAAACAAGAATACTAATGACTAAGTGAGTGAGTACCAGCTTTAATATGCTATCGGCTTGGAAACTTGATACAAGATTAAAGGCCTAGCTAATCATATATGCGGTGTATGATTAATAATATTCAATAAACAAGACTTGATACAAGGAGGGTATGATCACATATCTATGCTACATACTCCCTACCCCCGACTGGTATAGTGGATCCAGCCATGGTACATTATGACATGGGATCTACTGGGTAGGTAGCTAATCTTCCCAAGAATCAATATATGTACATGTACAAGAAGAACAAGAAACAAGACTCACACAAGATACACCATACATACCAAGGAATAATATCTCATGACGAGATGCGGATATACCAATCCGTGTAACCATCGTGTCAAGAAATCAAGGATATCTACACTAAATACAAGGAACATAGAGGATATCATAAATAAAAAATTATCAGAGAATGTACTCGCCTGAAATTTGGTGAACAGTATCACAGATGTCCGGTACGGTGCCTCGAAGACCAAAATATGGAATATAATATCAATACAAGGTTTCAGAATGAAAATAAGTTAAATTGGTCAACATCTAGGTCAAAAAGATATTTCTAAGTCAAAATAGTCAAACTAGGTCAACTCTAAGTCAAACTGGTCAAACTTGGTCAAACTACCTATTTCTAGGTTGTATGAGTCTATCTCTAGGATATTGGGTCCTTAAGATACTAAGATACTAAGATACCGTATCATAAGATACGCACTTGAAGAGATAGGATAAAATCATAATATGCATATACAATCATCAATATATAACAATCCTAACTAATCAAATGCTAAGTGGATACCTTGGCTTTGAACCAATGCGGTATCGCAAACTACACACCCATCTCGATACCCAAACTCAAATACCTTGAGTATCCCTCAATACCTTGACATTTACCTTGGTATCTCAAGGTAATGTCAATTCTAGTATGTAATTAACTAGCCAACTCTAAACCATATACTAATATATATAACTATTACAAACTACCAAACTAATCACTAACTACTAATACATATATACATGCATATACATACACCTACGTATCATTAACTAAAGATACAATATATACATAACCCTAATGGTATTACTAGTATATATATCTACCTACTAATCAAATTGTTAAATTATCAAACTAACTAGTTAAAATAACTAAACTACTAACTACTAACTACCAACTACCTAGCTCTGGTACCCTGCTACCTATTGTTGTTAAACTAATGCTACTCATGGAATATTACTGCTATGTTTGCTGCCTCGATTCACTGTTGTTGATACTGTGCTCGTGCCACTGCTTGCTAGTAGCTGCTACTGCTCGTGCTAATGCTATTACTGCTCGTGCTAATGCTGCTGCTGATGTAGCTACTGCTGCTGCAGCTATTGTTGTAACTGCTGCTACTGCAGCTCACAAATGCTGCTTCTATGCTCGCTGTTTGCACCTTGCTGCTAATGCAGTTTGCTGTGCAATGCTGAAACATGCTGTTGCTGCTGGGGCTTGCTTCTACTGTGCAGTGCCCGACCCCCCCTCTCAACATACTACACACACACACACAAGTATACAACTACATATATCAACGCACATAAACACACACACACACACACACACACACACACACACACACATATATATATATATATATATATATATACATACATACACATAACAATATATATGGATACATAAACATATCAATATATAGATACATAGTCATAGGTACACACATACCTATATATAACTACTATGTATATATATATAAATCAAACTACTATGTATGTATATATATATAGATACATAGTCATAGGTACATACACACATACCTATATATAACTATGCATAAAGATTCATAAGTAGATATATATAGATATCTATACACTAGTATTTATATTTCGATATACATATATACATACATATATATAAATATCTATATATATATACATAACACTATATATATACATATGAATACATATATTACCAATAGATATGAATAATGCAATTGAAATCTACAAATACAATGTGACAAACACGTGGAGTGCATCAAACATGTATCATACTAGATCTATGATACGCTTGTGATACGAGTCCACCACACAACCAAACGTACCCCGAAAGACACGAGCAAGTCTAAAATAATATATATGAACAATACGAAGAGTAAAATACACATCTACGTGTCCGTGTCAAAATATAAAATGCACAAAGTCCCGTGTTGGAGAAAATATCCCCAAAATAACTCGTATCTCCAAATTGATGGATACGGCCTACACGTATCCAATTGTGGATACGACACTAGCCATACACAATCAAACTCATGTCAATTTGGTCTAATTGACCAATTGACAAACACAACATGTGTCAATCTCGGAATTCTTCCAAAATTGACACAAAATATATCATAACTTTCTCCATAGGTCTCCTATGAACCTAATTCCAATTCCTATGGGTAGCCTCATCTTATGAGTGGTTCCTAATAATTAAAACACAGATTTGTAGTCTACAAAAAGAGAGAAAACTGAATTATACCTATTAGGAGATATATTTCCAATAAAATTTCTAAAGTAGGTAAAAATAGCCTTCAACTTGTAGATCCTTGCTCCTCTTTGTAGATCCTTGCTTTCTCCTTGTAGATACTTGCTCTACTAGTCTCCAATGATGATTTGGGAAGAAATTTAAAAGAAATTTGGTATGAGAATGCTGAAATTAGGAAGAGAAAATTCTAGATCTAGATTTGAAATAAAAATGAGGAGAAAGAAATTTTCCCCCTCTATTTGAATAGGTCGACCACCTTAGCCCCTTCCCCAAGCTACTATGAAATGTCTAATATACCCCTTGGGGCCTCTCATGAAGAAATAATTAAGGAGGGAAGGTTCTAGTCTAATGGGTTTAATTTAATTAATCATCCTCCTAATGAATGGTTTCTAATTGGACTCAATACTAAATAAATATAAATATTGGTCCATAGATCTAATCTAAACTAGTTAGGTCCACTAACACATGTCGAAAACAATATACTAATATCTAACAATAATTAAATAACACAATAAATAATTATTCAACATGCACAATATTTAATTAATTATGAAATGACCAAAATACCCTTTCCTAGAAAATGTGGTAGTGATACAACACCTATTTTGACGCTTTCGGATGGGACAAGTGGATTCATATTTTATTATGATACATCTGGCAAGGGACTAGGATGTGTTCTGATACAACATGGCAAGGTGATAGCTTATACGTCCCGGCAGCTTCGGGATCATAAAAGAAATTATCCGACGTACTACTTGGAGTTAGCAACAGTTATTTTCACACTTAAACGTTGGAGACATTACTTATATGTAGATTGAGCAGAGATTTATACCGATCACAAGAGTTTGAAGTATGTCTTTACCCAGAAGGATCTCAACATGAGGCAAAGAAGATGGCTGGAGTTGATGACAAATTATGATCTTGACCTTCAGTATCATCCTGGGAAGGCCAATGTGGTAGCGGATGCCTTGAGCCGGAGAGCAAGAGCTTATTTTCTTATAGCATAGCGAGAGATTTTAGAAGATCTTCAAGAGATGGACGTAGAAGTAGTATTGCCTGGCAACACAGCATTGATGGCAAGTCTACAAGTTCAGTCCAGTATAGTAGAAAGAATCAAGGTAGCATAGTCAGCAGATGCCAAGCTTCAGTGACTCAAGACAGAGTATGAGGCAGGGTGTAGACCAGAACTTAGCATTCTCAGTGATGGAACTCTCTGTTTTGGGAATCGTCTTTTTGTACCTAACGGAGACCTTCGTCGTAAGATTATGTCGGAGGCCCATAGTTCATAATATTCAGTGCATTCCGGAGGAACCAAGATGTATGGAGACATTTGTTAGCATTTATGGTGGAATAGAATAAAGCGCGAGATAGCTCGGTCTATTTCTTGATTTTTTCATGTCAACAAGTTAAAGCTGAGCATCAGAGACCCGCAGGACTTCTTCAACCTTTACCAATTCTGGAGTAGAAGTAGGAACATATTACCATAGATTTTGTGACAGGTCTACCTAGGTCCCAGCTGGCAGGGATGCTATTTGGGTAATTGTGGACCGACTCATGAAAGTTACACACTTTTTTTCTTTCAGGATCAGCCAGCCCACAGAACAGTTAGCCGAGATGTACATAAGATAGATTGTTAAACTACATATGGTACTAGTTAGCATAGTTTCAGATAGAGATTCCAGATTTACTTCTTAATTTTTGTTGTCTTCAAAAGTGCTTAGGCACCCGCCTGAAGTTCAGTTCGGCTTATCACCCCAGACATATGGTCTGTCAGAGCGAACCATCCAGACTCTAGAAGATATGCTTTGTTCATGTATCCTTGATTTTGGTGGTTCTTGGGAGGATCACTTAAACCTGTTAGGGTTCTACAACAATAACAGTTTCAAGTCCAGTATCCAGATGGCACCCTTCGAGGAACTTTATGGCAGGAAGTGCAGATCCCCTATAGCCTGGGATAACATTGGCGAAAGGCAATTAGTTGTTTCGAAAATAATAGTCCAAACAGTTGAAATGGTCAAGCAAGTCCCAAAGCATCTTCAAGTAGCACAAGATCGCCAGCGTCATTGGGTCGATTCACATCGGCGTCCTCTTAAGTTTTCTGTCGGTGGCCATGTATTCCTACAAATTTTGCCTACCCACGAAGTCATCAGATTTGGTATACGGGGAAAGCTTAGTCTATGGTACATAGATCTGTTCGATATTGTTGAGCGAGTAGGAGATATTTTCTATTGTCTTGCTCTTCCGCCGTCGCTTCGTGAGATACATAATATTTTTTATGTATCCCAGCCAAGACTGTATATACTGGATGTAAGCCATGTCCTAGATCATTCAAAATTGGTTTTTGGTACTGACGTTTTGTATGAGGAGAGGCATGTATCCATTTTGGACTGGAGAGAGAAGATTCTTAAGAACCGGATCATTTGTTTATTCTGAGTTGCTTAGGGGCATAACTCACTAGAAGAGTCAACTTGGGAGCGCGAGGATAATATCTGCGATCGATACCCATATCTGTTTGAATCATGAGGTATACTTGTTTGTATATCCCGTACCCTGATCTTGTCTTGTGCATGCTTGCCTTGTTCTAGATAGTTTATAGCTTGTGATTGACACCTGTACCATGATGCTTATTTTATTACCTGATTCCTGTAGTCTCCTTGCAAGATCTTGTGTCTTATTGAAATTTTGAGGACAATATTTTTCTAAGGAGATGAGATTTGTGAGACTTGTCTAACTATTGTGTATTTTTCATGTTCATATCTTGTATAGGTATGCTATTGCTGTATATTGCTTCCCGTATATTTTTTTGGATTTCTCTAGCTGCTCTCATATGATTTCTAGATTTATGAATATTGTTAACCACCCTAGATATATAATCCCTCTCTTTCTCTCTCTTCTCCATTCTTTCACTTTTTCCCTATTTTCATTTTTTTTTCTTTTTTCTCCCTTCCTCCCTAGCCGAGAGCAGCCCAGGACCGGTCTCCCTCCCCTTTCCCTTGGTAGTATTGGTAGTAGTTAGTGGTGGTTTTAGGAAAGTACATCTTGCTAGTGATGGAGAACTTGCACTTTTACATTATAGTGGATTTCTTGTATTTTTTAGTCTATCTTTACAAAGTAAATTTTTAGAATTTATTTGGTGTGCAAATATTATTTTTGGATTTTAGCCTCATCTATATAAATAAATAAATAAATATATGGTTATTAAACAATAATAATAATATTAGTGGTAATAATAATAGTAATAATAATAATAATAATAATAATAATAATAATAGCAATAATAATAATAGTAGTAGTAATAATAAGTAATAACAAAAGAAATAAAATAACAAAAGAAAAGAAAAAGAAAAAGGATTAAAAAAAGATAAGAAAGATATAACTATGTGTGTGTCTATATATATATATATATATATATATATATATATATATATATATATATATATATATATTATATATGTATTGATATACATATGAGCGTAGTAAATATATGTGTTGTCCTATAGGTATATACGTATTCATGTGTTTGATTGTATCTGCATGTAAATATATATATGCTTATATCCTTTGGTGTGAGAGTGTAGTTATATAATATAACCTTCAACTGGCCCAATGAAATGAGCACTTAATATACCTATCCAACTATCCGATCTAGTCCACTTACAATCATACGAAGTGATAGGTTGGAGGAAAGGTTTTCTTTCAAAATGTCAATAGCAAGATATGGTAACTTTTCATAAGCGCTTGAATCACTCCTGGAATTTGTTTGCTCTTATGGATGCTTCTCCAAGGCCTAACTCATGTAAAATAGTTCTTGAATGTCACTAAGTACTGGATGATATAATTCTCAAGTCCTAAAATCTAAACCTAACTTTGGAATTTGATAGTTGTGGTCCCAAGTGGAAGAAAATTTTGATTTGGTGATTGTCCAACGAATATTCTTTCGGTATGTCTTCGACAACATACGATGAATAAGTTTTGCGATTGTCACCAAAATATTTAGTTTTATTCGACTATTGTAGGAGCGATGCATGAAATTATCTTCGATGAAGAAGTCAGATCATGCAATCCATTAAATATGCACTCCCTCCTTCCGAAAAATATGTCGGTTGTTCCAAAGCACCTACGGTACGTAAAATGACAACCCTATTTCGACAGTCATTGTGTAAGGACTGTATAAACTACGACAGTCCTATACATGTTTACTTCTTGGTATTTTCAGTTTTGACAGCTTGATTGGGCTAGATCTACATTTTTTTTAGTTTAATGTGTTCTTGGCATTTTCATGGTTTTGATCTCTTAATTTTTTTTTCCAAAACTAATTATTTTATGTGATAGAGATTCTGATTTAAAGTGATTTAGAACCTTACTTCTTTGGATTTGAGTTGGAAATGATGATTTCAGGGAGAATCATATTTTCAGGACTTGGAGCTTTTCCATGACTGAAACTTGTTATTCTGGGATGAAGGATCTCCACGCGGCCTGCTTTGCATCCGGTTTGGACTCCTCGCTCCAAAATCACTATGCGGCCATCTTGTGGACGCATGGATGAATCTGCACATGCGTCCCTTGACCAAATGTATGAAACTTAAAACAAAAAAAATTTCTCTAAGTTCCTGATTCGACGCGGTCCAGAGGAGCGTGTGGCCCGAGTTATGTATTCCTCTTTTTCCAGTGATGACTTAGCACCGTTTTAGTACAATTTCTCCTGAATTTGTCTTTTCTTCTCTGACACGCTTTATTGGCCAGTCACATCGATCACTTCTCTGACACGCTTTATTGGCTAGTCTCTCCAGTCACTTTCTAGCCTTGTATTTATTCTCTGTCACTCAACCCTTGTCCCAAGGAGTGGACTTTTCGATGATTCATGCGGCCAGCTTAGATCCATGCGACCAACTTCCTACATGCGGCTTATTTTATCCATGCGGCCAGTTTATTGCTTCCGGCCAACTTATCTCCTACGCTTCTAGACCATATAGTAGCATAATTTTTTTGGTATATGTTCTCTTATGGATTATTTACTCCTTGTGCTTGGCCCAATTAGTTAAATTCATATGATGCATGTTATATCTAATTGCTTATAACCTGGAGGCTACACCTACCAGAACATGGAATACCCGAAACATGGAATATAATGGCACTGTTAAACTAAGAACTCCCGGCACCTGACTTGTACTGAATGAGCTTGATCCCTGACTCCAGACACCTGGTATGTACTAATAAACCTGATAGTGGCTAGGCGTAGCTCACTCCTAACATGCTAGAATCTCCAAAACTGAAATGCTTGAACTGATAAGATAACTCCAGTGGTTTTTTTTCCCTGTCCTGATTGTACTTGTCATTGGTTACTCTTGGATTATGTCTAAGTCAGATTCCTGAGCACCACAATCAGGAATCCATGATAACTTTCCTAAGTTAATAACTAGAATAATTATTTAGAAGCATCTAGAGAGATTTCCTGGCTACATGCTATCCCGATATTCCAGCGACACCTGATAGATTTGGAGTACTCCGTCGAGAGGGGCACACTTCCAGTACACTGTCAAGTGTTGCAATTTACCAAAAAATACTATATACTTAATTAATCTATGCTATGTACTCTTACGTTAGGATAATTCAGATAGTCAGCAGGGCATATGGCTGTATTAATCTCAACTGCAGTTGTTAGTAACCAGGATTATGATAACCCTAGTTAGTTAAATGGTAGTAAGTCGTTGGTCATGTTTGGCCGTGATTGCATATTTTTTATTCGTGTCTTGTGTTGGATCACCCAGCTACTAATCATGGACTGTACTCGTTTACTGCTTCCAGAACTGTTTAAGTTCTTATTTAAATATTGCTCTTATTTATATTTCTTATGCCATTGAATGTGTAACGCCCCGCAACTATACGGTGCGTTACGCTGAGTCGGATTGAATGAAACAAATGCTGGTTCCATTTGATTTGTTGGATTTTGGGAATAAGTATTGATTGAGTTGTTTCATGTGCAGATGGCTAGCGGGTTCGATGGAAATCAGGTGTTCTTTCAGAGCAGTACTGAGATAGCTAAGTTGGAATGATATTGCCATCTTCCTTAGTCCGATCGGTCGGATGATTTGTAGAGCATGGCCTGCTCGCACGGTCATACCAGTTGAGTAGATCACGCTTGCATCGGACCACGGGTTCAAGGGATTGGCCGTATCGGCAGGACAGGATGCCTAACGGGATCAATCATTGTGAGTGGGCTCTTTCCTTTCTCCTATACTCCTTCATGCCTAATAATATGGAAAACACGTAAATGGCTTGAACACTTGGGCTGAAACATTAGGAATCACTACACTGAGGCGTGCATAGAGTGTACGCCATTGGCTTGGTAGGATTGTGGCTTAATTTGGTTTGTGCGTTGGATAGTTGGAGCTAGAGTTGGAATATTACATTTGAGGCAGTTGGTTTGATAATGGAATTATGCTTGGACAGTTGGAATGATGCATTGAGAGATTGGGAACATTGAGATTTGGGCGAGCGAGCGTGCATCCGTGCACGGGTATCACTTGGTCGCTTTGTCTTGCAAAGCGAGCAGTTATGGTTCAAAATTGAACAACTGCATCGACAAGGGTGTTGTGCCGCTTGATGGGGCATCGTGCCACGAATGGGGCATTGTGCCACTGAAACGGTATTGTGCCATGGGTTAGCTTTGAGCATGGGTGTTGCACCATTGGAAATACTGTGTTGAGAAGAGGCATTGTGCCTATGGGAATAACTTGTGAATGGTGCCTTGGGCTATATGTTGGAAGAATGGTTATGGATGTGTTGGTTGGATTATTGGCGGAACGAGTCTAGGATCGCTTGGTGGGGCGAGAATGTTCGATCCTCTCGTCATACCTACTTGGTGTCTGCATGTCACGGACAACCTGTATTGCACAGGGTTTGGTCTCCTCGAACGGGTACTCCGGGGCACCGGGACCGTTCGGCCATGGAGGAGACAATTGGGTAACGCGTCTTGGACGCGGTACTAGCGGTTGGAATCGATCCAGGTGGGTTAGCTACTTAGCGCTGTTTCGAGGAGAACCGCATTTGATCAGTCCGATCAAAGTCCTTTATGGCTTGGCCAGTGACTTCATATAGTATAGTGTTGGCTTGCTTTTCTTTTGTTGGTTTGGCTTTCGTGTAGGCGCGGCTACCTTGCCTCGACAAGAGTGTGCACTGTGAGATTTGGATTGTAAGTATTGGTTGAGGATGGATATTGAGGCTTGGTTGATGGTTCGACATGTTATCGTGTTGGTTGGACTTGAGCAGGACGGTTTGCATGCTAGTTTCCCTCGAGTTGCTTATATATTTGCTTGTCGTTTGGTTTGAGTTGAGTGCTTGCATGCTTAAACTGCTTTACAGCTTTCCTTAACATGTCATCCCTATGCCATGAAATAAATCTAGGATTCAACTAGAAAGATCACCATATAACTGTTTGCATTCACTATTTTTTTACTTAGTGTCGGCTTAGGCGAGTGGGTTACCCCGCTCACCAGTACGGTTGTGTACTGACCCACATTTGTGGGTAATATTTCAGGTACGCAGGCGTAGTGGCACTGCTTGGATATACGAGACATGATGTATGAACTGTAAGTACCTTTGTGAGCTAGAGAAAAGAGCAAGAGTATTTTATCGCCTTCGTGGCATCGCCTTCGTGGCCTTGTCTTCGATGAGGCATTTCATTTGACCCTATCATGAGCTTCGCTGCGTATTACTCTGATTGTGTGCTTGGTACACAATACTTGACTTCCGCTGCAACTTGGTTGTTTCAATGATAACATTTGGTGTTTGACAACATTGCCTTGTACGAGCGCAACTCCAGGCTCGTACGGCATCACGTCCCGATGAGAACGATGGTCCTGCGGGAGAGCTGTAAACGTGGTGATTCACGTTCAGTGGGGACTATCGAGCTTGCGTGAGATTGGGGCATGACAAATTGGTATCAGAGCGCCTGGTTCATTTTCTCGGAATTGGTCCTTCGCTTTATCACAAACTCTAAATAGCTTCCGCGTGTCGTCTAGCTCTTGACTCTACTCGGTGCCGCATCGGATATTTTATGCAATAAGTCTATTTATTGCTAGTTGTGGCTGCATATTATTCTTTGTTGGGTTGCCTTGGTTGGTTTTCGTAGGATCGCTTAGTCTCGTTAGGCGTTGTTGCATTTGTGCAACAAGTGTGGGCTTTTGTTGGGTTGGCTTGGCTTAGCGTTCGGGAGTTTCTGATTGCCTCAATGGATCAGTTGGTTGGCTAACGAGATTTGGTTATGCGGCATATTTTGAGTAGAAACATTCGATGAGAATGAATCCTTACACGAGTTGCTCGTCTAGCGATTGTGTTGGATAAAAGTTGGAATTTTGGCTGTGGCGCATCGGTTGAGCAGGTTTGAGTTTGGCTCGAGAATATATGGATAAGTTGGTACAAGTTGCTCGTACAACAAAAGTGTGAAACCGTTGGGTATTGGGTTGGACTATTTGGAAGACAATCATTGCACGATTGCTCGTGTTGAGAAGGTATCAGACGGGTTGAGAAACAGTTGGATAATTCAAGCGTTGCCTGAGTTTTGTGTCAAACTCGGATTGGAAAAGGCATGATCATGCATGGAGAATGGTTCGAACGGATCTTGGATTTGTGCAGGAAAACGTAATGTGAGTAGTGACTTGATTCTAAGTGGTATATTATGTAACGCACCATACGGTTGTGGGGCGTTACATAATATAGCCAAATCTGAGTCAACTTCACGAGCAGCAACATCCAAAATCTTTCAAGTTTGTGTGAATCTATCTCATTGTCCCTCCAGACCAAAATCGTGTTTCTTTGCTCAACCAACAGCTCAAATGTGTCGCCCAAAATCGTAGTTCGTGCTCGCTATCATTTGATTCACCCATTGCTCGTTCAAGCGCATACCAGTTGTTCATTCCGATCTCGTCCATCACTTAAGCCCAACGATGCTTTCATTTGCATCAGTCCATTCACGATATGCTCAACTCAATATTCGTTTGCTCCATTTTCATTCTTCCCAACTCAACCGACGTGCACCAACCAACTTGTATTCTCGTTTCACGAGTCCGTTCAGGCAATTCCCATAGATGTCCAACCAAAATATTTCCAATGCCTTGCTTAACACGTTTGATCCCATATACCACTTCGAATCAAGTCACTGTGTTGCTCGAGTAAGTTGGACGTGCATTGTGGAACATGGCAATTCGGAAATTTAATGGATTCAGGACAGTAAGACGGATTGATGGAAGACAGTTTCAACGAGCGCGGATCTCGGATTCGGGAGTTCGCTCGGGTGGATGGTTGGATTTTGATTCGGATTTTGCAGATGAGATATAGCATGGTTTATAATAACTGTCCATCGTGATGATTACAATTATCAAGCGTAGCTTCGGGACATCTGACCCTAAGCGACCTTGACCCGCTAATCGGATATGAATATGGTAGACCGATAGAACGACCCTTGAGGCGACGTATTTGGGAATGCGTCGAGGGCAGATGTGAGCAATGTGATTTGGCTTATTGACTGAGTGTTGGATTTGAGAGACCCTTGGGATAGTCTTCACCTGAAGATGCAGCCAGAAGATCGAAGCGATGGTGAAGTAGCCTAGTCAACTGATGAGATTCAGAGTCACAAATTTTTGTAGATGGCATCGCCTCTGACTCATCGTGCTCTGGAAGGGAATAGCATTTATATGAATGGACGACTGTGGCGGCTCGTTCAAATCAAATCTTTGCGAATACTGGAAGGGACAGACGTGCTTCAGATTTACAAGATGTCTCGAAACTTAGTCTGGAAAGTGTGCTCATTCGGAAGGCAAAGGTGATATCCTATGCTTCGAGGCAGTAGAAGCAGCACGAAGAACTATTCCATGCGTAACCTAGGAATTGTGGCGAGTGTGTCCACGTTGAAATCGTGGCGACACTATCCCTTTGGCGTGGCGGCGAGATCTTCGTGGATCACACAAACCTCAATATAGATGTTCATCCTGTGAGGTATTAAGATTGAGGAAGAGGTGTTGGACTGAGCTGATGAAAGCAAAGTTGATATTTGGGTAAGTCGCCTAGATGGGGTAGTATCATTTGAGTTGATCGTTCGGTGCATGAGATATATTTGGAGATGTTGCTAGTGCGGATTCAGAAATAGTTGGATGGATTGAGTTGGAACTCGGACTGATTGATCGGTGGGAAATCATCATATTGAAAATAGTGCTCAAGCGAATATGTTGGAATGGAAATCAGGTTTGGTTCAATTGGGAGTAAAGCAAATGGATGCCTCGGACATAAAGATACCCTTGTAACTTATCCAAATTCGCTATCGCAAAGCTCGGCTGAAATACATGTATTTTAGGGACGCCTTAAATATGTGTATCGATCCAAAACTAAGCGATACGAGGAATTCGTATTGAGCTGCAAGGAGGATGTGGGAATATAGAATTTGTACGAGCATTCAACAGAGCGAGATGCTGAGTCTGGATCAGGATAATGTGAGTTGCATAGAGCAGATCTATGGAATTGGACAAGCGGTATTTGATAAGGAATGAGTACCAGCACGGTTCGTGGACGAACCTGATTCTAAGTGGTATATTATGTAATGCCCCGCAACCGTACGGTGCGTTACGCTGAGTCGGATTGAATGAAAAAAATGCTGGTTCCATTTGATTTGTTGGATTTTGGGAATAAGTATTGATTGAGTTGTTTCATGTGCAGATGACTAGCGGGTTCGATGGAAATCAGGTGTTCGTTCAGAGCAGCACTGAGATAGCTGAGTTGGAATGATAATGCCATCTTCCTTAGTCCGATCGGTCGGATGATTTGTAGAGCACGGCCTGCTCGCACGGTCATACCAGTTGAGTAGATCGCGCTTGCATCGGACCACGGATTCAAGGGATTGGCCGTATCGGCAGGACAGGATGCCTAACGGGATCAATCATTGTGAGTGGGCTCTTTCCCTTCTCCTCTACTCCTTCATGCCTAATAATATGGAAAACACGTAAATGGCTTGAACACTTGGGCTGAAACATTGGGAATCACTACACTGAGGCGTGCATAGAGTGTACGCCATTGGCTTGGTAGGATTGTGGCTTGATTTGGTTTGTGCGTTGGATAGTTAGAGCTAGAGTTAGAATATTACATTTGAGGCAGTTGGTTGGATAATGGGATTATGCTTGGACAGTTGGAATGATGCATTGAGAGATTGGGAACATTGAGATTTGGGCGAGCGAGCGTGCATCCGTGCACGGGTATCATTTGGTCGCTTTGTCATGCAAAGCGAGCAGTTATGGTTCAAAACCGAACAACTGCATCGGCGAGGGTGTTGTGCCACTTGATGGGGCATCGTGCCATGAATGGGGCATTGTGCCACTGAAACGGTATTGTGTCATGGGTTAGCTTTGAGCATGGGTGTTGCACCATTGGAAATACTGTGTTGAGAAGAGGCATTGTGCCTATGGGAATAACTTGTGAATGGTGCCTTGGGCTATATGTTGGAAGAATGGTTATGGATGTGTTGGTTGGATTATTGGCGGAACGAGTCTAGGATCGCTTGGTGGGGCGAGAATGTTCGATCCTCTCGTCATACCTACTTGGTGTCTGCATGTCACGGACAACCTGTATTGCACAGGGTTTGGTCTCCTCGAACGGGTACTCCGGGGCACCGGGACCGTTCGGCCATGGAGGAGACAATTGGGTAACGCGTCTTGGGCGCGGTGCCAGTGGTTGGAATCGATCCAGGTGGGTTAGCTACTTAGCGCTGTTTCGAGGAGAACCGCATTTGATCAGTCCAATCAAAGTCCTTTATGGCTTGGCCAGTGACTTCATATAGTATAGTGTTGGCTTGCTTTTCTTTTGTTGGTTTGGCTTTCGTGTAGGCGCGGCTACCTTGCCTCGGCAAGAGTGTGCACTGTGAGATTTGGATTGTAAGTGTTGGTCGAGGATGGATATTGAGGCTTGGTTGATGGTTCGACATGTTATCGTGTTGGTTGGACTTGAGCAGGACGGTTTGCATGCTAGTTTTCCTCGAGTTGCTTATATATTTGCTTGTCGTTTGGTTTGAGTTGAGTGCTTGCATGCTTAAACTGCTTTACAGCTTTCCTTAACATGTCATCCCTATGCCATGAAATGAATTTAGGATTCAACTAGAAAGATCACCATATAACTGTTTGCATTCTCTATTTTTTTACTTAGTGTCGGTTAGGCGAGTGGGTTACCCCGCTCACCAGTACGGTTGTGTACTGACCCACGTTTGTGGGCAATATTTCAGGTATGCAGGCGTAGTGGCACTGCTTGGATATACGAGGCATGATGTATGAACTGTAAGTACCTTTGTGAGCTAGAGAAAAGAGCAAGAGTATTTTATCGCCTTCGTGGCATCGCCTTCGTGGCCTTGTCTTCGATGAGGCATTTCATTTGACCCTATCATGAGCTTCGCTGCGTATTACTCTGATTGTGTGCTTGGTACACAATACTTGACTTCCGCTGCAACTTGGTTATTTCAATGATAATATTTGGTGTTTGACAACATTGCCTTGTACGAGCGCAACTCCAGGCTCGTACGGCATCACGTTCCGATGAGAACGATGGTCCTGCGGGAGAGCTGTAAATGTGGTGATTCACGTTCAGCGGGGACTATCGAGCTTGCGGGAGATTGGGGCGTGACAGAATGTTTGCATACTGGTTTTAGTTTCTTAAGTTGGCTCCCTTGTGGTAATTTGCTATTTTGGGGTCTGACCCCACTGGTTTTCTATGACCAGATTTCGGAGCAACACCACAGGATCTCTCGTATATTCTGCCTTCAGATGGTGAACATGAGGAACACCCGAGGACTTGAGTGGGTTTCTTCTTCATCATCCACCTGACCTTGTACTTATACTTTTGAGTCATTTAGCCACCAATCACGTATTTAGCTCATATTTTGGTACTTGACATTCTAGCCTGCCAGCCTACATGTAAAGCATATTCTAGACTATAGCTAGAGCTGATCATGTAATATTATACTCTGTTAGTTCTTCATTTTGGTAACTAGCTTCATGATCATCTATGTATGTATAGTTTGGGACACCTTACTATTATATGTTTGATGATTATACTTTTTGTAACTTGTTGCTTTCTCGAGATTGAGACAACTAGGACTCTTGACCCAGGAATGTCGATTGGTTTTAGAGTAAACCCTCACATGTCTAGACAGTCATGACCGTATCTCGGGGTATCGAGTACTCTGGTATACGTAGTTGGCTTTGTCCGCCCCCGCTCTCTAGTATTCTTGTTCTGGGGTGTGACACATAGGCTTAACTTACCAATACTTACCATCTATTCATTTTCTGCCAAAATATACATCTAATGATAACCAAATATATAGGATGAATCAGAAGACATATACCCAAGGTGTCAAGAGCGTGTCTCAGCAGAAGATAAGTATTGGGCTCAAAGTATATGGTGTGCTATGCATCTATTTTCTATTCGCAACTATGACCTGCATGAGGATCGTCGCTAGCAAGCCGACTTAATCTATATGAAGGTCACTGGCACTACAAGCCATCATGGACTATAGCCTGGTTTAGACGGTGATCCATGCAGTTGCGAGTGGTGAGCTCCACTAAAATTATCCTAAATTCCTTAGTGCTAGTACTTCAGCTAGCAAGAATATGCTATCTAGGTTATACGGCGATCCCTGTAGCATGGGTAATAAGCCCCTCTATAAGTTCCCGAATCACCTACGTTAGATATAGTTATCTCGGGCTGATACGATCTCGGTGCCCCAACGATCAATTAAGAACCAAATCTTACCTTGTGCACAAGTTGTCCGTGATCATGCATGATATAATCTTCCTTGAGCATTTACCATACAACTTGAGCCATTATGACTTTTCACAAACTTCCATTTATATTCATAAATTAAGTATGAACGTCGTTATACAATGATCCCTCTTGCTAAACTGAGCGGAGCGGGACGTTACATAATACACCACTCATAAAAGTTTTGCCCTCGAAACTTCATAAGTATAACTCGTCTAATTGCATCACTCATATATCCAGTCTCGAATCCACCTTGCATGGCATTAAATATTGCACCGATACTTCTTATTCATTTCCTTAAACTATATAAGTCATGCTCATGCCTTAGCCAATTCCCTCGAACATCCATATCATTGGAACCAACCCGATTATGTCCAAAGCTTAATTATCAAATCCTTTGCCTCTTTCCATGCCATGCTTCATGCGAAACTGTACTACTCTAATACCGGGTATGATATAAATCACTGCACAAAGGATAACTTAGAACTAGGGCAAACCTAACCAATCACTACACCTCAATCATTATGAATCGAGAAACATATCCAAGCCGATCACTCGACATCTCCCTATTGAAACCAAATATTTGTACCTCAACCAATCTAAGCATTCCTCAAAACATCAAGTCTCAATCCCAATCAGTCTTCCAAAGTTGACTACCTCAAGGTCTAAATTCGATCACCTATCAATACTTAATTATCACAAGAGAATTTTACCAACTCCCAGAGTTATCAATTGAATCTGTCACGTTCGTTCCCAGATTTCATATTTCTGAATTTTTGGTATTTAATTTTTTTTCCTGACAATGTATTTAAACTGTGTTCTATATTTTGTTGTGTATCATATTTGTTGTATTTTTGTTATTTGGATTTTTGTTTTATTATGAGAGACTACCATAAACCAGTAGAAAACTCATTGACAATTGATAATACATATTAATATTTCAAAAGGAAAAAAATGCTCATATTCTAGAAATGTAGTAGTGACATGGCCTTTAGCCCACTCAACTAAAACTAATATGTTAAATAAGTGAGTGCAAGCAAACTCATGTATTCTTTTAAATCCTGCCTTAGTATCGGTTACATGGCATAGAATTACTTGTGTCCACAAGGATAAAAGTGTCACTCGATATAGTTGAACTTACTTAGTACTTACCATCCTTCCATGTCCATACAATGATATTATTTATAAAGTACTATAAATAATGTACCACAAGGGTGTCCCTACATAAGACAATCATTATCCTTCAAAAATACAAGTATTCATTGCACACGTCCTTGTAATTATACTGATAGTCCTGCAAGAAGATTAACATTAGAATGTGGCCTAACTATATGAAGGTCAATAGAGACATGACATCTTCGACTATATCGGGATAGACGGGGATCCTCTCAGCGGTGGGTAGCTAGCCCTCCTGAAAGTTACTCAATCTCTTCGTATTATGCCATACCCTTCAATCTGAGTACTGAAGGTCCCATAATATGTTGTGATACTTTAACTTTATTCACATATTTTCCATGGATCCCTCATAGGTTGACACAATTTTGGTGCGCCGACGATCATTCCAGGAACCAAAAACCTTGTGCACAAGTTGTCCATGACCATGCAAATGCGTGAACAGTTAATACAATAAGCAAATGCATGGTAGGAAAGTTGAATATCTATATAAATATATCCCTTCTTTCTACTATCATACTTCATCGATCCATCACTCGCATAACTCTTTCCATTCCAAGGATTCTCATCTACGCAGTTCCCAGTCTACGGATACTGCCTTAGCAACCCTACAATCCCAAATCATTTCATGTTACCAATCTTCTAAAACCAGTATACAACAATCATCATGAATAAAGCATATAACAATATTCTATATAATACTCTACAATAGTGCTATAACCAATGTGGCAAGATACTACAATAGGAAAATCTACTTCTATAGCAGCAAGTATAAATAGTCCATGTGATAAGTAAAAACAGTTCTACTTTACACAAGTATAACTCATCAGTTTATAAATTTATATTATATAGCAGCAAGATACAGAAATAAGATTACTCTCTTATCTATTTTGTACGTTTCTTTTTATTAGCATGTCAACAATTCTCATAGCATAGAACTAAACATGCAGCATCAGTTTTATTATTCTGAAGGTAAAGAAGAGAAGGATCAAGACCACCTACCTGAAGAAATAATTATTTGTCTTACTGAGGAGAACTATAAATAATCCTCCAAATGACCTTAAGTCCAATGCTACTTCGAGCCAACAAACTATCTCAAGGCACCAAGTAGAGTGGGGTATTTCATTTATTCGTCCCTCACTCCATCCACTTTGTTCAGTAAATTAATTTGTTTCTAGAATAAACCCAAAGGACTACTATGTCTTTTGTTTAATATTTTAGTTATAGATCCTCTCTCTCTCTCTCTCTCTCTCTCTCTCTCGCCTTTTAATTAAATATATTTAATTTTGTCTCTCCAACTAACATGATGATTAATGCAACCATTTATAACTTTTTACGATGACATAATTATATTTGTAACCATTTATAACTATTTGGAACCAATTGTGGCAATTATAACCAACTACACCAAATTATAACTATTTATCAAGTTACTTTAATATATATTTTTCACTTTATATTTTTAAATATATTTATGTAACGTAATTTATCATCTTCTAATCAACAAAAGATGCTTCATGCACTATGTTACACACATTGCAAACATAAATTTAACTTACAAACCCAATATAACTAATTATGATAATTTGTAGCATATATAACCAATTATAACTAACTACAACCAATATATAACCATATGTAACCAATTATAGATAAAGATAACTAGGTATACTCAATTGTAACTTACTATAATAAATATATACATTTATAACAAATTGTACCCACTGTGATTCAATTATAACAAAAACCAAACTCAAAATTATATTTTTTTTAAAATTTTTTTTGCTTCTTATACTTTGTAGTAATTGTCTTTGATAGAGAGTCTCTCCCATCAAATTTTTTGGAAGGCTCTCTAAATTGAGTGAACTTCAAAAAAACTTTTATGAGCGAACAACATTTCTATTCTTCCTCTATCATGTAGTGTGTATACAAGATATTAATATACTGAGTTACATTTAATTTATCACTAGTTTCAAAAAATGTAACAAAACACCACAAGTTCACATCAATGGAATATTTTCACATAGTTAGAATTTATTATAATTAACAATAATTGCTACAAATTGTTAAGAGTTAATTTTATTGGATATAATTGATATAAATGGTTAAATCTTGTCTTATTTGGTTACATTACTTTAATTATTCTAAAACTAATCAGTTGGTTTGAAAGAGAGGAGAAAGAAGAGAGAATATATATATATATATATATATATATATATATATATATATATATATATATATATATATATATATATATATATATATATATATATGAGGAAGTATCGGGATCCCACACTCTTATATATCGTCCAAATTTTCTATGATCACAGCCGTTGGATATTGTTTAATTCATCTAATTTTAACGAGCCATTCAAATCAATGGTTAAGACTATATGACTTAACCAAAATCCAACGATTGTGATTATGGGAATATTTTGGGAATGAAAAAACTATAGAAGTCCCGATATATATATATATATATATATATATATATATATATATATATATATATATATATATATATATAGAAATGTTAATTTTTATTAATAGTGCAAAGAAATGATAAGGTGTCCAACTTTGGATCACCTACTCAACATAGCTCTTATATTAAACTCAATATTGGGTATAACCCCTATGGGTGATGTGGTCTGACCCTCAAAGATATGTCTATTACGTTCCTTCCACACATGTCAGACCATGGATGCAAGTCTGATTCGTGCTTCAGAGAACCACTTCCAAGCTCAGCTTTCCCTCTGTCTACTGATCTCCACTATAGTCTCCAAGATTAAAAATTGACCCCCTCCATTCTATTGCAACTCCCTCCTTTGGTGTCTCCAATGCTGCTTGAAAATAGGCAATGAAAGAAGAGGTGCTCTCCCGATTCACTCGTATGTGGGCACAAGCTACATCCCACTCCCCTTGTGTTGATACTGAATATGTCCAATCGATCCAGGGTAAGCAGTCTGCCCATGGTCACCTTGTACATACACAATTGCATCTTCCTTGCGAGCCCCTTCATCCATACAAACTCAAAGTTTAGTATCCGTGGTTGTTTATCTAGCACACAATCATAGACATAGCTAAATTCAAATGACCAACTTCGTTTTCCTTGCCACCACCATGCGTCCGTTGGCCTGTTATTGTCAATCCTGACCTTGTGTATCTCCAGGCTAAATTGCCTCATAGCAATGTTCTTCTCAAGCCGCCACCACCCATGTTTTATGAGGCGTCTAACAATCTCCTCCTTATTCATCACTAGGACAAGTTCCTCTCACCCAAGCCTATCTACCAGGATTTGATGACCAAACCAGGGGTCAAGCCACAGCTGAGTAGAAGACCCATCCTTCATCACCCGTTTTAACTCCTACCGCACTCTTCCACGGTATTGTAGAACAGTTTTAAACACCACCGAGTCATTATTATCCAGGCATTTAGCCCAAAAATTAACTCCCTTAAGATACCTGTTATCCATCTATCGAGCCCATAAGGATTCATTTGCAATAAATTTCCATTTCAATTTTAACCCGACAATATCCTGTATCACCCTTAGAGAGCGTATCCCTACCCCTCCTTCCTTTATTGGTCGACACAACCTCTCCCATGCAATTGTATGAATGCCTCCCCCCATATGAAGTCGGTACATATTTTATCAATTTTTGTAATAGAGGACGTAGGAAGCATAACTGCTTGCAGCCAATATAAGAATATAGCACTGATAACCGAGCAGACCAACTCAATGCGGCCCCCAAACGACAAGCTATGGGCATGCCACCCTTCCACTCTTCTTTGAGCGTACTCTACAAGGCTCTGGCAATTGATATCCTAAGCATAGTTAATAGATAAGGGAATGCCCTAGTATTTAACCGACAACTCACCCCATGCTACCCTTATAAGCATCATTTTTTCCTCCTTGTTAGTGCAGCCCAAGTTAAAATATGCCTTACTCTTCTCTTGTTCATCTGTAACCTAGTGAACTAGCCAAAAACATCCATAATACATGCCAATTCTTTTAATTCTCCCATCGTTGGCTTTAATAAAACCAATAAGTCGCTGGTGTAAATAAGTGAGACACATGAGGTTGGACTCTTTCTTGTAACAGAATAATCCTTCTGTGAAACATTGCAGTATCCATAAGACAAGTAAAATATTTCATTACCAAGGTGAATAAGTAAGGCGAAAGCAGGTCACCTTGTCGCAAGCTTCTATTGCTACAAATAAATCTATATGGTTTCTCTTTTATGAGTATAGAGAAAGACGCCGTCGAAATACATTCACTCACTCAATCCACCCAAACTCCATCAAAACCCATGCATTTCATAATGTGGCAAACGTATTCTCTATTCACCGTATCGTACGCTTTTCTCAAAACAAGTTTGAGACACGCCTTTTGTCCCCCTGGTTTGTTGAAGTCCTGGACCATTTCGTGAGCCAGAAGATTATTTTCTATAATACCTCTGCTTTTGATGAAGGTAGCTTGGTTGTGTGACACCAGTCCTTGCATGATGGTTTCCATACGAGAGCACATCAGATGTGTGATCAAGTACTTGTATACATACTTGCAACAGGCTATAGGTTTGTTATCTGTAAGAGATGTGCCCCCCACCTTCTTGGGTATCAGAGTAAGAAAAGTATGATTTATTTTCTTTAGCAGCATCCCAGTAGCAAAGAAATCATGTATCACCTATAGTACGTGGTTCTTGATCGACCCCCAATGTTTTTTTAATAGAACATGCTTCCAAAGCCATCCGGACCTGGAGCTTTGTCAAGATCAGCATTCCTGATTATAGCTTCCAGCTCCTCTATCTCTACTGGTGCCAGAAGTTTGGCATTGCCATACAGGGTTACTAATTTCTTGCATATTAAATCAGGAAAGGAGGTATTAGAATAACTTTTATTAAATAGGTCAATGTAATACCTGATTGCTTCTGTCTGTAACTCATTTTCTGTTACGACCGCTCTGTCATTTGGTATGATAAGTTTAGCAATATGATTTTGATGATATCGTATTCGAATGACAACAAAGAAATTTTTTGTACATTTGTCGCCCTCCTTCAGTCAAGAATATTTTGCCCGCTGTGCTAAATGCACCTCCTCTTGGAACCTTATTTGGTTGACCTCATGGTCAAGTACCCTTTCTTTGGCCGCCAACTCAGCATTCTGAGTATCCACCTGAATTCGGTTTTGCACCTGATGAAGGTTGGCCTACATCTCTTGTACATTCTTCATTGAACATGTTTTGACCTAGCCTTTGAGGGTTGCCTTGACATTCTTGACTCTAGTAACCAGGAGGTACTGATGATTTTCGGAAACTACCTTGTTGAGCCCCCTATCAACTACCACTTCATATACGTCCATCAAATTCTATTTTTGTTGTATCGGAAGGGAGAGGACCTGGTTTGCTTGGAAGAAGCTGTATATAGCTGAACACACGGTGGGGCATGGTCACTCGTCCCTGCCGCCTGCCATTCCACCTTCATGTCTATGTATTTGGCAAACCACCCATAGTTGCCCAATGTCCAGTCTTGTCACGACCCGCACCCGGAAGTTCGGGCACGAGTGCGTGGGTACGTCCAGCCTACGCCGCAGAGTCGGCGGTAGTACGCTGTCTAGGTCAATCCATCTAAACTAGTCTAACTCATTCACAATTAACATAGGCAAGATAATAATGAGAATAGAAACTTAAGATTTGAAACTGAAATAAATGTGACAGCAATTCAAATGTTTAATACAGAAATTCCAAATGAAATCGGGGACAAACCCGATTAAATAAGATAGAGAACAGAATAAAAGATAGCTAAACTAGCTACTCAGCAGCAGGGGTCTCCTGGGTGGGTTCTGGTTCTTCATAGGTATCATCGGTACCCTCATATGGACCATAGTAAGTAGGGGCAAGGTCCTCATCATCGCCTAAATCAACAGATCCAGTCAGGAAAGGAGCAAAGTACACAGTACACAACAAGGTTAAACTAAATATTTATGACAATTAAATATTGAATATCAATGTTAAGGAAATTGCATAAAGAATGTCAATGTCTCAGAGTCACAACTATAAGCAGGAATATGAAAAAACAGAAGTAAATGAGCAGGAAATAAAACTATCACGATCAGCAGGAAATATAACATGACCAGAAACTATATGTATGAAACTTGAGTTTGTTTTTAGAATACTTAGTTGGCATGTAGGGGTTTATAAGGCTAATCCGGCCGTCATAAACGGCTATTATTCATGAATAATCGAGATCCGGCTGATGGACAGTCGTGTACCAACAGCTATTATTCACGACAAGGGGAAGGGTAAACTACATGCCTTTCAGTATTCTCCCACCCGACATGATAACAAGACATGAACTAATATATTCAAGACATGAAAATCCAGCATTTCTGTCACTAGGTGTAATCGTCAAGGTTACTAGAAAAGCAGGAATTTAATTATCACAATATAATTAGATTTAACTTGAAGTGCAGGTACTTGCCTGTTGTTTGGATCTGTTTAACTTGGTTCTTGGGGGAAATTTCCACAGATGAGTCCAAAGGCTGAAACAGACATTACCATCATGCTCAGAAGATGTCAAATAGCTAGAAACGCCTGTCCTTGGGTCCAATTTGGAGCCAAGGGCAAAAACGGCAGTTTCGGGTCAAAACGGGGTCCGCCGTTGGGCCCGCTTTGCACCGAAAAACGTGTCCGGGTCAAAGGTCTCTAAATACATCAAACTTAGTGTCAACGGGTCAGGAATGCTGATACGAACCCAACGGAACTTCCAGATTTGGATTCCGATGAGCCGAACACAAAATCGCCCGTCGAGCGGGGCGAAACAGGGTCTGGTTTTCCTGTTTTTGGATCGCGGTGTGCGATCACCACAGGACGCGATGCCCCGAACAGTTTGTCCGGACACCGAGAGGGTCATACAGGCTTCACAACGCAATTTGCAGAATTAAAAAAGGAGCTACGAGGCGAAAGTTACACGCACCTGAAGGGACCCGAAAACAGGGTCAAAATCGAGTCCGAGTCGTGTCGGACACTGTGTCCTGTGTCCGACACAGAACAGGAAATTGGGGCTAGGGTTAGGGCTGACTCGCCGGACACGGCGGCTGAGGGCGGCCGTGCAGAGGCGGAGGGGGCCGGGGGCTTCGCGACGGCGCGCTGGGGACACGCGGCGGAGCTGGAGGCGGCGGCTCCGGGCAGCGTGGCGGCGCTGCGGCTGCTGCAGCGGCTGTGTCGGGCGCCGGAGCCGACGGAAAGGGCGGAGGAAGGAGAGGAGGGGGCTGGCCGGGGGACGGTGGCTCAGGCGGGCGGCTCAGGCGGGCGGCTCAGGCGGGTGGGTGGCGGAGCGGTGGTGACGAGGGTCTGAGGCGGAGGAGGAGCGGAGGAGAGGGGAGATATATAGGGAGGTCGGGCGGTTGCGGGGGGCCGAGGGGAGCGGCGGAGCGGGGCGACGTGGCGCGGCGTGGCGGGGCGTGGCGAGCGGATCGCGCGGCGCTGCGCGCGGCAGCCGGCGAGAGAAACGGGCGTCGTGGGGGACGGGGCAGCTCGGCGGGTCGGGTTGCTGCGGCGGGTCGGGTTCGGCTGAACCCGACCCGACCCGATAGGGCGGGTGGGCCGCTGGGCTGGACCGGGCTCGGCCCACTGGGCCGGGCCCAAAAATAAATTTAAAATAAAAATTTAATAATAATAATAATAATAATAATAATAATAATTTAAAATAGTTAATTAATTAATTAATTAGAAAATTTGTTTTTAGGCATTTAAAAATAGTTCTGGGGCCCAGAAAAATCCAGAAAAATTACCCTAAGTCCAATTTTCCATTTTACACCCAAAAAAATTATTTCATGACATTTTAATATTATTTATTGCTAATTTAAAATCATTTATTAATTGAAAACCTTGATTTTAATTACAGAAAATTCACAGAAAATTCCAGAAAATTGGGAAAAATCCAAGATTTAATATTTTGAAAATTCAGGGGGTTTACAACCTACCCAACTTACAAAAATTTCGTCCTCGAAATTTAAGAATAACAAGGCACGAACAGAGAAGACTGGAAAATAAAATACAATATACCTCAGGTTTCAAAAAGATAGGGGTATCGCTCTCTAATCTCGTCTTCACGCTCCCAGGTGGATTCGCCGGGAGAATGATGCTTCCAAGCTACGCGAACCAGGGAGATAACTTGGTTCCGTAGGACTTTCTCCGAGCGATCCAGGATCTCCACGGGTTGCTCTTGGTAAGTCAGACTTGGGCCTACTTCGAGCTCCGAGTGATCCAAAATGTGGCTGGGGTCTGACACGTACTTCCTCAGCTGCGACACGTGGAAGACGTTATGTACTCCATCCAGAGAGGGTGGCAATGCCAGTCGGTATGCCACTTCTCCGATCTTCTCCTGTATGCCAAAAGGTCCAATAAATCTTGGGCTGAGCTTTCCACTCCTTCCGAACCTAATGGTGCCACGTGTCGGGGAAATCTTCAAGAACACTAGCTCTCCAACCTTTAACAAAGTTATAATCAAGTCTTAGTTCCATAATCAAAATATTTAAATTGACTTGAATTTCATACATTTAATTACCTCGAATTCCAAGGGCCTTCGGTGGCTATTTGCCCAATGTCGTTGCCTGTCTTGAGCCACTCGAAGTCTGTCCCTTATTTGTTTTACCTTCTCAGCTGAATCGATCACCATCTCTGGTCCCAGCAAGGCTCTTTCTCCAACGTCGTCCCATGATAGCGGGGTACGACATCTTCGTCCATACAGAGCTTCAAATGGAGTCATCTCGATACTGGCTTGGTAGCTGTTATTATAAGAGAACTCCACCAGATGTAAATAGTCTTCCCAGGATCCTCCAAAATCCAGAACACATGTACGGAGCATATCTTCAAGTGTCTGGATTGTACGTTCCGATTGTCCATCGGTTTGGGGATGGTAAGCTGTGCTGAATTTGAGTTGCGTCCCCAAGCTGGCTTGTAAGCTCTTCCAGAAGTGAGAGGTGAACCTTGAATCTCGGTCGGAGACAATGCTTACTGGAACTCCATGCAATCTGACAATGTGTCTGATATATAAATCTGCCAGCTTCTCCGTAGATAGCCCTACTTTGAAGGGTAGAAAATGAGCAGACTTGGTCAGTCTATCTACTATCACCCAGATTGCATCCTTACCACTAGGTGTCCTTGGAAGTCCGGAAACAAAATCCATTGTGATATGTTCCCACTTCTACTCCGGAATGGGTAGTGGTTGAAGCAATCCTCCCGGTCTTTGTCTCTCTGCCTTGACTTGCTGGCACACTAGACAACGAGATACGAACCTGGCTACTTCTCTTTTCATGCCATGCCACCAAACATGCGTCCTCAGGTCCTTGTACATCTTGTTGGCTCCTGGGTGTATAGAGTATTACGATCTGTGCGCCTCTTGCATGATTTCTTCTCTTATGTCTCCTTGAGGTACACATAATCTATCGCCATGCCTCAGTGATCCATCTTCATGAATTCTGAATTCTTCTACTAGTCCAGCTTGCACTTGACCTCGAAGGCTTCGCAGGCCTTCGTCTTGAAATTGAGTCTCCTTGATTTTATCTATTAAAGTAGACTGAATCTGCAAGTTCATCATTTGGCCTTCTTTTCCTGGGATAATTACTTCAATACCCAGACTTTCCAGGTCCTCGAGCAAGTGCCGGTTCAAGGTCAAGTGCATCGCCATAGGATACCTGCTTAAAGCATCAGCAACCACATTGGCCTTTCCAGGATGATATTGAAGGTTGATATCAAAATCTTTCATTAGTTCCAGCCACCTTCTTTGCCTCATGTTTAGCTCTTTCTGGGTGAAGATATATTTTAGACTTTTATGATCTGTAAATATTTCCACCCTTTCTCCATAAAGATAATGTTTCCATAGTTTAAGAGCAAAAATGACAGCTGCCAATTCTAAATCATGGGTTGGATAATTCTTTTCATGTGGTCGAAGCTGTCTAGAGGCATATGCTATTACTTTCTTGTTCTGCTCCAATACACAACCTAGACCTTTTCCAGAAGCATCACTATAAATAGCGAAACCTCCGGTTCCAGAAGGTAAGGTCAGAATAGGGGCAGAAGTCAGTCTTTTCTTCAATTCCTCAAAGGCACGTTGACATTCATCAGTCCAAGTGAACTCTTCATCCTTTCTTGTTAATTTTGTCATGGGTTCAGCAATCCTAGCAAAGTCCTTCACAAACTTCCGATAGTAACCAGCTAGTCCCAGGAAGCTTCTAATCTCTGCTACAGAGTCCGGAGTGGGCCAGGATTCTACTGCAGCTATCTTCTTAGGATCGACTGCTATTCCATCCCCAGTCACAACATGTCCCAAGAATTCTACTTTGTCTAGGAAGAAATCACATTTGGATAATTTCCCATAAAGTTTTTCCTTCCTCAAAGTCTCCAATGCTAACCTCAAATGTTCTTCATGTTCTTCGGGGGTCTTGGAGTAGATCAAAATATCATCAATGAAGACCACTACAAATTTGTCTAGGTATGGCTGGAAAACTCTGTTCATTAAGTTCATAAAAACTGCTGGAGCATTCGTCAACCCGAACGGCATCACTAAGAATTCGTAATGTCCGTTCCGGGTATTGAAAGCAGTTTTAGGGATGTCTTCTTTCCTTACCCTTACTTGGTGGTAACCAGACCTTAAATCAATCTTGGAAAATACCCGAGCTCCACTCAACTGATCAAATAAGTCATCTATCCTGGGCAGGGGATACTTATTCTTAATTGTTAAGGCATTCAAGGCCCTATAGTCAATACACATTCTGGATGTTCCGTCCTTCTTGGGCACAAATAGTATTGGAGCTCCCCAGGGAGAGACACTGGACCTAATGAAACCTTTGTCTTCTAGCTCTTTGATTTGTTCATTTAGTTCTATTATCTCCTTTTTGTTGATTCTGTAGGGATTCTGAGATACTGGTGCTGCTCCTGGCACTAAGTCAATGGAGAATTCAACTTCTCGGTCTGGGGGTAAGCCTGGGAGATCCTCAGGAAAGACATCTAGGTATTCAGAGATGATAGGTGGCAGTTCTTCTGTTACTAGGGCCCCACAAATTATGTTATTACCCATTTCCCTAGAACCTCTAGCAAATTCAAATTCTGGCTTGCCAGGGGGTCTGAAGATTACACTGCCTCTGTGACAGTCTATTGTGGCATGGTGTTGACTTAACCAATCCATACCCAGTATAATGTCAAAACTGGGCACTGGCATTACAAGTAGTCTAGCATACAGTTCTCTTCCACATAATGTAATAGGACAATTGTTACAGGCATCACTAACCGGGATGATTCCTCCACCGGTAATGATCTTGTAACAATTCCTAAGGGGTTTAGTGCTTAAGTTGTGCTTCATAAGGAATTCTACTGACATGAATGAGTGTGAAGCTCCAGAGTCAAATAAAGTAATAGCTGGTATTGAATTTATAAGCACAGAACCTGTAATCACGTCAGCTGTGGCTTTCGCTTCTTCCAGAGTCATTGCATAAGCACGGCCTTGCTGCGGTGCACCCCTCTGTTGCTGCTGGTGCTGAGCAAAGCGTTGCTGTTGAGTTGGAAGCGGGGGTCCCCTCTGTTGTGCTGCTGGGGGCCTGGCCTGGGCTGGAGCCCTTGGTGCAGCTGGACGTCCTTGAGCAACAGGACAGTCCCTCAATTGGTGTGCTGGGGAGCCACAATAGAGGCAGGCACCTAGCCTCTTTCTGCAGTCTTGCCAAGTGTGGCCTGGTTTTTGGCAATAGTTGCAAGGGGGAGCTCGCTGGTTCTGTCCTTGAGCCTGGGGTGCTGGAGCTCGAGGGGGAGGACGCTGATTTTGCTGCGGGGCCCTTTGCTGTTGTTGTTGTTGCTGTTGTTGAAAAGGGCGTTTGTTGGGTCCGGCATTTCCGGTATCTCTTTCCCGCTTCAGTTTGTGCCCCATATCTCTCTCTACGCCTTGTGCCATGCTCAGGATTTCTTCATAGGTACGAGCTCGACTGGTGGTGACAGCAAGGCGGATATCCGGAGACAGCCCCTTCTTGAATCTACGGGCTCTGTCCTCCGGGGTACGCACCATGTACTCCGCAAAGTGGCTTAACCTGCTAAATTCAGCAGTATATTCATCAACAGTCATGTTACCTTGTTCTAGTCTCTCGAATTGGCTTTCGAGAGCTTCCCGAGCCACTTCGGGATAAAATTTTTCCTTGAATAGCCTTTTGAAGTCCTCCCAGGTGACGTCGGGAGCAGATAGTTGGGGTTCATCTCTGAACCAGGTTCGAGCAATGTCGAACAGTTGCAAGCTGGCGGACTCCACTTTGAGATCATCTGGAACACGGGCAGTCTTCAGGAGTCTCTCGACATTCTCTATCCACTCATCAGCGTAGAGAATGCCCTCAGTTCCATAAAATTCCAGAGGCCTAAGGTTCTTGAAGTCCTTAGCACTTCCTGGCCTCTTGAGTGGCGACTCCTGGGACTTAAGAGCTCCTGAGAGGCTGGTCCGCAGTAGTGCAGTCTGTTCCTTCTGGGATTCCACTAATCCCTGGAATACTCCTATTAGCTGTGCCCCATCTACGGTAACTGCCGGGACAGATGGAGGCGGCGGGAGTGCAAGGGTCTCGGGCACATTCTGCTCAGCTGGTTCTGATGTGCCTTCCACTGTATTCCTGGTCTGGACCATTCTGAAAGATTAAGGGATAGGAAGATCAGAATAGAATACTTGGAAATCAAAGGCGATAGGAAAATTGAGCAATAATGATATCAGGAATTGAAATAAGAACCCTATACTGTGAATGAGCTTTTCCTAAAATCCTCAATATTATTCCATACCCTGTCCTAGGGTATAACCCTATTTAAGGATAGGACCTGCATGGGCCACCATAAAAACGTGTCACGACCCGCACCCGGAAGTTCGGGCACGAGTGCGTGGGTACGTCCAGCCTACGCCGCAGAGTCGGCGGTAGTACGCTGTCTAGGTCAATCCATCTAAACTAGTCTAACTCATTCACAATTAACATAGGCAAGATAATAATGAGAATAGAAACTTAAGATTTGAAACTGAAATAAATGTGACAGCAATTCAAATGTTTAATACAGAAATTCCAAATGAAATCGGGGACAAACCCGATTAAATAAGATAGAGAACAGAATAAAAGATAGCTAAACTAGCTACTCAGCAGCAGGGGTCTCCTGGGTGGGTTCTGGTTCTTCATAGGTATCATCGGTACCCTCATATGGACCATAGTAAGTAGGGGCAAGGTCCTCATCATCGCCTAAATCAACAGATCCAGTCAGGAAAGGAGCAAAGTACACAGTACACAACAAGGTTAAACTAAATATTTATGACAATTAAATATTGAATATCAATGTTAAGGAAATTGCATAAAGAATGTCAATGTCTCAGAGTCACAACTATAAGCAGGAATATGAGAAAACAGAAGTAAATGAGCAGGAAATAAAACTATCACGATCAGCAGGAAATATAACATGACCAGAAACTATATGTATGAAACTTGAGTTTGTTTTTAGAATACTTAGTTGGCATGTAGGGGTTTATAAGGCTAATCCGGCCGTCATAAACGGCTATTATTCACGAATAATCGAGATCCGACTGATGGACAGTCGTGTACCAACAGCTATTATTCACGACAAGGGGAAGGGTAAACTACATGCCTTTCAGTATTCTCCCACCCGACATGATAACAAGACATGAACTAATATATTCAAGACATGAAAATCCAGCATTTCTGTCACTAGGTGTAATCGTCAAGGTTACTAGAAAAGCAGGAATTTAATTATCACAATATAATTAGATTTAACTTGAAGTGCAGGTACTTGCCTGTTGTTTGGATCTGTTTAACTTGGTTCTTGGGGGAAATTTCCACAGATGAGTCCAAAAGCTGAAACAGACATTACCATCATGCTCAGAAGATGTCAAATAGCTAGAAACGCCTATCCTTGGGTCCAATTTGGAGCCAAGGGCAAAAACGGCAGTTTCGGGTCAAAACGGGGTCCGCCGTTGGGCCCGCTTTGCACCGAAAAACGTGTCCGGGTCAAAGGTCTCTAAATACATCAAACTTAGTGTCAACGGGTCAGGAATGCTGATACGAACCCAACGGAACTTCCAGATTTGGATTCCGATGAGCCGAACACAAAATCGCCCGTCGAGCGGGGCGAAACAGGGTCTGGTTTTCCTGTTTTTGGATCGCGGTGTGCGATCACCACAGGACGCGATGCCCCGAACAGTTTGTCCGGACACCGAGAGGGTCATA
Source organism: Iris macrosiphon (assembly GCA_036927795.1). NCBI lineage: Eukaryota > Viridiplantae > Streptophyta > Magnoliopsida > Asparagales > Iridaceae > Iris > Iris macrosiphon. The sequence continues at coordinate 157,106,901 of JAYESA010000008.1, read as the reverse complement.
CAGGCTTCACAACGCAATTTGCAGAATTGAAAAAGGAGCTACGAGGCGAAAGTTACACGCACCTGAAGGGACCCGAAAACAGGGTCAAAATCGAGTCCGAGTCGTGTTGGACACTGTGTCCTGTGTCCGACACAGAACAGGAAATTGGGGCTAGGGTTAGGGCTGACTCGCCGGACACGGCGGCTGAGGGCGGCCGTGCAGAGGCAGAGGGGGCCGGGGGCTTCGCGGCGGCGCGCTGGGGACACGCGGCGGAGCTGGAGGCGGCGGCTCCGGGCAGCGTGGCGGCGCTGCGGCTGCTGCAGCGGCTGTGTCGGGCGCCGGAGCCGACGGAAAGGGCGGAGGAAGGAGAGGAGGGGGCTGGCCGGGGGACGGTGGCTCAGGCGGGCGGCTCAGGCGGGCGGCTCAGGCGGGTGGGTGGCGGAGCGGTGGTGACGAGGGTCTGAGGCGGAGGAGGAGCGGAGGAGAGGGGAGATATATAGGGAGGTCGGGCGGTTGCGGGGGGCCGAGGGGAGCGGCGGAGCGGGGCGACGTGGCGCGGCGTGGCGGGGCGTGGCGAGCGGATCGCGCGGCGCTGCGCGCGGCGGCCGGCGAGAGAAACGGGCGTCGTGGGGGACGGGGCAGCTCGGCGGGTCGGGTTGCTGCGGCGGGTCGGGTTCGGCTGAACCCGACCCGACCCGATAGGGCGGGTGGGCCGCTGGGCTGGACCGGGCTCGGCCCACTGGGCCGGGCCCAAAAATAAATTTAAAATAAAAATTTAATAATAATAATAATAATAATAATAATTTAAAATAGTTAATTAATTAATTAATTAGAAAATTTGTTTTTAGGCATTTAAAAATAGTTCTGGGGCCCAGAAAAATCCAGAAAAATTACCCTAAGTCCAATTTTCCATTTTACACCCAAAAATATTATTTTCATGACATTTTAATATTATTTATTGCTAATTTAAAATCATTTATTAATTGAAAACCTTGATTTTAATTACAGAAAATTCACAGAAAATTCCAGAAAATTGGGAAAAATCCAAGATTTAATATTTTGAAAATTCAGGGGGTTTACAAGTCTAACTGACAAGCCACCCGCTTGTGAACCACTTTATTAGTCCAGGTCCAGATATGACCTTTCCTCTCTAAGTTATGTAATCCAGATTAGAGTAAGCAGTGTTGAAAATCCTGCAAGATATTATCCGGGATGACCCTACCGCCAACTTTCTCATGCCAAAAGAGCAAAGCTTTAAAGTCGCCCAATAACAGTAGTGGTAGTTTGTATTCTACGTCAGCTAAGGTGCTGATATGATTGATATCTTCCATAGGCTATCCCTCTGTCGACGGTCATTGTGTCCATACACAGCACCCATCATGAAGTTCAACCCCCTTATTAGAGAATAATATCACTATAAGTTGTTCCGAGCAGTGAATTAACTGCCCTTTCCAGCATCTGCTATCCTAGAATATCCAGATTCGAGCCATTACACAGTGGAAGGCTGTGTACCTATTTCCAGTGCAGTAGCATTCTTGCACAAATGTTAGCCTGACCTTTCTTGACTACCTAGCTAATCTCTTTCTACTATCTTAACGAGCATGCCCCTCATACATTTCAACTGATAATACACATTTATTTCACAAGTGGATCCCCTGAGATTCTAATCACTCCGTCGTCAGGGATGTCGACGTTTGCTTCTTCATCATTCTCCATACCTTTATCTTCCCAGACCGGGGGTCTATCCGCCTCCTGGTGTTCAGCCTGCTAGTGGGGGTTATCTATACATTCCTTTCCAGTAGCTCCCCTAACCTTCTATACCTGTCTGAAGGCATCCTCTCTCATTGGGCCTGCATGTTGCTTACGACTGTGGTTCTCTTCATACGACATCTTTGTGGCTATGAATATTTTGTTCCTAGTTCCTCCCACCTTTGTGCGATCCCCTTTATCCTTGCCTCCCAAGATTTTCCCCCTCATCTTGTCCTCAGGAAGCATGGAAGTGAAACCTCTGCTCGTCCCCTCCCTCTTGTAACCTATGTCGGTCCCCTACAACACAATAATTCGACACTTGCTTTGGCAACAACAAGCTGCCCTCTTCCGACCCTGTTGTTGACGTCCATTTTCCTGCCCTTTGCAACTTATCCAGTCCTATATAAAAAAAACACCCCCCCATTATTGTAGCAGAATATAGATGATGTGGTCGGGGTAGTGTGTATGTCCATTTCCTGCGCTTCTATTGCTCCACTTTTGCTCGCATATGATTCTCTTCCACCGGTTATCCCAGAGGGACTATTTTAGATGGTTCTCTACTGACTGTAGATACATCCATAGCCTCATCATTATTTGTAACACCGTCACCATCGGCGTTACACACCACAACTTTATTCACACATTCCTTAGGACTATGCCCAAAGCATCTACAATGCTGACATACCGAAGGGACCCATTCATATTCTAGCCTCTACTTGTATACCTCTCCCGATGGAACATCAAACTCCAAGAGAGTCAGAAGTTCTTTGCACGTTTCTATTTCAATAAAAACACGAGCATATCCCACTAGTGCCCTCTTCATCGTAGGCTCGTCAACTTTTAAAGGCCCTATTAGGCTCGCAAGATGTATCATCAAATGAACACTCCAGTATAATATTGGGAGTGCAAGGAACCTGATCCAAACTGGCACCGAGTGTAACACCTCCTTTTCACGTTGAGACTCTGGGGTCCATTCTTTCATAATGATGAGCCTGCCGTCGAATATCCACGGCCCACCTTCAAGGATGCGATCCATATCCTCATGCAAACCAAACCGCACATAATATAAACCGTTTTCTCGTACAAAAAACTCCATAGATCCCTTTGACTTCCATATGCGGTTGGCATACGTCCTGATCTGTTCGTAGAATAATCTATTTTCAAGAACATAAAGAATGACAGTGTTCCTCAAATATTCAATAGTTTTTGCCAATTCTTCCGTGGGGAAGTAAGCCCTCAATCGATCACCTACCCGCTTTGGTTCGACGAACTTCATTTGTCAATTATTTTGCCCCATCTCAGAACGACATAGGCTAGCCTATGATTTACCCCCGGCTGAATCTCTCATTGGGACCTTCCCTTTCTCTGTATACGTATAAGGATGATTCGGTGTCGTACGCGGCTCTGAACCGATCCGCTCCCTCTGTGCCACTGGCTACCTGCTTCAACCTACCTCTTGGCCATATCCTTGGCCCTGAGAGCCCGCAGCACTCCCTCCTCGTGTCTGTGGGATAGATCCACATTTCAACTGATCAGAACTTCTCTATGAGAATTCTACCCCGCGATCAGCCATCGTAGTCCTATTACCATGGCGAGGCCACCCGCTCCGTCGTCCTCGGTAAACAGTTCTCCACCCTCCTCTTTCAATAAATGCCTGGCTCCCATCTCCTCCCCCATCGTCCGGTACTCTGGGGTCCCATGCTTGGAGAAACCCTAATCGCCCAGGGTTAGGAGTCGGCTGCATCTTTATATATATATATATATATATATATATATATATATATATATTATTTATTTATTTATTTATTTAGTTATTTATTTATTCATATTTAGAATATATATTAAAAAAATTATATATATATATATATTAATTAATTAATTATTTAGTTATTTATTTAATATTTTTTAGAATAGGTATATTAAAAAATATTATCTCTCTCTATATATAACATGTTATATATGAGCTAGTTATGGTTCGATCTTAGCACGACTAGGAGTCTCTGGCAACCTCAAGCAGTGACGAGTGTCTACTCTAGGGAAAATGGGTTCTTCATGTTTTGAGTTAGAATTTGACCTGGTTCGTGTGATAGACGGGGAATCTTGACGTTCAGTAGAAAGCTTGTCATTACTAGGCAGTAGGATTATGTGATGAGCAATGAGCAAGGTTGGCTCAACAGAGTAATAATTTGGATTCGGTTCCCATGGTTGTCTTGGCTATATAGAATGAACCTTCCATAATCGGTTGGGTGCGCCTGCTGCTCCTAGACAAAGACTGGTGTTTGTGACAGTTTTTGTTGAGGTGGATGAGGACACAGACCTTCCTAAAAGCATAAAATTTAGACTAGCATCGGGGAAGATATGTCAACAAGAAGTAGAGTATGAGTGGGCTCATATAAGGTGCTCCTCGTACTGCTACTTTGTCATGATATAGTATCATGCCCGGTGGTGCAGGAGGAGAGTATAGAGGAGAGACAAAGTAATATAGAGAGGGATGTGGATTGACAGAGTGCTCACCTAGTTTATGAGGTAATTCACAAGGCTGAAGGGGTCCAAACATTTATATATTTATATAATATATATATATATATATATAATGAGTTGATCCAGAACTTCAATAAACCTGGTGGGGATCAGGCTTGCATTAAGGTGGATCCGAGGAAGGTGTATGACACTTTTAATAGGGAATTTGTCTGCCAGATTATGCTTGACATAGGATTTGCCAACACTTGGGTGATGAGGTTTCATGAATGCATTACTACTTTGGCCTTCTCCATTTTGATTAGTGGGCAACCATACGGGTTTTTGGGAGTAACAGAGGTCTACGACAAGGTGACCAACTGTCTCCTTATCTTTTTACCAGAGTGATGGAGTATTTTTCAGTCTCATGGAAGTGACGGTTCTCAGGAACCAGGTTACACCGCTCCATAAAAGGATGGTTTGTCACGACTCGCACATGGTGTAGGGATGCAAGTCGGATACAACGTCTAGCCTACGCCGCAGAATCGGAGGTAGAACGCTGTTTGGTAATCTATCTAATAAATAAGCCACCAATAATATCAATATACTCAATCACAGATCTAAGATGGAGAATAGCACGAATATGATAAAAGAATATAATAGTCACAAAATAACTCATGAGTCAAAATAATAACATTAATGAGTCAGAGAAATACTAAAAGTAAGCTAGAGACAAATCCAGTACAGAAAGAATAACTAAGAAGCTACAAGTCCCGGGTCATCTGGCTCAGTCGGGATGAGTCCCTCTTGAGCCAGGGTCTCTGACTCTAAGCCCACAATATCCTAAGGCCCCTAATGAGTGGGGTACCACTCCTTAGTATCATCTGGAAAAAATATATCCAGTCAGGAAAGGAGCATAGTACATCTCTAACAGCAGTTCTAATCAATGATATAAACTATGTAATAGTAAATAGATATGAATATACAAGATGTAACAATAGATATAAGATATATACAATAAAGGAAATACTGGAAATAAATACAAGGATGAACAATATAGCAATGAACAAGAATCTAAATGACTAAGTGAGTGAGTACCAGCTTTAACATGTGATCGTCTTGGGAACTTGATACAAGATTAATGGCCTGGCTAATCATACGTGCGGTGTATGATTAACACTATTTAATGAACAAGAGTTGATACAAGGAGGGTATGATCACATATCTATACTACATACTCTCCACCCACGATTGATATAGTTGATCCAACCATGTTACGCTATGGCACGGGATTCTCTAGGAAGGTAGCAAATCTTCCCGAGAATCGGTGTTTGTACATGTACAAGAAGAACAAGGAACAAGACTTGCACAAGATATACCATATATACTAAGGAATAATATCTCATGACAAGATCCGGATATACCAATCCGTGTAACCATCTGGTCAAGAAATCAAGGATATCTACACTAGATACAATAAACATAGAGGATATCATAAATGAGAAACTATCAGAGAATATATTCGACTGAAACCTGGTGCACAGTATCACAAATGTCCGGTACGGTGCCTCAAAGACCTAGATAGGGAATATAATATCAATACAAGATTTCAGAATGAAAATAAGTTAAACTAGTCAACATCTACGTCAAAGAGCCATTTCTAAGTCAAAACAGTCAAACTAGGTCAACTTTAAGTCAAATTGGTCAAATTTGGTCAAACTACCTATTTCTAGGTTGTATGAGTCGATCTCTATGATATTGTGTTCATACACTAAGAATCTAGGTCACACTAGTTAAATTAAGATACTATAAACATACTAAGATACCGTATCTCAAGATACGTAAACAAGAGATATAGAAATACCATATAAGCATATCCAATCAATATTAAATACACTAATCGTAATCAGAAATGCTAACTGGATACCTTGGCTTTGAACCAATGCGGTATCGGACCACTACACCCCCATCTCGATACCCAACTCAAATACCTTGAGTATTAACCCGAAACCTTGACATTTACCTTGGTATCTCAAGTTAAAGCAATTCCTAGTATATATTAGCTACCCAATACTAAACCATAGACTAATAGGTATTTATCTAGTACAACTACTAGCTATATACTAATAACTATTAATATTTACTAATACACAACTACCTATTACTACTAACAGACAAAACATATATATTCATACATATATATAACTTAACTAGGAACATAAGAGAGATATATATAATAGTATCACTAGATATCATAGTACATATGTATAGATAACTAATAACTAGATATCAACTAACTAGCTAACCAATGGACTAACTACCAGAGAACTAACTACCTACCTAGCTATCCATGCAGAAACTGTTGCTGATGTCATGCCCGAGCACTGCTGCTACTGCTAGTAAAACTGTCGCTGCCGCACGCTGCCACTGCAGTGTAACTGCACGCTGCTGCGACTGATGCAACTTGCTTCTTCTGCTGCTGCTGCTGCTGCTCAGGTAGCTGCTGCTGCTGCAGACTTGGCACTGCCTGCCCCGCTGCTAGCTTGTTGGGTGAAGCTGCTGCCGGTGTGGTTCTTGCTCCTTGCTGCCTTGCTTGACCTCTTCTCAACAAACTACATACACACACCCACAAGCATACAACTACACACACATCTAGACACCTATGAACACACACACACACTGAAACACTTATGGTTAACTAGAAGTATCATAAATATATAACCACTTATACATATATAAACACAACTATTTACATAGCACCTATAAATATGTATGTATCAATACACATAACATATATATATATATATATATATATATATATATATATATATATATATATATATATATATATATGCACACACATACATGTGTACATCTATATGCATATATATAACTAGATACATATATAATATAACCATTTACATGCATAACACCTATGTACATATATATACCATATTTATAAATATCAAACTATATATATAAACACTCCTCTCAGCATATCTAGATATAGATAGCATTACACACATAAATACATATATACAACATACATATATACATATAACATAACTATTCAAATAGCTATATATATATAGATGTATAACTACATATATATATAAACACATATACATATAGATACTTGATTCACTAGTACATCCACATCTACATACATATATCCATACATATATACATAGCTATGTATATACATATACATAACAATATATACATATACATATGAATACATATGTTACAAATAGCTATGAACAATGGAATATATCTAGAAAATAACACAACAAACACGTGGAGTGCATCGCACACGTATCACACTAGATCTATGATACGCTTGCGATACGTATCCACCACACAACCAAACATACCCCGAAGGACACGAGCAAGTCTAAAATACTATATATGAACAATACAAGGAGTAAAATAGACATCTACGTGTCCGTGTCAAAATGTGACATGCACAAGGTCCCGTGTCGGAGGAAAAATCCCAAAATCAACACGTATCACCAAATTTTTAGGATATGACCTACACGTATCCAATTATGGACATGATACTAGCCACAAACAAACAAACACATGTTAATTTGGTTTATATGACCAATTGACAAATACAACAAGTGTCAATCTCGAAATTCTTCCAAAATTGACACAAAAGTACCATAACTTTCTCCATAGGCCTCCTATGAACCTAATTCCAATTCCTATGTGTAGACTATGCATATAGGGTAGTTTCTTATGGTTAAATCTCATATTTAGAACCTAAATAAAGAGAAAAATGAATTATACCGATTGGGAGATAGATTTCCAATGCAACCTCCAAATTTGATGAAATTGGCCTTCAACTTGTAGATCCTTGCTCCTCTTTTTAGATCCTTACTTCCTTCTTCTAAATCTTCAATGGTGATTTGGGAAGTAATTGGGAAGAAATTTAGTAAAAAATTGATGTGAAAATGAAGAAATTTGGTTGAGGGAAATTCTAGATCTAGATTTGAAATAAAAAAAGAAGAGAAACTTTCCCCCATCTTTTATATAGGCCGACCCCCCTTAGCCCCTCCCTCAAGCTACTATATAATGTCCATTATATTCCTTGGGGCCTCTCATGAAGAAATAATTAAGAATGGAAGGTTCTAGTCTAATAGTTTAATTAAATTAATCATCTTCCTAATGAATGGGCTTCTAATTGGGCTCAATTCTAACTAATAATCAATGTTGGTCCATGGATCAAATCTAAACTAGTTAGGTCCACTAACACAAGTCCAAAACAATAAAATAACATCTAACAATAATTAAATAATATAATAAATAATTATTCATCATGCATAATATTTAATTAAATATAAAATGACCAAAATATCTTTCTCTAGAAAATGTGGTAGTGACAAGAAATAACCACATATAGAAAGACTGTCCCATGGAAAAAAGAGGAAATCACTATAAACAATCAAGCAAAGGAAGATCTTCGTCATGCAACAAATACAAGTATCTTGTCACGCGGCAAATGTGTGTCTTATGGCATTAATAAATGAGGTACAAGATAACCCTCTTTATGAAGATTTCTCTTATGATAAACTTTCAAATGCCTTTAATAATCTCTTTTAAGACAGTAAGAAGCTTAGAGATAAATATAAGAATGCTCGAAAAGAGATTCAAATGAATAAGCTTAAAAATAAGAATCTTTCTTTGTTACTAAATAAAGTAAAAGATACACCCACTTCTAGTGACACAACTGATATTTTCTCACATAAGCTGTCACGACCCGCACCCGAAAATCGGGCATGAGTCGTGGGTACGTCCAGCCTACGCCGCAGCATCGGCGGTAGAACGCTGTCTAGGTCAACTATCTAGATAATAATCTCACACAAAAATCGGGCATGACCTCTCCAAAAGGGAGGGCAACCACACAAACAATATATATAAATCTGCCAAGATCTCAACTCCAAACGGAGGAGCAATATCAAAAGATAATCTCAAGTACTCAATCACGAATCTAAGCACGATAGATAACAAAGAAGACTAACAACTATAAAGTCTAACCACCAACTACTACTACAACAACCACAACATCAATAATAATAATAATACAACAATACATCATCCAAAATAATATACAAACAAGGTCTCAATCCAAAACTGGAGACAAATCCGGTGCTAAAGCTAATAAAAACAACAACAAGATCCTAGTGATCCCGGCTACCAACCCGGAAATCACCTCTAAACTAGAGGGTCCCTGTCTGCACCATCGACAGGCTCAGGTCCATAAAACGTCGGACACCAATCCTCCGGATACTCTGAAAAAATATGTCCAGTCAGGACTGGAGCAAGTACATCTCTAACAGCAGTTCCATTTAAATGATAAAAACTATAAAACAGTTATAGCAAGTAGCAAGAAAAATGGAGCAAGTATGAACAAGAAAATATGTAAGTCACTGGTGCATAAAGGTAAAGATGCATGGATATCAGAGCAAGATAGTAATAACTACAAGATACAGAAAATCTAAGCTAAGATCAAGTCCGTGCACATGAACGTGTAGTGAGTCCAGCATGAAAAACATGTAGTGAGTCAAGTCCAGAAACATGTAAGTGAGACAAGTCAAGAAATGCATGAGAGTCCAGACTATAAAGAATGAACTCGGTGTCTTTGAAATACTTGTTTCGACATGTAAACGGCTAGGGGTAAGTACGGCTCACCGCGCACTGGGTGCGCGGCTGCTATCATTCCAGATTAGACCAGAGGGAGTGATTCCTGATGATGCCAGATAGGAATGTTTACATGTCTACTCGAGTATTTCCCCGCCCCGACTAATACAAGTGGATCCAAGACCCGACACGCAAATCAAGATGAGTCCAGCCTGAACATGAGTGATGCCTGTAGTGATGCCTGTAGGTGATGCCAGTAGTGATTCCAGAATAGAGGCCAGAAACATAAAATGTACGTGTCGCAAGTAAATGAATCCAGAAATATCAATCAGTGTCCCGTGTTGTGCCAGAATAATCAGATGATACTATACTAGAAGCTGAATCATAATAATCATCAAATAATGAAAACTATCAGAGAATGTACTCGCCTAACGTCCTGAGCAACTGGCGATCCGAACCGGTGTCGCAAGAACCTAATGCGAAAAGCAAGGTTAAACAGGGTTCTAATGAGTTAAACAGATATAAAATAACTAAAAATAGGTTTCTAGGGTCGTTCTAGGTCAAACGGGTCAAACCGGTGAAATCTGGGTCAAAAAGTCAACTCTGGGTCCAAAAGTCAACTCTGGGTCAAAACTAGGTCAAAAGTTGACTTTGGCGGTCAACCGAGTCAACTACGGTCAAGTCTGGGTCAAACTAGGGTGCTCCTGAAATTCTAGGTCAAACCGAGATCATTAAGCTAGAAAACTCACAAACTCGCCTCCTTGAGATACCGGGATACCCTCGGTATCCGATACCTCAACCTAGGCTACGCACCCCGCCTAAACCCGCTAAAACCTATGCTAGCACGCGTAAATATATACACATAAGCATATAAAAATCATTCCAAGACAAATCCTAGGCTATTGCTCAAAAACCCCGCTCGAAACCCAATACCTTGGTTATCTCAAGGTATTGAGATACCTTGGTATCTCAAGATATTGAAGTTTCGCTCTAAAACCCCTCTAACTAGCTATCTAGCTATTGAATATATACCTAGTTATTAATCTAGGCTAGATAATATATATATCTATCATATTTATATATATCTAAGCATATATGTACCTATGTATATATTTATCCACACACATTTACCCGATTACCCATATACCTTACCCTACGCATAAATATATATACTAACTATAATATGTATCTAGCTCTAGGTATATATATATATATATCTATGCATATAGATATAGGTATCTACCATATCTACCTATCTATCTATCCATAGATATCTATCTATCTAGCTATGTATATATCTATCCATATAGATCTATATATCTAGCTATCCCTCTACCTATCCATCTACCTATCTAGTTATCTAGCTAACTAGATACCTATCTACTATCTATTCCTCTACCTATCTAGTTATCTAAAACTCTATCTAACTAACTATAGATCTATCTATATACTAATACCTATCTAGATATCTTACTATCTACCTATTTATCTAGGTAACTATATATCTATTTAGCTATCTAGTTACCTATCAAACTACTAATCTATCTATCTATCTATCTATTTATCTATGTATCTATCTAACTAATCCCTCTACTACCTAACTATGTACCAATCTATCTATATCTATATATATATACCTCTCTCTAACTCTCCCTCGCATTGATACTGCTGCTGCTAGCTGCTCCCCACCTTGCTGCTGCTCCTGCTGCTGCAAACTGCTGCTGCAGCTACCTAGCTGCTGCTGCTACTGTTCATTCTGCTGCTGCTGCAGCTGGTTCCCTGCTGCTGCTGTAGGCAGCAGCAGCTGCTGCCTCCCCCGCTGCACTGCGCTGCTCTGGCCACCCCCCCCCTCGCTGCCTATACACCACACACCTACATATATATATATATATATCACTATCTATACATATATATACATACATATATATCTATATATATATAACTAGATACATATATATATACACACACTTAACTACACACTCTAACACACACACACTAGCACACTCACACACTAATACACGCACACACACACTAAAACACACACACATAAATATATATATACATAGCTACATATATATATACACTCAAAATATATATATATCTACACACACTCTCAACTATATATATATACATACACCTATATATATATACACATATACACACAAGCACACTTACATATACATATATATATATCCACATAGACATATACATATACAAGTACATAAATATAAATACACATACATACATATATATATAAATATATATACATAAACACACATACATATATATAAATATATATATATATAGACACATATCAATACAAACACAACCACGCACACAACACTCAAACCACACGCCCTACTCACGCCCAACGACCCCGACACTCACCAATACCCTAAAATATATAAAATATAGCCCGAAAACTCTAGCACACACTCTTCGATACTAACCCAACGCGCGCACAAAGCCGAAACGAGAAAACCAAGTCGAAATGGCCGTTCGGTCATTTCGATGAACACGTGGTGCGCGGCTCGGAAAACCTCCTGAAACACACACCAAACGAACTCGGAATCGGCCCAAAATTTACCCACGCGCTCTACACGATGTCTAGATCCTAGAAAATGTGCTCCCACGTCGATTCTATGCCCGTGGCGGAAACGCACACGCACTTAGAATCGGCGACGACGAAAAGCCCCAATTTCGTCCGAAACGCCCGTTTCTCCGCGACACGGCTTCCCGTGTCCAAACGGAGACACGCACTCACCCTCTAGACACCCGACAACGTCTACCTAGGTCCATCTAACCTAGGGCATCACCAAAAATTGGGCCAAATTCGGATTCCACCCGAATTCGACACAAAACCTAATGTCAAAGTTTCTAAACTCACCCAAACTAGTTCCAACTTCCTCCTACGGGTAGGGTTAGGGTCTAGGAAGGTTCTACAATACTAATTACACTATAAAAGAGTAATTACAAGGGAAAATTTAGGGTTTACCTCTTGGGAGTTGGAATCCCAAGCAAAAATCCCCAAAATGCTCCAAATCCTCCAATCCAAGCTTCCAAGCCTCAAATCCAAGCTCCAACACCAAATCTAGGCTCTACCCACCTAGGTTAGGGAAAGATCTAGGGTTAGGGTTAACTTAGAGAAGAAGGAATGGAAGAAAGAAGAAGAAAAGTGGAAGAAAACTTACTTTGGAGGAAGAAGGAGAAGAAGAAGAAGTGGAGAAGAAGAAGAAGTGAAGAAGAAGAAGTGGGATGAAGAAAGGGGGCTGTGGGGCTGCTGTCCACGGGTTGGGGGAAGGGTTTGGGGCCGGCCATGGTAATAATAAAGGGGTTGCCAAGTTTCTAAATTCCCAAAATGCCCCTACTCACTTGGTTTTGGGTTCCGGGTTCCAAAAGCACTCAAACTAGTTCCAAATCTCTCCAACTAACTTCCTAAAAATAAAATAAATATTCTAAGACCCAAAATAATTCTCACAAGGGTGTGGGCTGGGTCGGACATGGGTCCACTAGGGTCTGACATGGGTCCAAGCTAGCCAAAATCCTAAAACAATCAAAATAAAAATAATAAAAAATAATGCAATCACTAATTAAATATAAATACAATTAATTATAAATAATACACAATTAACTAAATTAAAAATAAAAAAAAATACCCGGCTCTGGAAATGGGGTGGTGACATAAGCTAAGTTTGCACGATGCTCTTGAATGCATTGAAAAGAATGCTCAATAATATGCAAACTTAAGGAGGAATTTGAATTAGAAAAAAAGATGTATCTTATTGCGTTTCAGAGATTAGATGCACTCACAGCCAAACACAATGATCTTCTTGTCAGTTCTAAAAGATTAGAAATTAGATTGAAAAAGGTTATGCAACCTATGAATCAGCTAAGCACAAGACAAGTGACTCAACACAAATTCACTCACAAACGATCTTTTGAAAAAATGGATAAGCAAGATTAGAACTTCACACAATTATGTTTTTTTACTATAGACAACCATGAAAGAATGCTCATATCACACCACGCACTCATAGTTACACTATTGTTCCTAGCACAAATATACATGCCAGGAACAATAGATACTTTCATGTCTCTGGTTCATGTTGGCATAGGATAGGACACAGTGTAGATGGTAAAACTACTGCAAACATAGATATATATATATATATATATATATATATATATATATATATATATATATATATATATATATATATATATATATATATATATATATATATATTGGAAACAGGTAATTCCATTAGAACTAATAAAAAGTTACATACATCACATCTTAGGGATTTACTCCAATAGTCACCCTTACACCATGCACTACATTATAAGAATGACAATGGCATACATGTAGAGTCCCTCAAAATTTTGGTTGTTCCTCCCCTTCCAGATGTGCCATACCGCTAACGCCAGCCTGGTTCATGCTTCTGAAATCATCCCGAACCCTACTTCCTTGTCGCCCAGAACACCTGGATCACACTCCCAATATTTCTCACACCTCTACTGCTCATGTGAAGAGCCTCCTCCTGTCTACTCTAAATACTTATGGCTGTCGAACAACCAAAGAACAAGTGTTACATGGACTCTCTTGCCTGCTTACAAAGTATACAAGTTTGGTCCCCCTCCCAAATCCCGAGGTGAGGTAATCTATCTAACATCATCAACCTTCCCAATACTAATTTATACTGACAAAGTTGTATCTTTCTTGCCACACCCTTCATCTACACAATATTACCATTCTTCATCTCCTCATGGTGAGGCCAGACTTGGCGACAAAGCACACAAACTCTCCTCGAGATGTATCATCCCACACCCATGCATCCCGCTGAAGCGTACCGTCTATCCTGGCTGCACTGATATCATCACCAATCAGTTGAGTATACGGGAGACCCTTTAGTCGACAATCTCCTTCGACAATCAATGTGATGACTGATTCTTGCCTAAATGCTAGCCCTGCTATATGCATTCCAACCCGCTAAAGCATAACTTTGTAGCAGATCCAAGGATCTAGCCACAAATTGGTATTCATCCCATCCCAGAACTCACAAGATATCACTAGTTGGACATATCTTCTGTGTTTGAGTTTATGTTTAAATGACATAAACTCATTGTTATTTGAGTTATACTCTCATAAATTCCTCCCGTGAAGATATTTGTGTCGCATCCATTCCACCCACAAGGAGTCCCTATGTAGCAATCTTTATGTCAGCTTCATCCCTGCCACCTGTCTCACCATGCGCAACGGCCTTAGTCCGACCCCTCCTTCCTTCCGAGGCCGACACAGAATGTCCCAAGAAATATCATATACCCCTCCTCGCCAAATGAACTATGCATATATCTTTTCAACTCTCCTCACCGTGGAAGGGGTAGTAGAATAGATTACAGCCAGAATGTAGCAATAGCCATGATAACCGATATAACCAGCTAGATCATGCCTTCAAACGTCAACCACTGCACTTGCCAGCCTTCCACTCTACGCTGAACATAATCCACTATGCTATGACACTCCATATAGCTTGCATAATAGACACATAAGGGATTCCCAAATATTTAACAGGGAGCTCCCCCCTTTCCACCCCTAATTTGGCTGCTCGAACCTCTTTATCGGAAAAGAGTATTAAAATATACAATATCCTTGTCCCGGTTCAGATGTAGTCCTGATTAATATGTAGTCCCAATAATATGCCAAATTCCTCTATAATGTCTGACACAACCCTAAGGCCTGCCATTGACTGCACAAGGAACACAAGCAAGTCGTCAGCATAAATCAAATATGATACATGATGACATACCTTCTTATACATAAGCAAAATACTTTGTTAATGTACCACAGCATCCAATATTCAAGTAAAGTATTCCATAACAAGCCTGAACAAGTATAGAGATAATGGATCCCCCTGCCATAAGCCACGACTGCTCCTGATGAACCTGTACTGTTGTCCTTTAATCAACACTGAGAAGAAAATGGTCGAGATGTATTCCACACTTAATCAACCCAAGCCCTATCAAATCCCATAGCTCACATAATCTGACATACAAACTCCCGGTTGACCATATCGTATGTCACACCCGGATCTCCCACAAGTTTGATCGTCCCCATTGTCGTGATATCACCACGCCAACGCTCCCGCAAGAAAAATCATCCTTATCAAAGCATGATGTTGTACGAGCCTGGAATTGCATTCGCACAAGGCAAGAATGTGTAATGATAAATCTTTTTGAAACATAAGTTAGAATAACACATTCACAGAGAGTTAAACATAGTGTATAGGAAAAAATATGCTTTTTATTGATAATTCAGAGTAATTTACATAGAGTTTACATTTGATACTTCTCTCAGTTACATTGATATCATTACAAAAGAAAACTCAAAAGGTAGGGTGCTCCATCAGATAATCTTCATCGTCCCATGCATTACGCCCTTGTATAGGTTAAAAATTCATGCCTCCAAAATAAATTGGTTTCAACTATACTTCCAAATAGAAGAGCTTCCAATGCCTCCTCTTCCTTCGCTAGCGTTACGTACTCTCGTGTGAGTCGACACCTGAGGGGATGGGGGATCAATACACATAAAAATACACCGGTGAGCGAGACAAACCCACTAGCATAAATCAACACTACTTATTAAGGAAAATTATGCATTTAAAAGTTCTTGCTATTAAAAATTAGAGTGAATTCAGTTCATATCAGTTGCATGGTTTTAAGAGAAAAATAACATAGACACCATATAGCCTATCGGTTGCTTACTCAACTGATTTCCCCCTTCCCTGCATTAAAATACAAGTATACTTACCACCTACATAAGATAATAAGTTAGCATGTATTCTATCTATATGTGGTCATTGGTGTGATCGACACCATGGAAAATTATTTAACGACATTGTGGCATGCCCTATCAGCCAGGGTTGTAAGCCCCGCTGAAAGTCCCATAATGCATCGCGTCGAGAACGATCAAATATTTTTCCCTAGGTCAATTCGGTTCCAGTTCCCCGGATACCGTTTCGAGAAAATGTCAAACCTTGTGCACAAGTTATCCCAGACCATGTGAATGTGTGAATAGTCAAACTATTAAATAATGCATGAGATAAAATAAAAGAAAGTAAAGCAACTATATACTTATGCAACAGTTCATATCCAATTTTGGTAGCCCGAGGGTCCAAACTCTCCAAGGCACCATGCCACGACCAATATTTTAGATACTGCACTCTATCAAGAAATTTTGTTGTTTCGAACCACACTGCTCGCTTCGTTGCGAAGATAATATTATAAGTCGTGTGCATTTATATGTAGCACCCCGCTTTGTATTGGCACTATGTACAAGAGATATCGGTTTACTGACTCAAAAATAAAACCTTCTTAAAGAGCTTCTTGTTGAACCAGAAGATGACTGATCATGGCGAGTGGATATAATTTTATTCTCTCATTCTTGCACGCCTTAATAATAAATCTGAGTTTTTGTAACGCTTGTTTGCTTAATAAGATAATGTTTGCATTAAGAATGATAGAACGAAAAACTGCATGCTTAACTAGAGAACTTCGATACTTGTCTAAAAGAGAAAGAATTATTGCTATGCTAAGTTAAAAAAAAAGATTGAACCTACTAAAATGATTGAACATATTGAATTGATTGAACGTATCGAACCTATCGAATTGATTGAAGAAGAGAATTGAGAACTTCGACTCTATCGCTTGATTTCATGTTTGCTTGTTCATAGACATGTGCATTATATAGTCGTTATCTGATAGAATCGTATTTATCACATGGTCTTTGGACAACTTGTGCACAAAGTACTTTCTCTCGAGCATTTCCTGGGGCACTAAAAATTGTTTGGCCTATGTGGGATAATCGACGCACCCTGAGGCTTATTGTCCTCGAGATTAGGGGGTGTTATGTCTAATAGTTAGCCTGGGCTTGTAGTTCCAACTGCTATTCTTGGGTTTTCTCATGGACCATCATATAGTTAGGGCGCATGCTAGGATAGCCTTCTTGCATACCTAACTGTTAGATGCAGAGACGGACAGGAAATAGAACATTATTCATATATATACAAATGTTACAAATTTGAGTGTCTGCTGCAGGGATAACTGTACGACAAGGGGTAAGAATTACTACATAAGTGATATGTTATTTTGTACATTATCTTGCATCGTACTTAGACTTGCATACTTGCTTGAATATAATGATCGCCTTGAATAGTATAAAAATGATAGTCTACTAGATTCATGCTAGAGTCTTTAAAGAAATAGATATGACTCACGAGACAAGCTGCGCACCAGAGATAGTAATTAAACTTGCTTATCATGCATGAACTACTTATCTTGCCGGCTTGCTTGTATATCGAACATGAAATCTATTTTCAAAGATGTTTCCAAAATAAGTAATATGACTCCGTTCCTGTATTGCATGTAACGAACCTAGGTTGAACTAATTAATGTAATGTTTTATAACATAATTACTTAGTGTTGGTTTTAGTGAATGTTGCTTCTGTATGTTAATTTTATACTCACCAGTACTTTCTCCAAAGTGCTGACCCACCAATAGTTTGCTTATTCACAGATGCTAGATCGTCCGAGGAAGCTACAGCCATGCCTCATCCCCAAGACCCAAAAATCTGGTGTCAATGCCTTAAGCCGTATCGATGATTTGAGATACTTTTGTATAGAGGGACATACTATATGGAATGATGCTATTATATTCTAAGAACCTCGTGCCTTGACCTTTACCCCGTATACTCAGATGGATTATTGTTAATAACACCATCCCTCCGCTGCGTACTCGATCAGTTCGATCATAGCCAAAAACATTAACGATGTTGCTTGCGCGAGCACAATACCAGGCTTGTACGGCATCATGCTTCGATGGCAAACGATATACGTTCCATGGGAACGCCAGGGCACGGTGATTTACGCCCGATGGGGGTGTTTTTGGGACCTTCGGGATCGGGTGTGACATTATATAGTAAGTAGACTATAATTATCTATGTTCCTTTCTTAGTGGCCAACATGCATTGTGGCTAAGGATTTTCTAGGCGTTCAGCCGGGCATCATTGATTGAACGTTTGAAATATTAAGCATTGTTGACATGAAGAAGTAGGAAAGAAGGGTCTGAACCACCTACCGATTAGAGAATGTGCTGAAAGGAGTAGTCTTGCCTAGCGATAATCAAGCGTCAGTTATGCGGTCCTGCAATAGCACGAGAATTGAGTTAGAATCCTTTTGCCTATCCTTTCTCTCAAAAATCTCTAAGAAACGAATGCTCAAAGTGAGAAAGCCAACAGTGAAAATCAAGAAAATCGAAAGCAACACCAAAGCAAAATCCTAATGCGAAATCAAGAAAACCAAGAAACAAAACACGAAAACTATTGGACTCGTTTAATAGAAGCCTATCCATGAGTTGGAAGGTTCATCGTATTTTTTCGTGGCAAGAGGATGCCGAAAGTCTGCTAGATACTAAGCTACAACTAAGAAGACTAGCCATAAGCCCATTATATAGTGCACATCCCGGTGGGGTCAGGATTTAAGGAACTACAAAATATACCACTAAAAAAAATAGTCCCAAAACTTAAGAACACGGTCTTACTTACGACTGAACAAAAAATGAAGGGTAATTCTCCTTCATATCCGACTCCATCTCCCACGTTGATTTTTTGACAGAATGGTTTCACCACAACACGCGAACCAAATATATTGATTGAATCTGTTATACTTTTTTTTGTGATCTAAGATCAGCACAGGTTCCTCTGAGTATGATATGTTCGTGCACATCATTAACTGATCAAAACTAACAACATGACTAAGATCATGCACGTACTTCCGAAGCTGAGAGACCTGGAAGATGTCATGCACTTCAACCAAGGCAGGGGATAGCATAATCCGATAGGCCACAACTGCCACTTGCTCAAGTATCTCAAAGGGAACAACAAATCTGGGGACTCAACTTGCCTTTAATACTGAAGTGCATCACTTCTTGCATTGGTGTCACCTTTAAGAAGACGTGGTCCCCAACCATAAACTCTAAGGGTCATCGATGAGCATCAGTATAGCTCTTCTGCCGGGGTCTACGCAGTATGAAGTCTTTTCTGAATCATGTGAACCTTTTCAACGGCCAGCTCCACCAGCTCTGATACCAACTTGTCACACCCCGATCTCCCACAAGTTCGATCATCCTCGTTGGCATAATATCACTACGCCAACGCTCCAACAGAAAACTATTTCTCATCGGGACGTGATGTCGTACGAACCTGAAGTTGCGCTCGCACAAGGCAAGAACGTGTAATAATAAATCTTTTTGAAACAAAAGTAGAAAAACACATTCACAGAGAGTTGAACATAAAGTATAGGAAGAAAACATGATTTTTATTGATAATTCAGAGTAATTTATATAGAGTTTACGTTTGATATGCCTCTCGGCTACATTGATTATTTTACAAAAGAAAACTCAAAAGGCAGGGCGCTCCATTAAATAATCTCCATCGTCACGTGCATTATGCCCTTGTATAGGTTAAAAATTTGTCCCTCCAAAATAAACTTGTTTCAACTATACTTAAAAATAGAAGATCTTCCAATGCCTCATCTTCCTTCGCTAATGTTGCGCACTCCAACGTGAGTTGACACCAGAGGGATTGGGGGATTAGTACACTTGGAAATGAACTGGTGAGCGGGATGAACCAACTTGTCTAAATCAACACTGCTTATTAAGGGAAAGTATGCATTTAAATGGTATTTCTATTAAGAACTAGAGTGAATTCAGTTCATGTCAGTGCATGGTTTTAAGATAAAAATAACGAAGACACCATATTGCCCATCGATTGCTTACTCAACCGATGTGCCCCTTCTCTGTACTAAAACACAAGTATACTTACCACATGCACAAGACAATAAGTTAGCATGTATTCTATCTATATATGTTATTTGGTGTGATCGACACCGTGGGAACTTATCCAACAGCATTGCGAAGCGCCCTATCAGCCCGGGTTGCCAGCCCCGCTAAAGGTCCCACAATGCATCCCGCCGAGCATGAACAAATATTCCCCCTAGGTCAATTTGGTTCCAGTACCCTCGATACTATTTTAAGGAAATGCCAACCCTTGTGCATAAGTTGTCCCAAACCATGCGAATGAGTGAACAGTTAAACTATCAAACAATGCATGAGATAAAACAGAAAAAAAAGTAAAGCTGCTATATACTTATGCAATAGTTCATATTTTCTCAAAGCCTTGTTCCGATTTTGGTGACCCGAGGGTCCAAACTCTCTGAGGCACCATGCCACAACCAACGTTTTTGATACCTCACTCCATCAAGCAGTTCTGTGGTTTCGAACCACACTGCTCACTTCGTTTTAAAGCTCGTGTTATAAGTCATGTGCATTTATCTACTAAGTAAACTACAATTATCCATGTTCCTTTCTTAATGGCTAGCATGCATTATGACTAAGGATTTCTTAGGCATTCAGCCAAAATTTATTGATTGAATGTTTGAAATATTAAGGATTATTGACATGAAGAAGTAGGAAAGAAGGGTCTGAACCACCCATCGATTAGAGAATGTGCTGAAAGAAGGAGTCCTGCCTAACGACGATCAAGGTCAGTTACGCGGTCCTATAATTGCACAAGCATTGAGTTTGAATTATTTCGTGTATCCTTTCTCACAAAAATCTTCAAGAAACAAATGCTCAAAGCGAGAAAGCCAACAGCAAAAACCAAGCAAATCGAAAGAAACACCAAAGAAAAATCCCAAAGCGAAATAAAAAAAGCCAAGTAACAAAACACGAAAACTATTGGACTTGTTTCAATAGAAGTCTATCCATGAGTTGGAAGGATTCATCGTATTTTTTTATGGCAAGAGGATGTCAGAAGACTTCTAGACACTAAGCTACAACTAATAAGACTAGCCACAAGCCTATTATATAGTGCACATCCCGGTCGGATCGGGATTTGAGGCACTAAGTAATATACCAATAAGAAAAAAAATTATCCTAAAACTTAAGAACACGGTCTTACCTCTGACTGAACAAACAATGAAGGGTACTTCTCCTTCATATCTGACTCCATCTTCCACGTTAATTGTTCGACCGAATGGTTCTGCCACAATACGCGAACCAAAGACAATGATCGATTCTGTAGCACTTTCTCCCTGCGATCCAAGATCTGCACATGTTCCTCTGAGTATGATAAGTCTGTGCCCAGCTCCAGCTGATCAAAACTAACCACGTGACTCGGATCATGCACGTACTTTTGAAGTTGAAAGATATGGAAGACGTCGTGCATTTTATCCAAGGTAGGGGGTAGCACAATTTGATAGGCCACAGCTGCCACTCGCTCAAGTATCTCAAAGGGGCCAACAAATCTGGGGAATCAACTTGCCTTTAATACCGAAGAGTATCACTCCTCACATTGGTATCACCATCAAGAAGACATGGTCCTTGACCATAAACTCCAAGGGTCATCGTTGAACGTCGACATAGCTCTTCTGTTGGCTCTGCGTAGTACAAAGTCTTTCCCGAATTATGCGAACCTTTTGAACGACATGCTCCACCAGCTCTGATACCAAGTTGTAATGCCCCAAACTTTCACAAGTTCGATCATCCTCGTTGCCATGATATCACCATTCCAATGCTCCCGATAGACAAATCATCCTCATCAGGGCGTGACAATGTACAAGCCGGGAGTTGCGCTGGCACAAGGCAAGAACGTGCAATAATAATTTTTTTTTGAAACACAAGTTAGAAAAACGCATTGACAGAGAGTTGAACACAGAATATAAGAAGAAAACATGATTTTCATTAATAATTTAGAGTAATTTACATAAATTTTATGTTTGATACATCTCTCGGCTACATTGATTGTATTATAAAAGAGAACTCAAAAGGAAGGGCAATCTATCAGATAATCTTCATCATCACGTGCATTATGCCCTTGTATAGGTTGAAACTATGTGCCTCTAAAATAAACTGGTTTCAACTATACTTCAAAATAGAAGAGCTAACAATGCCTCACCTTCCTTCGGTAGCGTTGCGCACTCATGCGGGAGTCGACACAAGAGGGTATAGGGGATCAGTACACTTGGAATGCACTGGTGAGCAGGATAAACCCACTCACCTAAATCAACACAGCTTATTAAGGAAAAACATGCATTTAAATGGTCTTGGTATTAAGATCTTGAGTGAATTCAGTTCATATCAGTTGCATAGTTTTAAGAGAAAAATAACATAGACACCATATAGCCCATCGTTTGCTTACTCAACCAATGTGCCCCTTTCCTGCACCGAAACACAAGTATACTTACCACATGAACAAGACAATAAGTTAGCCTGTATTCTATTTATAAGCGGTCATTGGTGTGATCGACACTATGGAGACTTATCCAAAGGCATTGCGGCACGCCCTATCAACTCGGGTTGCAAGCCCTGCTGAAGGTCCCGCAATTCATCGCGCCGAGAAATTTTAAATATTTCCCCCAAGGTCGATTCGGTTCCAGTGCCCAGGATACAGTTTCGAAGAAATGTCAAACCTTGTGCACAAAGTTGTCCCAGACCATGCGAATGCGTGAACAGTTAAACTATCAAACAATGCATGAGATGAAATAAAAGAAAGTAAAGCAGCTATATACTTATGCATATGTTCATATTTTCTCAAAGCCGTATTCCAATTTTGTGACCCGAGGGTCCAAAATCTTTGAGGCACCATGCCAGAACCAAAGTTTAAGATATCATACTCCATCAAGGAGTTCCGTGGTTTTGAACCCCACTGCCACTTCGTTGTGAAGATTGTGTTATAAGTCGTGTGCATTTATATACTAAGTAGACTACAATTATCCATATTCCTTTCTTATTAGCTGGCATGTATTATGGCTAAGGATTTCATAGGCGTTCAGTTGGGTATCATCGATTGAACATTTAAAACATTTAAGGATTATTGACGTAAAGAAGTAGGAAACAAGGGTCCGAACCATCCACCGATTAGAGAATGTGCTGAAAGAAGGAGTCCCGCCTAGTGACGATCAAGCATCAGATACGCGGTCTTGCAATAACACGAGATTGAGTTAGAATCCTTTGGCCTATCCTTTCTCTCAAAAATCCCCAAGAAATGAATGCTCAAAGCGAGAAAGCCAACAACAAAAACCAAGTAAATTAAAAGAAACACAAAAGCAAAATCCCAAAGCGAAATCAAGAAAACCAAGCAACAAAATACGAAAACTATTGGACTTATTTCAATAGAAACCTATATATGAGTTGGAAGGGTTCATCGCATTTTTTTCGTGGCAAGAGGATACCAAAAGACTGCTAGACACTAAGCTATAACTAAGAAGACTAGCCACAAGCCCATTATATACTCTGCATCCCGATCGGATCGGATATAAGGCACACATCGTATGCCTTGTGTAAATCTAACTATATACAAGCTTTATGCCCTCCAGTCCTGTTGAACTCTCAGACCATCACATGCGCTAGGAGACTGTTCCCGTCTATGGACTTGCCTTTGATAAATGCTACTTGGTTACGAGAAACCAGTTCCCTCATAAGACCCTCCATGTGAAGACACATGAGATACGTGATCAGCTTGTATATGTAGTTGCAATAAGCAATTGTGCAAAAGTTTTAGAAATTAGTAGCTTATTCTTTCAAATAAGAGTAATAAATGTGTGATTGATCTCTCATAGTAACCTGCCAGGACGAAAGAAACTGTTGACCACCTCGAGAACCTGCTCTTTCAACTCTGGCTAATGGGTATTATAAAACTTGCTGCCAAACCCATCCGGACATGGAGCTTTGTTAGGATCCGCTTTTATAACAATGTCATCAATCTCCTTTATAGCTACTTGTGCCAGTAGTAGTCTATTCCCTGCTTGAGTAACCAGTCTTTTACATACAAGATTTGGAAATAAGGTCATATTATCACTTTGATTTTAAAGGTTAGTGTAGTACCTGACAGGCTTTAACAGTATATCACGAGCAACAACAATCTCACTTCCATTTCTATCCACTAGTCGTTGAATATGGTTCCGGTGTTACCTTAAATTGACTACATCATAGAAAAATCTAGTACATTGGTCCTCTTGTTTGAGCCAGGCACATTTAGCCCTTTTTGCAATGTAGATTTTATCCTCCATCTGCAGCAAGCTAACTTTTTCAACTAACTTTTTCTCTCTGGCCATCAACTCTGTGTCCTCAATATTTCCTTGTAACTACTTATCATGCCCAGTATTGGAATAGAGAGACGGAAATGGCCAGCTATCCCGTACAAGGTACTATATGTCGTATGACGATCATAGTTATATAAGATAAAGGGTCATGCTACAATTGTAGTACCTCAAATCCTGATCCGACCGAGATGCCCACTATATAATTGGGCTTGTGGCTAGTCTGTCTAAATCATAGTTTGGAGTTTAGATCTTCGGTATCCTTTTGTCACGGACGAAATACGATGATCCTTTCCAACTCATGGATAGGCCTCTATTGAAACAAGTCCAATAGTTTTCGTGCTTGTTGCTTGGTTTTCTTGATTGCCGCTTTGGAATTTTATTTTGGTGTTGTTTTCGATTTGCTTGGTTTTTTGCTGTTGGCTTTCACGTTTGGAGCTTTGATTCTTGGGGAATTTGGAAGAAAGGATAGGCAAGGATTCTAACTCGGTGCTCGTGCTGTTGTAGGTCCGTGTAACTGACGTTTGATAGTCGCTAGGCGAGACTCCTTCTTTCAGCACTTTCCCTTAACCAGTGAGTGGTTCATACCCCTCTTTCCTACTTCTTCATGTCCACATCTCTAATATTTCAAACGTTCAATCAATGATGCCCAGCTGAACGCCTAAGAAATCCTTAGCAACAATTCATACCAGCCACTAAGAAAGGAACATGGGAATTATAGACTTTACTTGTATTCATAACACCTTATCACACGAGCTTCATTATAAAGGAATTGGGTTATTGTTTGTGTCCTGGTGCCTCGGATAGATTTTGGACCCATGGGATACCAAAATTGGAACACGGCTTGAGAAAATATGAACTATTGCATAAGTATATATATTGCTGCTTTACTTCTTCTGTTTTATTTTATGCATTGTATGATATTTGAACTGTTCATGCATTTGCATGGTCTTGGACAACTTGTGCACAAGGTTTAGCATTTCCTCCAAATGATATTTTGGGGCACTAGAACCATATCGACCCGGGGGGAATATTTGATCGTGCTAGTCGCGATGCATTGCGGGACCCTCAGCAGGGCTTGCTACCCGGGATGACAGGGCACGCCGCAATACTTTGGAGAAGTCCTTATGGTGTCGATTACACCAATGGCCACATAGAATAGAACACATGCCAATTTATTGTCTTGTGCAGATGGTAAGTATACTTGTGTTTCGTTGCAGGGAAGGCATGCATCGGTTGAGTAAGCAACCGATGTACTTAATGGATTCAATGTTATTTTTATTCCTATCAAAACATGCAACTGATATGAACTGAATTCACTTAGTTCTCTATAGAAAGATCATCTTAATGCATGATCGCCCCTAATAAGCTAGTGTTGATTTAGTCGAGTGGGTTCGTCCCGCTCACCAGTACAACTAAGTACTGACCCACGTTGTGGGCAACTATTTCAGGTACTCAGGCGATGCAACGCTAGTGGATAGACGATAAGGTATTAGAAGCCTTTCTAGTTTGAAGTATAGTTGAAGCCAGTTCATTTTGGAGGCATGGAATTTCAATCTATATAAGGGCGTAATGTATGAACGACGAGGACTATCTGATGCAGCGTGCCCTTCCTTTTGATTTTTCTTTTTGTAATGCAAACCAAGTAGCCGAGAGGCGCATCAAATATAAATTCTATGTAAATTACTCTGAATTATCAATAAAAAGTATGTTTCTTCCTATACTTGTGTTGAACTATCTGTGAATGTATTTTCTAACTTATGTTTTCAAATGGGTTCCTATCACTGCACGTTCTTGCCTTGTGCGAGCACAACTCCAGGCTCGCACGGCATCACACCCCAGCGAGGATGATCGGTTCCGTAAAGGATCTAGCGAGGACGATTGACCCTTTCGGGATCAGGGCATGAATATTGGTATCAGAGCACGGCTTTACTTTCTTGGGTTTTCAAAAGATAATCTAGGAGTTTGATGTGCCTCTAGATTGAGTTGCATTCGGCATCCGCTGCATAGGATGAATCGCCTATACAATGAGCCCATAGATAAGAAATTATCATTTTTGGAGTGTTGACAAGCTATTCTCTTTTGTAGCAATGGCTAAGAAAAATACTGTCGCTGCAAGCAGTGCTCATCCCATTCAGAGTGATCCAGAAGTTCTGGAGAATCCAAAGGAGCTGATTCTATCAATATGACCGAACGGCAAATACACCTAATGGAGGTGCAGCAACTGCAAGCTACCACTCAACAGGCACAAATCCAGGTGTAGTTCACTGCTCAGCAAAAGTAGATGGATACCATGATGCAATTGATCGCATCCTTGGTACCCAACAACGGTGGAGCCACGGTGACGCATGTCATGCCGCCTGCTGTGGCGCTAAAAGATGAAAAAATGCAGCCCCCTACTAGGAATACCTGCAGAGCGGCGAAGTTCACCAAAATGCATCCACCAATGTTCAATGGGTGAGCAAAACCGGACGTGGTGATGGGATGGATTACAAAACTAGAAGGACTCTTCAACTTGGTTGGCATTATGGGGTCTAAACGCGTGGCTTGTGCATCGGTGCAACTGGAACTTCTGGCGCATGATTGGTGGAAATCCACCAAGCAAGGGATTTATGATGCCAATCCCAACTACAAGATGACATGGGAGATGTTCAAATCTGCCTTTATTGAACAATATATCCCACGGGCCATGTGGCAACAAAAGGAAGACGACTTCAGCAATCTGGTACAAAAAAGTATGTTTGTTGATGATTATGATTCAGTGTTCTCTAGACGTGCCAAGTTTGCCGGACACTTCTTGCCAAACCAGCAGCCATGGTACTACCATTTTCAGAAAGGTTTGAATGACGATCTGCATAGGGACATTATAAATCAAAAGTGTCAAACCTACAGGAAATGGTACGAAGATGCCCTGAATAGCGAACGGATCTTTGGACGCAATTCAAAAAAGGTTAATGTGCAGACCCCCAGTACCAATTTTAACAAGAGGCCTTAGGAAACATGAGGTTCTGGAGCACCGAAGCGTCTGCACACATCTGAGCATAGAGGTCCGCCTCAGGGACCGTACTGCCATAGGTGCGACAAGGTGGGGTATCGGATAAATGAGTGCCGAGTCATTGTATGCTTTAAATGTGGCCGAGTAGACCATAAAGCTTTTGACTGTCGAGATCCCAGGCCGATCGTCATGCAACAGCCGAATCAGAACAACGGAAATCAGAATAAGGGGCCTCCAGTACACGGCGACAATGTTGTACCAGTGAACCCACAACACCAGGGTGACCAAGGCCGAGTCTATGCATTGACTCGGGATGAGGCATCCGTCTCCGACACTGTTGTGACAGGTACCTTACTTTTTCAAGAATTGCCCGCTAGAGTCTTATTCGATTCAGGTGCTACACATAGTTTCATATCTACTGATTTTATTATTGAGAATAAATTATCTTCTACTTTATTAAATATGAACCTTTGCGTGAGTACCCCTTCGGGAGTCGACATGCCCGCCAATGCGATCTATAGGGACGGTTATACTTGCATCGAAGGAAGGAAGCTTTCCTTAGATGTCATTGTGCTAGACATTAAGGATTATGATATTATTCTCGAGATGGATTGGTTGGGTGCTTGCCATGCAACAATCAAGTGCGCGGAGAAGCGAGTCATATTTTGTCTACCCGGCGAGGCAGACTTCTACTATTCGTGCAGCGTTGCACCGATGACGGCGATGGTGATATCAGCAATTTCGGCTAGGCGTATGTTATATTCGGGCTGTGAAGGGTACTTAGCCTCTGTTCGGGATACCCGACAGGAAGGTGCAGATGCAGCCCAAGCTGATGTCATATTAGATTTTCTCGACGTGTTCCCGGATGAGCTGTCTGGAATGCGTCCTGATCGAGAGATTGAATTCTCCATTGACACATTTCTGGATTCGCGACCGATATCGAAGGCACCCTATCGAATGGCCCCAGTAGAGCTAAAGGAACTGAAGGTACAGTTGCAAGATCTGTTGGACCGAGGATACATTTGCCCAAGCGTTTCTACAAGGGGAGCTCTGTGTTGTTCGTAAAAAAAGGACGGATCCATGCGGCTGTGTATTGACTACCGAGAACTGAATAAGGCTATTATGCAAAACAAGTACCCGTTTCCAAGGATAGATAAACTATTTGATCAACTGCAACGTGTAACAGTTTTCTCTAAAATCGATCTCAGATCAGGCTATCACTAGTTGAAAATTAATTCCGATGACGTCCCCAAGTCAGCGTTCCGAACCCGTTATCGACACTATAAATTTCTTGTAATATCGTTCGGCTTGATGAATGCCCCTGCAGCTTTTATGACTCTGATGAACCATGTATTTTGGTCGTTTGTGGAAAAGTTTATGGTCGTATTTATTGACGACATACTAATCTATTCCAAGAATGAGGCAGAGCACAAGGAACACCTAAAGATCCTGTTGCAAATATTATGAGAGCATATGTTGTTCACAAAGCTCAGCAAGTGTGAGTTCTGGTTGAACAACGTGGCATTCTTTGGACATGTTATCTCGGTAAAGGGCGTTGCCGTAGACCCAAAGAAGATAGAGGCGGTGGTGGACTAGAAACAACCTACGTCAGCTAGTGAAGTTTGAAGCTTTCTGGACCTAGCGGGATACTACCGTAGGTTCGTGAATGATTTTTCTAAATTGACCTCGCCTTTTACTCGCCTTACTCAGAAAGGGATTGCATACAAGTATGGTGATAACTGCGAAGCTAGCTTTCAGGAGCTAAAGCAACGGCTCATTTCAGTTCCAATTCTTGCACTTCTGGATGGGGTAAAAGAGTTTCAGATGTACAATGATGCTTCGGGACTCGGCTTAGGGTGTGTGCTCATGCAAAGGGATAAGGTAATATTGTACGCCTCCGGACAACTAAAGCCGTACGAGAAAAACTACCCGACACATGACTTGGAATTGGCGGCAATTGTGTTTGAACTGAAGTTGTAGCAGCATTATCTTTATGGTGTTGCTTGAAAAATCTATACAGACTACAAGAGCCTCAAGTATTTATTCACCCAATGGGAACTGAACCTCCGGCAGTGACGCTGGCTAGAACTGATAAAGGACTATGACCTGACGATCGCATAGACGTCGGGCAAGGGGAATATCGTTGCTGATGCTCTGAGTCGAAAGCACATGGGCTCGCTATCCATAAACAACCATTTACTTCAGGATCTAGAGGCGATGGGCATTGAGTTTTGAGTTCGACATCGAGGAGTGCAGCTGGCACCACTCCATCTTGAACCGAGTTTGCGTGATAGAATCAAATCTGCTCAAAGGGACGATCAGTTCCTAACGAAGGTACGTGGGCTGATCTCGGCAGGGAAGACGTCCAACTTTGTGGCAGACGAAGATGGGACCTTACATATGAAAGGAAGATTATGCGTTCCTAATAACCCAGTACTCCGAAGGAAAATTATGACAAAGGCACACTATGCGAAGTATTACTTGCATCCGGGGAGCACCAAGATGTATATGGACTTATGCAGGACCTTTTGATGGCACGGTATAAAATGGGATGTGGCGACCTTTGTGTCACAGTGCATGGCCTGTCAACAGGTAAAAGCTGAACATCAGAGGCCAGGCAGGGAGCTACAGAACCTCGTTATTCCTGAGTGGAAATAGGATAACATCGCTATGGATTTCATTGTAGGATTTTCGAAGACGTCGCGGGGGCATGATGCAATTTGGGTCATAGTTGATTGTTTGACCAAATCAGCCCACTTCCTCTCTATCAAAGTTACTTGGAGCGTCGATCGATTAGCACAGATTTACATTGACGAGATTGTTCGACTACACGGAGTACCTGCCTCAAACGTCTCGGATCGTGACGGACGTTTCTTATCTCATTTTTGGACTAGCCTACAATCTGCTATGAGCACCAAGCTAAAGTTCAGTATCGTATACCACCCCCAGACTGATGGAGAGACAGAAAGGATAAATCAGATACTTGAAGATATGTTGCGACTGTGTGCGATCGATCTGAGGACTAGTTAGGATACGCACCTTCTGTTGGCAGAGTTTGGGTTCAACAACAGTTACCTATCGAGCATCCAGATGGCTCCGTAAGAAGTACTCTATGGGCGCAAGTGTCGATCTCCAATCTGTTGGGACAAAGTCGACGAGCGGTAGATACTCGAGCCAGAGCTGGTGGAGCAGGCAGTTGAGAAAGTTTATTTGATTCGAGAAAGACCCCGCACTGCACAGAGCCGACAAAAGAGCTATGCCGATGCTCATCGTAGACCTTTGGAGTTTATGGTCGGGGATCATATCTTCTTGAAAGTGACACTTGTGCGTGGGGTGATGCACTTCGGTATTAAGGGCAAATTGAGTCCCAGGTTTGTTTTCCCCTTTGAGATACTAGAACCAGTAGCAGTTGTGGCATATCGGATTGCACTATCTCCCGCCCTGGCTAAAGTACACGATGTCTTCCATGTCTCTCAACTTCGGAAGTATGTACATGACCCGAGTCATGTGGTTAGATTCAAACAATTAGAACTGCACATGGACTTATCGTACTCAGAAGAGCCCGTGCAGATTTTTGATCATAAGGAAAAAGTGCTTCAGAACCGTATGCTGTCCTTGGTTCGCGTGTTGTGGCAGAACCATTTAGTTGAGGAATCAACTTGGGAGATGGATTCAAAGATGAAAGAGAAGTATCCTTCATTGTTCGTTCAGTCAGAGGTAAGGCCTTGTTCTTAAGTTTTGAGACAAAACTTTTTCTTAGTGGTATATTATGTAGTGCCATAAATCCGGATCTGACCGGGATACGCACTATATAATTGGGCTTGTGGATAGTATGTCTGAGTCATAGTTTGGAGTTTAGATCTTCAGTATCCTCTTGCCACGGAAGAAATACGATGATCTTTTCCAACTCATGGATAGGCCTCTATTGAAACAAGTCCAATAGTTTTCGTGCTTGTTTTTTGGTTTTCCTGATTGCCGCTTTGGGATTTTATTTTGGTGTTGCTTTTGATTTGCTTGGTTTATCGTTGTTGGCTTTCTCGTTTGGAGCTTTGATTCTTGGAGAGTTCAGAAGAAAAGATAGGCAAGGATTCTAACTCGGTGCTCGTGTTGTTGCAGGTCCACATAACTGACATTTGATCATCGCTAGGCGGGACTCCTTCTTTCAGCACTTTCCCTTAACTTATGAGTGGTTCAGACCCTTCTTTCCTACTTCTTCACGTCCATATCTCTAATGTTTCAAACATTCAATCGATGATTCCCGGCTAAACGCCTAGGAAATTCTTAGCCATAATGCATACCAGCCACTAAGAAAGGAATATTGGAATTATAGACTTTACTTGTATTCATAACACCTTATCACACGAGCTTCATTATAAAAAAAATTGGGTTATTGGTTGCGGCCTGGTGCCTCGGATGGAGTTTGGACCCACGGGATACCAAAATTGGAACACGGCTTGAGAAAATATGAATTGTTACATAAGTATATATATTGCTGCTTTACTTCTTCTATTTTATTTCATGCATTGTATGATATTTGAACTGTTCATGCATTTGCATGGTTTGGGATAACTTGTGCAAAAGGTTTGGCATTTTCTCGAAACGGTATTCTGTGGTACTGGAACCGTATCGACCTGGGGGGAATATTTGGTCGTAATAGTCGTGATGCATTACGGGAACTTCAGCAGGGCTTGCTACCCGGGCTGACAGGGCATGCCACAATGCTTTGGATAAGTCCCTATGGTGTCAATCACACCAATGACCACATAGAATAGAACACATGCTAATTTATTGTCTTATGTAGATGGTAAGTATACTTGTGTTTTATTGCAGGGAAGGCATGCATCAGTTGAGTAAGCAACCGATAAACTTGATGGATTCAATATTATTTTCATTCCTATCAAAACATGCAACTGATATGAACTGAATTCACTTAGTTCTCTATAGAAAGATCATCTTAATGCATGCTCGCCCCTAATAAGCTAGTGTTGATTTAGTCGAGTGGGTTCGTCCCACTCACCAATACAGCTGAGTACTAACCTACGTGTGGGCAACTATTTCAGGTACTCAAGCAGTGCAACGCTAGTGGATAGACGAGAAGGTGTTAGAAGCCCTTCTATTTTGAAGTATAGTTGAAGTCAGTTCATTTTGGAGGCGTGGACTTTCAATCTATACAAGGGGATAATGTATGAACGATGAGGACTATCTGATGGAGCACGCCCTGTCTTTTCAGTTTTCTTTTTGTAATATAAACCATGTAGCCGAGAGCCGCATCAAATGTAAACTCTATATAAATTACTCTGAATTATCAATGAAAAGCATGTTTCTTTCTATACTTGTTTTCAACTATCTTTGAATGTGTTTTCTAACTTATGTTTTCAAATGGGTTCCTATCACTGCACATTCTTGCCTTGTGCAAGCGCAACTCCAGGCTCGCACAGCATCACGCCCCAGCGAGGACGATCGATTCCGTAAAAGATTCAGTGAGGACGATTAACCCTTTCAGGATTGGGACGTGACAAAAATTAAGTCTCTTATGGTCAAGAACTTTTATGTCTCAATCATTCAAACAAGAAACGGTAAGCATAGAGCATATATGATAAGCAATAAGACGTCCCAGACGCTTTCTCAAAATGTTCTGGAGTCCAGATGCACAAAATAAGAAGCTGGAAGAGTAACAAAAGTACATAAAAGTGATCAGCTCCAGTCTGATCTAATACAATCATGTAAGGAAAATTAATGTCCAGACGAGCCGGCTAACAGGTGCCGAAGGCTAAATGCCAAAAAGAAGTAAATATAAAAGACGAGCGGGGAAGAAGAAAACCCACTAGTTATCCCCTGCTACTATATTCCTGGTGTGCGCCATGACTTGGGAGAAAATATGTTGGATCCTCAGGTGCTGGCTTGAAACCTGGCTATGCAAGAATAGTGGGGTTAGACCCCAAATAACAAGTACCACAAAGGAAGCATGAAATAGAGAAACAAGACCCAAGAAAAATATATAGTAATATATAGGATCAATGTTGTAACTTAGGTCCATGGCTAATCCTAGCGTGAAAGCTCAACCCTACAACCAAACAAGGATAATGGTTGAACCATCACACTATGATAGTCCACTTTCCTAGGCTACTAGCTGAATAATACAATCACAACCAAATCCATTTCTTCCTAAATTGGCCAATCATTTGTACTACTTGCTATTTTGTAGAGTCTGAGGTTATCTCAGAATAATGCATAATAAGTATCCTCATATCACGCCAGCGCCGAACATGAGCTAACCGAACAAATATAATAAAATAAGCACTTGCAGGATGCACCAGTTCTCCGTAGGATCACTGTACTAAAAATACGGTATTATCGGTTCTATTGTTCCTTTATTAAAATAGTGGCTCGAAATAATAATAAGTCAGATACTTCACTCCACTAAGGCATATGAAATACTGTATCTGTGGTGGCCAGCAAACAGCGCTCTTAGAATGAATATCTGTGAAAAGGTTTGTTGGCATGACCTCGGAATACTGTTCCCTCCAAATGTTACTACCACTTTTAGTTACCTAATTAGCCCTATGTTGTGCTTGATATCTCAAGGCGTGGTCACATGAGAATTTCCCTTAAGATGTCATACAAAGTACGGGCACGCTTGATACCAATCCATGGAAGTCAAATCTTGATTCTATGCAACATTCATACAATCAATTATCCTAGCCACGCTTTCATAGTTTGACTCGCTTATTATGCCCGTGCTGGGACAATAATGTATATTTATAATATCACATATTTAGGAATTTGGAGGCATTCTCGATGCACAACCCAAATATAATCTCTTAACACATGACAAGATGTGTCATACCTCGGCGCACATTAAACATGAACAATAATTCAGGCAATAGGGGTATCAGCACGGATACAGTAGTCGAGTCCAAATACCAATTATATATTGGGTCACAATAGTCAAGAAAATTTTTAGTTAAAATAAGTAAGCCCGCATGGGTCTCTAAGCTGCATGAAGTTATGTCGCATAACAATCCTGGCCGCATAATAAGTCAGGCCGCATGAACTACTTGGCCGCAAGCCCAAGGTTAAGTCTACTCTTGGGATAAGTGTAGAAGTAACAGTCAAATAATAAGGTGTCAGTGATATGACATAAAGTGATTGATGTGACTGAGGTGACAAGCCATAAAGTATGTCAAGAAGAAAAGACAAAACTATAGAAATAAGTTCCAATGGTTCAGAGTCATACGTCTAAGAAATAGGGCCCGCATGTTCTCCTGGCCGTATGGGTGTCCGTGCCGCATGGGGTCTTTTGCCGCATGGATTTGTCTAGGACTTAGCAAAAATTTTATTTGTTTAGTGAGTGAAAGCACAAGGTTTTCAAGGGCACTGTGAAAATCAGCAGTCATGCGTCTAACAAGATGGACGCATGCTGTCCGTATGCGTAAGAGTTTAAGCTGTATAACCCTCTCGGGCCGCATGGCACTCTTAGCCGCATAGCTCGATGGACGCATGAAGACTTCGTCTTCTCCAACAACAGGTTCAACCATGGCAAAAAAGCTCCAAAAACTGAAATCTTATTTTCTTCATAAAAGCTCATTTTAAGTCCAAATCGGGTGAACCAAAAGCCGAAATGCCCTAAATTGAAAGCTCTATCATGTAGAAAAAACTAGTTTTTAAAGACACAAGTTTAATAGATCAAAACTAAAAAAACTCATGAAATCCATAAAACCCTAAGTTAGAAATTTAGATCTACACTAATCCATCCATCAAAACAAAAAACTTCAAGAACTAAAAGTGCTTAGAAACACCAAATAAACATAATAGAACAATAATATAGATATTTTATCCATTTCTTATGCAAGGTATACTTGCCTATGAAATATAGAGACAAAGCTAAAGAAAGTGGAAGAAATGAAGAAGTGAAGAGAGAGAGGGAAAATATTGGGTTATAAATGTAGGGTTTGAGGGTTGAATCAAATGTTCTCATGAGTTGAACCAACCCACAAAAAATAAACAATGAACCAAGTTAAACCAAAGAATGGGTCTAGTCTCCATGCACATGCAACCATGCTAAAAAAATAAAAATATGTTCCAAATACAAATATCGGGAATAGGGAGTGACATCTCTATCCACCTTAGAAAAATTCCATCCTCAAAATTTGAATCCAAGCAATAGCTAGAGAAGTCAGGACAAGAACGATATAAATCTACTAGCAACTACACATGCGAGCAATATCATCATAACATATTGGTGATCACCAGATCACAAAAACTAGATACGAAGGCATAAGATAGAATATTCCTTTCGAATCAAATAGGTGCGGGTACCGAGACCGAATATCGTCATCGTGCTCCCACATCAATTCTACAAGAGTATGATCTCCCCAAGCAATTCGGATAAGAGAAATAGTCATATTCTTGAGCACCTTCTTCTTACGGTCCAATATGGATACGGGTTGCTCCTCGTAAGATAAGTCGGTACCAACGACTAATTAAGAGTGATCGAGGATATGACTTGGATCTGGAACACACTACTAGAATAAGCGGTATTAGCGACATTTTTTTAGCGACTCCATGTAAAAACGTCGCTAATTTAGCGACTCCATATGAAAACGTCGCTAGACGTCGCTAATATATTTTATTTAGCGACTTTTATTCAGTTTTTAAAATATTAGTCGCTATAAGTTTAATTTAGGTCGCTAAACGTCGCTAATATATTTTATTTAGCGACGTTTAGCGACGTATATATTTTGGACAATTAGCGACGTCATTAGCGACGTTTAAGACGTCGCTAAATTAGCGACTTCGTTATTGGCGTCGCTAAAACGTCGCTAAATTTTAAATTAGCGACGTCATTATTGGCGTCGTTAAAACGTCGCTAAATTTTTTACTTAGGGCTGATCCCCCCATTTCCTTCGATCTCTCCCTCTCCCTCTCCCAAATTTCAAACCAGCTCCGGCTCCTCCTTCCTCCCTTCGGCGACCACCCTCGGCCACGTCCTCCCCCTCCGGCTCCCCTCCTCCCTCCGGCGTCCCCTCCTCCCTCCCGGCGACCCCCCTCCTGCCGAGTCCTCCCCCCTCCGGCCACGTCCTCCCCCCTCCCCCTCCTCCTCCTCCTCCTCCTCCTCCTCCTCCTCCTTTAGGTAAACCCTAACTCTCTCTCTCTCTTTCTCTCTCTCTCTCTCACAGGACACATATGTGACACTGACACAGACACGACACACACACAGACACTGACACTGACACGACACACACATACACACACTAACACAGACACTGATCAGGACCTGGGGTTTCGGTTAGGGTTAGATTTTTTGACCTGGTTCCTTATGTTAACAGTGCGGAGATGGTGTATACTGGATCTTGTGAGGAGTGTGCAAGAGTGAACACTGCTCTATGACAGTGTGTCCTTGTGTTAACAGTGCGTATATGTGTTCTTGAGTAAGGTGTGTAGTGTTGTAATTAAATTGTAGATGTGAACTGTGTTAGATGAGTGTCATGGTGTATCATAGACACCCGTGTGTCTGCAGCAAAGGGGATTCCAGTGCAGTGTGTATCAGAGATTGGGTAGTTCTCTTTGTGTATGCATAACTTAAATACGGTAACCCACAGTTTTCTGTGTGCATATTGGTATTCCAATATGGTGTGTGGTCTGGATTTGTGCAACTGCTCAGAGCAGTAAGTGCAGTAGTGCCCTGCAGTATGTGCAAGACAGAAACTACAGCAATAGCATTTAAAACTTTGTAACATGGCACATTGCTTCTGTGTTGAGGAACAATATTTCCTGCATTTGTGTATACCTTTAAAGAGCCTGTGCAGTACAAGAATCCTATGTGTGCATTAGTGCTGTCGAAGTCTGCAGCAGTGTCAAGGATTAACCACATAACAGGGGTATCAATATGTGTGTGCACCAGATATTTGAGTATAGAATTATAGGAATTGAAGTATTATGGGTTTGAACTTAAGAAATGTGTTCAATATTAGCATATAAGAGGGTGTATAATCTGTGCATTGATATGTGCCTGTCTAGTGTATGTAGCTAGTGATGTGTATCATGTGATGGTGTCAAGAGTGCCTATGTTAGTGTACAGACCTTGGGGGCTCTGTGCTACAAACTGGTAGTGAGATGAGTGTGTTGTGTTCAGATT
Source organism: Iris macrosiphon (assembly GCA_036927795.1). Lineage (NCBI taxonomy): Eukaryota > Viridiplantae > Streptophyta > Magnoliopsida > Asparagales > Iridaceae > Iris > Iris macrosiphon. The sequence goes on along the minus strand of JAYESA010000008.1, from coordinate 157,068,787 downwards.
TTGAGTGCAGAAAATAGTGTAGCAATCAGTGGGCAACCGGTCAATACCCGACCCTTCTCTTACTGGAGTTGTAAAACCCCTATCCTAGAAAAATCGTATATACCCTTTTTATTTATTAATTATTAATTTAATTATAGTAATTAGTGGCTAAATAGGAGAAATAGATTTTTAATAATTTTTATTTTAGGTGTTCGGGCACTTAGAGGATTTATGGGACCATTAGAAATTTTTCGGAATTTATTTCATGTAGGAGACCCCATGAGCAGTTGCTAGCTTAATGGTGTGCATTAATATAATCTATAAATTTTCTTATGAGTATATATATATATATATATATATATATATATATATATATATATATATATATATATATATATATACAAATATATATATATATATATATACAAATATATATATATATATATATGTATATATATATTTGAAAAGAAAAGGAAAAGAAAAGAAAAGAATTAATAATAAACTACTATTACTAATAACTAATAACCAAAGCAAAAAAGTTAGCAAAACTTTAGCAAACAAACCATTCCCACAATAGCAACCATCCGCTCAAAAGTTGCTGTGAGCAACCGCCCATTTTTGCTAATGAGCCCAGCAACTTTTGTGAGAACCAAAACCCGCACCCCCCTTAGCACTTGGCCGCGAGCAAAACCCCAACCTTTCCCCTTTCCTATTCATATATATATAAATATATATATATATTATATTTATAAAACCCTAAACCTAATCATCCCAGACCCTCCTCTTCTCATGTAGATCTAGAGAGAGCCGTCACCGCAACCGGAGAACCCCACCAGGCCGTCAAAATTGATCCCGACGACCGCGACCCCGCGCACTGCAGATTCCCACACGAGGTACCTTTGTTCCGGAGTTGTTTCCCGTCGACTCGCTCAACCAAACGCCATTGCATCTTCACCAGTATGCTCACCCCTTAATCCACTTCCATATCTGTGTGCTAGCAGACCTCGAACAACACGAAATCCTAGGCGAAAACAGCGCCCAAGTTGGCGCAAGTAGACCAAATTCTGGGATCGCAGAAAACTACGGTGACCACCCATGTTGCCGAGTTTGTATCTCCCACCACAGAGATCCGAATTCGGTAATTCCTTTTTGTATGTATAGACCACTTGACCTAGTTTATTTTCAGTTAAATAACCCGAGATTATTAACTGCTGTGGACAGAATTAAATTTGTCACAAAATCCCGCGAACCCACTCTTCCAGATTTCCAAAAGTTGGGAAACGGAGCGCGTCCCGCCAAACGGAACTGCCCCATCGTGTACCAAGTGTACCGAATGGTACACGCAGCATAACCGAACACGTAAAAATTCATGGAAACTATTCGGACGCGTGTGCGCGTCGGAATCAGCCCGTATCCGCGGATACATCCCATGTCGCAACTTTTGTGGTAGTCACGTGTATTTTCTGCACACACGTCAGATTATGACGAAACTTGCGCCACTGGACTCGTGGTAATGCGCAGGTCCTGTGACCCAATTTTTATGCAATTCTGAGACGGTTGACTAAATTACCAATTGGCGGGCCCCATAGTTGACTTTTTGGACGAAATTGTGTACGGCTCATCGGAATCCACATTTGGACATACCGTTGGGTTCGTATTGACATCTAGAATTTGTTGACCTATAATTTGTCCCATTTAGAGACTGTTATCCTTGGCACACTTTTCGGTGCTAAGTGGGCCACACGTGGATCCTACTTTTACTCAAAATTATTATTTTGCCCCTGTGTCCAAATTGGACGAAAGGGAAGTGCTTTCTAGATATTTTGCTTATTTTGGGAACGTTGGTGATATTTATTTCAGTATCTGGAGATGTTCATTCTGAGGTCGTAGCTTCTGACTCTTGGTGTTGACATCGGGACACTATATTTTACAGCTTTCTTGCCAGGTAAGATACCTTGCCAAATTGTTACAGTACTTTTGCATGCTATTTATATTTTGGTATATTTATTGCATTCTGTATATTTCTTGCATGTGTAGTTTTCTTTCAGTCATTACTATATATTAGATATGTTAACACACACATGGCAGTTAGTATCATGAGAGGACAATCATTAGGCGTTTGGGCTTTTAACCACTCTAGTAAACCGTAGTACATAGTTCGCACTACGGGCGTGTGTCGTGTTGGTCGCTACCCCAGAGGTATGTCGATTTATGTAGAGTCACGCTGGTCGCTACCCCAGAGGTATGTCAATTTCTGATGTCCTTTGACGGGTGTGTGAGTTGTGAGGCTTAGATCGAGTAGCCTACCCTTGCCCATACATCAAAAAGTTGTCCTCATTGCATTCATATAGATTGTCTTATAAAGTATACTTATTTATCTTCAAATATTATGCATGTTCACTGTATTCAAATTGGCTTGCTTCTATGTATCTTGTTATGTCCCTCTGAGGACCTGGTCCCTTGCCAGGTATAGACGACCAGGAGTATCCGCAGGAGTACGGGCCTGGACCTGACGTATTATTTTTTGTCGAGGAGGTCTTACCTTCTGAGTATCGTTGATTATCTAGCGATGGTTTCTTTTAGCTGATACACTTCTGTCTTCACATTATTTTATATTGGAGATTTTATACTCCTCTCTCATTTTAGTTTTGGATATAGTCTTTGGTAGTGGATTTGTCTCCACCCGACTATTATTTTGGATATTTCAGACTCCTTATTATAGTTTAGTATTTCTTTTCTGTGACTTGTTGTGTGGATGAGATTAGCATATCTGTGACTTGTGAAATTATATATACCACATGTGAGTTTATATTTATTTTACAGCGTACGTATGGGTTATGGTTTCCATATATTGGAGTTGCCATATCTATGCGGCTGGCATGCTTACGTGTCCTAGTCCTACGTATTTTTGGGACTGGGGCATGACATGTTTTTGTGGTGGCCCATACAGGTCGAGAGCATATTGTCTCGGTTACGTTATTGTACCGAATAATCCTGCACCTAGGAATAGAGTATAGGATCTCATCCACAATTGACTATGATTCGCTCTCCTTCCAATCTATTCTGTCTGAATAATTGCATCCTGCTTGATTCCTGTACTTCCCTAATAGTTCTTTGAGTATAGCCTTCTGCTAGAATATAAGAACCCCTATTATTAGGATGATAATTATGGTAGCACGCCTATTAAGAATACAACGAGAATATAGACACACCACTAAGTTTAGAATATCTAGTGAACCCTAGAATTCCTTATCTATAGATTCGTTTACCATTATCCCTTAATGTATTATGAAGACTTGAGAGTAGTATAGATGCTACTAGAGATAGTTAGAAGTTTTACCATAATGTTTGACCCTAGTATTGAGGAACCAATAGAAAACCAAAATTTAATATTAGGACTGAACCTAACCTTCATAGTTAGATAGTATTGGAGAACTATAAATTTAGATTCTTGTATTGAGATAAGCAGACATTACCTTAGGAATTGCCTAGAGAAATGTAATCAATAATTTTCCTGATCATACCTCGAACATAGCAACTAGCATACCACCCCCTTAGAGAAACATGATGCTATCTAGACCCTCTATTTTAATTTCATATATTGCTCCTCTGCGACCTTAGCGTTCGCCAATTCTGCGACGACAAAATTTTGTTCCTCTAATCTTCATTTTTTAACTCGTGCCATCTGACCCTTCTGATTGTAGGCTAGGTGATTTATTCTGTGTTAAGGATATATAGTTGCTGGGATTATAGTTGTTAATGTTAAATTTTAAAATTGTGTGCTTAGTAGTTAGAACTTGATGGTTTAAGCTATTCTTGTAGATTGAGACCTGGTGCTTATCCCTAGTTTTCAATTGCATAATATGTACCCAACCTCGATACGAGTTGTATCCCATTTCCCCTTGAAGGCCAGTAACTGTTCCGTTCTTACTATCGACACTTGCACTAAGACTAAGACTAAGACTTAGGACGACCATGACCTATGTAATGAAAAAGGATACCCTAATAAGTACCAAGACCCCTTCTCGTAGACCTTAACAGGAGTTTCTACGTTATCCTTGAGACAATTACAGTATTAGTTAATTGTTATAAGTTGGGTAGCATACCTCACAACATAGTATCACATAGTCTTTTGACCTATTATTGAAGTATGATTGAATAACATTAACGGTATGCTAGCTTAGGACGACAGTGTTTTTTTTTTCAGAATGTAGAACTTAGAGGCTATACCCCTACTTTGTTGACTATCGACTTAGACAAGGAGTTAGTATGATAGCTGTAGAAATTATGGAGTCTTATCTTTTGTGAACTTGAATTGTTATGTACTTTCTGTCATCATAATCCAGCGTATTTATGTTTGCTGTATTACCTTGACTTATTCTGCTATTATAGCCTAGTTTTTGTAAGCTTATTCTTTTATGGAGCTTGCTCATGGCATATGTATTATTGGGTGCACACAATGATACAATTTTCTAATCAAAATTGGTGTATTAAGGTCTAGCTAACCTTAGTGCTCTTGGTTCGCTCTTCGCATGACTACTTTACGTGGATTGAGATATATGGTAGTAGACGGATATACCTACCCCTAGACATGTCTGACACATCGTATCGGTTACATAACTATACTGACACGAGCATGTAAATAGAAAATTATTAAAAATAGGATTTTAATCTACAACTGTCCTGACAAATCTCTTCTCGAATTCTTTAATCTCTTTTGAACCTCATACTTGTATTCTGTCACCTTCACCTTGAATTCTTTATTATTGCTCTCTGTCTTCCCTTATTTCGGAAAGATGAAATCTCGTGCTTGGTATAAGTTGACACTGATAAGTACTAGATATACCCCATAAGGCTAATCACATGACTTAGTGACTCTCTTTTTGTAAACACCCTGATTTTCAGAATAAAATTTTGAAATAATATTTCCGGATTTTTGGTAATTTCTGGAAAAGAAACAAGGTATTTAAAGATTTTTAAATGCAGTTTATTGGTGTTAAAATATTATGGAAATAAGATTTTATGGTGTAAAATGGAAAATCGGACGCAGGGTATTTTTCTGTGAATTAATTGGACTCCGGAGTAGCATTTTAAGCCTTAAAACTATTGTATTTGTAAACCCAAAACCAAACCGGACCCAAACCCACAGAAACCCTAAAACCTAACGGGTTGGAAACACTGTTCCGACCCGGCGGCGCTGTATAGAAACCCCCTCGACTTCTGTGTCGACCCCCGCCGCCACCGAACTATCTCTCTCTCTCCACTCATCTCGCCATCCTCCGTCGACCCAGGAACCCCGCTCGCCGCTGCCGGTCATCTCGCCTCCAGCCGTTCGACGCCATCCTCCGTCGACCCAGAACCCCGCTCGCCGCCGCCGTTCGACGCCATCCTCCGTCGATCCAGGACCCCGCTCGCAGCTCCCACCCCGCACGACCCCGACGCCTCCCACTGCCATCACCCCAGCGACCCGCGGTCGTCGACCAAGCCCGAGTCCACCCAGTCGCTCGTCCCAAGCGCTGAGTCTCCGGCCGCGTGAGTCTCCGGCCGACTGTGCAGAGCTCCCCTCGCCGACCAGAGCAGCCCCTCTCCGCCGGATCATCGACGGAATCCTGAACCCTAGTCTGGACACAGCAACTCGGTCCCAGGACACAAATTTGACTCTCGGACGCGTAAAAAACAGATTCACGGGGCCCTGTTCAGGTACCGATTTCTCCCACCTTGCAACTCCGTTTTCGATTTTGTCAGTTGCTACGCGTAGACTGTATAATCCTCTCGGTGTCCGTGCAACCCGCTCGGGGCATCGCGTCCTGTGGTGATCGCACCCCGCGATCCAAAAACAGGAAAAATAACACCCCAATTCACCCCGGAACTGGGTACGCCCCGCCAAACGGGACGACTTGGTCGCGTGCGGTCTTCACAGATATGTGCGCGCCGTTGATACGGACGTGTGGGATTTCGCAGAAGTCGATTCGGAGGTGCGTGCACCCCGGAATCAACGTGTATCCGCGGACAACATCCCGTATCCGACTTTTCTGGAACACGCTGTAACTTTGTGTACACACGTCGAATTGAGACGAAACTTGCGCCATCGGACTCGTAGCGATAAGCTGGTCCTGTGACCCAAGTTTGGTTAGATTCTGAGAACGTGAACAAAATCGCGTATCGTGGGCCCCACAGGCTCCACTTGACGGGCGGTTTTGTGATCGGCTCATCGGAATCCAATTCTGGAAGTTCCGTTGGGTTCTTATCATCGTTCCTGACTTGTAGACACTGAGTTTGAGGAATTTGGAGACCTTTGACCCTGATACGCTTTTTGGTGCAAAGTGGCCCACATCTAGACCCCGCTTTGGTCCGAAAATGACCTTTTTGCCCCTGTGTCCAAATTGGACGTAAGGACAGACGTTTCTAGCTAATTGATATCGTCTGAGACGGTTGGTGATGTTTATTATAGCTTTTGGAGGAGTACCCATAGGATTCACTGATACTAGGACGACTGTTGATATTCAAACCCCAGGCAAGTGTACCTTGCCGAACTCTGCAGTATTGTTATTTATTTTCCTTGTTTCATTATATTGTTGTGCATGCTCAACCTAGGACTGTGTGACGTACTTAGCGTCCGATTATCAGTCGGGTGCCAACACTGTACGCAGTGTTGGGTACTGTCATGTAGAGATGGACATTCGTGACACTTTATATTCTCGTACTTGTCTTATCAAGTACCATACGACCCAGGACACTTGACACTGTTCATGAGACAGAATATTCTCGATATATTCGTGGTAATTCTGTATAGGATACAGGACTTGACAGAGATATTATATTCATAGATACATATGACTTGTTGCATTAGGGATGATCCCGCTTGACATGGACATGAGACGTTATGGTCATGATATGCGTAGTTACATGGGGTGGGGAGAGACACACAGGCTACAGGCTATTTTTTATATATATCTACTACTATTGTGGGGCCGTAGACTCTCGTAGCAGAGCTAGGCATATTACGTGTTATTACCGCTACCGGCTCCCCGACACAGAGCTTGTAGTGGCTCAGCCTGAGTACTCGTGCTGCTCTCACTTGCATTTTCACTTAGATAGTTACTTATTTGCCCTATTTACTTCATTATCTGCTGCATTGCATTTATTTTGGCATTAGCTTTCTTGTACCTTGCTATGTCCCCTGAGGACCTGAATCCGGATTATGTCCCTAGGATTTGAGGACGAGATTTATCCTGAGGTATACGGGACCGGAGTAGGAGCTGATCCAGGAGCTGTACCGCCATCAGAGGACGAGGTGTTAGCTGAAGACTTCTCCTGAGCATCCATGTTTCTTGCTCAGTATTTATTTATTTATTTCAGTCATTTATTTCTGGTCTGTTGAACCATTGTATCAGATATTTATCGAGTTGTTCCCCGAAGCACTTTGTTTAGACTAGCTGATAATTTACATTCCTTATTTATTCTGTGGATCATATTTTATATCTTGTGTGGATGAGATTAGTTATGCCATGATTGTCGTAGACTTGATTTTACAGCTTAAGTATGCCCTGATGGATCCATTAAATTGGGTTGTCCATCAGTGTGTGTTGCTGGCCATTATCACGCGTCCGGTCCCTCGGTATTTTGGGACTGGGGCATGACATGGTTTTTGTGGTGGCCCATGCAGGTCTACGACTAAATTGTTCGGTTTTAACTTAGGGACCGAACCAGCCTGCCCTAAGGATAGGATAAATTATAGGATCTCATCCATTACTTAAACCCCTATTAAACTCTATATCGAACTCGAAAATTGTTACTTGAATTGCATCCTGTTTTGATTCCTCTGAGCATTCTTATAGTTTATCTTTTGATTGCAGAGTAATGGATCCCAGGAATGGAGATAAGATTCCTTTGGATACGCCACACGACGCTGTGGTTACTTATAGAGACGGAGTGACTCCAGGGAATGGAGGACAAGCATCGCAGAGCGATCAAACCGGTCAGCCTAATCCAAGGTTCCGGAGAGATGACATCCCACCTCCACCACAGTTCACTCCCCAGATGCCAGTTTTCCCGCCCGGACAAGCCATAGACGGGCAACAGATATTCCAGATGATGTATGTCATGATGCAGGCCCAGCAGCAGATTCAGCAAGAGGCCCATCGCCAGGAGGCAGAGTATCTGAGGACCAGCCTGGTACCCGCATTAGAGCAGGCAAATCCACCAACGAGGAGAACAGCGACGGGATCTATCACCGATTTCCGTCATCTTAAGCCTCGTATATTTTCTGGTAAAGAAGGGCCAACAGAAGTTCATGAATGGCTCACTAACATTCAGCATCAGTTGGAAGCCACTGAACTTCCTAGAGAGAAGTGGATGACTGCAGTCAGAATGCAGTTAACTGATAATGCGCATCACTGGTGGCTAGCAGAAGAAAGAAGGCTCGGACAGGACCGAGTCACTTGGGAAGAGTTCTCCAGACTTTTCCAAGAGATGTACATTCCGGCAGTTGCACGATCAGAGCTCAGAGACAAGTTCAACCGCCTCATCCAAGGCAGTATGACAGTGGAAGAATACAACGCAGAATTTATACGTCTAAGTCACTTCGCTCCAACATTGATCTCGACAGAGGAAGAGAAAGCTGAAAAATTATTTGATGGACTGAAGTTCGAGCTTCAGAGATTGATTGGCTCGGTCGTACCTACATCTTATACCGAGGTCCTTGCAGCAGCACGACGCATGGAGCGCGTCACTAGAAGGGAATCGAATCTGAAGAGGCCAACCACATCCGCACCAACCAAGACAGCACCTGGAGATTCTGCAAAATGATTCCAGAGGAGTATACCGGAGAGAGCAGCACATAGGGCCATATCTCTTCCTACCTGTCACTACTGCGGCAAGGTAGGACACATTGAGAGAGAGTGCATGCGTAAATTGGGACTATGCCTGCTTTGTGGATCAGACCAGCATCTATCCAGAGACTGCACTAAACATAAAGACGGAGCACCGAGACTAGCCTTGTCTGCACCACGACCAGCTCATCCAGCAGTAGGAGCACAGCAGACAGGAGCTGGAGGAGTTAGACCACCAGCTACAGGGGGCTACCAGCAGAAGCCACCACTGGCACCACAGGCAGCCCTATTTCAGCAGCAGCAGTAGAGAGGACCAGCTCAGGGTCGAGGCCAGGCATTCATATTAGCTGTTCAGCAGGAAGCTACTGCAGGCGAAGTCATCGCAGGTACTATTTTAGTAGCTTCATTACCAGCTGTAGCATTATTTGATTCTGGAGCATCGCATTCATTTATAGAAGCTAGCTTTGTAGCCACCCATAGAGTAGCTACCGCACCCCTTCCGAAGATGAAGAGAATTCTTACGGGAGGCGGAATTATTCCGGTTAGTGATGTCTGTAGATCATATTCTGTAGTAGTTTGTGGAAGAGAGATGTGAGCCCAATTTCTGATCTTTTCTATGCCTGACTATGATGTTTTACTCGGTATGGACTGGTTAAGTCAGTATCATGCGACTCTTGATTGTCGGCTTGGAAAGGTTATATTTAGACCGCCTGGACATCCAGAATTCGAGTTTCTTCAAGGAGCAGTAGAGCAAGGAGTTCAGCCTACACTTAGGGTACTATCTGTAGAAGGGGAGACAGGTTACCCAAGAGTCATATCTGAGTTTGTAGATATAATTCCTGATGATCTTCCAGGTTTACCGCCTGATCGGGAAATAGAATTCACAATAGACTTAACTTTAGGAGCAGAGCCTATCACTTTATTAGTATATCGGCTGGCACCTAAGGAGTTAGTGGAGTTGAAAGAACAGGTTGACGACCTTCTGGAGAAGGGTTTCATTCGACCCAGTGTTTCACCTTGGGGAGCACCCATATTATTTGTGCCAAAGAAGGATAGAACAGTACGGTTATGCATTGACTACAGGGCACTGAATGTTGTGACCATCAAGAACAAGTATCCCTTACCACGCATTGATGATCTATTCGATCAGTTGAGTGGTACAAGGGTATTTTCGAAGATTGATCTTCGATCCGGCTATCATCAGATCAAAGTAAGGAAGGAAGACATACCGAAGACAGCTTTCAGGACCAAGTATGGACATTATGAGTTCTTGGTAATGCCGTTTGGTTTAACCAACGTGCCAGCAGTGTTTATGAGTTTAATGAACCGAGTCTTTTATCAGTTCTTGGATAAATTCGTGGTGGTGTTCATTGATGACATTCTCATACAATCCAAGAGCCACGAAGAGCACGAGGAGCATCTCAGAATCGTGTTAGAGACCTTGAGACAGGAGAAGTTATACGCCAAACTCAGTAAGTGTGAGTTCTGTATGGACAAAGTGCCTTTCTTGGGACATATCATCTCAGGAAAAGGACTTTCAGTGGATCCAGAAAAAGTTGCGACAATAGAGACTTGGCCTACACCCACATCAGTTGCAGAGGTGAGAAGTTTTCTCGGACTCGCGGGATATTACCGAAGGTTTATAGAAAATTTCTCGAGGATTGCAGAACCGATGACAAAGCTGACACATAAAGATCAGGAGTTTATATGGACAGAAGACTGCCAGAAGGCCTTCGAAGAATTGAAGAGAAGATTAACAACAGCACCTGTCTTGACTCTTCCTTCAGGGTTAAAAGGTTTTGTTGTTTACAGCGATGCATCAGGTAGTGGACTGGGATGTATTTTGATGCAACATGGCAAAGTCATTGCTTATGCGTCGAGACAATTGAAGGTCCACGAGAAGAACTATCCAACACACGATCTGGAGTTAGCAGCAGTTATATTTGCATTAAAGATTTGGAGGTACTACCTTTATGGGGAGAAAGTAGACATCTTTACAGATCACAAAAGTCTGAAGTATGTATATACTCAGAAGGAGCTTAACATGAGGCAGAGGCGTTGGCTTGAATTGATGGTAGATTTTGATATCGATTTGCAATATTATCCGGGAAAGGCGAACGTCGTTACAGATGCACTAAGCAGGAAGCCTACGGCTTATTTCTTGACGATGCAGCCTGAGTTATTGAGAGATCTACAGGAGCTTCAGATAGAGGTTATTTTACCAGGACAGAGCGGATTACTGGCTAATCTTGAAGTTAAGTCATCACTCGTGGAGAAGGTTAAAGAGGCATTGCCCACCGATGCTAGATTTCGAAGACTGAAAGAAAGGACGGAAGCAGACATGCAGACAGGACTTCGCATACATGATGACGGGACATTGAGGTTTGGAAATCGCCTGTATATTCCAAATGGAGAATTGAGACAGAAGTTAATGACTGAAGCACATAGCTCTATATACTCTGTTCACCCAGGAGGAACCAAGATGTACCGAGACTTGAGACAGTATTATTGGTGGCATGGAATGAAAAGGGAGATTGCAAGATTTATGGCCAAATGCTTAGTCTACCAGCAAGTAAAGGCCGAGCATCAGAGGACTGCAGGTATGTTACAGCCGCTTCCTATACCAGAATGGAAGTGGGAGCATATCACGATAGATTTTGTCACAGGATTTCTGAGGAGCCCTAGCGGAAAAGATGCAGTATGGGTTATCGTGGATAGACTCACTAAATTGGCACACTTTTTGCCATTTAGAGTTGGACAATCCACAAAGGGACTAGCCGACATGTATATGCGACAAATCGTCAAATTACATGGAGTGCCGGTTAGTATTGTATCGGATCGAGATTCGAGATTTACCTCTCATTTCTGGAGAAGCATGCAAAAGAGTCTGGGCACCAGACTCAAATTTAGCACGGCTTACCACCCGCAGACAGATGGCCAATCGGAGCGCACCATTCAGATCTTGGAGGACATATTGCGATCATGTATGCTAGACTTCGAAGGATCTTGGGAAGATCATTTGTACTTAGTGGAGTTCTCCTACAACAACAGTTATCAGGCCAGCATCCAGATGGCACCATTTGAAGCTTTATACGGAAGAAAGTGCAGATCGCCTATATGTTGGAGTGACGTTGGTGAACGTCAAATACTGGGTCCAGAATTGGTAACGCAGACAGTGGAAAAGGTGAAACAGATTCAGAATCATCTACGAGCAGCTCAGGACAGACAGAAGCATTGGGCAGATACGCACAGACGTCCCCTAGAGTTTAAAAAAGGAGAGCACGTATTCTTGAGAATTTCGCCCACTCGTGGTACTATCAGATTCGGGAGCATAGGCAAGTTGAGCCCAAGGTATATTGGACCATTTGACATTCTAGAGCGCGTTGGTGAGGTGGCTTATCGTCTTGCATTACCTCCATCCTTAGAGGGAGTGCATGACGTATTCTATGTCTCGCAGCTGCGAAGGTACGTGACCGACCCAAGTCACGTAGTCGATCATTCAGATATCGCAGTAGGCCCAAGCTTGAGATATGAAGAACAACCAGTGGGCATCCTCGACGTCAGTGAGAAGATATTGCGGGGACATACAATCAGACAGGTTCATGTAGCTTAGAAACATCATTCTCCTGGCGAATCGACTTGGGAACGAGAAGATAGTATGCGCCAGCATTACCCCCACTTGTTCGAGGAGGCAGTCGTAAACTAAGCAACCTTATAATTCCATAATTCTTTCTTTTGTAGCTTACTCTTTGATTACGAGGACGCAATCCTTTTAAGGAGGGAAGATTGTAAATACCCTAATTTTCAGAATAAAATTTTGAAATAATATTCCCGAATTTTTGGTAATTTCTGGAAAAGAACCAAGGTATTTAAGGATTTTTAAATGCAGTTTATTGGTGTTAAAATATTATGGAAATAAGATTTTATGGTGTAAAATGGAAAACTGGATGCAGGGTATTTTTCGGTGAATTAATTGGACTCCGGAGTAGCATTTTAAGCCTTAAAACTATTGTATTTGTAAACCCAAAACCAAACCGGACCCAAACCCAAACCAAACCGGACCCAAACCCGCAGAAACCCTAAAACCTAATGGGTCGGAAACACTATTCCGACTCGGCGGCGCTGTATAGAAACCCCCTCAACTTCTGTGTCGACCCCCGCCGCCACCGAACTCTCTCTCTCTCTCTCCACTCATCTCTCCATCCTCCGTCGACGTAGGAACCCCGCTCGCCCCTACCGGTCATCTCGCCTCCAGCCGTTCGACGCCATCCTCCGTCGACCCAGAACCCCACTCGCCGCCGCCGTTCGACGCCATCCTCCGTCGATCCAGGACCCCGCTCGCCGCTCCCATCCCGCACGACCCCGATGCCTCCCACCGCCATCACCCCAGCGACCCGCGGTCGTCGACCAAGCCTGAGTCCACCCAGCCGCTCGTCCCAAGCGATGAGTCTCCGGCCGACTGTGCAGAGCTCCCCTCGCCGACCAGAGCAGCCCTCTCCGTCGGATCATCGACGGAATCCTGAACCCTAGTCTGGACACAGCAACTCGGTCCCAGGACACAAATTGGACTCTCGGACACGTGAAAAACAGATTCATGGGGCCCTGTTCAGGTACCGATTTCTCCCACCTCGCAACTCCGTTTTCGATTTCGTCAGTTGCTACACGTAGACTGTATAACCCTCTCGGTGCCCGTGCAACCCGCTCAGGGCATCGCGTCCTGTGGTGATCGCGCCCCGCGATCCAAAAATAGGAAAAATAACGCCCCGATTCACCCTGGAACTGGGTACACCCCGCCAAACGGGACGACTTGGTTGCGTGCGGTCTTCACAGATACGTGCGCGCCGTTGATACGGACGTGTGAGATTTCGCAGAAGTCGATTCGGAGGTGCGTGCACCCCGGAATCAACGTATATCCGCGGACAACATCCCGTATCCGACTTTTCTGGAACACGCTGTAACTTTGTGTACACACGTCGAATTGAGACAAAACTTGTGCCATCGGACTCATAGCGATACGCTGGTCCTGTGACCCAAGTTTGGTTCAATTCTGAGAACGTAGACAAAATCGCGTATCGTGGGCCCCATAGGCTCCACTTGACGGACGATTTTGTGATCGGCTCATCGGAATCCAATTCTGGAAGTTCCATTGGGTTCGTATCATCTTTCCTGACTTGTAGACACTGAGTTTGACGAATTCGGAGATCTTTGACCCTGACACGCTTTTCGGTGCAAAGTGACCCACATCTAGACCCCGCTTTGGCCCAAAAATGACCATTTTGCCCCTGTGTCCAAATTGGACGTAAGGACAGGCGTTTCTAGCTAATTGATATCTTTTGAGATGGTTGGTGATGTTTATTACAGCTTTTGGAGGAGTACCCACAGGATTCACTGATACCAGGACGACTGTTGATATTCAAACCCCAGGCAAGTGTACCTTGCCGAACTCTGCAGTATTATTATTTATTTTCCTTGTTTCATTATATTGCTGTGCATGCTCAACCTAGGACCGTGTGACGTACTTAGTGCCCGATTATCAGTCGGGTGCCAATATTGTACGCAGTGTTGGGTACTGTCATGTAGAGATGGACATTCGTGACACTTTATATTCTCGTACTTATCTTATCAAGTACCATACGACCCAGGACACTTGACACTGTTCATGAGACAGAATATTCCCGATATATTCGTGGTAATTCTGTATAGGATACAGGACTTGACAGAGATACTATATTCATAGATACATATGACTTGTTGCATTAGGGATGATCCCGCTTGACATGGACATGAGACGTTATGGTCATGATATGCGTGGTTACATGGGGTGGGGAGAGACACACAGGCTACAGGCTGTTTTATATATATATCTACTACTATTGTGAGGCCGTAGACTCTCGTAGCAGAGCTAGGCACATTACGTGTTATTACCGCTACCGGCTCCCCGACACAGAGCTTGTAGTGGCTCAGCCTGAGTACTCGTGCTGCTCTCACTTGTATTTTCACGTAGATGGTTACTTATTTGCCCTATTTATTTCATTATCTGCTGCACTGCATTTATTTTGGCATGAGCTTTCTTGTACCTTGCTATGTCCCCTGAGGACTTGGATCCGGATTATGTCCCTAGGATTTGAGAACGAGATTTATCCCGAGGTATACGGGACCGGAGCAGGAGCTGATCCAGGAGCTGTACCGCCATCAGAGGACGAGGTGTTAGCTGAAGACTTCTCCTGAGCATCCATGTTTCTTGCTCAGTATTTATTTATTTATTTCAGTCATTTATTTCTGGTCTGTTGAACCATTGTATCAGATATTTATCGGGTTGTTCCCCGAAGCACTTTGTTGAGACTAGCTGATGATTTACATTCCTTATTTATTCTGTGGATCATATTTTATATCTTGTGTGGATGAGATTAGTTGTGCCATGATTGTCATAGACTTGATTTTACAGCCTAAGTATGCCCTGATGGATCCATTAAATTGGGTTGTCCATCAGTGTGTGCTGCTGGCCATTATCACGCGTCCGGTCCCTCGTTATTTTGGGACTGGGGCGTGACACTTTCATAATTGATTAAGGGCACATCATAGGTGATATGTTTGGTGTTAAAACTTTGATGATTGAACAACATGATTAAATAATTTGAGGAATAGTTTTCCAAGATGTATAGCCTTAGGGGATAGATGGATAAATTTAAGTCGGTAAATTGTGAACCCCTCACCCAAAATTGGACCTACTTGGCTTAGATAGTGAGACTAAGACTAGATTGAATACAGTTAGAAATAGAACACGGTATTTTTTTTTATATTTAATTTTTGCAATAATTGTATCACTTAGCGTACCTTACCGTGCTCCGATAATTGGAATACTACACTAACCACTGCCTTCCTATAAATTCCACACCCTTATCCTAGACGTGCCCATCATCCAATTCTCATCTTTGTGCAATTTTCCAATTGTTGGACGCTTTTATGCGAAAGAGCATTTAGGTGTCCACACCATTGGACATGACACATGAAAAAACCTATTATTCGCTCATGTGGATTTTTTCATGATTTTTTTGGATGTGCAACCCGCAACATCCCCCACCCCTTTAAATCTAGCCTTGCATTTTAAACAATGCAAATCTTATACCATATTTACATTCTATCGTGGCTTAATTTTAATTTCGAGGACGGAATTTTTATAAGTTTGGTAGAATGTAAAACCCCTATCCTAGAAAAATCGTATATACCTTTTTTATTTATTAATTATTAATTTAATTGTAGTAATTAGTGGCTAAATAGGAGAAATAGATTTTTAATAATTTTTATTTTAGGTGTCCGGACACTTAGAGGATTTATGGGACCATTAGGAATTTTTCCGAATTTATTTCATGTAGGAGATCCCATGAGCAGTTGCTAGCTTAACAGTGTGCATTAATATAATCTATAAATTTTCTTATGAGTATATATATATATATATATATATATATATATATATATATATATATATATATATATATACAAATATATATATGTATATATATATTTAAAAAGAAAAAGGAAAGAAAAGAAAAGAAAAGAATTAATAATAAACTACTATTACTAATAACTAATAACCAAAGCAAAAAGTTAGCAAAACTTTAGCAAACAAACCATTCCCACAATAGCAACCATCCGCTCAAAAGTTGCTGTGAGCAACCGTCCATTTTTGCTAATGAGCCCAGCAACTTTTGTGAGAACCAAAACCCACACCCCCCTTAGCACTTGGCCGCGAGCAAAACCCCAACCTTTCCCCTTTCCTATATATATATATATATATATATATATATATATATATATATATATATATATATATATATATATATATATATATATATATATTTTTTTTTATAAAACCCTAAAGCTAATCATCCCAGACCCTCCTCTTCTCATCTAGACCTAGAGAGAGCCGTAACATTAGCCGGAGAACCAGGCCGACCAAATTGATCCCGACGACTGCGACCCCGCGTACTGCAGATTCCCACACGAGGTACCTTTGTTCCGGAGTTGTTTTCCGTCGACTCGCTCAACCAAACGCCGTTCCATCTTCACCGGTATGCTCATCCCTTAACCCTCTTCCATATCTGTGTGCTAGCAGACCTCGAACAATATGAAATCCTAGGCAAAAACAGCGCCCAAGTTGGCACAAGTAGACCGAATTCTGGGATCGCAGAAAACTGTGGTGACCACCCATGTTGCCGAGTTCGTATCTCCCACCATAGAGATTCGAATTCGGTGATTATTTTTTGTATGCGTAGACCACTTGACCTAGTTTATTTTTAGTTAAATAATCCTAGATTATTAACTGCTGTGGACAGAATTAATTCGTCACAAAACCCCGCGAACCCACTTTTCAAGATTTCCCAAAGTTGTGAAACGGAGCGTGCCCCGCCAAATGGGACCGCCCCGTCGTGTACCAAGTGTACCGAACGGTGCACGCGGTATAACCGGACACGTAAAAATTCGTGGAAACTGATTCGGACGCGTGTGTGCGCCGAAATTAACCCGTATCCACGGACACATCCCGTGTCGCAACTTTTGTGGAAGTTGCGTGCATTTTCTGCACGAGGAGCATATTTCGACGAAACTTGTGCCACTACACTCATGGTAATGCGTAGGTCCTGTGACCCAATTTTTACGCAATTCTGAGACGGTTAACAAAATCGCCAATTGGCGGGCCCCATAGTTGACTTTTTGGACGAAATTGTGTACGGCTCATCGGAATTCACATTTGGACATACCGTTGGGTTCATATTGACATCTAGAGTTTGTTGACCTATAATTTGTCCCATTTTGAGAATATTACCCATGGCACACTTTTTGGTGCAAAGTGGGCCGCACGTGGATCCCACTTTTACCCGAAATTATTGTTTTGCCCCTGTGTCCAAATTGGACGAAAGGGAAGTATTTTCTAGCTATTTTGCTTATTCTGGAAACATTGGTGATGTTTATTTCAGCATCCGGAGACGTTCATTCTGAAATCGTAGCTTCTGACTCTTGGTGTTGACATCAGGACACTACATTTTGCAATTTTCTTGCCAGGCAAGATACCTTGCCAAATTGTTACAGTACTTTTGCATGCTATTTATATTTCTTTATATTTATTATTTTCTGTATATTTCTTGCATGTGTAGTTTTCTTTCAGTCATTACTATGTATTCGATATGTTGACACACACATGGCACTTAGTATCATGAGAGGACAATCATTAGGCGTATGGGCTTTTAACCACTCTGGTAAACCGTAGTATATAGTTCGCACTACGGGTGTGTGTCGCGCTGGTCGCTACCCCAAAGGTATGTCAATTTCTGTAGAGTCGCGCTGGTCGCTACCCCAGAGGTATGTCGATTTCTGATGTCCATTGACGGGTGTGTGAGTTGTGAGGCTTAGATCGAGTAGCCTACCCTTGTCCATACGTCGAAAAGTTGTCCTCATTGCGTTCATATAGATTATCTTGTACAACGTACTTATTTATCTTCAAATATTATGCATGTTCACTGTATTCAAATTGGCTTGCTTCTATGTATCTTGTTATGTCCCTCAGAGGACCTGGTCCCTTGCCAGCTATAGACGACCAGGAGTATCCGCAGGAGTACGGGCTTGGACCTGACGCATTATTTTCTGTCGAGGAGGTCTTACCTTCTGAGCATTGTTGATTATCTAGCGATGTTTTAGCTGATACACTTCTGTCTTCACATTATTTTATATTGGAGATTTTATACTCCTCTCTCATTTTAGTTTTGGATATAGTCTTTGGTAGTGGATTTGTCTCCACCCGACTATTATTTTGGATATTTCAGACTCCTTATTCTAGTTTAGTATTTCTTTTCTATGACTTTTTGTGTCGATGAGATTAGCATATCTGTGACTTGTGACATTATATATACCACATGTGAGTTTATATTCATTTTACAGCGTACGTATGGGTTATGGTTTCCATATATTGGAGTTGCCATATCCATGCGACTGGCATGCTTACGTGTCCTAGTTCTACGTATTTTTGGGACTAGGGCGTGACAGGAGAAGCTTGGATAATCGTGCTATAGATTTGGCAAGAAAGGAAGCAGTGGATATATTCACTCTGAGGAAAGAAAGCAGAAACTTGAATCACATCAAAAAGTGTTGCTTATCAAATTTGTTTTGACTTAAAAATTTATTATCTTTTTTAATTTAATCCTACCATCTTATAATAAGCTTTAACAATCCCAAACCAAGCCTAACAAAAAATAAACTACAGCTTCTGTCCTGGCCTAGGCTGGGATTTGGGTTTTCTATAGTTACCAGGATCTAGCATGCTCCTGTCCTACAAAATATTGTACCTACACTGGTGTGCACACAATCTGCACAGGATCTAACATGCTTCTTCTATGTGACTTCAAATATATATTACCTCGACAACTAATTGTCAGCTTCTTCTTTAGAGAATTATATTGTATGTAATAATTTATATAATACATACTGTCATTTTTGCAGAAGTATCTAGAAATGGATATAAATTACTATCTGCATCATCGTTCGTGGATGTACAACAGTCATCCTGATGACATGTGCAGTGTGTAGGATAAATTCATTGAGGGTATACAGCAATTCCTGCAGTTCGCCAAGGCGTTCCCTCAGTACATGGACAGTACCAAAATTAAGTGTCCGTATGTGAGATGTCACAACAAGAAATATCATCCAGAAGTGAAAGTCACATATCATTTGTACACGAAGGGCTTTACACCAAACTACTATCAGTGGACCGCGCACAGAGAACTTGTATCTCTAGCATCGGAGTCGGAGCCCTATGTGGAGCCGTATATGGATGTCCACGACCACGATGCTTACGACGACGGGTTGGTGAACATGGTTTATGATGCGGCGGGGCCTAGTTTCAATCCGGACAATTATGATGCGGCGGAACCTAGTTTCAACTCGGACAATTATGATGCAGCTGAGGAGGCACCGAATGCCGATGTTGCAAAGTTTATGGAGTTGCTAGAGAATGCAAGGACTCCACTATATCCTGGTTGTGAGGATCATTCACTGTTGGAGGTGGTTACAAGATTATTGAGCATCAAGTCCAATTTTAACATATCGCAAGAATGCTATAATCGACTAATCGATTTGATTATAGAGATCTTGCCCGAGGGTGCAAAGTTGCCTAAAGACTTCTATCGATCTAAGAGGATGGTGAGATCGCTTTGGATTGGATATAAGAAAATTGATGTATGTCGCAACTGGTGCATGTTGTACTACAAAGACGACAAGGATGAAGATACGTGCAGATTCTGTGGTGCTTATCGCTACAAGGCCACTATTAGAGGAAAGTCTGTCGGTGCAAGGAAGCCTACCGATTCGATGCACTACTTGCCTTTGACGCCGCGGTTGCAGCGGTTGTTTATGGTTAAGTAGATTGCAAAAAATATGAGTTGGCACAGGCGAAAACAGATCGAAGGACTATTGGATCATCCATCCGATGGAGAAGCATGGAAGCACTTTGATCGAGAGTATCCACATTTTACCGAAGATTCGCGTAATATCAAATTGGGGCTCTCTTTTGACGATTTTACCCCATTCGGACTTTCGGGCTCCCAGTATTCGTGTTGGCCTGTGATTGTCACTCCGTACAATCTACCGCCTTGGATGTGCATGAAGACTAACAGAAGAAAAACTAGAACAAGAAATGAGATGCCATTTTCCTTCTTGGTTGAGCGCATATGTAAGATGCTTGGTAATTACTTTTTAATTCTGCACTTGCAAAACAAATAACTTACTATCGCTACTTTGGTATTTAGGTCGATCGTCTAAAAACACCCGAGACTGAATCTTTTAGAACTCTAGCCAAGGGACCAATTAATGCCGTTAAAATATGGCCAAGTTTCTGTGTGAATGGGTTCAGGTTCAAGTCAACAAATGCTCCTATCAGAGACAACTTTTTGGATCTTGATTCCACGAAAAACAGTTATTTGTGTATCAAATCTTCGAACTACAAAGACGTCGATCCAGGTAATGATTTCTTTGGCATCTTATGAGAGATTGTGGAGTTGACATATAATTATGGCACAGAACCTGCTAATATTATGCTATTCAAGTGTGAATGGTTCGATCCGATTCAAGATCAAGGTTAAAAAATTGACAAGCATGGCCTTGTGGATATAAACTATAAGCGTAGATATCAAGGTTACGAACAATTTATCCTATCAAGTCAGGCTCAGCTCGTGTACTTCACAACTTATCCTAGACCGGGGATAGCGAGGTCGGATTGGTGGGCAGTATGCAAGACTAAAGCTTGAAATACCTTTGACATTGACGAAATAGCTTATCAGGAGAACGATCTACCTCTTGTAACAAATATTATAGATGTGGACTCAACTGAAGTTACTCATTATACGAGTAATAATGTAGAAGATGTAGAATTATCTGAAGAGGAAGACGAAGATGAAGTAGATAAAAGTGAAGACGAGGAGGAGGAAGAGGAAGAGGAGGACGAGGAAGGCGAACAAGATGAATTTTCTGAAGATGATTGAAAATAAAATATTTTGCCTGTAGAATGTAACTATATTTTAACTGTAGAATATACTATTTTAACGAATATATGTATTATATTTTGACTGTAGAATGCTTTGAGATATGCATCATATTTTGACTGTAGAATGTACTATATATTTATGTTTTTCTATATTCATCATATGTTGTTATCAAGTATGACAGGACAGCGCGGAGGATTCGGCAGGTCCCGAGGTAGACAGAGTGCTCCTCCGGTACTGCCTACTGTTCGTTCCGGATCATCATCGCCCAGTACTCCAGTATATCGATCACTCACATCTCCGACTGTTGGGACGAGTAGTTCCAGGCGTGATAGTACTCCCTCGTCCAGCGTTCCTCCTGTTGACGGAACCATGGGGACAGATAAGCATGTCGAGGAGGTCGTGCCCATGTTGTCCCAGCATCAGCAAGATCCTACATGCGCACCTCCGGAGGAGACGAGGACAGAGATTTGGGCCGACGGTATAAAGTAAGTCAATTAGATGGTTTAGCATAATATATATCGTATATTTCTTTATTCATCGTATATTAACTTTTTCGATCAAAATAATTATCTTTGTATAGATATCGTCCATCGTCGGTTCAGAGAAGCTTGGGCCAATTTCTGAGGAACAACTACGGTGGCCCTTGGATCAACTACTCTGAGGCTCCGGAGGAGAGGAAGGCATTCTGGTTTGCGTACTTCCAAGTAAAAGTATATTAAATAAATCCTCTAATTTATGCATATTATATAACTTATCCGTGATGCTCACTTCCTAAATTATTTATTATAGCAAACGTATTTCTATCCTCTGTACCGGGCCGAGTTGATCGAGCGGCTCTTTCCTACCATTGTCGCCAAGCTTATCCGAGATGCTCTGGATGACCAGAAGGCTCATGATCGTGCTGGAAAACCGATCCAAGGTTGGATCACGCCTGAGCAGTGGACTGCGATGAGGGCTAGATTCGACGATCTGAGCTACAAGGAAAGGTCTGAGAAGGCCAAGGCGGCTAGGCAGAATGCTGCCAAGTGGTGAGGTGGCTCAATTCCGATGACGAAACATTTTCGTCGTTTGGTATGTTTTTTTTAAATATATTATTTTAATGTAAGTACCGTAATATGGTAGTAGGAAAAATATTTAAGTTTAGTACTAAATAATATATTTTTAACAGGTATAGAGGGGTGAGGATGGAAACTGTGTGACCGTCTTCTTGGCCACCCATCGCAAGGACTAAAAACTCATTGATGAGAGGGCATCGCAGACCTATATAAGTATTACTTTACTTTGTGTTAATTTTAATATAACTTAGGCAATTATCGAGTTTCAAAACCTTTCTAGGCCGAGCATCTTAGGCTGCGTGAGCGGGCGACTGCTAGTGCACCTACACCTGGAGAGGCTGGTACTTCCTCGCAGCCCGCTCCAGCTCCGTCGGCGGATGACCTGTGGGTGACCACAGCTGCTGGTCTCCAGAGGGGTACGTACTATGGTACGGGATCCTAAGGCGCCCTAGTTGTGACACAGTTATCTAGGGCCTCCCCGACTGCTGCGCATTCCACACATCCCTCGCAGTCGTTGGCCAGAGTCCAGGAGGCCGTTGACCGTCAGATTGCGTCTCTCCGTGACGAGTTACTGCTAAGGATGGAGGAGTAGCCCCGGTCCCAGCCATAGGCGGATGATCCGACGCTCATCGCATGATTCGATTTGAATGACCGCAGAATCACGGAGCTCCAGAATTTGACAAATGATATTAGAGCCTCGACAGACCACAACATCATGGAGCTGCAGGCATCACAGCTATCGATGGGCAAGAGGCTGACGATGATACAGGATTCAATGGTTCATAGCAGTACAAGGCTGCTATCTACCATGGATTCTTACAACCAGTGACTCACAGATTGTAGCAGGGACGGCCTTCTGGTGCGCCTATATCAACACAGAGTCCACCGACGTCACTGCCTTCTCCATCGACATCGGTGTCAATTTCACGGGAGCAGTATGAGCTGTTCTTATCCTTCATGTGCGCCGGTGGTCAGCCTCCTGCAGATCCGCAGTAGTATAGCTAGTTGCTGGATATTTGTATTTTTTTATTATTTAGGATGAGATTGTATGGATATATATTTGCCATATTTTTTACGATGAGATTTGCTGGATGCTTTCTTTTCTTCAAATTTTATTATATTATTCATATTGAATATGTTATTTTACCGGTGTTGAGTGTTCAACCCAAGGGGGTTGGCAAACCCAAAATTTCAACGGAGGGTTGCTCCGGGTCTATTTGTACTGATTGTGATTTAATAAACTACAGGAATAATAGTTTGGACACAATTCAGAATTTTTTTATTTTATTTTTTCTATAAAATTAGCAACGTTTTTAGCGACATTTAGCAAAGTTTAGCGTTGTGTATACACGTCGCTAAATACGTCGCTAATTAGCGACGTTAATACACGTCGCTAATGACGTCGCTAAATATGTCGCTAAAAATGTCGCTGTACATCCCAAATTGCTGACATGGCAGTATTGCCAGGTCATTAAAGACGTCGCTGTAACATCGCTATATAAGTCGCTAATTAGCGACGTTTAGCGACGTTAAATAACGTCGCTAATTAGTGACGCTGCGTCGCTAAACGTCGCTAATTTAGCGACACATTTAAGTCGCTAAAAAACGTCGGCATAGCGACATTTAGCAAAATTTTTTCTTTTAGCGACTTTCTTTTTTTTTATTTCTTTGAAACGTCGCTAATTACGTCGCTAAATATGATTAGCGACATTTTTTTGTCATTTAGCGACGTTTTTAAATGTGAACTCTATGTAATACAAACAAAGTAGCCGAGAGCCGCATCAAATGTAAACTCTATATAAATTACTCTGAATTGTCAATGAAAAGCATGTTTCTTTTTATACTTGTTTTCAACTATCTGTGAATGTGTTTTCAAATGGGTTCCTATCACTGCACGTTCTTGCCTTGTGCAAGCATAACTTCAGGCTCGCATAGCATCACGCCCCAGCGAGGACGATCGATTCCGTAAAAGATTCAGTGAGGATGATTGACCCTTTCAGGATTGGGACGTGACAACAATCAAGTCTCTTATGGTCAAGAACTTCTATGTCTCAATCATTCAAACAAGAAACGGTAAACATAGAGCATATATGATAAGAAATAAGATGTCCCAGACGCTTTCTCAAAATGTTCTGGAGTCCAGCTGCACAAAACAAGAAGCTAGAAGAGTAACAAAAGTACATAAAAGTGATCAGCTGCAGTCTGATCTAATATTATTATGTAAGGAAAATTAATGTCCAGACGAGCCGGCTAACAGGTGCCGAAGGCTAAATGCCAAAAAGAAGTAAATGTAAAAGATGAGCAGGGAAGAAGAAAACCCACTAGTTATCCCCTGCTACTATATTCCTGGTGTGCGCCATGAGTTGGGGGAAAATATGCTGGATCCTTAGGTGCTGGCTCGAAACCTGGCTATGCAAAAATAGTGGGTTTAGAACCCAAATAGAAAGTACCACAAAGGAAGCATGAAATAGAGAAACAAGACCCAAGAAAATTATATAGTAATATATCGGATCAATGTTGTAACTTAGGTCCATGGCTAATCCTAACGTGAAAGCTCAACCCTACAACCAAACAAGGATAATGGTTGAACCATCACACTATGATAGTCTACTTTTCTAGGCTGCTAGCTGAATAATACAATCACAACCAAATCCATTTCTTCCTAAATTGGCCAATCATTTGTACTACTTGCTATTTTGTATAGTCTGAGGTTATCTCAAAATAATGCATAATAAGTATCCTCAGATCATGCCAGTGCCGAACATGAGCTAACCGAACCAATATAATAAAACAAGCACTTGCAGGATGCATCAGTCCCCCATAGGGTCACTGCACTAAAAATACGGTATTATCGGTTCTATTTTTCCTTTATTAAAATAGTGGCTCGGAATAATAAAAAGTCAGATACTGCACTCCACTAAGGCAGATGATATATTATATCTGTAGTGGCCAGCCAACAGCGCACTTAGAATGAATATCCGTGGAAAGGTTCATTGGCATGACCTCGGGATACTGTTCCCTCCAAATGTTACTACCACTTTTAGTTACCTAATTAGCCCTATATTGTGCTTGAAATCTCAAGGCGTGGTCACATGATAATTTTCTTTAAGATGTCGTACAAAGTATGGGCACGCTAGATACCAATCCATGGAAGTCAAATCTTGATTCTATGCAACATTCATATAATTAATTATCCTAGCCATGCTTTCGTAGTTTGACTCGCTTATTATACCCGTGCTGGGAAAATAATGTATATTTATAATATCACATGTTTAGGAATTTGGAGGCATTCTCGATGCACAACCCAAATATAATCTCTTAACACATGACAAGATGTGTCGTACCTCGGCACACATTAAATATGAACAATAATTTAGGCAATAGGGGTATCAGCACGGATACAGTAGTCGAGTCCAAATACCAATTATATATTGGGTCACAATAGTCAAGAAAAAATTTAGTTAAAATAAGTAAGGCCACATGGGTCTCTAAGCCGCATGAAGTTATGCCGCATAACAATCATGGCCGCATAATAAGTCAGGCCGCATGAACTACTTTGCCGCAAGCCCAAGGTTAAGTCTACTCTTGGGATAAGTGTAGAAGTAACAGTCAAAAAATAAGGTGTCAGTGATATGACATAAAGTGATTGATGTGACTGAGGTAACAAGCCATAAAGTATGTCAAGAAGAAAAGACAAAACTATAGAAATAAGTTCAAATGGTTCAGAGTCATACGTCCAAGAAATATGGCCCGCATGTTCTCCTGGCAGCATGAGTGTCGGTGTCGCAAGGGGTCCTCTGCCGCATGGATTTCTTTAGGACTTAGCAAAAATTTTATTTGTTTAATGAGTGAAAGCACAAGGTGTTCAAGTTCACTGTAAAAATCAGCAGTCATGCGTCTAACAAGATGGACGCATGCTGTCAGTATGCGTAAGAGTTTAGGCCGCATAACCCTCTCGGGCCGCATGGCACTCTTAGCCGCATAGCTCGATGGACCCATGAAGACTTCGTCTTCTCCAACAACAGGTTTAGCCATGGCAAAAAAGCTCCAAAAACTAAAATCTTATTTTCTACATAAAACCTCATTTTATGTCCAAATCGGGTGAACCAAAAGCTGAAATGCTCTAAATTGAAAACTCTATCATGTAGCAAAAACTAGTTTTTAAATACACAAGTTAATAGATCAAAACCAAAAAAAATCATAAAATCCATAAAACCCTAAGTTAGAAATTTAGATCTACACTAATCCATCCATCAAAACAAAAAACTTCAAGAACTAAAAGTGCTTAGAAACACCAAATAAACATAATAGAACAATAACATGGATATTTTATCTATTTCTCATGCAAGGTATACTTGCCTATGAAATATAGAGACAAAGCTAAAGAAAGTGGAAGAAATGAAGAAGTGGAGAGAGAGAGAAAATATTGGATTATAAATGGTAGGGTTTGAGGGTTGAATCAAATATTCTCATGAGTTGAACCAACCCACAAAAATTAAATAATGAACCAAGTTAAACCAAAGAATGGGTCTAGTCTCCATGCACATGCAACCATGCTAAAAAATAAAAATATGTTCCAAATACAAATATTGGGAATAGGGAGTGACATCTCTATCCACCTTAGAAAAATTCCATCCTCAAAATTTGAATCCAAGCAATAGTTAGAGAAGTCAGGACAAGCATGATATAAATCTACTAGCAACTACACATACAAGCAATATCATCATAACATATTGGTGATCACCAGATCACGAAAACTAGATGCGAAGGCATAAGATAGAATATACCTTCCGAATCGAATAGGTACGGATACCGAGACTGAATGTCGTCATCGTGCTCCCATATCGATTCTACAAGAGTATGATGTCCCCAAGCAATTCGGATTAGAGAAATAGCCCGATTCTTGAGCACCTTCTCCTTACTGTCCAATATGGATATGGATTGCTCCTCGTAAGATAAGTCGGTACCAACGACTAATTATGAGTGATCAAAGATATGACTTGGATCCGAAACATACCTTCGCAACTAAGATACATAAAATACATCATGTACCTTATGTAACAAAGGCGGAAGGGCAAGACGATAAGCAAAATCGCCTACCCGCTCGAGAATATCGAACGGACCTACGTATCGCAGACTAAGCTTTCCGTGAACCCCGAATCTAGTGACTCCTCGGGTTGACAAAATCTGCAAAAACACGTGGTCGCCAATACGAAACGCTAAAGGTCTACGATGCAGATCTATCTAATGACGATTCATGTCTTCTGTAACCCGGAGTCGCTCTCTAATATGCTTGACAACCTCTACTGTCTGCGTGATTATTTCAAGTCCTAACATCTTTAGCTTACTAATGTCATCACAAGCCAACTGTGACCTCCACTTCCTGTCATATAGTGCTTCAAAAGGTGCCATCTGGATACTGGCCTGATAACTATTGCTATATGAGAATTCTACCAAGTGAAGGTGATTCTCCTAAGATCTACCAAGGTGTAAGGTACAGGCTTGTAGCATATCTTCCAAGGTCTGGATGGTTCTCTCTGATTGTCCGTCTGTCTAAGGGTGGTAAGTTGTATTGAATCTTAGCTTGGTGTCCAAGCTCTTGTGTAAAATTTTCAAAAAATGAGAAGTAAATCGTGTGTCTCAATCTGACACGATACTTATTGGGATACCATGTTGTCTCATTATCTGTTACATGTATATTTTAGCCAATTGTTCTGTAGACTATCCTACTTGGAAAGGGAGAAAGTGGGCTACTTTTGTGAGATGATCTACTATCACCCAAACTCTATCTCGACTAGTCGGTGATATAGGTAAATCAGTCACAAAGTCTATCGTGATGTGTTCCCACTTTCACTCTAGAATAGGAAGCGGTTGCAACAATCCTACCAGTCTCTATTTTTCTGCCTTCACTTATTGACATATCAGACATCGCGATATGAAGTATGCTATTTTTCTCTTCATTATGTTCCACCAAAAGTATTGCTTGATATCTTGGTACATCTTCGTGCCTCCCGGATGAATAGAATACTGAGAACTGTGTGCTTCAGTCATAACTTTTTGCCGAATATCTCCGGTTGGTACGCATAGACGATTCTCAAACCTTAGCGTCTCATCCGCATGTATTGTCAACTTCTTTCGAAGACTTGACTCACATTCTTCTCGTAGCTTTTGAATCTTCAGGTCCTCCGCCCGAGCTAGCTTGATTCTATCTACCAAAGTTGATTGAATATGTAAGCTAGCCTGAACTCCTTTACTCTGTAGAAGTACTATATCGATACCCATCTCTCTTAAGTCTTCTAAAATGTTCTTCTGAGTAGTCAACATGAATTCTCCACCTCTTTTGCTAAGTGCATCAGCTATTACATTAGCCTTGCCTGGATGGTACTGAAGTTCCACATCATAGTCCTTTAACATCTCTAGCCACCTTCTCTGCCTTATATTTAGGCCCTTCTGCATGAATACATACTTCAAATTCTTATGGTCGGGGAATATTTTTACTCGGTTGCCATATAAGTAGTGCCTCCATAGCTTAAGTGTAAACACTACTGCTGCTAGCTCCAAATCGTAAGTTGGATAGTTCTTCTCGTGATCTCTGAGTTGCCGAGAAGCATATGCTATCACTCTCCCTTGCTTCATCAAAACACATCCAAGCCATTTTCCAGATGGATCATAGTACACCGTGAATCCTCTGGAGCCTGCTGGAAGAGTAAGGCTTGGTGTAGATATTAACTTCTTCTTCAACTCTTCAAAGGCTATCTAACATTCCGCTGACCACACAAATTTAACTTTCTTGTGCATCAACCGAGTCAATGGTACCGAGATCTTAGCAAAATCTGACATATATCTTCTGTAGTATCCTGCCAAGCCCAGAAAACTACGTACTTCCGCTACTGTCTTAGGAACTGGCCAGTTCTCTACAGCCTCTACCTTCTTGGGATTAACTGAGACTCATGCTCCAGAAATAATGTGTCCAAAAAAGGATATGCAATCCAGCTAGAACTCACACTTACTAAGCTTTCCATATAACTGGTGCTGCCTCAAAGTTTGCAGAACTATCCTGAGATGTTCTTCATGCTCCTCCTTACTACAAGAATATACCAGGATTTTATCGATGAATACTACCACAAATCGGTCTAAGTAAGGCATAAAAATATGGTTCATCAAGTCCATGAATACAGCCGGAGCATTAGTCAGTCCGAATGGCATAACTAAGAATTTATAATGCCCATATCGTGACCCAAATACTGTCTTTGGTATATCCTGCTCTCGGACTCGTACCTGATAATATCTTGATTGTAGATCTATCTTAGAGAAAACTCTTTCTTCTCTTAACTAGTCAAACAAATCATCAATCCTTGGTAATGGGTACTTGTTCTTCATGGTTACTACATTAAGCCGCCTGTAATCCATACACAACCGCGTTGATCCAAACTTCTTCTTCACCAATACTGCTGGTGCTCCCCATGGTGATGTACTGGCCCGAATAAACTTTTTTGCCTTCAATTCTTTCATGTGTCAATATAACTGATCAGTTTCTGATAGTGACATTGGGTACACCTTCTAGGATACTGGTTCTTCTCCTGACATCAACTCAATACAAAACACTACTACTCTAACTAGGGGTAATTCGGGAAGATCGTTGGGAAAGGCATCCTTGAACTCTTCAACTATCTTGGGCAGCGGGTTTTCTTCCATTACTACTGTTGCGACTTCTCCCTTATGCTAGTCTCTTGCTATTTTGCTAAGGACAAACTCTTCTAGACCAAAAATTCTAAATGACACTCTACCCTCCCAAAAGTCGATCATTGTACGACTGTCTCTCAACCAGTCTATGCCTAAGATAATATCAAAGTTACCCATAGGGAATTCGATCAACTTTTCAGGTAACAAATGCCCACATACTATGACTGGACATGCTAGGTACACCCTACTAACATCTATGATCCCATTTCCAGTGAGTATATTCAGCATCGCTAGCAATGCATCAAACTTTAATCCAATATGTGTTAGATATTATATAGATATAAATGAGTGCGAAGCTCTATAATCAAATAAAGTTATGGCATAAAAGGTTATAATGAAAATGTTACCTGCCACTACGTTGCCCAATGTCATAGCTTCCTCCAAGTACAAGGTGAGTTCTTTCCCTTGGCCTTGTTGAGCTCCCTGTTGCTGTCCTCTTAGCTATCGTGGTTGCGGCCCCTATTGATTCTGTTGTTGCTTCCTATAAAGCTGGACATGTGTCGGTAATGGACGCTGAGCCAAAGGCCGTGCTGCTACTGCCGGTTCTCCTTGTTGTACTGCCTTTGGAGCTGGTAATTCATGAATCTGTTATACTGGCCCTCCTGGCCTCTGCATCAATGGGCTTATGGCAATCTTGTGATAAGGGCTCCCATATCTCAATTATAGCCTGTTAAATGCCCGGTAAATATCCCGGGTATGACCTCATTTGCCATAGTAGGTACAACCTGTCGGCGCTCTCCATCGTTATTGTTGTTGCTGCTACCTCAGCTACTGTTGCCTAGTTGGTACTATTACAATCGAAACTGTTGACCTCTATGGTGTTGAATCATTGATACAACGCCAAGTTATGGTACTGACATTCGAGGTACTGGTCTTCCCTCATTGTTTTTTCCATGAGGCCTCTTTCGATCCACTCTTCTGGATGCCATCCTCTAGGAAGTGTCACTACCACATTTTCTAAGAAAGAGTATTTTAGTAATTTCATAATTAATTAAATATTGTGCATGTTAAATAATTATATATTCTATTATTTAATTGTTGTTAGATGTTGGTTATTTATTTTGGAATTGTGTTAGTAGACCTAACTAGTTTAGTTTAGACTGATGGACCAACATGTATTAATTGTAGATTTGAGCCCATTTAGAAAGCCCATTGATTAGGAGGTTGATTAATTTAATTAAACCATTAGACTAAAAGCTTTCCTCCTTCATTATTTCTTCATGAGATGCCCCAAAGGGTATAATGGACATTATATAGTAGCTTGAGGAAGGGGTAGAGGAGGCCGACATATTAAAGAAGAGGGGGGGTGTTTCTCTCTCCTTTTTTATTTGAAAACTAGATCTAGAATTTCTCTCAACCAAATTTCTATATTCCCATATCATTTTCTTACAAAATTTTACCCCAATTCATTCCCAAATCATCATTGGAGGCTAATGGATCAAGGATCTAGAAGAAGAAAGCAATGATCTACAAAGAGGAGCAAGGATCTACAAGTTGAAGGCCAATTTTATCACATTTGGAGGTTGCATTGGAAATCCATCTCCCAATAGATATAATTCAATTTCCCCCCTTAATTTAGGTTCTAAATCTAAGATTTAACCATGAGAAATTCATCCATATGCATAGGCTACCCATAGGATTTGGTTTTTTGTTTATAGGAGGCCTATTGAGAAAGTAATGGTACTTTTTGTGTCAATTTTGGGAGAATTCTGAGATTGACAATTGTTGTGTGTGTCAATTGGTCCTATAGATCAATTTGGCATGTGCTTGTATATTTGGGGCTAGTGTCGTATCAACAATTGGGTACGTGTAGGTCGTATCCCAACAATTTGGTGATACGTGTTGATTTGAGAGTTTTTTCTCCGATACGGGACTTTGAGCATATCATATTTTGATACGGACACGTAGATTTGTGTTTGACTCTTTGTATTATTCATAAATAATATATTATACTTGTTTGTGTCCTTTGGGGTACGTTTGGATGTGTGGTTGACTCATGTCGCAAGCATATCCTAGATCTAGTGGGATACGGGTGTGATACACTCCATGTGTTTGTGTAATTTAATTCTAGATCTATTCTAAATTATTTTTAGTCTTGGTGATATATATATATATATATATATATATATATATATATATATATATATATATATATATATATATATATATATATATATTATTGTGTATATATATTTATGTATTAGCGTGTCATAGATCTATGTATCAATTTTCTATACATGTAAGATCTTTTATATATTGTAGTATATGTATATATATTGTAGCATATATATATATATATATATGTATATATTATGTGTGTATATATATATATATATATATATATATATATATATATATATGTGTGTGTGTGTGTGTGTGTGTGTGTGTGTGTGTGTTTTGTTATATACATACTTATATGATATATGTATATATATTGTGCATGATTATATATATGTATACGTATATGTGAAGTTATATATATGATACTATATGTGTATGTTATTGTTATATGTATTTATTATGTACATATATATGTAAGTAGAGGTATATGTATGTATACATAGTTATATAGTTGTGTTATATATATTAGCATATATATATATATTGTGTTATATATTATATATATATTGATGTTTTATATATATATAAGAGAGGGGAGAACATGGGGCTTTTGCGACAACTATAGCGACAGCAGCAAATAACAGCAGCAGTAGCAGCAGAAATAGCAACAGCAGCTACAGCAGCAATAGCAACAACAGCAGCAGTAGTGATGACTGCAGCAGCAATAGCAACAACAGCAGCAGTAGTGATGGCTGCAGCAGCAACAGCGACACAGCAGCGGCGTCTTTGACGACAACAACAGGAAATCCGTCATAGTAGCAGCATTTTCCGCCACAGCAGCAACAGCAATTGCGACGGCGGCCAGCAGCTTTTAGTGACGTTTCTGCGGTTATTTATATATATAGTTATTGTTAATATATATATATATATATATATATATGGTATTAATATATATGTAGTTATATTCCTAATTGTTAATTATGATATAGTATACTATAATTATAATTATTAGTTGTTAGCATATAATTATTTATGGGTAGTTAGTATAAACAAGGTTTTGGATATTACCTTGAGATATCAAGGTAAGTATCAAGGTATTGGGGATACCGAAGGTATTGGGTGTGGGTATCAAGATTATGGTTTAGTGTTGTGATACCAAGTTGGTTCGAAACCAAGGTATCCATTTAATGTTTGTAATTAGGATTTTA
The DNA here is from genome assembly GCA_036927795.1 of Iris macrosiphon. NCBI lineage: Eukaryota > Viridiplantae > Streptophyta > Magnoliopsida > Asparagales > Iridaceae > Iris > Iris macrosiphon. The sequence goes on along the minus strand of JAYESA010000008.1, from coordinate 157,035,383 downwards.
TATAATTAATAATTGTTTGATGTGTATAGGTGATGCTTTACCAAATTTTTTATGTATCCTGAGATACGGTATCCTAGTAACCTAAGATATAGCTTTTATGACCTAGATTCTTAGTGTTTGAACCCAATATCTTTGAGATAGACTCATGCAACCTAGAAATAGGTAGTTTGACATAATTAACCATAGTTTGACCATAGTTGACCATATTTTGACTTAGAGTTGACCTAGTTTGACTTTTGACTTAGAAATAGCTTGTTAACCTAGAAGTTGACTAGTTTAACTTATTTTCTTTCGAAACCTTGTATTGATGTTATATTCCATATCTAGGTCTTCGAGGCACCATATCAGACATCTGTGAGACTATTCTTTGGACTTAATGTGAGTACATTCTCTGATAGTTTCTCATTTATGATATCCTCTATGTTTATTGTATCTAGTGTAGATATCCATGTTTCTTGACATGATGGTTACACGGATTGGTATATACGGATCTCGTCATAAGATGTTATTCCTTGTATATGGTGTATCTTGTGCAAGTCTTGTTTTATTGATTATCTTGTGCATGTACAAACACTGATTCTCGAGGAGATTTGCTACCTTCCTAGAGAATCCTGTGCCATAGCATACCATGGTTGGATCTATTATACCAGTCGAGGGTGGAGAGTATTTTAGTGTAGATGTGTGATCATACCCTCCTTGTATCAAGTCTTGCTCTTGAATAGTATTAATCATACACCGTACTTATGATTAACCAGGCCATAAATCTTATATCGTGTTCCCAAGCCGATCATATGTTAAAGCTAGTACTCACACACTTAGTCATTAGTATTCTTGTTCATTGTCATAATGTTCATTATTGTATTTATTCCAATATTTCTTTATTGTATATCTCTTGTATCTATTATGCATCTTGTATATTTGTCACTACCCCATTTCCAGGGCAGGATATTTTTTTTTATTATTTTAATTTAGTAATTGTGTATTGATCATAAATATTTATATTAATATTTAATTAGTTGGTTGTATTTAGTTTTATTGGTTATTTTAGGGTTTTGGCTAGCTTGGACCCATGTCAGACCCTAGTGGACCCTTGTCAGACCCAACCAAGACTCTTGTCAGACTTATTTATTGGTGTAGAATAGTAATTTATATTTTAATTAGTTAGTTGGAGTGATTAGGGTTTAATTAGAGTACATTTGGAATCCCAAACCCAAATCCTAATTAGGATGACTTAATTTAGGGGCATTTTGGTCTTTGTACCTAAATGCAAAACCCTAACCCTACTAATTCCTATATGGCCGGCCATACCCCCCTTCCATTTCATTTCTTCTTCTTCATTTTCTTCTCTCCATTCTTCTTTCTTCACTTCTTCCATTTTCCTCTTCAATTTTAAGTAAGTTTTTCACCCTCCTTCTCTTCCTTCACTTACTTCCTTCTTGAATGCAAACCCTAACCCTTCATTTTTCTAACCTAGGTATGTAGAGATTAGATTTGGTGTAGAGGCTTGATTTGGAGGCTTGGATGCTTACTATGGTGAATTTGGGGCTTTTTGGAGACTTTGGCCTTGGGATTCCAACTCCCAAGAGGTAAACCATAACTTTCCTCTTAGTGATTACTCAAATATAGTATAATTAGTAGTTTAGAACCTTCCTAGACCTTAGGTCTACCCATGGGAGAAAGTTAGAGCTTGTTTGGTTGTGTTTGGAGACTTTGGCATAGGATTTTGTGTCAATTTTGGGTAAAATCCGAGATTGGCCCAATTTTGGGTGTTGACCTAGGATAGACGGACCTAGGTAGACGTGCTTGGGTGTCTTGAGGGTAAGTATGTGTCCCTGTTCAGACACGTGAGGTCGTGTTGTCACTACCCCATTTCTAGGGCAGGGTATATATATATATATATATATATATATATATATATATATATATATATATATATATATATATATATAATTTTTTTTTTATTTAGTAAATTATGTATTGATCATAAATATTTATATTAATATTTAATTAGTTGGTTGTATTTATTTTTATTGGTTGTTTTTAGGGTTTTGGCTAGTTTGGACCCATGACAGACCCTAGTGGACCCTTGTCAGACCCAACCAACACCATTGTCAGACTTATTTATTGGTTTAGAATAGTTATTTATATTTTAATTAATTAGTTGGAGTGATTAGGAATTAATTTGAGTGCATTTGGAACCCCAAATCCAAACCCTATTTAGCATGACTTAAGAGAGGGATATTTTGGTCTTTGTACTAAACACAAACCCAAACCCTAAACCTATTTCTTACATGTCCGAATACCCCCCTCCCTTTCTTTTCGTTCTTCTTGTCACGACCCGCACCCGGTATAGGGGCATGAGAGCGTGGGTACGTCCAGCCTACGCCGCAACATCGACGGTAGAACGCTGTCTAGGTCACACTAATACCATATAGCTAAACACCTGTCAATGATATCTATCTCCATAAGGAGGTCAATATACATCTCACAATAATCTCACAATGTAACTCAATCACAACAACTATAAGGCACGACAAAAGATAAAAGGAAATGACATAGTTAAACACCATGTCTCAAACATAAAGATAACTCACAATCTAGCTGTCCAACACAAGTCTCCAATTAAACTTAACATAAGTCTGAACATAAACTGAAATAACCTTCATAAGTCTCAAGCATAAATAAATACTATCTAGGTTGCTGTAGGCAAAGCCTCATCTAGAAGCATGGTCTCCTCTAGGATCTCTGGTACATAATCTGCATCTATACCTGGTCCATAGTGCGTGGTACAGAAATCCTCAAGGTTCTCTGGAAAAAATATCCAGTCAGAATTGAAACAAAAATACACCTCTAATAGCAGTTCCACAATATTGACAAAAACTATAACACAGTGTAAAGAAATACACGACAGATATGAAAGACTGGCAATAAGAAATACTGGAATAAAAGAAATGCTGGAATAAACTACTGGAACATCATCATCAATATGCATCTGACAAGGATTAGAACTACAAGTGTACGCAAGTACAAAGAACTGGTATGTAAGTGTGTATAAGAACAACAACTAGAACATGTGGAAATACAAGATCAATCTATCAAGATACATGTCAAGAATCATCTATCTAAGTGTGTGAAACATCAGTACATCATGTGATCGGCTTGGGACTATATGACTCATTACATTGATTAGCGGTCATCCCCAACAGGTCAGGCTAACCATATGTAACAGCGATGAGGCATGTAAGGGTAAGGCTGCACCGACGTGAATGTGGGTGAGCTAATGCTGCATATAAGTTGGGTATGATCACATAACTACTAATACTTCCCCATTTTCCCCAGCTAGCACGATGGATTCCAATCACGACTCCTCGTGATAGGTCTCAATGATGCTAACTCGTGTAAATAACAGTGTCAGAGTCATGTACGCTATACAACAAAAATTATAGAGATAATCAACATAATGGAAACTGTCAGAGAATGTACTCGCCTGTGGTCCTTAGCTGGCAATACCAATATCCGGGTTCCAAGGTACCGTCTTTGTGATCCAGCAGTCCTATAAATATATCATAACACAATACTGTATCAGACATTACACTAATACACAATCAAATACCATGATTTCACAGACTATGCTAGGGTCACGTCTGTAGTTGCTATGCATAACAGACAGTCAATGGTACGGTCTTGCCAGTACGTCAATGTACATATGGCAGTCTACTAACATACTACATGGTCACAGGTCAATGTAATTACGGGGTATCCGTGGTTATATTCAAGTCATCTATAATATGATCTAATCATACATAAATGTCTATTAGTTACAAAATAGTAGACATATGTATATATATACTTTAAATAGAATTAATACTATATATATATATATATATATATATATATATATATATATATATTAAATATATACTAGGGAGATGTATACAATACGTATATATAGGTATTTATACTAATTGAGAGATACCATATATATATGCCAAAAATACATTTAACCCTATACTAATACATGTACCATACATATATATTAATTAGGTTTATATTCATATAGATATATAATATGTACATACAACATACTAATCTACCATCAAACGATACGCGTATACTATCATAGCTAATCATACGCATGCATACAAGGAAGAATACGTGTGTGCGTGTACGCGTACACGTACGCGAGAGGGGACTTGAACCTGGGCGCGGGAATGAGACGTGCGTGTCGCGGCATCGTCGAGTCGGAGGGGCTGTTCCGATCAGGTACCGCGAGGTCAGCGGTCGTCCGGCGTGCAGGCGAGTCATCCGGCGTGGCAGCATCGTCCGGTCTGGCAGCGTCGTCCGGTCTGTGCAGTGTCGTCCGGTCTGTGCAGCGTTGAGCGGTCTGTGCAGCATCGAGTGGTCTGTGCAGCATCGAGCGGGGCAGTCGGGGCTTGGTCGATGGGATCCAGGCGGCTCGGGGTCAGCGGGTCTGACCGATCTCCGGCGTACAGTCGCGGGGGGTCGACAGTCGAGTAGTGGTCGGCTCTGACCGCTCGGCTCCGGCGTTCAGTCGCGGGAGGGGGGGTCGACAGTCGAGTAGGGTGAAGAGGGGATGTCGGCTGGGAGTATTAGGTTTAGGTTTAAGGGGAAAGAGTAAATAGGATGATATATATATATATATATATATATATATACAAGGGTGTGGGTTTGACCTAGAATATGTTGACTTTGGTCAATACTAGGAAAAGGCCTTGGCTTATTATGGAGATATTCCAGTGGGTTAGGGTTCGAATGGGTTCAATGAAATTACGAAAATTGCACGAAATAGGTTTATTGTTTGCTTAATAATAATTAAATGCAATGAGGTGTTTTACCATTTAAATAGAAGTGCAAGGTTGGATTTACGTGGGACACAAGCATCAATGAACGGTCTAGCGTGTCTAGGACAAGGGTGCGAGTCTGATGGAAGACAAAGCTAGCGTCCTAGTTATCGAATAACGATAAAGTGCAACAATAAATTAAGGTCACCGTAAGTTAAATAAAATTGATTACCATGCAATCATTTACTCATTAATTACGAAAAGATGAAAATAACCTTAATCCAAAAAGTGGGGGTGACAAGTCTACCCTCCTTAAAGAATTTCGTCCTCGAAATTTAAAATGACTAACACAAGAACAAGCAATCAATTAATGAATTATACCTCAAGTCTCGAAGAGATATGGATACCGCTCGCGCATTTCGTCCTCTCTCTCCCAAGTTGATTCTTCTGGAGAGTAATTTCTCCATGCAACACGAACCAAAGGAATAGTCTGGTTCCGCAATATCTTCTCTCTACGATCTAAGATCTCCACCGGTTGTTCAGGATAGCTGAGCGTCGGTCCAACTTCGATCTCCGAGTGATCTAATACGTGACTAGGATCTGCCACGTACCATCTCAGCTGCGACACGTGGAACACGTTATGCACTCCATCTAGAGCAGGCGGCAAGCCTAGTCTATAGGCCACTGCACCGACCCTTGCAAGAACACTGAAGGGCCCGATGTATCGTGGACTAAGCTTTCCTCCTCTACTGAAACGAATCGTGCCCCGTGTCGAAGAAATCCGTAGGAACACCAAATCGCCAACCTAGAACAACGATCTTAACATGCAACCTAAACAAAGCAATCATAAACCAAACAAATCAAAACAATACCTGAAACTCTAGGGGTCTACGGTGACTATCTGCCCAATGCCGCTGTCTGTCCTGTGCCACTCGCAGTCTGTCTATGATAAATTTCACCTTTTTTGCTGCATCCACGACCATTTCTGGTCCTAACAAGGCTCTTTCTCCAACATCATCCCAAGATAAAGGGGTATGACACCTCCGTCCATATAAAGCCTCGAATGGTGACATCTCAATGCTGGCCTGTTAGCTGTTGTTGTAAGCAAACTCAACCAAGTGTAAATGATCCTCCCAAGAACCTCCGAGATCTAATACGCAAGTGCGTAACATATCTTCAAGAGTCTGAATAGTCCTTTCAGAATGCCCGTCTGTCTGAGGGTGATATGCGGTACTGAACTTGAGCTGAGTGCCCAAGCTAGACTGCAGGCTCCTCCAGAAATGGAAAGTGAAAAGACTATCCCGATCTGAGACAATACTCACAGGAACTCCATGTAATCTGACAATCTGCTGTACGTACATCTCTGCTATCTTCTCCGTCGAAGTACCCACTTTAAAAGGTAAGAAGTGTGCTGATTTGGTCAACCTATCCACGATGATCCAAATTACGTCCTTTCCTCCGGAAGAACGAGGAAGTCCTAAAACGAAGTCCATAGTCACGTGCTCCCACTTCCATTCTGGAATGGGTAAAGGTTGAAGCAATCCCCCTGGCCTCTGTCGATCTGCTTTCACCTGTTGGCACACTAAACATCGGGATACGAAGCATGCTACTTCGCGCTTCATACCAAACCACCATACATGCTTTCTCAAATCTTGATACATCTTGTTGGCTCCGGGATGCATCGAGTACTGAGAGCGGTGTGCCTCCTGTAAAACTTCTTCGCGCAGCTCTCCACTTGGCACACACATCCTCGTGCCATGTCGTAAGGATCCATCATCCGCAATAGTGAAATCGTCTATCAATTCTGCCTGAGCTTGTGCCATAATATTCCTTAGAGTCTCATTATCATACTGCGTAGCTCTAATTCTGTCTATCTGATCTGATTGAATCTGCAGTCCCCACATCTGAATCTCAGCTCCTGGAACTAATACCTCAATTTCTAAGCTCTTAAGATCAGCTAATAAGTGTCTATCCGAAGTCAAGCACATAGCCATTGGGTACCTGCTCAAGGCATCCGCGACAACGTTGGCTTTCCCTGGATGATACTGTAATAAGATATCAAAGTCTTTCATCAATTCTAACCACCTCCTCTGTCTCATATTCAGCTCCTTCTGTGTAAACATGTACTTTAAGCTCTTGTGGTCTGTGAAGATCTCTATACGCTCTCCGTACAGATAGTGCTTCCACAACTTTAGGGCAAAGATAACTGCCGCTAACTCCAGATCGTGAGTGGGGCAGTTATTTTTATGAGGGCGTAATTGTCTTGAAGCATAGACAATTACTTTCCCGTGTTGTTGAAGAACGCATCCCAACCCTTTTCCTGAAGCATCACTGTAGATAGTGAATCCACCTGTCCCTGATGGCAACGTCAAAACTGGTGCTGTCGTCAATCTCCTTTTTAGCTCATCGAATGCGGCTTGACATTCTTCTGTCCAGACAAATTCTACATCCTTCTTGGTCAGCCTAGTCATTGGCTCTGCAATCTTGGAGAAGTCTTGTACAAATCTTCTATAGTATCATGCTAGTCCGAGAAAGCTCCTGATTTCAGCTACCGTACTGGGGGTAGCCCATGACTTTACTGCCTCTATCTTTTTTGGGTTAACTGAAATTCTGTCACCCGTTACCATATGTCCAAGAAATTCAACATTTTCAAGAAAGAACTCACACTTTGAAAGCTTCCCGTATAATTTCTCTCTCCTGAGAGTTTCTAAGACTATTCTCAAGTGCTCTTCATGCTCTTCTGGGATTTTTGAATATACTATAATGTCGTCAATAAACACCACTACGAACTTGTCAAGGTACTGGTGGAACACCTTGTTCATCAAGTTCATAAATACTGCTGGTGCATTGGTTAAACCAAACGGCATTACTGTAAATTCAAACTGGCCATATCTTGTTCGAAAGGCGATCTTCGGTATGTCTTCTTTCTCCACTTTCACCTGGTGATAGCCTGACCTCAAGTCTATTTTTGAAAACACCTTCGCTCCGTTAAATTGATCGAAAAGATCATCTATCCTCGGCAGCGGGTATTTGTTTTTGATAGTGAGGTTATTCAAATCTCTATAATTGATACACATACGTACCGTGCCATCCTTCTTCGGTACAAATAATACCGGTGCTCCCCATGGCGATGAACTGGATCTAATAAAACCTTTGTCTTGCAGCTCCTCAACTTGTTTCTTTAGTTCTACCAATTCTTTGTTGTTAACTCTATAGACATGTTGTGAAATAGGCTATGCTCCTGGTATCAAGTCTATAGAGAAATCAATATCTCTGTCTCATGGCAAACCTGGCAACTCCTCTGGAAATACATCCAGGAACTCCGTTATAAGTGGATGTGGTAACTCTTTTTCTTCCACCCTGGCTCCGCAAAAAGTGCCTCTGCTCCGCTCCTTTGCTCCTCTGGCAATCTCAAACCCTGGCTCTCCTGGTGGTCGAAATACTACTCTTCCTCCGTGACAATCTATAGAAGCATGGTATTTACCTAACCAGTCCATTCCGAGTACAATATCGCATTCTGGAAGTGGCATAACGAGTAAACTCACGCTCAATTCTCGGCCTCCCAATGACACTCTCCGATCCTTGCAACAATCACGGACTAGGATAATGCCTACTCCTGTCGTGATCTTGCAAGTCCTATCTAATGGTTCCATTTCTAAATGATGCTTAAGGGCATAAGATACAGATACGAAACTATGGGAAGCATCATAATCAAATAATGCAAGTGCTGGAATAGAATCGAGTAAAACTGAACCTGAAATCACGTCTCCAGCTGGCTCGGCCTCCTCAGTGGTCATGGCGTAAGCTCATCCTTGTGGTGCTCCTCTCTGTTGCTGCTGCTGCTGAGCAAACCTCTCCTGCTATGATGGAAGTGGAGGTCCTCTCTACTGGCCTTCTGGTATAATAGGTGCTCTGGCTGGTCCTCTCTGAGCTGCTCCTCCTCCTTGGCGAGTCTGAATAGTTGGGCAGTCCCTCAGCTGATGTGCTGCTGATCCACACGATAAGCAAGTGCCCAACCTTTTTCTGCAGATGTCTCTTGTATGTCCTATCTTTCCATAATACGAACATGGGGCAACGAGTTGATTATGTCTTTGTGGTTGTTGTTGTTGAGCATGTCCTCGAACTGGTGCATGTTGCTGGTGTTGTTGCTGGTACGACCTATGTTGTTGTTGAAAGTGTGGGCGCTTGGCTGGTCCTGTGTTACCTTCGGTTGCTCCAGATGTATCGCGTCCTCTCTTGGGCCTGAGGTCCAAATCGTCTTCGGCAATCTGGGAATCCATCAGAATACTCTCAAATATAGCAGTACGTCATCCCGAAGTATGAGACTTGATCTCCCTATTTAATCCCTTCCTAAATTTTCGAGCTCTATCTCCTGGATCTCGAACTATCGATGGTGCAAATCGACAAAACTCTGCAGCATATTCGTCGACTGACATACCTCCTTGGACTAAGTCATGGAATTGACTTTCTAATGCTCCCAAGGCTACGTCAGGAAAGAATTTCTCTTTGAAGAGTTCCTTAAAGTCATCCCAAGTAAGTCCTTCAGCGGCGAGTCTCGGCTCTGTACGATACCACGTCAGTACGATATCAAAGATCTGGCTGCCAGCGGCCTCTATCTGAAGAATCTCTGGAATCTGTGATAAGCGCAGATTCCTCTCTATGTCTTCTAACCATTCGTCAGCATATAGTATTCCTTCTGTGCCTTTGAACTCCCGAGGCATCATCCTCTTAAAGTCCACTATGGTACCGGGCCTCTGTTGTTGTTGACCTTGATGTTGCGGTTGTCGTGCTACCCTCTCCACAGCTTGGAGAGTCACCTGATAAGCATTCTCCATGCTCTCTCTCATCAGTTCGGTCTGAGCCTGGTGTGCTTCTGCTTGTATTCTCTGTGCCTCAGCTTGAACACGTTGAGCCTCTGCTGTTACTCTCTGGGCCTCTAGCATGCCCTGCATCAGTACGAACATCTGTGCCCCGTCAGCGGGCACTCCTCCGGGAATCGGTGTCGGTGGTGGTGGAAGGTTGTCTGTCATAGCTGGGACAATCCTCTGTATAGGTAGAGGAGGAATCCTGTTAGTTGCAGACACTCCCACACGAACAGGAGATGTAGGAGAATCTCCAGGTATCTGTTTGTCAGGTTGAGAGGTGGCAGTCCTCTATGAATTGGTTGCTCCCATTCTCATGGATCTAGTATTCGGCGACATCCTGAATACAGATCAAAGAATCAATTAAGGTGATAGATGTGATATTATCAAGGAATGACACTACAGTGCTAAAGGAAGCAATCCATTCGAATAGCAATAAGAAGTTCAGAATTTTCTAGTGTGATTGAGCATATTCTCATCCTAGATCCTATTTCCTATATCCAAGCGCAGGCTCGCAGTAGTACAACTAAGTTGTCGCACTACCACGATATCGCATAAATTGTGAAACAAGACCTGCATGGGCCACCACTAAAAATGTGTCATGACCCATACCCAGTATAGGGGCACGAGAGCGTGGGTACTTCCATCCTACGTCGCAGTATCGGCGGTAGAACGCTGTCTAGGTCACAATAATACCATATAGCTAAACACCTGTCAATGATATCCATCTCCATAAGGAGGTCAATATACATCTCACAATAATCTCATAATGTAACTCAATCACAACAACTATAAGGCACGATAAAGGATAAAAGAAAATGACATAGTTAAACACCATGTCTCAAACATAAAGATAACTCACAGTCTAGCTGTCCAACACAAGTCTCCAATTAAACTTAACATAAGTCTGAACATAAACTGAAATAACCTCCATAAGTCTCAAGCATAAATAAATACTATCTAGGTAGCTGTAGCAAAGCCTCATCTAGAAGCATGGTCTCCTCTAGGATCTCTGGTACATAATCTGCATCTATACCTGGTCCGTAGTACGTGGTACATAAATCCTCAAGGTTCTCTGGAAAAAAATATCCAGTCAGGATTGGAACAAAAATACACCTCTAACAACAGTTCCACATATATTGACAAAAACTATAACACAGTGTAAAGAAATACATGACAGATATGAAAGACTGGCAATAAGAAATACTAGAATAAAAGAAAATGCTGGAATAAACTACTGGAACATCATCATCAATATGCATCTGACAAGGAATAGAACTATAAGTGTATGCAAGTACAAAGAACTGGTATGTAAGTGTGTATAAGAACAACAACTAGAACATATGGAAATACAAGATCAATCTATCAAGATACATGTCAAGAATCATCTATCTAAGTGTGTGAAACATCAGTACATCATGTGATCGGCTTGGGACTATATGACTTATTACATTGATTAGCGGTCATCCCCAACAGGTCAGGCTAACCATATATAACAGCGATGAGGCATGTAAGGGTAAGGCTGCACCGACGTGAATGTGGGTGAGCTAATGCTGCATGTAAGTTGGGTATGATCACATAACTACTAATACTTCCCCATTTTCCCAGCTAGTACGATGGATTCCAATCACGACTCCTCGTGATAGGTCTCAATGATGCTAACTCGTGTAAATAACAGTGTCAGAGTTATGTACGCTATACAACAAGAATTATAGAGATAATCAACATAATAGAAACTGTCAGAGAATGTACTCGCCTGTGGTCCTTAGCTGGCAATACCAATATCCGGGTTCCAAGGTACCGTCTGAGTGATTCAGCAGTCCTATAGATATATCATAACACAATACTGTATCAGACATTACACTAATACACAATCAAACACCATGATCTCACAGGACTATGCTAGGGTCACATCTATAGTTGCTGTGCATAACAGACAGTCATGGTACGGTCTTGCCAATACGTCAGTGTACATATGGCAGTCTACTAACATACTACATGGTCACAGGTCAATGTAATTATGGGGTATCCGTGGTTACATTCAAGTCATCTATAATATGATCTAATCATACATAAATGTCTATTAGTTACAAAATAGTAGACATATGTATATATATACTTTAAATAGAATTAATACTATATATATATATATATATTAAACATATACTAGGGAGATGTATACAATACGTATGTATATGTATTTATACTAATTGAGAGATACCATATATATATGCCAAAAATACATTTAACCCTATACTAATA